>VDFB02271358.1:351835061-351941791 GCA_007258455.2 Sequoia sempervirens | reverse complement strand
GGCTCTTGAAGCTCTTTGAGCCTCGTCTAGCTGCTAAGATGGCAACAAAACCATAAGAAAATAAAACATAGGGTTATAAACCCTCTTTCATGGGATCATTAAGTGATCCACAACCTTGTTTATTCATTATAATATAGAGTGGAATGGAATAGAGATTCTGATGGCCATCGTATGGCTTACACGTGAGTGTGATCTTAAAGAAAACAACCTAAACTTAACATTCTAAGGCTCAAATTAGCTCAAAGAGCTAGTCACATGGCTTCTAAAGAAAATAACTCATACTTTACAATGTAGGCTAAGCAATCCATAGTTGTTGATGCAATGACGTTCGTCCCAAGGCTATGACATTTATCTAAATGCACTTAATATTGAATGATAAAAAAATCAACATACAGAATGAGAGAATACCATTCAATAATAAGGAAGGAAAGACAGAAAAGAACTTTATATTCTTTGTAAGGTTTAGACCTCATATATTGCAATCAAATAAGTTATTCCCAAATTTTTCCACAAGCTTCTCTACTTTTTCCTTCCCAATGACCCACTTCTTCCTGATCTCTTTCACCCACACTTCCTATGTGTTCAAAATGGAAACAACAATCTATCTTAAATTGCATTCCTCTGGTGTAGGCCTTATATACTTGCCACCAGCCACTACACATTTGAATATTGCTATTAATTTCATGGAAATTCATATTGCCATAATCTTATTTTATTTAATTAATAGTCCAATATTAGAATTCTATTGGTTATTGAATTTAATTAGAGACATATAAATTTAAATTTGCATTTGAATATATATGTATATATATATTTATGTGTTTATTTAAATGGTTCAATTCTTATTTACCATACTTTCTACTACTGCATATACACACACAAACACATATATATACATTTATATATATATATATATACATTTATATATATATATATATATACATTTATATATATATATATACATTTATATATATATATATACATTTATATATATATGTATGTATGTATGTATGCATTCAAATCTTATTTACATACATGCATATTTATATGTATATATACTTTCATGTATAACTTTTTTTTATGGCTTACAAATTCCATACACTATTACTTACAATAGGGAGCTCAAATTCAAATTTGAGCATCTATATATATATATATATATTTAAAAAGGAAGTTTCTTTCATTTCTTCAGACACAAAGTTTAAATAGAAATTTTTTATATCTACAAGCCATATATTTTCAAACACTATAACAGTTCAAATCAAGAGATTTCATTCTTTGATATATGCAATTTGATTCAAATGCAACACCTTTTGTGGTGTGTGCACCCAGATTCCAACTAGCTTACCATTCAATCCAGCTAAACAATCCTACTTCAACAATGTTCTCATCATTCAACTTGTCACCCTACAACTACATACACGTGCACTTGCAAATTGATCAATAACATTCAATTCTTGATGACATATAAAATAGTTTTTAGAAATTGAAAAATTCAACATCAGTCAACTCTTTATATTCAACATTCAAATATTCTAGAATCTCCATTAATATTTAATTGAATTTCATCAATAATTCATTTTTTCCATATTTAAATGAATATGCAAAAAAATTAGGTTATGACAGCCAACAACCACCACCAAACCTATTTGATAATGATAGTAATCATCATCTTCTCAAGTTTTAATCAACTTATGTTTAGTCTCCACACATTGAACCAACTAATAATTTGTTCCTCTTCATTCTCCTCAGGTGCAACAACATCATACACATGTCCTACAAAAAATTTAATTCAATAGTTTGTGTGACATATAATTTGACCAATCTACATACATACATTCATATATGTAATTAAATATATTAATAATAGTAATAAAGTGAAATAAAATGAAATAAATTTAAATAAATTACCTTCTTGTATGAGTTCTCAAACACAATCATAGTCATCTGATACAAAAACTTGATCATTTTCTTCAAATTTTTTTTCAAATTTATCGTGTGTTTGTGCAAGTGTCAACGATCTTTTCTTCCACTTTTCAACCCATTTTGTGTTCTTTCATGCTTCTCAATCACCTAAAATACAAAACTAACAAAAACATGCAAGCCACCTTGTATATATAGTTCATGTGATTGCATTTGAACTCTTAAATGAATTCCAACTAGTTGATCCCCTAATTGTCTCACAATCAAGTCTAGGTAGAATGTTCTCTTCTTCAACCAACTAAAAGAATCATCGAATTGTAGATTTCTCGCTTGATCTTGAAGATAATTTTGTATTACACCAATCCACAATTGCATGTGCATCCTTAAATTTTAATTGAGCTCTCTAGCAAGAATTATGTTCACACTGTTAGAATTGTTAAATTTTTAGAATTTTATAGTCAATTGCATTCATGAGTTTCCAAAATAAGTCCTCATCACAAGCATTAAATTCCCTCCTCATAACATCTCGCTCATATTTTTGGCATAAAATCCATTTGAATCCATCTAGTCCTTGATATTTCATTGTATTACCCATATCAGCAAGACAGAGTGAAGGTCTCCCCGACCTATGATATTTTTTCACTAATGTATACCTGTTGCAACCTATCGACAGGACACATCTATTGTTTCGGTGATAGAAAATTCATATCGGCAAGAGAGTTGTTATTGGAATGAGTCATAACGAACTCATATATGTCTCACCGACTAGCGCATGGAGTGATGTATCGGCCAAACAAAAGATTATCGGAATGATGTCTTACCAAAGGCATTAGGTCTTGCTGATAAAGCACAAAGGGATTCTATCAGAAGACTATCGAGATAAGGTCACATAGTCTTGCCGACTCAAGTGTCACACCGATAGAAACAAGCATCGGTGAGAGAAGAGGTCATCGGCATGAGTTCTGTTGAATGTAAAAGTCACACTGATGAAATACTTCGGTGAGAGTCTCGCCGAATGGAACATAATGGAGAAAAGGGGTTCGACAAGATAATTGACATTGGTATGAGTCTTTTCGAGTTTTCAAAGTCACGCCGAGGTGTGGTTTCATCGATGAAAGTGTGATTATGTCTCAACGACCAGAAAGTTGCCACGGGGTGTATATCGATAAGACTCAATGAAGTCTATGAAACATCTCCTCGACTCGGAATTGTCACAGTGATATACAAAACTAAAGTGATAGCCATTGGTGAGATTCCAAATGTCGATGAGATCGCAGGATGTCTTGGCGAAAGGTTTAATGAACGTTGCAAAAGGATATAGCCCCAGATTTAAAATTTTCTCACCGACAAGACATTTGATGCGACAGTATGAGTTTCAAATAAGTTCTCGTTCGTGCTTCAACTGACACATTAATGGCGTGATAGGATATAATAGGGAAAATTCAATGAAACACATTAGTGTTGAATTGATAGCAGAAGAGTTAGCAGGGAAAACAGAGAACCAGGACATTTTTCACCCTGAGGAGCTCAAGCGGTATCCTGTAAGTGATTGCATCTTAGCTTTCCAAAAACTTTAACTTCTGTAATTTTGAAGAATGGAGTCCCCTAGCTCTGGAAAAGTTAAAAGTAGAAAACTTGGTGAGAGTAGTCAAAAAAAGGGGAAGAAACAAAAAACCGAAGGGGAGCATGAGGGCACAGAACAAAGATTGAATCAGGACCTCATTGACCAATTGCCTAGCTCTAGGACTAGGGCTAGAAGATCAGCGCAACTTAGGGTAGAATTGGACAAACTAGATGATAAAAGAAAGTTTATTGGAGACGTTTGGACTCAAATAAGGGGATATGAATTGTTCAATTTTCATTATCACCGAAGAAACCATTTTGAACCAGTTTGCAATCCATGGAATCTGAATGTAGGAAAACTGGTGTGCCCTAACGTATTTGTAAATACAGAATTGGTAAAATTGCTAGCAGATCATTATGACCCTAAACACAAAGCTATATGTGACCCATTTGGAAAGCCACATATACATTTTTCAAAAGAGGCAATAGGTGAGGTTTTCAATTTGGAGGGGTTTTGCAATGAGGAGATCATATACGAAGAACTGGAGAAGGAATTCTCTAGAATGGATACAATTTATAAGGGTTGGAGCCTGCCAATTCATAGGGTTAAACAGGGCAGCAAACCAGTTTCTCTGCAGGATAGTGAGGGACCCCCTTATCATGTGGATTTGTTTGAACCCTATATGAAGTACACATATTTCTTAGTTTGTCAGGTATTGGGAATGGATGCCCTGAAATATATGTCAGTTGTGCCAATTATTATCACAACAGATATCCAGTACCACAATTCTAGGCCATTTGACTATGCCTCATACATTTTTAAGGGGTTTGATTCAGGATTGATGGCTATCAAAGGTGGATCTTCTACTTTTCATCTCAGGAATTATTCATTGTTGATGCATCTGGTACTCTATTTTGGACAAGAGTTGGGAGTATGGCCTCCGAAGATGAGAATTTCTCAGTTTAATAAAGATGGTGAAACATTACCGGTTCAATTGTGGACTGCTGTTTAGGATATCAGGTTTGCCAATGCTAGTTTCATTCATTTTGAAGAATATTTTGTAAAAACATTGTATAAATTGTACCATTATCCTTGTAATTATTCATTATCTGATGAGATAAAGATATTTCTTTGGCCAAAATATTTCAATGGGCCAATTGATCATAACTGGGGAGATTGGTATTGGCAGGAGAGGAACCACCATGATCATATTTTGGTTTGAGATACTTTTATTTTACAAAATGGTTCAAGGCAGAAATAGCATAATTGGAGGTGTGGACAAAATCAGTTATAGGTGTTATAATTCTAAACTCTTTTTAGGGAAGCAATAGCACATGCCTGGTATTGTGTGCTTTACGATTCCTTTGGTGATGGCTACAGGAAAGGATACAATTTGATCCCTTGATAGAATTGTTGCATTATAATATGGAGAGGACGCTTAGAAAAGGAACTTTTGATCGAAGGGATATATTAGATGCTAAATAAAGATGATAAACTGGAGAATTATCAACGTACTTTTATAAACATTCGGTATAGTTATAGAATCTTTGGAGGAATAGAGCGAAGCGGTGGTTGAAAGAATACAATCAGGGAAAACCCGAGGGATCACCGAGCAGTTATCTTCGAAGAATACAAAGATAATGTGCCACAAGGCCAACCTGGGAAGGCATCCAAATTGAGAACTCAGCAATATATTTTCCCAACAAGAGAGTTGAGCATTGAAGAGAGTGGTGAAGCTGATATAAGGAATATTGAGTACAGATCATTTGTTTCAGATGATGAGTTCATAAATTCCCCAGAATTCAAAGCATTTGTGTATAAGCAGAAGGGAAAGGAAATAAGAGAAAAGGTTGATGATGTTACTACAGGAAATGAAGAACAATTGTTGAACCAATTAAGAAAATGTGTGGATGAGGAGATGATAGGTATGACCCCTGAAAAGGGGAGGAAAATTTTGGAGAATGCTGGTGTCATGATCTTTCCCGGACTTGACCTTAATTTTGCACTTGTCTTTGATAGTTTCTTGAAGGATAGTAATGCTACACACAGCTTGACAAAGAAAAAGTAACTGAAGTGTATGTTGGATCCAAGTACAATACTGATGAAGGATCATTGATGATTTGGGCCTTGTACCCACCCCAAAGGAAGTCAGTAGTTATTGATACAGAAAAGGCATTTGGACATGTCATGAATATAAAGGTTGGAGAGGTTGATCTTGTGGTTACTGCAGAAATTGGAGTTAATATTGCAAAACTGAACAAAGCACAAATTCAGATGTTGATAAAAGAAAGGGAAAGGTATAAACTGAATAACGAAAGGATGCTGAGAGAAAATGAAAAATTAAAGGATTTAGTAGGTGTTACTATGAAGGCACCCAGGATGCTTACTCAAGGAAAAAGTTCTCAGTCGAAGGATCATTGGGAGGGATCGAGTGCTTATTCCCAAGGAAAATATGATACACTTGTGGCAATAATCAAGAAGAGGCAGGATGGTTTAGCATCTTGGTTAAGTAAGCTTTGGGGAAAGTATTCCCATACACTTACTGCATTGAAAGATCATGGAAGGATGAATGAATGAATTATGGAGAAGTTTCAGGAAGTGAGCCAGAGAGATGCTGCTAATAGTGTAGCAATTGAAAATGCTAATCATTTTATAAATAGGCATTGAAAATTCCATGATGAATTGCAGGGAGATGCGCAGGGATTGATAGATGCTACTCTGAAAACATCGACCACATTCTCTGATGATAGAGGGAAACTAAAAGAAGCTACTAGATGGAAAAGTGAGAATGAGTCGATGCTGTGTGAAATCCTAAAGATTGCTACTGCTGAAAGCACGACATTGGATGAAGCAAGTGAGCAGAATGAAAACATGATAAGGATGGAAATTTCAATCCAGAACACAATTGGAGATGTGGATACACATGAACGCTGGGATTATTTGGATCATCTAACTAAAGCTCATTTGTGGCTAAACATTGCTTAATTGTCTTTTAATCTATTTGTTATGTAAACTTATGATATTTCTGAAAGGATGCGTCCTTTCGTGTACTCAATGTATAAATATCTGGTTCAGAAACGAAATAGAGACAGAAGATAAGAATTAGAATAGGATAGAAGATAGTATAGAAAAGATACAATAGAACATAATGTTTCACAAATATGAGACTATGATGCATGTTTGAGATTATGGAGATATCAATGGAGATCATTTAACATGGTGTAGTTATTTTTGGTATCAGTTGTTTATTGTGTTCATTGAAAGCATTATTGAAGTTGTCTCCAAAATTGGTGTAACAAGTTTATATCCAGTTTATCAACGCACATTTGTTGTGTCTGTATGATCAATTAATTGGTTCTTTCAAGTAAAGATTAAATCCTTTAAGTTGATCATAGTAATTAGAGAATGTCAGTTGGATCATTAAGAACTCGGTAATCATAACCCTGTATGTTTATACAATTTATAAACTAAATTTTATGTTGAACAACTTGAATTCTTACCAGAAAGAGGTACCTATTTCAGATCCCTTTTGACTCCGCATACCCTAGAAGGCACTGGTCTCTACATTTTCATCACTTAGTTTCATTCATATTTTTTACATCTGTTAACTGAACATATTAGGATTTAGTTTTAGGATATTGCTATACAATCTATACCAAATTTGATTTCATTTGTCCACTCCCATTTTCCATCGTGGGAAAAACATTTCAAGAGAAGCAAGCAAGTCAAGTCTGCCTCACTCATATAGGTACACCCGCCTAGGTCTAGCAACACCTGAAGAGTAGAAGGTCTCAAGCTTTTGACCTTGTCTATTACCCTAAAACGTACCAAGAGATTGGAAACCTTTTGAGGCTTTTCACCTGCGTTTTTTTAGAGCTAACAAATTGGCAACTCTATTGGGGAATTAACTTAGAATCTGCATCTTAATCATAGAGTCGGAAATCTATATAGACTCCGCTGGGAATAACAAGTAACAAAATTTTCTCACTTTTAAGAAAGTGAGTGGCGACTCTGATAAAAAAATTTCAACATGAATGGAAGAATATCTCAATATAGGGGAGGTCATACTGGAGCTCCTGCTGGCAATAGTAAGTGGACACAAAAGGATGATAGGGTTGATAAGGGTAAAATGATAAGCGAGGACATGTGCATGACGAACAAAGACAAATCATCAATACCACATGGTCAAACATATGACCGTTATGATACATGGATAGATAATTCAAGTGCAAAACCTTGTACCCTAGAAGAGCAAAGAAATCCTTTTTACGATCCTCAGAAACAGGCTGAGTTTGGAGCCGAACTCGAGGCTGAACGAATCAGAATTCAACATGAATATGATCTACAAATGGGAGGTAATTAGAATGGACCTACTGGTCATGAAACTCCTCAAGAAGATTATGAATCTTTAACTTATGAAGAAGTAAAATCATGGTTTGAATCTCAAAGAAAGGAAAGAGAAGAATAGGAGAAGGCCCAGATGATACAAGCAATGAGAGACTTCAAATTGCAAAAAGCTCAAAATATTGCTCAGATAGCTAGTTGCCAAAAATATGTACCACCTCATAAGTAGGGTAATCATAGTGCAGGACCTTCTAACCCATCAAGGGTCCCTCACCATCCAATAGGGAATCAATACAGACAAGTGAATCATCCACCTCATATTCCCACACAATATACAAATATTCAACCACCTCAGGGTCAACATCATGCACCACTTCACAATACACAATACAATAACCCGATGTTCCAATATCAATACCCACCTAACCCTCCCCCTCATCAATACACAACAATGATCAGACAATTCGACTTGGCAGGGTTTCAATTATACCCTTACCCTATGGATGGCAGTTGGAGAAGTTTGGTACCTAAGTTTACAGGAAGTAATGCAATTACTGCTAAAGATCATTTAAGGAATTCCAATGCCTTCATTCAAGATTTGGATGTACCTTATGAAGATTCACATATGAGGCTATTTATGAAGTCGCTTATTGAAGAAGCTAGGGATTGGTTCAATAGCCTAACAATAGCCTTTATTGATTCTCTCCAAATATTTTAGGACCGATTCCTCAAGCAATATGGGAATCTAAGTGCACCAGATGTTGCTCTTCATGAATTGATGCGAATTCAAAAAAGTCAAAATGATTCAATTTTTGATTTCAACTGGAAATTCAATAAATTGCAGAATAAAATACCTCGATCAAAGTTGCTAGACTCTATAGCATTAAGTGTTTATTTGAATGCGTTTGATCCTAAAACAAGGTATGAACTGAGAAATAGGTTCCCAAGAGACTTAGCCAAAGCTCAGAAGATAGCATTAACAATTGAAAACAACAGGAAGGCTATCAGGATAACAAATAAAAGAGACAACCCTAGGGCTCCTCAACAAACCAATAATTATCAATACAAACAGGAGAACACATACAAAAATGAAAGGCCTAGGTTACATCACATGCCCTATAACACAAACTGGAAAGATGGAAAACCTATAACAGATAGGCCTAGAAACAAAGAGACTCCTAATCCATTACGGAAGAAGGGAACATATATGGTGAATAACAATTATTTTTGTGAAATTTGTAATAAGCCACATTCCCCAGATTATTGTGTTGTAGCCCAAAGAATGCAAGAGGAAGGAATGCTAATGGGAAACGATGGAGAAGATCACACATCGTATTTGACTTCAAATACCTTTCACCATGTTGAGGAGAGGTACTCATCTTCAGAGGAGGAGGGTTATGAGTACGATATTTCGAATCAAAGGTATAATGTCCACATGGTCGAACAACAAGTTCTTTCTAATTCTGAGGATGATTATGCCGAACCACATTCTGATGAGGTGCCTACTCAAGGTAGTATGAAGAAGCTCACTGAAGAAGAGATAGAAAAATTAACCATTGTTGCAGTCGAAGAAGCAAAGAGTAAGTACTGGTTGAGAAACAAGATAGTAAATGAGAAGGAGGGTGTCCCCAGGGGAATGTTTATGAAAGATCAAAAGGTGACACAAGGAGCTTCGAAGAAAATAGAAAATAAAAAAAATGATAAAAGTGAACAAAAGTCTGTCCAGAAGGAGGAAGTAAAGGAATTGCACAAAGAAGTACAAAAGATTGATCAGCCAAGTAAAAGAGAAAAAGAAGAGAACAAAGGAGAAACATCAAAACAAAAGAAAATGATTAAGGAAGAGGGCTCTTCTTTTGACTTCACTCAGGCCTTATCTCAGGTAAAAATGGTTGTGCCACTACTTGAGATGATGAAAATTAAGGAATATAGGGACAGTGCAGTTCAATTGATAACACGTGGTAATTTTGAAAATAAGATGGCCACTAAAATTATCAATAAGCAAGAGAAAGTAAATATCCCGGAGGTGTGCCTTAATAATTCAGTATTAAATCCCTCGCCAGTTGATCCTTTTCTCACTACATTACTAATAAATAACAAATTGTTGAGGAACTGCATGATAGACTCTAGCCCTGCCATAAATATTATGCCAGTGGGAGTAATGAAACAACTTGGTATGTGGGTGGATACTACTGGAGGGAAGTGCTATGCAATGGATAACAAACCTATTCCTGTGGTGGGTATAATGAAGGATGTTGAAGTCAGGTTAGCTGCTTATCCTCAGGTGGCCTATAACATTGATATAACAATGATTGGAACCCCTCCTCAATTTAAGATGCTCTTATCAAGATAGTGGACATCAACAGTTGGTGGAAATGTCTAGTTTGATCTCTCTTATGCAACAATTCCGGTAAATGGCCAGGAAGTGAAGTTATACAGGGAGCCAAGAATGAACCAAGTTTTTGACTATGTACCACAAGATCAAATCAATTGTTTTTGTGATGTCGATCTTGGGAGTTTTAAGATAGAACCAGCCCAGCCAGAACTTGTCAATGCTGACCCAATTGAAAAACATGTGGCACAAAATTGCAATGGCATATGGATAATGTACTTTGATGGAGCATGCAACCAAGAAGGTAATGGAGTAGGGATAGTATTTGTTTCACCTGAAGGAGTTACATTTAAGTATTCATTTCTGTTAACATTTGAATGTACAAACAATGTGGCAGAATATGAAGCTTTAATAACAGGTTTGAATATAGCTGTGAAACATAAAATCAAGTTGTTGGCTGTTCTGGGTGATTCTGAGCTGGTTGTTTCACAAATTAAGTCAAAATATGCAGAAAAACATAAAAGACAAAAGCAATACATGAATGTTGTATGGGACACAATTGATTTGTTTAATGCCTTCTCAATTGGATGGATTGATAGGTCAAAGAACATAATGGCAGATTTTTTAGCAAATGTGACACTGAAAAGATATGACATTACATTGGCTGGAGTATCACAAATTGAGTTCAAGAAAAGGCCTACAGTGCCTGATAACATATATAGTTGGCAGGTCTTTAATGATGATACTGACCTTTTGAAATTCCTCCACTGTATAGATCAGTATGAAGCCCAAGAAATTGACTTCAATGCCTTTGTTGAAGAAGTGGATGGGAAGCAAATAGTATTTGGGAAGGAGATCTTACAACTTAAAACAAATAAGCTTCCTAGGGGGTTAGTGGCATTAGAGAGGGTGTATGATGGAAGTGATCGGTCTCTCATGAAGCAAACGACAGTCCAAAGGGAGGATATTGAAGAGATTAACTTAGGAATTGAGATGACACCAAGAAAGGTGTACATAGAGAAAAAGATCAGCCCTACAATTAGAAGGATGTTAATAGCATTATTGAGAAAATATAAACATGTGTTTGCTTGGTCGTATGAGGATCTAAAAGCATATAGAGAAGATTTGTTTTAGCATGAAATACCATTGAAGCCAGATGCAAAGCCTTTTAGACAAAAGCAAAGACCCATTAATCCAACTTTGGAACCAAAGATGCAGGAAGAATTGGAAAATCTTAGAGACACTGGCATAATCAAACCAATCAGGCACTCAACATGGGTCTCAAACCTGGTCCTTGTGAGGAAGAAAAATGGAGATATCAGATTATGTGTGGACTTCAGGAATTTGAATATGGAATCTCTCAAGGACAATTATCCTCTACCCAATATGGAGGCTATATTACATAAAGTAACAGGGTGCGAGTTGTTATCTATGATGGATGGGTTTTCAGCTTATAACTAGGTTAAAGTTAAAGAATCTGAACAGCATAAAATAGCATTTACAACTCCTTGGGGGGCATATGTTTATCTAAGAATGTCATTTGGTCTTACAAACATAGGAGCAACCTTCCAAAGAGCTATGGATGTGGCATTTGCGGATTTGATCAATGCTATCATGGTGGTGTATCAGGATGACCTAACTTCTTATTCAAAGAAGGTTGAAGATCATGTACAACATCTGGAGAAGGTATTCATTAAAGCTTTAGAATATGGGATTAGTTTGAATCCTAAAAAATGTCATTTTGCAGTCACAGAGGGTAAACTCTTAGGACATATTGTATCAAAAGAAGGGATTAGAATAGATCCTGAGAGGGTTGAGGCCATAGATAAAGTTCCTATCCCTAAAAATGTTAAGGTTATCTAGTCATTTTTTGGTCAGATCAACTTTGTTAGGAGGTTTGTTTCTAATTTCACTGAAATCATTAAACCCATATCAAAAATGTTGAGGAAAGGAAAAAAGGTAGATTGGACTACATAGGCATTAGATGCTTTTATATCAATAAAAAAAGCTATCAAGGAGGCTCTTGTCCTTAGGTCCCCAGATTTTTCAAAACCTTTCCAAATATTTTCATTTGCCTCATTACATACCATAGTTGTTGTCATGTTACAAAAAAATGAGGAAGGTCATGAACAGCCTGTGTCCTTTTTCAGTAAGTCATTGCAGGGGTCAGAATTGAAGTATGATATAATGGAAAAGCAAGCTTTTGCACTGCTAAAAGCTACAAAGGCTTTCAAACCGTATCTTGTTGGAGCTAAGGTGATTGCCTATGTCCCTCATGCAGTTGTTAAAGACATTTTGACACAGTCTAAAGTAACAGGAAAAAGATGCAAATGGATAAATAAAATCAAAGCATTTGATATGGAGATACATATCACTAAACTAGTAAGAGGTCAGGGTCTGGCTAGGTTGATTGCATAAGCTAATATTGAAGCAAATCAAATTTGCAATGTAGAAGAAGAGACTACAATTGTGAGCATTGAGCATACTCCATGGTATGCAAATATCATGCATTACCTTAAATACATGAAGTGTCTAGAGGGATTGAGTCATAGCCAGAGAAGAAATTTGAAGCTACAAGCATCAAAATATGTATTCATGGAAGGAGATTTGTTTTGGAAGAACAGGGATGGGATACTATTGTTATGTCTGGATGAGTCACAAGCCAAGCATGTCTTGAGTGAAATGCATGAAGGGGTTTGTGGAGGGCATTACTCTACAAAGACAACTGCACATAAAATTCTCAGGGTAGGATATTACTGGCCAAATTTTTTTAATAACTCCTCATATGTAAGAAGATGTGAAGCGTGCCAGAATTTTTTTGGAAAACTGAAGTATTAGGGAGCTTTTCCACTTCGACCCTTGCAGGATGATGCCCCTTTTCATCAATGGGGAATTGATTTCATTGGAGAGATACAAGTGGATACTTGTAGCAACTGATTATTTCACCAAGTGGGTAGAAGCAGTCCCAACCAAGCAGGCTACAACTAAATTTGTGACAAATTTTCTAATGGAGAACATTATTACCAGATTTGGTACACCACTAAGACTGATTACTGATAATGGGATGTGTTTTAGATCTGATGAATTCAGAAAATTTTGCAGCATGTATGGAATTACCATTTCTTATGCAGCTCCTTACCATCCACAAGCTAATGGTCAAGCAGAGTCTAGCAATAAAAGTCTTTTGAAGATTATAAGGAGGATGCTAAGTTAGAACAAGAAGGCTTGGGATTCAAAATTAAGATTGGTTGTTTGGGTTGATAGGATCACTGTTAAAAAGGAAATTGGAAAATCCGCATTCGAATTGGTGTACGGAACACAGGCCAGGATGCCATTGCAGAATTTGTTACCAGTATATAACTTTATCCTTCAAGAAGATTTGGACATTCCTAAACCTATGGAGGAGAGAACGGAGCAACTGGATGAACTTGATGAGATCAGGAGAGTAGCTCAAAGCCAAAACATGAAGTTACAGACACAGATGAAGTATCTATTTGATAAAAAAAGCAAAAGATAGAAAATTTGAGGAAAATGATTTGGTACTAATGTGGAATGCAAGGTTTCAGGAGAAGGGCAAGCATGGGAAATTCGAGGCCTTGTGGTTGGGATCTTTTGTGGTTGTTGGAAAGAGAGGTGAAGATTCATATTATCTACAAAATATGGTTGGTGAAGAGCAGGAGTTGCCTGTGCATGGGCAATTTTTTAAACATTTTTTCTCTTGAGCAATACAGAGGATCAAGGGTTGTTAGTGCATGGAGAATCCTTAACAATCCTTTCAAAATTATGTCTTCCATGCACAGTAGTCTAGGAAATAAAAGGAACATGAATTTCCAGTACATAGACAATCCTAATTTACCTTCATTCAAAATATATTTTTTTCCATGTACAGTAGTGTAGGTTCACATTCATTTCCATTCATTCCATCTTGCTCACATGATCCATCACCTTGAGTTTGGTCTACTCAACCAGAAATCAAGATCCTTGCAATGATCTCACAATCATTCATCCCCAGACAGAGCCACTATTAGAACTCTTAAATTTTGAGAATTTTACAGTCAATTGCATTCATGAGTTTCCAAAATAAGTCCTCATCACAAGCATTAAATTCCCTCCTCATAACATCTTGAGCATATTTCGGCATATAATCCATTTGAATCCATCTAGTCCTTGATATTTCTTTGTATTACATATATCAGCAAGACAGAGTGAAGGTCTCCCCGACCTATGATATTTTTTCACTAATGTATACCTGTTGCAGCCTATCGGCAGGACACATCTATTGTTTCGGTGACAGTTAGTCATATCGGCAAGAGAGTTGTTATCAAAACGAGTTATAAATAACTCATATATGTCTCACCGATTAGCACATGGATTGATGTATCGGTCAAACAAAAGATTATCGGAATGATGTCTTACCGAAGGCATCGGGTCTTGCCGATAAAGTGCAAAGGGATTCTATTAGAAGACTATCGGGATGAGGTCACATAGTCTTTTCAACTCAAGTGTCACACCGATAGAGACAAGCATCAGTGAGAGAAGAGGTCATCGACATGAGTTCTGCCGAATGTGAAAGTTACGCCAATGAAATACTTCAATGAGAGTCTCACCGAATGGAACATAATGGAGAAAAGGGGTTCGACAAGATAATTGACATCGGTATGAGTCTTTTCAAGTTTTCAAAGTCACGCTGAGGTGTGGTTTCATCGGCGAAAGTGTGATTATGTCTTAGCGACCAGAAAATTACCACGGGGTGTATATCGATAAGACTCAATTAAGTCTATTAAACATCTCCCCGACACGGAATTGTCACAGCGATATACAAAACTAAAGAGATAGCCATCGGTGAGATTCCAAATGTCGATGAGACCATAGGATGTCTTGGAAAAAGGTTTAATGAACGTTGCAAAAGGATATCGCCCCATATTTGAAATTTTCTCACCGACAAGACATTTGATGCGACAGTATGAGTTTCAAATAATTTCTCGTTCATGCTTCAGCTGACACATTAATGGAGCGACATGATATAATAGGAAAAATTCAATGAAACACATTAGTGTTGAATTGATAGAAGAAGAGTTAGCAGGGCGAACGAAGAACTTGGAAATTTTTCAACCTGAGGAGCTCAAGCGGTATCTTGTAAGTGATTGCATCTTAGCTTTCCAAAAACTTTAACTTCTATAATTTTGAAGAATGGAGTCCCCTAGCTCTAGAAAAGTTAAAAGTAGAAAACTTGGTGAGAGTAGTCAAACAAAAGGGAAGAAATAGAAAACCGAAGGGGAGCATGAGGGCACAGAACGAAGATTGAATCAGGAACTCATTGACCAATTGCCTGGTTATGAGCCTAGGGCTAGAAGATCAGCTCAACTTAGGGTAGAATTGGACAAACTAGATGATAAATGCAAGTTTATTGGAGACGTTTGGACTCAAATATGGGGATATGAATTGTTCAATTTTCATTATCACCGAAGAAACTGTTTTGAACTAGTTTGCAATCCATGGAAGCTAAATGTAGGAAAACTAGTGTGCCCTAACGTATTTGTAAATACATAATTCGTAAAATTGCTAGCAGATCATTATGACCCTAAACACAAACCTATAAGTGACCCATCTGGAAAGCCACAGATACATTTTTCAAAAGAGGCAATAGGTGATATTTTCAATTTGGAGGGGTTTTGTAATGAGAAGATCATATACGAAGAATTGGAGAAGGAATTCTCTAGAATGGATACAATTTATAAGGGTTGGAGCCTGCCAATTCACAGGGTTAAACAGGGCAGGAAACCAGTTCCTCTGCAGGATAGTGAGGGTCCCCCTTATCATGTGGATTTGTTTGAACCCTATATGAAGTACACATATTTCTCAGTTTGTCAGGTATTGGGAATGGATGCCCCAAAATATATGTCAGTTGTGCCAATGATTATCACAACAGATATCCAGTACCACAATTCTAGGCCATTTGACTATGCCTCTTACATTTTTAAGGGGCTTGATTCAGGATTGATGGCTATCAAAGGTGGATCTTCTACTTTTCATCTCATGCATTATTCATTGTTGATGCATCTGGTACTCTATTTTGGACAAGAGTTGGGAGTATGGCCTCCGGAGATGAGAATTTCTCAGTTTAATAAAGATGGTGAAACATTACCAGTTCAATTGTGGACTGTTGTTTGGGATAGCAAGTTTTCCAATGCTAGTTTCATTCATTTTGAAGAATATTTTGTAAAAACATTGTATAAATTGTACCATTATCCTTGTAATTTTTCATTATCTGATGAGATAAAGATATTTCTTCAGCCAAAAGATTTCAATGGGCCAATTGATCATAACTGGGGAGATTGGTATTGCTTGGAGGGAGCCACCATGATCAGAGTTTATGGGTTTGAGGATGCCCCTTTTATTTTACCAAAAATGGTTCCAAACATAATAGCATACTTGGATATTGTTAGACAGATGGATTACTGTAGTGTTATGAATTTCAGCTCTTTTGGGAAATAGGCTTTTATGCCTAGTATATTGTGCTTTGGTGATTTTAGTGTGTTGGCTAAGGAAGGATACAATTTGATCCTTGATAAATTGTTGCATTATAATATGAAGAGAGGACCACTCATAAAAGACTTTGATCCAGAGGGATATATTAATTCTGCTAAAATGAAGATAAACTTTGGAGGGTATCAACATGTGCCCTATCACTTTGATGATATGATTTGGAATATGGAGGAAGAGGAAGGAGAAACAGTGGTTGAAAGATACAATCAAGGGCTTCAGGATGCAGAGAAGTTATCTTCTGAGGAAGATACACCTAAAGATAATGTGCCACAAGGCCAACTTGGGAAGGTATCCAGATTGAGAACTCAGCAATATATTTTCCCAACAAGAGAGTTGAGCGTTGAAGAGAGTAGTGAAGCTGATATAAGGAATATTGAGTACATATCATTTGTTTCAAATGATGAGTTCATAAATTCCTCAGAATTCAAAGCATTTGTGTATAAGCAGAAGGGAAAGGATATAAGAGAAAAGGTTGATGATGTTACTACAGGAAATGAAGAACAATTGCTAAACCAATTAAGAAAATGTGTGGATGAGGAGATGATAGGTATGACCCCTAAAAAGGGGAGGAAAATGTTACACTACTAAAATTCCACAACACTCCACTCATACATTTCTACTACAAAAGCACGATTCACTTTATCCTAACCAATTACTCACATTTTTTTGTTTCTCAATCAAGTGAACAAGCTACAAGCCACCACATTACAAGTTTACACATTCCTATATTGTTGTTAAACAAGGATACCCATCAATCATAACCATGGTCATCTAAACTTTGATACTATCTTGAAAGATAAGAGAATATTTTGTTAGATAAGTGATGCATATTTATCATTTTTTTGTGCTATTTTGAGTTTTTTCTATTTTCATCCATTTTTTAAAGTACTTGTGTTTATTTTTTACATGATTTGTGCAATGTGTAAAACTACTATCAATGTGTTGATTTATATCCTCACATGCTTAAGATGAAGTAGGAATTTATTATTATTATTTTTCTATAAAAGGTGCAACACACCCATATTATTAGGGGTAAACGCTTTTGATTGAAGCTATGAACTAGGTACAAGAAATGACAAGAAACAATCAATCCTACAAGCACAATGGCCCAGTGAAGGCACAAGGCCTACGAGCACTTTGGCCCAGTGAGGGTTTGAACCCTAGAGGTCGTCACTACAACCAAGCGACTTGACCACTGAACCACACCCTTATCGGAAAGTAGTTCATTTGTATCTTCTAGTGAATCTTTTATTTAAATTTTTTTCGAGCTAAAAATATTACATATTATTTTATTTTTCTATTTATTATATTCTTATTATCAATCACATATATAAACTACTTCTACTGAATAGACTTATAAGACCTATTTTTACTATATAATTTACCAAACACAAATTATACTTATTTATTTTCCCATTACATATATATTTATTACAAAAGTTGATACATCCACATTTTATATGTACATAAGGATTATTTCTTACATCCACATTTGGAATGCACACAAGAACAAGTCAATTGTGTGACATTAGAGGTCTTTCCTTCAACTTGTTTAGATGTAAAAAATTTATAAAAAAGAAAGAAAAAGAATTAGGGATCGATCAATAGCTGAAGAAATATTATTTATTCTATAATAGACAAAAACATAATTTTTTAAACTTTCATTTTCAATTCAATACAAATACCTTATACCAAATTAACCCATATTAGCTGCTATTTAGCTTGATTCATTCTTTACTTAAAACTTAAAAATATTTTCTAAATAAATATATCAATAAATGAGATGAAATGAAATAAGTTTGAAAAACCAATTACAAAAAGATGGAGGTGCTCATTATATTTCATGAACTCGCAATCATCTATCTGGCAACATAACCAATACCTGGCTTAATAGTAGTCTACTCAAGCATTTTAGGTAGAAATAAAGGATTTTTAATTGGATAAGATGCCTCCATAGCAATCCCACTTTTTCCATGGGAATTGTAAATATTTCTTTCCATCCTAACATATCCTCTCTCTCCCAAGTTGATTCCACATGATTTTTTAACAATCCAATAGTCCTTGCCAACTGACCTATAACCCACCAATGTCACACCATGATCCAAATTGGTTCAACAGTTCCTTTTGAATACACCATGTTTCCCAACATGTTAGAAAACAATTGTCCTAAAAGAAAATAAGATATATTAATATATAGAATATACTTGAATTTAAAGAACTCAATGATGCATAGAATTGGAAACTCCTCCCACTAGGCTCAATAGCCACACTAATTGGTTGATGGGAAACAACCTTTTGCAATGACATCTCATCATTGGTGGGTACATCTTCATATCCATCAATTTTTTCCACATGCGAAGCTTTCTACAAAACATAACCATACAAAATGAGATTTATGTGTCTTTAGTATGCACTAAAAGGATATAGTTCTAGCCTAACAAGCAAATCTTTACATATCAAATGAGATGAGTTCAAGATGTATTTCATGGGGTTTTATAGTTAAGTCTAAAGTTCAAAATTTTAAAGAGAATGTTGAATATTGATTTCTTTAAAACAATGAGATTTACTATTGAGTATTATTTTTCACAAAAGTAAATAATTCATCCATTTAATGCTAGGGTTGTATAGATGATATTATGGGTATGTGTAGGATCATCATGGAAAAAACAGGCCCTTAAGTGGCAAAAAATTCAGAAAAATCAGAGTTAGGCAACTTGACGTAAAAATTTGAATAAGTTATCTATATTATTTCAAAAATATATAAGAATATAATCTGTGGAAAATTGAATGTAGTTTCTAAACTACTAGGTTTATTTTTTATTTTTTTAAATCTATTTGGTGAAAATTTGAAATTTCAATGGAGTAGTACTTAAATTTCAAGGGAAAAAATAAGAAATAGGTGTTTGTCGACCACCCTAACCACAATAAAATGACAATATTTTTTTATAAGATTTTAGATATAAGTAGAGGACTCATGTCTAGATGTGATGCATATTTTTTGTAATTTTTTCCAAGTAAATAATTAATTATGATTTTTTATTACAACTTTAAAAATATAAAAACTTGTATGTCGACCAACTTAACTTGGTCAAAACTTCATGAAATTCAATTTTTCTTTTTTTAATCCTATAGTATACAAAGCATAGAATGTGACACATGTTTTGGATTAAAAAATGTGATACGGATTTGGAAGCTATAGATGGTTTTCAATTAGCCTATCAATCAAGACTTTAGTTGTAATTCAAATAAAAAATTAATAATAATTATTTATTAAATTCAAAGTAAAGCATAATTTATATTGGTGGAAAGCTGAGAATCTCCTTTAAAAACCATTTTCATTTCATCAATTTTTGGCAAAAAAAAAGTCGTCAGCCACATGGGCCATCATATCACTTACATATTGCCACTTTTTGGCCCATCATGATCCAAGACATACCCTTATAAGATGTTTCAAATCATTATATTAGAAATATAAAAGTTGGTCAACTTCACATGTTTAATCAATTTTAAATCAACTATTATAAATAAATAATTAAATATAGAAAAAATTAAGGTTAGCTTCAAAGTTGAAAGGAGCTAATTAAAAGAATGCTTATCATTGGTGAGTTCATTTGTAACCCCCCAAGAAAAAGAGTCAGTACTTGACCCCAGATTAGGTTAAATTGGATAGTTGAGCCATTGAAAAGGAAAGGAAATGAAACATCTTTTTATAGTTCACAATACTAGGAGATCTATTTTTGAGTCTACCTATGGCTTAAAGTATATGAGACTACCTCATACTCCACAATACGAGGTGTACATACCCTACCCCCTACAAGATTTGAACTTGCGACTTTTATTTCAAGAATATAGATTTGACCATCAATTTAAATGCAAAAATTCAATACTTTGACCCTTTGATCAAATTGGACAATTGAATCATTAAAAAACATGAACTCTCATAAGAAATTCCAACATTGATTTAAATGCTATATTAAAATGAGAAGACATTTGAATCACGACCATCACAAAATTATAAAATCAATCTTAATAACTATTATTTGTCTGTATCCAAATAACCCTAAAAAAAAAAATGAAAAAATAGTACATTGACTACAATATACCGCCTACAACATAAAAAACCAACGCATTAGAATATGTGTGGAAAAGATATAAACATACTCGTATCTGTCACACATGTCATCATCAGCGTGGTAAGGATAATTGGTTTCACAGTCTATGCCACAGTGCTATAGAAAAATGGCCCCTTGACATTTTCATGGTCTTTTAGGCCTTTCTTCACGATGCTTGGTCCATTTTACTCTGATTTAATGTTGCAATGTGGCTTAAACATTCACATTAGGTCCTTAAAATTCAATTTATGACATCTTGTGAAGGTGTTGTGAAGTGTTATAAAACGTTTGTACACTTTTCTAGACCCTATTCATTACAATTCACCTCAAAATTACCTTTTCATCACTTATCAATTCCTATTTTGAAGTGTTGTAAAGTCTTGTAACAAGATTTCATGCTTTTCTAAACTTAATTTCACTATTTACACCTTCATTATGCTTTATTTGACCCCTTTATGCCCTTATAAGGCTTAATTAAGTGTGTTTTTGAATGTAAACCCGACAAACAACATTAAATTCAAGATAATTCTTGACACCCACTTTAAAGTCAAAGGTGGGACCCATTTGCCATGGGTGGCAAATGAGTCGCTCTTGGTACAAAATTCAAAATATTTCAAATTTTCTTTCGGGATTTTATTTAAAATCACCTTATGTCGGCCTATGATGAGGTATCTTTGGGTTACTAAGGCACAAGTGTGTATAAATAAGTGTTTTTACATCCATTTTAACCCCCATTCATCAAGTTCACTAATTCACTCATTCATTCAAGCAAGCATCAATCAAGTATTTTGGAGTAGCCATTGATATATCTTCAGATTTCTTCAACAAGGTTGGTGAGTTTAGGACATTTGCATGTTGTTTATTCATATTTTCTTTTTCATTTCATTTTATTTCTTCATTAAGGGTTTGATTACCAAAGTGGGATTTGACCAAGGAAAATCCCTATAACCTAACCCTTAACCATTTTTCCCCTTTGCATGTGTGTTTACAGACTTGTGTATGTAGATTTATGAAGGAATTAGGTGTTAAAAGGTGGTCAACAAGTCAAAAAAGTGTTTCAAGTCAACTACAACCTATTTCAAGCTTGGAGACAACCTATAGTCCACTTTCTACAGATTTGACTTTGTCAACTCGACAAGTAGACAACCTCAGATATATTGCTACAAAATTGGTCCCTGATTTCACATCATTTTGGGAGAGGACTAATTCACCATTAGTGGCGAATGCATCCCACCTTAAGGTTGGAAAACTAGATTTTTTCAGATTCTAGATACTAACACTTGAAAACCTATTTCCAAAATTTTTCATTAGAAGCAGGACTGATTCTCCATCAGTGGTGAATGAGTCCCACTAGTGATTTTTAGTGATTTTTGTCAGCATTCAGAACACTTTAGAATCTTCATCAAACTCCCAGGTGCACTTTGATTCAACCCCTTTCATTTTTGTTTTGCATTTGTTAATGTTTAGTTCATGCTTGCATATCACATTATGTTTTCAAACATTGCATATTTCTTAGGTTTTGCATTCAAAATAAGTCAATTACTTAGCATAGTTGCATTTAGATCATCTCATTTAGCCTTAATAAAATCATACACATCTTAATTTGAGTGAACCACATTGATTTTTTGTGAGGTTTATCTCTCTCCTTTTAGGTGAAACATCCTAAGAGTGCAAGAGTAGCCTATAAGCCTCGTGCCCAAAAATATATGGTTTGTTTTGGTGAACCTACATATTGAACATCATATCATTTTGATTTGCAATTATATTTGCATCCTAGGACTTAATTGCATTGTTTTTGCATCCTGGGGTTTCTTAAAATTGCATTAGTGAACGACTCATTTAGACTTCATTTTTGCATATCATATCATTCAAAAACTAAAAATATACATTTGCATCCTTAGTTTACATCTCAAAAGAATTAAAATCACTTTAAATTTTCTAAAAAACAAAAAAGAAAATCATACTTGGACTCATTCACCACCTTGGGCGAATCAGTCCACCTGCACATTTTAGACTGCATTTTCAGGTATTTTTTGGGTATTTACTGCATTTCTGTTCTCTGTTGTTATTTCTCTATTTCAGTTTGCAGAATTCCTGTTATTTGAAATTTTCACTCCTAGATTGCATTTCATTTGCATTCACCCCATCTTTGTGGTACTTGTATGAGTGTTTGATGCCCCATTGATAATACTTTAGTGAGATGAATTTCTAGATTCGTGGATTCTCATGATAGCACTTTCGTTGTGGACCTTGGGATCTCAAGAGCTCCTACTCCTAGTATGGAAAATGGTGCACTAGGCATGGAAAATACCACTAATATTCCTTCACATTTCCATCTAATGAATGTTGACACACAAAACAATTCCATTCTGCACGAAAAATTCATTAGTATTCATGAGGATTTTGCACATTTACAACAAGATTTATCCCTTGCAAAAATTTCCACCACTTCCATACCTACAATATAAAACCTTCATCATTTGATTGAAAGTGATGATGGCTTACAAGTTATGAAAAGAATAGCTAAGATATACAATAAACATGTTCCTTCTACTTCCCAGTCAACTAACATTGTTGTAAGCCAAGGAGGACCTCACAATCCTCCTCCTTCAACCATAGCATCCATACCAACTTATAACACTCCTCAAGTTACAACAACTATGCAACAGGTTAGTCATGTGCCTCCTTTCACAATTCCAACTAGCATTCCTAGTTCTTTTGTGGCATCGCATATTCCTTCTTCCACCTTCACCTCTCTTAGTGTTCCTTTCACTTCCCCTAACATTACATACACTACATCACCATTTTCCCTTGCACCTCATACCACTTACACTGATCCCATCATTACACAACTCTTTAACACTATTTCATTCATGCAACAAAAAATCTCCACCATTAGCCAAAGTCAAAATGCTCCTCCCACATATCATGTTCGTACTAGCCCATTATCCTTAGATATTTTATGCACACAGACGCCACAAGGAATTGAAATTCCTAGGTTTGAGAAATATAGAGGTAAAGGAGACCCTACTAATCATGTCAATGCTTATATAGTCTTGTTTAGTGACTTTGTCCTTGATGATAAGCTATTAGCCAAAAATTTTCCTAGGACCTTGAAGGACATTGCATTGGAGTGGTTTTCAAACTTACCCAATCATTCAATCTGATCATTTAATGAACTTGTGGATGCTTTCATAAGTCATTTCCAAGTTAATATGACTCTTAAAAAGACAATGGCTGATTTAATGCGATGTAAACAAAATGCCGATGAGAAAGTAACTAACTTTATTTCACGTTATTAGTCATTGTATGCTCAAATTGATGTCAATATTCCTGATTCACATCTATAGAAGATGTTTATCAAAAACTTGCACACTCACCTTCAAGATAAGTTAACTATGATGAAATTTCCTTCGTTCATGCATTTATGCACAACCCTTTGTGATTATCACAACTCAGTTTCTAGTCGTGATTCAAAGTCCACTTCTAACTGAGCTGAGAAGTTTAAGAAAAACAACCAAAACAACACGCAAAACTTTAGAAAATGGAATAGAGGCTTTTTACAGTTCAATCCACCTTCTCTGCAACCAACCCAACCTCTTCAGAGTCAAGTGGTAGTTGTTAAAGCAGTAGTGCCCTTTACCTATGGGGACTCGGAGAGACAATTTACTCCCTTACCTGATACCCTCCATAATATGATGAACCAATTTCTCTAGCAACAAATGATCACTTTTCCTACCGTTAAACCACTTGATACCACCAAACCCTTACCCCCTACCTTTAAACCTAATGCTTATTTTAATTTCATCGCCAAAATAAACATGATACCGAACAATGTAAGTATCTCAAACACTTAGTTCAAGACCTCATTGATTTTGGTTGTCTATCCATTGGGAGTGTCAATGATCAAGGCAATAAGTCTGTTGCACCCCCTAACCAAAATTTACAAATTTTTACCAACCCTATGCCTAAACACAATGTTTCATTTGTCAAGGCTAGTGAAGCTTCAAACAATGATGTAATGAATGTTGATACAAATAATGAACAACATGCTATTACTCCAAATGTTACCCAAGTTAATCTTATGGATGAACTTGTGGGTATGATAGACGTTGTCCCTTGTAAGGGCCCAAAAAACAAATCTCTTGATATTAATTTTTTTCTTATGATATACATTAAAAGCTTCCCTATGGTCCTCTTTACATAGCTGACATTATCTATGATAAGCCCACTATTGGGATATTAATAGATCCTGCCTATGGAAAGAATGTGATCACGAAAGAGTTTCTAGGATTACATGATCTATATCAAGACGATTATAACAAACCAACTGCATGGATTAAAACACATACTAGTTTTATGTGCCCTATGATTGGATCGATTGTACTCCCATTACAGATAAGACCCAAAACTTTGGAGGTAACATTTTCTATCATTCCACAATTGGAACAATTTCATCTACAGTTGGGCCATCCTTGGCTCCGCTCGATGAAATCGGTCCTAACAGTTGTTCACAAATGTTTGAAGTTTCCACATGGCAATGTAATATTTACCATACACCATAGTGGCTTTAATCCGTTATCCTCTAAAGGTAATTTTTTCTTAGAAGCCTTTTGGCCTAAACCTATGATGGATCAACTTGCTCTTACACCTCAACAAATTCAAAAGAAAATAAAATGAAACTACAGTGCTAAGGAGCGTAGGCATTGTTGTCGTCTCCTTGCTCGTAAGTATCAAATGGAAGAAAAAAAAGAAAACCAACCTGTTCCTTTGATAGAAGAAATAAATGATCACCCTCATCCTCTTGACCCACCACAAGATAATACAGTCCAACCCTCACAACAAAATGATTTAATCCAATAGCCACAACTTTTAATACATCCTTCCTTGGAAATAACCCTTCGTCCTCCTATCGTAATCAATCTTGATGATGATGATGACAAGGAGATTGCAAAAATAGATGAAGTGCATAATGATCTAAACTATTTTTTTTCATCTACCATGAGCTTAAATGATAAACCTTCTACACCAAGTGAAGAACTTGGTACATCTCCTAGTTTGACACTTGCAATTCTTCATTTGGACATCCAACCACCCTCACAATACACTGAACATGATTGGGAGGTAGATGACTTGTTGGATTGTTGATTTACATTCACCTTACTAGCCTTTTATATTCCTTTTTATTTTCTTTGGTTTGATTTTATGTGCATATTGTTTTCCCCCATAACCTGTGTTTGATGTTCTCTCTCTTTGTACACTTCTTCTATTTGTACCTCCATTCTTCTATATGTCATGCATTTCCTTTTTCGCTTTTATTTTGTGTTTTCCTTTTGGGGATGACACAAATAATTGAGATGCCCTTTGTCTCTTCAATGTTGACCCAAAAGGTCCTTTTCCTTTTTCTTTTTTTCTTTTGTGTTTTTCCTTTTGGGGATGAGAAAAGTGTTGAGACACCCTATGTCTCTTCAATGTTGACCCAATCGGTCCCTTTTCCTTTTTACTTTGTCTTATTCTTGTGTTTTTCCTTTTGGGGATGACACAAGGCATTGAGACCGAAATGTCTCCTTCATGTTGATCCAAAATATTTTCCTTTTATTTTGCATTTTCATTTTTCTTTTCGCTTGTGTTTCTCCTTTTGGGGATGATGCACAGTGTTGAGACTGCAATGTCTCTTCCATGTTGAGCCAAAAAAAACTTTATTTATTTTTTTACTCTTTTTGTGTCATTCTTCCAATTCTATGTTCTTTGGAGAATGATGGCAGTTCCAAGCTCTTTCATAAAAACATTACAACAACGAACATACTGACCCAAAATCCATAGATCCCTTATTTGTTTGGTGTGTTCTTTTCTGGGGAGCAACTCCCTTTTCTTTTGTTCTCTTTTTCTTTTACATGGTGTAGCCTAACTTAGAAATATATGACTTGGCATAGGGCTTTCTGAGTTGGCTCTCATGTCTTTTTTTCTTTTTGCATTTTCTTTCCTTCACTACTTTAAAGTAATTTCTCACTAGAAGGTGTGTAGCAATTTCTTTAAATTGGGGGGCATACATTGTCATAATTCATTTGCATTTTTGGTTCTTAGTGTAGCCTTGTCACTTCATATGATGTGTCTGTCACTTTGTGTATAACATTGGGTGTGATGTCTTTTATAAGTGTGATCTATCTTAGCATATTGAATTCCTCTTAGTGGCCTGATGTGACACACTACATCCCCTAAGTTGTGAGTATACTATTCTTTGATTGGTCCTCTCTTGGGGACATTAGACACAATGTTCCCTAAGTGACAGACCTTGCATGAACTTAACAAGACTCCTTTGAATATCTTTTACATTTTATATTTTTTCCACCTTGCATAATGCAACTTGCATGCTTGTGGTACCTTTCTCTTTGTTCATGAGTTCTAAGCATACAAAGCTTTGCTTGTCTCATGAAGCACAAACCAACATTTTCTCTTGTGGCGTGTTTTTAAAGTTATCAAGAGGTATAACTTTAATATTGTTGAGCAGGAATCCCATTCAGTGACACGACTTTCCCCATAGCCACCTTTGTGTTTGTGAGTGCATACCAAATAGTGTATGTATCTTACCTTTTTGGGTTTTCTCACCTGATGGACCACAATTCTATCACCCCAGAGTGAGTATGCATTCTCTTTTTCTCACAAGCAACCTAGATCTAATCCACAACTAGTTGGACAAATGATCGAAGCTGAATTCAATTCACCCTTTTCTTCTTTCACTCTAACACATGTGTTCCTTTGTCTTATGTTTGGTTTTCCATGGGATCTTCATCCTAGGGGCTTGATCATCCCTCTTGTTTGTTTTCATCCTATCTTGCTAACATAAGTGCATTTGGACCTCCTTCTCAATATGCATGGCTACTTTAGTGTGAGTTTGAAGCAAGTTCATCCTCTCACTAAAGTGGGGGATAAATGTGCCATAGAAAAATGGCCCCTTAACATTTTTATGGTCTTTCAGGCCTTTCTTCATGATGCTAGGTCCATTTTTCTCTAATTTAATGTTTCAATGTGGCTTAAACATTCACATTAGGTCATTAAAATTCAAATTATGGCATCTTGTGAAGGTGTTGTGAAGTGTTGTAAAAAATTTCTAGACTCTATTCATTACAACTAACCTAAAAATCACCTTTTAATCACTTATCAAGTCCTATTTTGAAGTGTTGTAAAGTCTTGTAACAAGATTTCACACTTTTCTAGGCTTAATTTCACTATTTACACCTTTCTTATGCTTGATTTGACCCCTTTATGCCCTTATAAGGCTTAATTAAGTGTGTTTCTGAATGTATACCCGACAAAAAACATTAAATAAAAGATAATTACCGACAACCAGATTCAAGTCCAAGGTGGGACCCATTCGCCATGAGTGGCGAATGAGTCCCTCTTGGCTCAAAATTCAAAATATTTAAAATTTTCTTTCGGGTTTTTATTTAAAATCACCTTATGTCGGCCTGTGATGAGGTATCTTCAGGTTACTAAGGCACAAGCTTGTATAAATAAGTGTGTTTACATCCATTTTAACCCCCATTCATCAAGTTCACTAATTCACTCATTCCTTCAAGCATTCAAGCACTTGGCATCATTCAATCAAGCATCAATCAAGTATTTTGGAGTAGCCATCGATATATCTTCATATTTCTTCAACAAGGTTGGTGAGTTTAGGACATTTTCATGTTGTTTATTCATCTTTCCTTGTTCATTTCATTCCATTTCTTCATTAAGGGTTTGATTACCAAAGTGGGATTTGACCAAGGCAAATCCCTATAACCTAACCCTTGACCATTTTTCCCCTTTGCATGTGTGTTTGTAGACTTATGTATGTAGATTTATGAAGCAATTAGGTGATGTAATGTGGTCAAGTAGTCAACAAAGTGTTTCAAGACAACTACAACCTATTTCAAGCTTGGAGACAACCTATAGTTCATTTTTTGCAGATTTGATTTTGTCAACCCGACAAGTAGACAACCTCAGATTTGGTGCTACAAAATTGGTCCCTGATTTCACATAATTTTGGGAGAGGATTGATTCACCATTAGTGGTGAATGAGTCCCACCTTAAGGCTAGAAAACTAAATTTTTTGAGATTCTGGATCCCAACAATTAGAAACCTATTTCCAGAAGTTTTCATTAGAAGCAGGACTAATTTTCCATCAATGGTGAATGAGTCCCACTAGTGGATTTTAGTGATTTTTTCAGCATTCAGAACACTCTAGAATCTTCATCAAACTCCTAGGTGCACTCTGATTCAGCCCCTTTCATTTTTCTTTTGCATTTGTTCATGTTTAGTTCATGCTCGCATATCACATTGTGTTTTCAAACATTGCATATTTCATAGGATTTCCATTCAAAATTAGTTAATTACCTAGCATATTTACATTTAGATAATCTCATTTAGCCTTAATAACATCTTACACATCTTAATTTGAGTGAGCCACATTGATTTTTCATAAGGTTTATCTCTCTCCTTTTAGGTGAAACATTCTAAGAGTGCAAGAGTGGCCTATAAGCCTCACACCCAAAAATCTATGGTTCAACCACCATTGTCAATGATAAATTGAAATCCATTATCCATCAAACCTCCATTACACCCCTAGTTGGAAGAAATGTCACAATCCACAAGCTCTTGCTCCAACAGAGACACGAGTCGCTTGCTTACAATCTGATTAATTCCTTCCACGACTATAATTGTGGAGAAAGCCCAACAACTTCCTATAAACCAACAAAAAAACACAGAAAAATAGTAAAGAAAAATAGCTGAAAATAATAGTAAAAACATCATAATAATTGGCACATATCATTTTTGGATTCAATTATATAGGATTTGTTTTATATCAAATTTTTGGATGACATTACATGATCTGTCATTCTGTTATTTTGTATCAATGTTTTTGATCACTCTCCCTGATCTATTATACTATGTGATCTAAAACATTGATGTAAAAAAAATCATAGATAACTGAATTCAAAAATAACATGTTCTAATAAAATTTAAGTACATGATGATCAACCCTTATGTTGGGGAGTTGATTTCCAGTGCATACTGCAAAACTATGAGGACCCAAATACAAAAAATCCCATTTTTATTGAACAAAAGAAAATAATGGTACCGCAAGAGCCCTAGTATTTTAATAGCATTGACAACACCATTGTTTCTCTAATCACAATGGTAGGAAAGTGGTCCCCATGGGCATACTAATAATGCAGAGGGAGAGTTTTTGGAGTGGAACATGATACCCAAGTAGATGTTTTTGAATTTATCATGGGTGAGATTTGAAAACTTGTTGAGGCCCAACCTATAAGACTCATTCTTCTGGTTGTGTTCCTCTATATAAGCAAGGTTATTCTTGAATAAATAGAAGCATGCTTCTTTCTCAAGTAGGTTGTTGTAGGATTTTCCATGCTCACCCATCAATTGTGTTATGAAATTTAAACCAAAATGTGTATGATAACAACAAAAATAAGGGTAAACATAGGAAACAAAATAGACAACAAAATAAAATGGTGCAAAGTACATAGAGACTTAAGTGGAAAACCACCAATGTGGAGGAAAAACCATGACGAAAGGATCAATAGTTTTTATTACAACAAAAAAACATTACATCAAAAGCTCTAAGCTCCAAGCATAACCATATTCTCTCAATAAAAAAACATCAACTAAACAAGGGAGATCATTTGGCATATTTATCAAAGAGGGAAAAAATTTGAATGAGAAATTTCTAAACAATACTAGAAGCATCTATTCATATTAGAAGTTTCTTCATTTGAAGTTTCTTAATTTATCCTTCACAACTAACATTCTCCCACTTGAAGCTAAATTTAGCCTTCACAACTAACATTTCACCCACTTGAAGCTAAATGAAAGGCTCCTAGATAACAAGCTGCTATTGTAGATGAACCTTTTTGCTATTGATCCTTGCCCAAGCATGTGCATCAAGTCATCTATAGGCCTGCCAATCTCCTACATAACTCTTGCTTGGCTCTTGGCAATATTTTTGTAAGCATATTAGCAAGGTTCTCATCTGTGTGGATCTTTTTCCAAGTGTAGCTCCCCTTCCTCCAACACCTCCCTAATCCAATGACACTTAAGTCAATGTATTTTGTTCGTGAGTGAAAGTATGGGTTTTTTTCCAAGTGAATGGAACTCTGACTATCATAGTATAGCACATACTTGTCTTGTTTTACTCCTAACTCTCCAAGGAATCCTTGTGTCCACAACATCTCTTTGCACACTTCAGTTTCAACTATGTATTTTTCCTATGTTGTGGAGAGAGCTACTATTTTTTGTAGCCTAGATACCCAAGACACCATTGCACCTACAAATTTATATAGACAACCAGTGGTGGATTTTCCAGTGTCCATATCTCTAGCCATATATGCATCTATAAATCCTTCAAGCACCATATCAGTATGAAAAAAACATAAATAATAAATTTTACTAGTACCCTTGAGGTATCTTAACATCCATTTCATCACTTTCCAATGTTGTTTTCTTGGATTGGTAAGGAACCTGTTGACTACTCCCACTGAATGTGCAATTTTTGGCCATGCGCATACCATGGCATACATTAAACAACCAACAACTGAAGCATAAAGAATATTTTTCATTTGTTCCTTCTCCTTATCATCACAAGGGCATGAATCAGTGTTAAATTTTAAATGGGAAGGAAGAACTGTACCAATTAGCATGACATCTTTCATATTAAATCTATCAAGCACCTTCTCAATATATTTTTCTTGTGACAACCATAATTTTTTCTTCTTTCTATCACGAATGATCTTCATGCCCAATATTTGCTATGCTTGACCCAAATCCTTTATTGCAAATTGGTTGCCTAAATCCTTCTTCAAATTGTTAATCATATCCTTATCCTGTGCAACAACTAACATATCATCCACATATAGCAATTTAATATAATGTTATTTTCTTGGTCATATCTCTTGATGTAGAGACAATGATCAGTCTCTAGTATATTAAATCCATGCCCCAACATAAATGAATCAATTTTCTTATACCACTAGTGAGGTGCCTATTTCAACCCATAGAGGCTCTGCTTTAGCTTGCAAACCAAGTTCTCTTTACCTTTTATTTTGAAGCCTTCTGGCTACTCCATATAAATTTCCTCTTCCAATTCTCCATGAAGGAAGGCAGTCTTTAAACATTCCAAGTCTAGAGCAACAAAAAGACCAAGAATAACTTTAATGGATGACATTTTAACAATAGGTGAAAAAAATTCAGTGAAGTCAATACCTTCTTCCTGAGCAAATCCCTTCACCACTAGCCTTGCTTTGCATCTCTTCTTCTCATCACCCTCATGTTTGATCTTGTACACCCATTTGTTTTGTAGGGATCTTCTTCCTTTTGGAAGCTTTACCAACTCCCAAGTTCTATTTTCCAACAAAGTGTCCATTCATCCTCCATCAATTTCTTCCATTCTTTACTATGCTCATCTTTACAAGCTTCCTGAAAACAACTAGGTTCACCTTAATTAGTGAATAAAATATAATTTGAGGGAGGATATCTTTGTGAAACCTTATGAGGCCTAGTAGATCTATGAACCAACTATGGTAATGGTGTTTTTAGGTTGAATCTCTTGTAAGGGATCCTGCACGGTTTCTTCTTCTAATTGTTCCTCATTTTCATTCTATTGTAGTGGCTGGTCATTATTTCCAGCAGTGGCTTCTTGTAATGGTGGCATATTTTCTTGTTGGTCCTCTTGTTCTCCTCTAATTTCAACAAATTTCTACATCTCCAAAATTTTGTTAATATTTTTAAACATTTTTTCTTCATTTAAGATAACATCCCTACTTCTGATGATTCTTCTCTTTAGAGGACACCACAATCACTAACCTAACTCATTTTGAGCATATCCTAAGAAAATACATTTCAATGATTTTTCATCCAACTTGGACCTCTGTTCTTTAGGAATGTGAACATAAGCTTCACAACCAAATTTTTTTAGATGAGAATAACATAACTCCTTACTGGTCCATACCTTTTCGAGAATGCCTCCATCTAATGAAGTTGTGGGAGAGTGGTTTATTAATTAAGAAGCAATACAGACAACCTCTACCCAAAAATGTTTAGCCAAACTAGAATTTGAAAGAATACTTCTCACCTCCATTATTGTCAAATTCATTCTCTCAGTTGTTCCATTTTGTTGTGGAGTGAGAGGAACTATTTTTACATGCTTTATCCCATTTTTACTACAATATTCTTTGAAGGCTTTGGAGAAATACTCCCCATCATTATCTGTTCTAACACATCTCAATAGTTTGTTAGTTTCCCTTTCAACAACCATATGAAATTTTTGAAAAACATCTAAAACTTGATGCTTGCTCTTAATAGGAAATTCCTGCACCTTTTTCGATGCATCAACAATAAAAGTAATAAAATAAGCAACCCCTCCTAGTTATTTTATATTAATTGGGCTACAAAAATCATAATGCACCAAATCTAATACTTTTGTATTCCTTTTTGAATTATTCCTTATAAATGACACTCTTTTCTATCTACCCACAATATAGTGTTCACAAAATTTAGATTTTGTACCTTTTATTCAAGGAATTTTTTTTTGCTTAGCAAGTATTTTTAGGCTTCGTTTTGTCATGTGCCCAAGTCTTTTGTGCCACAAATATGTTGTAGGATTCTCTACAACAATAGCAATATCTGACTTCTACAAGCCTATTTTCTACCCCTTTGCAACAACCAACAAACCTTTTACAATTTCCAGCATCCCAAGTTGCCAAATACTATATGACAACCTTTATCATCTAGCTTCCCAGTTGAAACTAAATTCATTCTAAGCTTTGGTACATACCTAACCTGTTTAAGCAATAAACTACAACCATCTTCCATTTTTATTAAAACATCTCCCACTCCCTCAAAACTACAAAAAATATTATTACCCAAGAAAACCTTACCCAAATTACCATATTTATAAGAAAAAAAAATTCCTTGGTTGGGGTAGCATGGCAAGAGGCTCTAGAATCTAAAATCCAATCAGTATCATGATTAGAAGTACAAAGGAATTCATCCTCATATGAAACAATAATTAATACCTCACCATCTGATGCAACAATAACAATTTCTTCATTTGCACTAGTTGATTTTTGTTCCTTTTGTTCTCTCTTCCAAACTCTACATTCTCTTTACATGTGTCCCAATTTGTCGCAATGATAGTAGGTGAGTCTTCATCTTCTTGATTTTGATCTACCTCTTGACTTTGAATGCCCTTTTCAATTCCAATCAAATTTTCTACCATGATCAGCTAGGGTTAAGGCTCCTCCTCCCTGGTTTTTTGTCATTGATTTGTGGTGCAACTCCTCATTCATTAAACCGCTACTGATTTCATCAAACTTTAGAGTTTTTCTAGGTGCCAAAGTAATAATAGCTACAATCAAGCTCTCCTAGTTGTCTGACATTGATCACATTAATAAGATGGTTCTAATCTCATCATCCAAAATGATTTTAACAGAGGTGATCTGACAAAGTATTTATGTTGATCTCATTTAAATGTTCTTCTATTGAAGCACCCTCCTTCATCATGAGATTGTATAATTTTCTCATCAAATAGAGTTTATTCGATGATGTGTTCTTCTCATATAGATCATGAGGATTTTTCCATAGTTCTGCTACTTTCTTCTCTCTGGCAACATTAAAATACACATTCTTAGCCACATATTGATGGATGGTTGCAATTGCCTTTCTATCTAGCTTTTTCCAATCTTCATCCATCATTGATGTGGGTTTTTTTGATATTCCTTTGATCGACAAATATTGATCCTTCAGAATTAGTATATCCTCCATTTGGGATTTCCATAGGGAAAAATTAGCCCCGTTTAACTTCTTCATGTCACTCGTTGTGGCCTCCATGGTGCTCAATGAAAAAAACCTACACACACCAAAGCTGCCAACAACCTGGCACTCTAATACTAGTTGTTATGAAATTTAAATGAAAATATGTATGATAACAACAATAAAGGTAAACACAGGAAACAAAATAGACAATAAAATAAAATGGTGCAGAGTACACAGAGATTTACGTGGAAAACCTCCAATGTGGAGGAAAAGCCATAGGGAAAGGATCAAAAGTTTTTATTATAGTAGAGAAACATTACATCAGAAGCTCCAATCTCCAAGCATAACCACATTCTCTCAATACAAAAACATCAACTAAACAAGGGAGATCATTTGGCATATTTATAAAAGAGGGGAAACTTCTAAATGAGAAGTTTCTAAATAATACTAGAAGCGTCTATTTGAATTAGAAGTTTCTTCATTTGAAGTTTCTTAATTTAGCCTTCACAACTAACAATTTTTTCATAAAGGTGGAGAAGCTCCTCCTCACCTCCCCGCACCAAAAAATATAGAGTAGAGCGAATAGAGTGTATAGAGCCAACAAAAATATGGATCTCTCCATCCCAATTTCGAATTAAATTGTATGCACCTTTAGTGAAAATCAAAGTTGGCAGAATGCTTCACAAGGCAGGATTTATTTTGTATTTATAGAGGTTGTTAGCCCTCTTGGCCCTTAAATCAACTAGCTGTATGCTAATAATTTAGAGGAATGTATAATTGGGATTATGTTGATTGATGCACATTTCAACACAATTTGGGCTTGTTTATCTTAACATCATACAATGACGACTTTCGATACCCATTGAGATGGGGTCCTTATCTATATCACATTTTAGCTTTCTTTATTCTTAATATTTTTCAAAAACTCTAATTGGAAGCAAATAATCCTACATATCTAAGATGTGTGCACAAAAGTGTTATCTAGAAAATTAAAATATTGTATGGGTTAGTCACATCATAACCAAATTAAGGGTTATTGTTAAGGAAGCCGCTCTCCAAGCGGCTCTTCAGTCCTATGAAAGCACTGTAGAAATGAGTGGGATCATAGATCATACATCATGCATCCAACCATCCAATTAGTAGTTAACTTAATGTTGAGCAGTAGCATCATGCATCTAGCCATCCAATCAGCAGTTAACTTAATGTATGACCCCATCCCTTCCTCCGATGCATTCATGGGACTGGATAGTTGCTTCCCATTGTTAGGGTCTCTTATGGTAGGGGATTATGATAATTTATATTTTGATTTTTTTATTAATTTTTGTATCTTTCAATCAATTTAAATGTTAAAATGTTAATTTTTTAATTAATCAAAAGTTTTTAGTTTAATTAGTTGAACATAATTAGTTAGGGTGATAGTGAGTTCTTTGATTATGTCATCCATGAAGGTTTAAATCTATAAAAGAGGTGAAGTCAACATCATGTTTTGGGTGAATTTTAGCAAAATGGTTACCTTGAGACCTTGGCTCTCACTTAAAGAGGTATTAGCTTAAACTCGTATTTTGATACCGAGATGAAAAACTTGATGTGAGAATGGTTAACCCTCAAAAGAAAAATAAAAAATCTGAAGATATCATTGATGAAAAAAACACTAACACAAGATCAAATCTAGAAACAATATTTGAATAGGACTATGGATTGTGGAAACTTGATATCATTGATCTCAAGATAGTTGTCCCTCCAATAATGAAAAAATTATATGTTTAAAAATAATTAAAAATAAATTAGTATAGATATCTTAATACATATCTAAAAGATGTCAAGATATATCTATTTGTTGAGGTGTTTATAGTAAAATCATTACTTCTTTTTTCTTTAGACTGTAGGAATCAGTTGGGTATCCATCCCCTTAAAAACTGTAGTGTGCATGGTAAACTTCTTTTATGTGACTGGTGGTTCTAGTGTGGCATGCCCTCTAGTACCACGGGTTTGGGGGGAGACTAGACTCTGTGACCTCTTTCCTACAACAAAATTCTTTAGCCAATCGAGCTAGGCCCCTCGCTCGAGTAAAATCATTACTTAGGATGGATAGACACTTATAGATTATATTTATTTGCATGTTTCAAATAGATAGTATTTAAGATTTAAAAAAACATAAAACTATTTTTTTATAAAGTCAAGAGTTACTTTATTTTACTTTATAATTATTTTATGTATTACATGTTTAAAAGATTGTTGTCTTTACTATATTTTATTATACAACTATTTTATTTATTACATATCTTATTTGCTTTAAAGTTATAATTTTTATAGTTAAAAGGTAAATTTTAGTTCTAAATATTTTTTCTTTCATCTATTCTTTCATGATCACATCAAATGCTTCTTCCCTCTATTACTATTATAAACTAGCAATCACACATAATGTGCAATGGGTATGCCAAAGAGGTGTGGATGGTCAAAGGGGGATAAGTGTGGTTTATTAGTTGCATAAAAAAATATAAACTATATAAACATATAAGAGAATGTTTTTCTTATATTTTGCATATGAAACATTATGAATGAAGATTGAATACATGAAATGTGTATATAAAAGATAGAAAATTACGTGCAATTGCAAATGATACATCTTGAATGAAGATTTAAAACATGAAATCTGTATATTAGAGAAAGAAAATTTTGTCCAAGTGTATAATTGAATTGAAAATAACAAAACAAGAATTTCTTTTTGTCCTTTTTTTTTGCATACATCTAAGTTGCAAAAAAAAATTTGACGAACATGAGAAAGTTGTTGAGAGTGGAAATAAAAAAAATTGTTTTAAAAAAAGTTTCCATAAAATGGAATGAACATTTTTTTTTTAGTATATTTAAAAAGGAAAGAGAAAGTATGCATTATTGATTGCACATGTTTAAAAATGTATGACTGAAAAAAATATGGAACAAACCTTGAGCTATTGGAATGCTAGTTGAACATTTCAGGTGAATGCATGTGAGAGCAATTTCAATTGTAAAAACCTACATTGAAAAGCAATTAAAGCAACGTGGAAGAAATTATCTTCCAATCAAGTTGAATTATGATAATTAATTAGTTATATAATTTGAAGATTGGTTGAAAAAAATAGACCAAACAAATAGGTCAAAAAATATAATAATTTTTAATTTTTAATTATAATAATTATATATATTTAATAGTTTTGTTAAATAATATAATATATAATAATAAGTAATATAATTAAATTATTTTTATTTATTTTTTATTATATAAAATATATATTAATTATTCTAATACATACTTAACTATGTATGGTAAATGATGTCATAATGTTAAAACCTAAAAGTTTATTAGGATCTTGGCCGTAATTTTCATTTTAATAAACATACTCTTAAAACCCTCATTGAAACCTTATTTTCAAGTTGTAGCTTTCCAAGTTGGAGAAGTGAAAGCTCAATACCAACAAGGAAGAGTTTGGAGGAGCGGAAACCAATAGCGATGGGGAAAGCATAAAAAGATGGCAAAAAATAGTCAAAAAAATGGTGAATAGTGATGAGCAGCTGAGATTCGTTTAATCATCTTGCATTGATATGGATGCAAGATATTCATCGATATGCTTTTATAGGTCACCTCATTCACAGAGGGAATTGAATAGAAAATCACTGTAAAAACTGCTCTATGTGAGAATGTTGGTTTTGCGCTTCCTCCACGAGCTTCACCATTTTTTCCACTATAGTCATCTGCCTTGGCTACAGTCCTCACACTTGAATACCCTGTATTTCTTAGTAGTTTATGACATATCCATTTAAATTCACTTCTCAAACTACTCTCATGTAAGAACTTGTACTAGATACCAAGTATCACAAGGCCATTTAGATGGATGCTTTTGCTAGCTTTCATAGTTTTCAAGGTGTTAATATTTTCAAAAGCCTTTACAACAAACCCATTTGGTGTATATCCCCTGCAATGTGGAAACAGACAGGAAGGAAGCCGATGAAAGTTGTTCTAAGCATTTGTTTGAAAGATATGGCATTGTATATGCAAAAAATCTGCATATTTTTTAACACAATTATTTTTTGAAGATTTAACAGCTCATGGATTTTGTATGCATCCATACTGTTCCTACATGTCTGTTCTAATGCTTCAAATCTTTAACAAGTGACAAAAATGTTTTCATGAATGTCCACACACTATGTTAGAGTTATCACAATGGCATACAGGGAGGAGTGATGCCAACAAAGGTCATCAAATTTAATGCCTTGATGGCGATGCATTTAAAGCAAGATAAAACAATAAAAAGCATCGAACAAAGGAAATAGTTTTAATCATTGAAAAATGATATGAATTGTTGATTTCCAATCTTAGCTTTCTCTTCTTCACATTGGATACGCATTCAGCGTAAATTATACATCACATCATAATAAATTATATACACTAGATAATTGACTAATACTCTAAAATGAGATAAGATTCTTATAAATTTAAATTTTATCTTTCCACAAATAAAACATGAAAGTCTCATTCATCCACACATTCAAAGTGGAAGTTGTCCTTTCACTTTAACAACACACTCACCTTTTTCCAAAGATTAAAGATGACAAAATAGATGGTGTACTCCATTGTTAATTATGCTTCTAACCATTTTCTAGGTACTTTGGTAGTGAATCTTTCTATTACTACTTTTCTCTTTAAAAATTTTCTTTTCTAAAGGGGAAAATTTTAATTTGAGAATTAGACTTGAATGTCTATACATTCGTTTTATTACCATGCCTACATTATGGATACCTTTCTCTATGTTCATAGTTTAACTTGAGGATTCGTATTAATAATATTAAAACTAGCAATCACACCTTCATGTGCAATGGGTACGTCAAATACATATTAGTTAATTTTGTGTCAATTTTGGTTATAATGAATCTGAAACCTTTACTTACAAAAAGTCTAGGCTATATAAAAGAATATTTTGATCTCCTTAATATTAATTGTGATCCAATGTTAAAAGTAGAAGGTCCCATAGAGTTGGGTTATTTTAAATCAAAGTACTTGTAATGGGAAATTTTAAATGATACATAAGTAAATAAGAAACAAAAACTATTACTCATGATGCATCAAAGAAAACATTTGCTACAAATATTGGTTATGCAGTTTATATTTGAGTAAAGTGCTTGTAATGGGAAATTTTAAATGATACATTAGTAAATCAGAAACAAAAATTGTTACTCACAATGCATCAAATAAGAGAGTATGAAAGATTTATATTAAAAGAAAGTATGAGCTACAAATATTGGTTATGCAATTTATATTTGAGTAAAATGGGAGAATATTTGTTAACAGATTGTGGGAGCTCTATATTTTCTCTTATGAAAAAAAATCCAACATTCATGTGGATATGAATCCTTGTTCAATGAATCCTTAGTCTGAAAGAGCTCATTATGACAACTTCCACAAATCAAATTATCAAAACCAAGTGAACACAATTATGATATTCTATAAAGTTATATCAAAGGTCAGAGAACCTCAATGAACTACCAACCTATATGTATATCCAGGACTGATAAAAGGAACAAGAGATAGTTTGAGAACAAAATTAGATAACAATGAGATGTCACAGTCAAATCCTAATTCAAAAATGGTAGGAAACAATGTCATAATTTGAGAGTATGGTATTAACTTATTAAGATAGAGGTTTGATAGACCTCATTACTAAAATTTTTGTTCAACAAAAGATCTAATTCATCGATATATATTACAATAGTTCACAACAAATTTTATCAATCCCAAAGCTTTGTTCTAAAGTCAATAATGATAGCACAGTCAAACTGACATTGGAACTTGGTAGTTTATTTCTTTTTGATAAATATTGCCTGGTAAGCCCAAAAATGTTACTAACATAGTCATGTATTTTATTACTATGTGAAGGAAAAAAATTCAACTAATTTCCCTTTACAATACCACATAAATTTTCTTAACAATCGGCATAATCTTTCACAATGCTAGCAAGAACTACAATCTGGGTTATTGAAGGATAAATTGTAGATGGTTGATGCTAGCAACTGTTGTACTATAGAGTGCCCATTTTTTAAAACTGAGGCAAGTTGTTTGAGAAAACCAAATGTAGAAATCAAGGTCTTGGTAGTAGTGAGGGAGGTAGAAAGTTTGTCGATTGCTCTGATAATAAATTCCTTCATTGATGGAAAATATTTTGGGTTAGAAACATTAACAACTACATAATGATTGACCAAACTTTATGCCAAAAAATTAAGAAAATCATGGACTTTAGGATGGTATAATGTTATTACATTTACTTCTTTTCAATTTTTCCAATAAATTCAGACTTACTAAAGTTGTACAAGCATAAAAAATTCAAAAGCATGGAGTTCTTCAGCTAATAATTATGAAATCTTGGTAAATAATTTTTTAACTTCTAGTTAATCTAATTTATGAATGAAAACTATAGTCTAATTCTAAATTGGTTTTACTCCCATGAACTCTTTCAAATTTTATAGGAAAGATTCTTATCAATAAATAAAGTAAATATAAACTACGTATTTCAGTTTTTCTCTCTTACTTAAAATTTATAAGAAGTGACCTTGTGAAAATTAAAAAATTGGGAAACAATTTCTTCAGAAAATTGTAAAGAAGAGTCACACTTTTCTCAAGAAACTTACCATGTCATACCACATGCATGGAGAATCCATTGGACAATGACATAGAGTGAAGTCCATAGCACAAAAGACATCTAGTGTTGTCATTAGAAAGAACTCAATTGAATGGATAGATACCATACTTTTGAGATTGGCATAAATGAAGAGAAACAAGGCATTAACTGAATGCATACTTCCCATCAAATTCCAAGAAAATATTAGAAAGATTTTTAAGTATTAACACTGATGAAAATTTCTCATATATTTTAATTAAACCAAAATAGAGATTCTGGTAATTGCAGATTGATATTACAAATATTAGTTGTATTACTACATATAAAACTCATAAAGCTCATTTACTAAGAAAAATATCATATTCCCATTAAGAAATAGAATAGCTATCTTTCTTGATGACCATATCAGGTACCTCAAGTATGGACCAGTTGTTACATATTAAAGCTAATTAGCATCAGAGAGTGCAGAGGTGCAAAACTTGTAATGAAACTACTAAGAAGTGTCCAATGCAGAGGTATTGACTGAGACTGTAGAAAATAGGTAGAGTGCAAGAAAGGGATGTAAAGAACTACACAAATATTAACTTCATGTAATTAATTTAAATATTCTAAGAGAAATTTACAAAATTATATTACTACATTGATTCATTTGCATTGGTTGATAAATAGTATATAGTATACTCACAATAGCACCAGCTGCAATTTGATATGTCAACAAGTCACGACCATTTATAAAATAGTCAACAGAATGCCCCAAAACTAGAAGAAATAATGTACAAACTATTAGAGTGAACACCATTGTAGAACTCATCAACAAGTTCATTGAAATATGTGACATGTATGCCGGAGCCTGCTTTGTCAATGAAGTCAAAAACAAAAACTTTTCCTTCCTAGCTAGTATTTTGAAACTCATGGATTGGACTCTTTGTTAATGCCCTACCCTCAATGGAACAATGCTTATAGTATGGGGTCAAATTTTTTATGGGAAGTATTTCAGATGGGGCTATGGTTGGCTGTTGGGTAGAGCTTACATCTTGTTGTAAACCAATTGGGTCCTGGGCCTTGGGAGCTAGTAGATGTCAAATGAATTGTAGCCTATAGAAGAGGAGCTGGAATGCCAACAAGAGGTGCTTTATTTGAGACCATTTCTAGAGTATAGATAATTATATCCCCGCAGTCGAAGGATGTAAATGATTTAAGAGAATCACATGAATGAATGAGAACAGTATTCAAAAATAGATTATGGATGGACATACGTGTATTTGTCGAGCACCTTCGATGTATACTCTTTTAGGTGGACAATAGACCTAGTGACCATAGCTTCTTCAACAACAAGATTGTTGAATTGGATGGGAAGAAAATTTGGATGGGTATGGACACCATCATAGAGTTTAATCCAGTATTTAACATCTATAGAATGAGACTATTGTATTGTTTCTATGGATGTAACATGTAAGGAAGGGTCAAGATCAAACATGCCTATAATAATTTCTTCAATGGAATTTGGATTTAGAGTTTCCATCGAGAAGGTGAAAGCGAGTTGAATTTTTGTGTGCGAACTTGTTAGAATTGGCTATTCTAACAAGTAAAATAAAGGTGCTTCTTAATTGTAAGAATCTAGTTAAAGGGGAAAACTACAAATGAAAGGTAAAGAAGAGAAGTGTAGGCTAGAAAATATACGGCCACATTTTATATACATGTTTATCAAACCAATGGTTTGTGAAGGAGTCAAAATCAAAACAATATTTATTGACATATATGTGTTTTGGTCTTCTTAGGGTGTATTATATAAGAATGAATTGATAATATAAGATTTAAAAATAGAAACAACTTTCATATGGAAAGAAGAATTTAAGTAATTAATAAAGTTTAATTTAAAAGAATGATAATAAAAAAGGCACAATTATGTACATGATAAACAAATATATTGTTAATATTGAAACTCTTTTGGAAAAAGACAATACATAAATAAGTTGCATCATTCCTTGTGTGAGATAGTATTTATAATGTTTATATTGGGAGGGAGTATTAAGCACGACTATAGAATATTGTCTAGTTTCTTTACATTGCAATCATTGCTATATTGAGAGAGGATAAGCAAAGTTAATATTTTTTTAGAGTGTTTTGTTTGCAGTGAATTGTATAGTTAAGAGCCTTGGATCTGGCTACATATTATTATTAACTTTTATATGGTTTGGGTACACCTGTGAAACCCAACATTTGGGTAAGGGTCCTTGGGCTTTCTAGTTAACCTACCCTAGCAGCCTAAATGGTAGACCTAGACTAAAAAATAGAAAAAAAATCATACAATCTACTACTTGTGACAGTCTTTAAAACTTGAAAAAAATAATACTAAAGCCTCTTGAAATGAACAAAAATACTTCATTATAGTCTACTTGTGGGATATGAGTCATGATGGCTAAAAATATAAGAATAATAAATTAGAAGTTACAACTATAGATGTACCACATACTTGATTCAGTGACCTTGGAAGCAAAATTTGAAACCCTATGCTTTGAAGGAAGTTGGCAGCCTTGAAAGTTTAAACTTGAAGAAGTAACCAACTATGTTTCCATAAGATGGAAAGGTGAAAAAATAAATGAAGTCTCTTGCAAAAATATGTAGTTCCCAGTAGACCCTAATCTTGTAATAAGCAAATTCCAACACAAATAAACAAAGTCACCCACAATTTTGTGGAAAAATACAAATGAATGCCCTCACAAAATCCCCAAACAATGTAAATGTAGCTCAGTAACATGTCATCAAAGAATGTAAATTTAGTTATAAAGGAAAAATTTCATATAGTCTATTTCCTGTGACAGTCTTTAAATTTTGGAAAAAATAATACTGAAGCCTCTTGAAATGAAGAAAAATCCTTCATTATAGTCTACTTGTGGGCTATGAGTCATGATGGTTAAATATTTAAAAATAATAAATCATAAGTTACAACTATAGATGTACCACATACTTGATTCAATGACCCTGAAAGTGAAAATTGAAACCTTGAGCTTTGAAGGAAGTTGGAAGCCTTGAAAGTTTAAACTTGAAGAAGTAACAAACTATGCAGCCTATAGACACTGAAAAAATGTCTTGAATGATATCATGCATTCGAATCAGGTATACTAACATCACTTCCTCCTAAAACCCATCCTCTTTTTTCTTAATTAGTTAATTTTTCCTATCTATTTAATTAATTGCATCATTTTCATCTATTAACCCAATTAAGCTAATCAAGTTAATTCACTCCCTTTCATGCTAACATTTCATCTCATTAAATTAAATAAATCAAGTTATTTAATTTAAATCCCTAAGTCCTCTTTTTTAATTAAATAACCCTAAGTTATTTAATTAAATTTCATTTCACTTTCCCCCTTTCATTAAATCACTTTATTTAATGAAAATCATCTAATTCCCCTAATTGTATAATTAAACCTTTATTTAATTATCAATTATTAATAAATATAATCCCCCCACTTGCAAACAAATATTCCAAGGGAATATTCGTCCTTTGTACATTCCTCCAAAAGGAATATTCCCATGGAATATTCCTTCCCCTTTTGCACAATTAAACTTTGTTTTAATTTGCTAAATATCTATTTTCCTCACCCATGAGAATATTTCAAAGAATATTCTCTTTCCTCACTCATTTGAAAAAGGGGAATATTCCCTTTCTAACAAAATTACTTGACTTCTTAAGCAAGTTAACTTGTGACCTCTTGTGCAAGTTGAAAGTGTGCTTGTCTAGACAAAGGTAAACCCTTGATTAAATCTCATCATTGATTCTCATCCATTGATGAGAATCCATGATCCATGCTTCCAACTTCTTCCATCCTTGACCATTGATTAAAATTTTTGATCTCAACCCTACATTTCTCATTTGCTCTCCTATAAATAGATCACTATTTGAAGACAAAGGGATCCATATTTTTTAGAGAAAACTCATGTTGAAATCACTCACACTCACACTCATTTTTTGCATTTTCTTAATATCATTTTAGCTTAAGTACTTGCATTAATTATCTTAGATTCCATTAATGGCTTCCATGGTAACACAGATGCATACATGTAGCTTTTTTATTAATTAGGGTTTGAATCTTTTAGCTTAAATAAATTTAGATTAGGTTTTGCATTCAAAATCTTAATCATCTTAGCATAAAATCATGTTAAAATAGCTTGCGTTAGGATCATTCAACTTTAAATCATGTTTCAACACACATCTCACAATGTTTTCATCTATTTTCTTCAATAAAACTAATTGGAACAAGCTTATTATCCCTGGGATTTGGAAAGGGTCACCATTCCAAATCAACACAACACCACTCCCCCAATAGGATAAGTTTCAATGGATTAAAGTAGGCATTTTAAAAGCTTTCATAGTTTAGCCTGTTAGTTTTGATAAATACTTAGTTTAGTTTAAATTGAATGATCTCTATTGGATTGACACTTGCTGGCATGAATATGCTTTGATTATGCATGGATCAAGTGTAGTCATCCCATACTAATCCATTAGTCACATTTTGGCTCTAGAAGGAGGGCATAACCAGTCACAATTAATGAATTTTTCTCTCAAAGTCCATTTTCTAGTTTTTGTAGATACAGTGATGCTCCAGAGGATTTTAGTGATGCTTTTGTAAGGCATCACCATATAGCGATGCTATCATCATCTAATACAATGATGCCTAATTAATACACTTGTGTTGATTAAAATAAATAGCGATGCTAATACTTTTTAGAGGTATCAAGAATTTGTAAATGGTGACACTCCCAAATGGTGACACTATTGTCGTCACTTTCCTTCTATAGAGCAACACTAAATTTCACCAGAGTGACGCTCGTTTGATTTATGGTGATGTTATCGTGAATGGTGACACTTTTTTTCTAGTAAGAAAAAATAGTGTTATTTTTAGCATGTTCTTTAATTTTTTTACTTCATCATATCACTAAAAAGCCATTAACATTGTTCTGGTTTTTTGGCTAACTGGGTTTTGTAGGTTGGACAATAAAAGTTGAAGTGAAGATTCATTCTTATATTTAAAATATTATAATTGTAACAAGTGTTTCAACACTTTTTGGGCAATTATAACCCATTCATCATGCTTTTAATTTCATACTTTAGGACCACACTAGATTTCAATTGGGTTTTAAAATGAATTCTCAAATTGGTTAAAATTGAACCCTGACATCATTTTACTTTGGGTTTAAAATTGAACAATACAACTTAACACTTTTTTTGGTGCTTAAAATGAACTTACCTTTTCTTTAAGGTTTAAAATTAACAAGTTTTTTCTATGTTTTGTGATTTGCATTTTCGTCATTGAATGCATATGCACTTCTCTCATGCCACTTGGCAATCTTGAGAATCAAAAGCATTTCCTTAGCATTTTGTATAATCACCCACATATTTTGATTTGGATTAAAATGAACTCCATGCTAGTGTAAGGAAAAGGAATTGTGAATGCTCTCTCCTTGCTTCATGTGAACTGGGAGATCAAACAACAAATGTACTTCCTTCCTTTTGTTTATCTTTAGAGGGCTTTCCTCCTCGCTTCAAAAGGAGGGAACAACCCAAGTGGAAACAAGCTAAAGCCAAGCTCTTTCAAGCCACTATATAAATAATGTGTTTGTGATGAAATTCAAGCAACAAGTGTGGATGTGTCATACTGACAAGTGTCACCCTTAGTATCTATGTGATTCATTAAATACTGGGAGGCCTCTTGATTGAAATAATCTTGATCTAATCTTGTCACGTGTATGGTCACCTTGTACGAAAGTCCTTACTATGAACCAATTGTTTAGAATCCAAAAACCTTTATTATTTTTGGTGTAGGAATGGTCGTTCTGAAGTCACCCCACATTTTACTATTCATTTTCAAAATAAGAAAAATCCTTAGGATCTTTAGATCTTCAGGATTTGAGATTTGGTGGTCCCAAAAAGTGTGTTTCATGGAGGGGAGCTAGTTTCACCAAATCTCTATATGTTCACATTGTCTTGGTGTTTGGAGAAATCCAAGTGGGGATTCAACATGTAGTATCTTATGAACCTAAGGTTGTAAATACTTGTGAGTTAGTTTAATACTTTGCTTGGTTCCAAAACGGTACAAACAAACATTCATGATCTTCCTCAAAATTTCAAACTCTTTGGTCTAAGTAAGGATACCCTTTGAAATAGCCTTTATATTAATTCTTTTCCTAAGGATTTCTATCCTTAGAGATTCCTAAATATATTGACTTATATCTCAATCCATACTTCCCAAAATTAAACATAGGCAACTATGGCTTGAACTTCATCTTTTTTCACAAAATGGACCTTGTGAAATTTATGATGTTTTTTGACATAGAAATTTAGTTTGAACTTAATCAAGACAAGTGTTTATGGTAAAATAAAATCACTTAAGCAAGATAAATTGATAAATTGAACCCACATGTGACCATTTGGAGGTCGATCGATCTAATTGAATAACCTAACCTTGCAGGTACTATCATTCAACCAAACTTTAAACTAATTAAGGTCCAAAACAAACCAATATAATTAGTATTTTGACAAGTTTCACTTTTGAAACAAAGGAAACACCCCTTTAGTGGAGAAACACAACACTCTTAGACAAAGAGGAGGAACAAATTGATATTGTGGCTAGATGTACCATATTACTACCACCTACATGGCAATAAATATCCTCTTTTCTCCCATAAACTTGATTTTTTCTAAATGATCTCATGTAAAATAAAAATCCCCAAGAGAATATCTACATGCCATCACTTTAAACTTAGTCATCTTAGTCCAAAATCCATAAAAACACACCTTTTAGTACTTCACCAAAATAGAACCAAGTTGGTATACAACTTCTACAAAATGTGCTTCAAGGAACAACCTAGACTTGTACGCATTCTTTTACGATCAAAACCCTTGACTTTTTCATGATCTTGAACCTATCTAAATCATTGGTTCTTGAGGATTTGAAAACTTTAGAGGTCTAGCATGTTTCTCACTACCATGGTCTTATCAAATAAAGGTTCACTCTAGGTTGACATTGGGTCAAACATTTCATCCACCCCCTCATTAAAATTCATCTTTCACTTCATCAAACTTTGCAAAAAAATTTAGTACACCAACATTTTTTGACTTCAATATCTATCAAATCAACTCCTAACTTAGCTATTTTGTATGTGAAATGAAACATTTTCCATGCATTTGGTTAGGTTAGTTATTACCTTTGAACTAGTTCATCTTGCAGGTCACGATTCTGCCCTAAGGATTTCCAAGTTCATCAACATCCTTTATTCAAAAATTAACACATCAAACATAGGTCAAAAGTGTTGTCCCAAAATGTTTGTTGAATTGGTATGTTTCCAAGTTCTTTTGAGAACATTAATAAAGAAGAGAAGTCAGAATGTTGAGTGTGTTCATAATGTGTTCCACTATGTGCTCCATGTTTCTCCTATGGTGATTCTATGCTTGTGAAAATCTGAAGGTTTGATAACGATGGTCTAGTGGTGACATCTCACGAGTTTTAGCTTCTAGGTTGATGGTATGTGGAAGTTACATTCACCAGTATGTGAATTGTTCTAGTAGAGTTGGTCTTCTGTAGGGTGGGATAAATTTTTCTACTTCGTAGTTCTCTGCTATTTCATTTTAGATCTTGTCGATCTAGGATATGTCTTGTGAAGATGTTCTCTTGGTTTTAGCAAAGAAGGTTGAGTTTTTGTGGTCTAAAAGTCATGTTTCAGTGTTGTTGAGTGTGTTTGTATAGTTTGAATGGACTGGTGAAAGGTGTTTAGTGTTTGAAGTTTTTTGCACTTGACGCAGATGTATCTAAAGGAATCTAAGATGTATTCTCATGCATAATGAAGCATGTTGTGGTGTTCTTGTAGTGTTCTTTAATCAGCTCAATAACTAGGAACATGAATTCCTCTACTCAGGGATTGAACATCACAACTGGCAGTCATGACCTACTAAATAACCTCATTTAATTATCAACCCAGGGACGTAAACTTGAAATGGGATAACACAAGATATGCACTAATCACCCTTCCAGACATACATGATTCCTAAAATGCCTTATACTGGAATTTAAGTACTGAAAACAACTTTACTATTTAACTTTGCTTTGGAAATGAAAAACTTGAAAGAGAACCTATTATGCTCCTAGTGGCTACAGGAACAGTTGACAGCTCTGTGTTTCTGCCAGCTGCAGGAATAGTCACATTAACTTCTATGGAGGAAAATGCAGCTATTCTAACTTGCAGAATAAAAGTATGGACAGTTCCCTAAGTGGGCCCCCTTAGGTAGTACCAAAAGCAGACAACAGATTAGATGAAAAACTTCATAAGCTTTATTGATTCAATGTAAACAAGTACATGGAACAATCTCTTGGCTAAATTTCTAAGACTGAAAGTGTGTTACAATAGCGATTTTCTTAGCCAACCCCTTCTCTGAAGGAGAATGGGCTATTTATTGAAAACTGATCCTAACTACTAACCAACCTTCCCTTATAAAATGAGAGGTATTTATTACATTTAACTAACTTAAGTAAAGAGGTGAATGACAATGCAAGAACTAAGTCAAATTGGTTTAGTAGTCTTAAAGTGCCATCATCCTGGATTCATGCACCACCAAGATGCCTGGCCTAGATTTCTGGAACACTCTCCCTACATGGCAGATGAGTTGAAACTGTCTCCTCATCCTTTGTTGTTGAACCAGTCTTTATGGATTTGGTCTTCAATTCTTCAAGTGGAAATTGAATTCCCTTCCTTCAATCGTGGTACCTACAAAATATCTCACCATCTTTTCCTGGAGAAGATGGTTAGCTCAACACGTTCATCCTTTAAGACAATCCATTACTTTATTCATTCATTCATTAAGTATTAAATTAAGGTAAACATTTTTCAGATATGGCTGGAGGAAGTTTTGGTAGTGGAGGCTGCAGGAAGGTTTATGATCACAAAAAGCCATAAAGTATTTATCAGACTAATAAAACATTAAAGATAATAATCATGGAACTTTTTATCACAATATACTCATCATATTTAAGTCATAAAAAGGTCTATATCCTATCCCAAAAATAGACTGAATGTTTGTTTTAGCATAATAAAAACAACAAAGTATTTCTAAACGTATGATCAAAATGTGCCAAAGACTTGGCTCATCACTCCCCTCAACCAACTACTTGTTGGGCCCTTCAACAAGTCTAGCATTCCTTCTTCTGGCAAACTCTCTCAGATCTGCACTCAGTTGTTGTCCACATTCGCCATTATGGAAACTCCAGAAGTGAGCTCGCATTGCCTCCAACCTTTGCCATCTATTATCTTCAGAACTCTTGTTATAAGTGTTGTTATCCCCCTGTATAGCCAATAATGGCCATAGGAGAATAGGTCGCTACATAACTAAGGGCAACCAATTCTCCTTCTTTGTTCTAGCATTCCTTATGTACCTCTTTGCCCTTTTGGTTGTTGCATACAAGGTATTGGGAGTATGTGGTTCTGCTTTCTTTAATTGAAATGAAAGATGCTCCCATCTGTTCTAAATGTGCAGGGTTGCAGCATTAAAATCACTATTTATAATTTGGGAGTATTGAGAAAATACCTCTTGTCTTAGAGGCTCAATTAGTGGCCTGGCCCTTTCATCTCTCCACAATTTCTTCCAATCAAAGTAAATACCCATTCCATTTCTAGATTCATTCCTTACGGACAATGGCATATTTACTTCATCATGCATATGGCTATCAAATTGTTCTCCTCTGCTTATTTCATTGGTGATCCAGGAGATTAGAGCGCTGATATGAATATCACCGACATAACATAAGGGATTCCATTCCTTATCCTGGGATACAGCCAAATTGTGCAGATAAAATTCACATAGGAGGTTCCTGATGTGCAGAGGTGAATCCATGTATGCTTCATAAAATTCCTCAGGGGTATCCAAAGAAGGATTCTTACCTTTCCAGACTCTAATTAGTTGGAAGTTCAAATACATCTCCTTGAGATACATTGCGTAGACAGGTGAAGGTACACGACATTGCATCAGTTGTGGAACCAACTCTACCAACTGGTTGAGAGTGTCTTTCAAGTTAGCAATTTCCAGATTCTTGTTCTGGATTACCCTTTGTAGTCTCTCAATTTCAAGTGCAGAAGTAGTCTGTTATTGTTGAAGTTCTTGAAAACATGCCATTCCTGCAGCAAAGTTGGTGACATGGGGTGGTGGTCTATGATTATAGCACCCCGCAGGTGTCTCCTGTACTTCTTCAAACATATCCACCTTACCTTGCTCTTCTTTTGACAAAAACACAACTGACTCTTCTTCCTTTTCATCACATTCCATATCTTCCTATAGCTGCTCTGCAATGGCAGCCAACTTATTCAGGTCAGCCCCTTTAGGTGTACTCACAACCTCCTCAATAACAGGTTCTTCTTCTCTCAGTTCAGGACTGGAAGGATCTGAAGGTGGTGCGGCAGGAGTAATATTAAGTGATTGGCAAGCTGCCTGGTTTTGGAGCCTAAAGCTCCTTCTTGTGGAAGTAGGAATTTTTTTATGCTTTTTGGAAGGTTTTGTTGCAAGAACAGAGAAGTTTCCCTTTTTCTTTCTTTTTACAGGCTTAGGGGTTGCTACAACAGGTGACTTTCCTTTCTTATCCTTGGGAGATGGCTCTTGAATTTTGATAGGACCTTGTGTCGGCTACTTGGGAGTTCTTTCAGAAAGAGGAACATCATCCTGTGAACCAGATGATTCCTGAGGAGAGGACATGGCAGCAGAGGTTTGGCCTGCAGACTGGGTGGTTCGTCACTTAAAGGTAAGAGGTTCACCCCTAGGTCCTACATTTTGAATCTTAGGGTTGAATTGGACCATGAATTCCTCCCAGGTCATTCCTAATGTGTCTTGAACATATTTTTCAACAAGTAATTTAATAAGGCAGTGGTGAGATACAGAATTAACCCTACCCTTTTTAAATTTAGTAGCACTATTGGATAGCAAATTGTAAAGGAAGTCGGGAATATTCATCAACAATCCATGGCGTAAATGAGACAAAAGTTTTAAGTGATGAGAATGTAGGACTGAAAACATACCTTCACAGGTTATGTATTTGATGATATACCCTGCCCGTGACACCCAGTCCTATGGCACTCATTCTTTGTGCACCTTGCTTGTCTACCCGTAGAGGAGGGTCATTTGGCCGAGTGAACTCAGCCCTGGTGCTTCTTGCATCTCTTCCTTTGGGAAATGGTTCTCCGACTTGGGGTAATCCTGTTACCTCAACAATTCTATCAATTGACGCATTGACTATTATGCCTCTAACTTTTGCTTCCCCATCATGGAATGTCCTTGTGAATTCCTCTGCAATGTTTGTATCAAAAGTTCCGAGCTTCATGAAGTAATTGAGCCACCCGTATTGTTTGAATAGTGGCACATGCAACACATCCTGCAATAGGATGCTATGGTCTGTAGGCTCATGCTGAATCAGTTGACCTCCCATTTCCTTGGTTTTCCTGTAACTAAATGCATTAAGCAATGCTCACCTGGCTTTTCCAACTGAACTTCCTGTTCAAAAAGAACTTCCTGTAACCCAATTAATAAACCCTTCTGCAATTCTACAACACTCTGCCCCTCCCCTTAACCGAAACTTTTGAACCTCTTTTCAAAAGTGACAGAAAAATAGGGAAAACAATGTGATCATGCAATCTTTTTGGGGAGAGAGTAATCAAGGATAATCAGAATATATTTAGGGTTATTATTGCAGGAAGGAAAAGCTTATGGTGGCGATAATAAGGACGTGATGAAGTGATATCATAGAAAAACGTGCTCAATCATGCAAATGAGCTGAAGGAAATGGCAACCATATAGGAAATTATTCGTGCTAATTAATACTAAATTAAATGCAATAAATAAAGCAATTGAAGCAATCTTAAAGTGAAGTGGAGCGGACCTGGAGAGAATTGTTGTAATTATCTGATGTGTCCTCCTTCATTGCAATACGTGACATGGAGAAACGTGGATTATATGGAAAATGACAGGTGGATGATGTGGAAGAGATTGACAATGAGTACAGATTGTGGATGAAGTGAATGAATGGAATGGGGATCTTATTAGATAACCCCTTTATTATGATTTGGTATGCACTTTTATGCATGGCCCAAAAATTTGAGCCTAGGCTCAATTCCTTTGGCTACAAGATTGTTGCTATCCTGCTCAACTTTGAACTATCTCAGAAATGTTTCTTTGTCAATGGGTTTAACATAGAGCTTTAGGCGATGCCCATTGACTAGTAGCTTGAATCGAACCTCATCAATGGTCCTTAATTGAATAGTACCATTGGTGAATACCTCCTCTATCTCATATGGACCTAACCATCTAGTTTGTAGTTTTCCTGGGATGTCCTTATATCGTGAATCATAAAGCAGAGCCCAATCTCCTACTTTGAATTTCTTTTCCTTGATGTATTTATCATGCCACCTTATTCTCTGATTTTGTACCATCTCAGTGTGTTGCAGGGCATTCTTTCGGAGCTCATCCAGAGCATTGAGCTGCATGACTCTGTCCTTTTGTGCATTTGTTAAATCCATGTCCATCTCTAATGCTATTCTTAGAGTCTTATGTTCAAATTCTATTGGCATCACAGCTATTTTACCATACAACATTTCTAAAGGTGTATATCCTGTAGCAGTCTTCCAGGTAGTATGGTAGGCCCATATAGATTCTGGTAACCTTGCAGCCCAGTCCTTCCTATGAAAATCTATAGTTTTAATCAAAATGGCCTCTATGTCCCTATTGGTGACCTCAACTTGGCCATTGGCCTGCGGGTGATAAGGAGTTGATTTCCTGTGTTGTATATTGTATTCATTTACTAAGGTTGTGATAAGTGTAGAAGTGAATTGTGCTCCTTGATCTCTCACTATTTCCCTAGGGACACCAAACCTGGTGAATATTTCCTCATAGAGGAATTCAACTACTTTATTATCCCTAGCATGTTTCATAGGTTTAGCCTCTACCCATTTTATCACATAATCTGTACATACAAGGATGTAGGACTTACCATTAGAAGGTGGATCAATTGGTCCTACCAAATTCAGTCCCCATTTGTCAAAGGGTGTAATGACAACTTGTGGAAATAGAGGCATCTCATCAAATCGAGTTGGTCTTCCCATCCTTTGGTATCTGTCACATCTCCTGGTATATTTGGCTGCATCTCTATGCAGAGTTGGCCAATAGTAGCTAGTATTTAAAATTTTCATTGCTATTCTTTTGGCAACAAAATTTCCACCACATGGCTCATCATGGCTTGCATGCAGTATATCATAATTGTCCTCCTCTTGTACACATCTCCTCATAACTTGATCTGGCCCTATATAAAATATGCAATCTGCAATCCAAGAAAAGTTAAAGCTTTTCTCTACCAATAATCTCTTTTCCTTAGGGGAGAATTGAGGAGTTCTTCCTACAGCCAGATAATTTGCTATATCGGCATACCTTGGGTGAATGACCTTGATTGCAAATAGATGCTCATTAGGAAAGGAGTCTTTAATAAGTGTAGAGTCATCTTGCCTTTGAATTCTAGAAAGGAAATCAGCAACCACATTGGCTTTACCTGGTTTTTCCACAATTGTAATGTCCAATTCCTGCATCAACAATAACCATCTTGCCAGTCTCCCAGATATTGAGCTTTTGTTCATGAGATACTGGATTGCTGCATGATCAGTGTGGAAAAATATCTGATAACCAGTGATGTAATTCCTGAATTTATTGAGGGAATAGATGATTGCCAACATTTGTTTTTCTGTAACAGTGTAGTTTAATTCAGCCCCTTGTAGATTTTTCCTTATGTAATAGAGTGCATGTTTTGTTGAACCACCCTTCTGCCCTAACACTACCCCAATGGCATAATCTGATGCATCAGTATGAATATGAAATAGGAGTGACCAATCAGGTCCCTTTAGAACAGGTGCCTATGTAAGGGCGACTTTTAGATCAAGGAATGGTTTTTCACATTCCTCTATCCAAGAAAAAATTGCATCTTTCTTTAGCAGACTGTATAAGGGGCCTGTTGTTTGGCTGAAATCCTTGATGAATCTTTTATAGTATCTAGCATGGCCTAGAAAGCTCCTTACATCTTTCTGCTTGGTAGGAAAGGGTAGATTAAAGATGACCTCAATCTCAGTAGTATCAACCTGTATTCCTGCAGCAAAAATATAGTGACCAAGTACTATTCCTTCCTGCATCATCATGAAGCACTTTTTACTATTTAGTGATAGGTTGTGATCTTCACATCTCTGTAATACTTTATCCAAGTTGGCCCGAGCTTCCTCAAATTTTGTACCATAAACAGTAAAGTCATCCATGTATATTTCCATACAATCATATGAGATGTCTGAGAAGATACTTATGACTGCCCTCTGGAAAGTTGTAGGTGCATTGTAGAGACCAAAAGGAAAAACTGAATAGGCAAACATTCCCAAAGGGCATGTAAAAGTAGTCTTTTCTTGATCCTCAAGAGCAATTTTGATTTGATTGTACCCACTGAAGCCATCTAAGAATGAGAAGTACTTTTTCCCAGCTAAATTATCTAGAACTTGATCAATGAATGGAAGAGGAAAGTAATCTTTCTTTGTTGCCAAGTTGAGCTCTTTGTAATCTACACATACCCTCCATTTTCCTCCTTTCTTAGGAACAATAACCAATGGGGAAACCCACTGACTATCTGAGATTGGGTAGATAAAGCCAGCTGTTAACATTTTCTGCAATTCTTCTTTAACAATTTCTCTCAAAGCTGGATTGATTCTTCTTTGAGACTGGTTGACAGGTCTGAACTCACTGTTAATATATATGCGATGTGTACAGAGTTTTGGGTCCAAACCTTTCATGTCACCATATTCCCAAGCAAAAGCTAACTTATGACTGGTAAGCATTTTGACCATAGATTCTTGTTGCTCACTGGTGAGGTTTTTATTGATGCTCAAGGTTTTTCCTACGGCTACCTCAACTTGGGAGGTTAAATCTACCATAGATATTTCAGGAAGAAATGGCATTGCTACCTCGTGGGGTAGCAAAGTGTGTAAGCAGTCAGGTTCTGCAGGATAATGAACTGATGTAGATGAAGGAAGAATGGTTTGCAAGGAATATAGATTTTTTTCACAATGAAAGTATTCGGTACCATAGTTATTCAGCAGGATATTGGACAGTATACCTTCTTCTTCTTGTTGTGCAATGAAAGGATCTCTGGTAATCATCATTAAAGTGGCCATAGAGTTCACTTCCTCCTTTTCTCCCAAATCTGGCCAAACAACCTCTCTAGACTCAAGTTGGGGTAGGGCTGAAGAATAGAGGGTAAGCTTCTTTGTACTATACCCATCAGATATTGTCATGTTACCTGACCTACAACCAATGTAAGCATTAGTAGTAGCCAACCAAGGCCTTCCTAGTATGACAAGGTATCCCCCCAATGATGCCTTTGGAGATAAGACCATAAAGTCAACAGGGTACTCCTAGGAGTCCAAGGTGACAACTAGGTCTTCAACTACCCCATTAGGTTTGACAGTTGAGCTATCAGCAAGCTGTAATATTGTAGGTGTGGCCCTCAGGTCTGAAATACTAGGTTTTACAACTAGGTCCTTTGTCATGACATTGATAGCTACACCAAGATCTACTAAAGCATTCTTAATCCCATTAATATTGATCTCCACAACAGGGCTTCCTGGATCTAAATATTTTGGGATGCTAAGCTTCCCTAGCATTAAGTCAGAGAGTTGGCCTATGACATGGACAGTTTGAGGGTCTTTCTTTTTCCTCCCCGGTTTCTTCAAACATGCCTCCTTGATGGCCTTGCTATAGACAAGTACTTCTTTGATTGCTTGGAACAAGGGAATTTTCACACATATATGCTTTAGCTGGTCAAGGATGTCAAATGTAGGTTCCTCTTGTTTTTTTACATTTTCACCTTGCAACCTTTGTGGGAAAGGAGGGGACACTTTATCAGATGCCTTAGGTAATGATGGAATCTGAACTGGCTCATTTGGTTGGGCTTGGTCATTGGTATCTTCTTCGTGGTCAGTCTCCTCAGATGGAAATTCTGAGATTATGGGAGGAGATGGTGTGGGCAGCACAGTTCTTGAACATAAATTAATGTTATTCAGGTTAAGAGCATAGGCAGGCTAATGATTAGGATCAGCAGAATAGACTTGATGCTGCTGCTGTGACTACTGGTTATTTGGACTAGGTGCTGCCTGAGCAGGTAGTTGGGTTGGCTTCAGATTCTGACCTTGATTAGCTGCAGAAGGTGGCATAATGGATTGATGCTATTGCGGTTGCTGCAGGAAACCAGTGGGTGGATTTGACCATTCCTGGCCTCCTCTCCATTGGTTAGACTGCTGCCAATTCCCTTGTAGAGGCTGCCACTAATTTTGTTGTGGTGATTTCCAATTCCCTTGTGAGGATTTCCAACGGTTTTTTTGGGCATTTGGCCAAGGGTTATTCCACTGAGGTTGGGAGTATGGCCCATAGTTTGGAGGGTACAGGTTTTTCCATTGACTATTATATGAAGCAAAATTTTGCAAGGGGTCCTGAGGCATACCTTGTCTTGGGGCCCATGGCCTGTGCTGAGCAACAAAGAACACTTCCTCATCTCCTTCAATGGTTTTGAACTCAGTAGGGAGATGATGTACCTCCAAATTGGCCACTGCTTTGCATCGGCAATCTTTCTTTCTTTGTCGGCAGTGGGGGCAATATTCAACTAACATTGCCTCAGCTTCCTCTTTCTTCCTTCTAGCTTGCATAGTATCCAATTGAGTAGCTACATCATTGATGATATCCTGCTTGAAGTTGGACAAGAGATTGGTAATCTCCCCTTTTGATACTCCAGAGCCACTTCCTTTAATAGAAGAGGGTCTAAACCCCCTTCCCTTCTTTACAGCTACTCTGGAGTAATTGAGACAGATTTTCTTGATATCATCCCAACTACTTTGGGTGACATCACCTCCTGCCATGAGGTCAAGGGCCTCCATGCAAGTATCATTAACTCCCCTTAAAAGGAGAAGTTTTTGAGATTCCTCATTCAGCTCATGATGAGTATTCTTTTGCACACTAAACAAGAATCTTGACACATAATCCTCCAAGGTTTCATCCTCTTTTTGTGACATTTTGAAGATGTCATCTCCTCTCAGATCATTTCCTCTATAATACTCTTTATATTTATTCAAGAACAGAGTCTTCATTTGATCCCAATTGTTAGCTACATTTCTTCCCAATCCCATGAACCATCTCAAGGCTCCCTCCTTTAGAGTAGAGGGAAATAATTTCAGCTTGTGAGTTGAGGTTGTATAGTCATAGCTTCTACAAAGGATTTCAAATTCAAACAAGAAGGTATGAGGGTCCTCGGTAATAAGTCCATAGAACTTTGGCAGTAAGGAGGCAGGGACGTTTTTGAGGTTATTATTGTCATGTAGGTCAGGGATTGGAAATGGAAAAATAGGATTTTCCATTCTTGGTTGTATTCTTGGAGTAGCTTCTGGTTGATAAACTACAAGAGCAATTGAATTATTTGATTATGTCCCTTCAGATAGGTCAAAGCTTAGTTTAGAGGAAGAAGATGAAGTAACTAAGTCTTGGCCAACATCCAAATATGGGTCATCTTGGAATAGGTTCAGTTTAGTCTCTTCAATATCTATGCTCCCAGGAAGGAATCTTCCAAATTGGTCTCTTCTTTCATGCATACAACAAAAGTAAACTAACTATGGAGATGCTGGAATGGAAAATTCTAAACTAAAAATACTAAGAATGAAATCTTAAACTTTTTACTAGCATGCCTGTAATAGGTTCTTAGTTTGACACCATCCCCAGCAATGGTGCCAAAAATGTAGTGTTCTTTAATCAGCTCAATAACTAGGAACATGAATTCCTCTACTCAGGGATTGAACATCACAACTGGCAGTCATGACCTATTAAAGAATCTCATTTAATTATCAACCCAGGGACGTAAACTTGAAATGGGACAGCACAAGATATGCACTAATCACCCTTCCAAACATACATGATTCCTAAAATGCCTTATACTGGAATTTAAGTACTGAAAACAACTTTACTATTTAACTTTGCTTTGGAAATGAAAAACTCGAAAGATAACCTATTCTGCTCCTAGTGGCTGTAGGAACAATTGACAACTCTGTGTTTCTGCCAACTGCAGGAACAGTCACATTAACTTCTATGAAGGAAAATGCAGCTATTCTAACTTGCAGAATAAAAGTATGGACAGCTCCCTAAGTGGGACCCCTTAGGTAGTGCCAAAAGCAAACAACAGATTAGATGAAAAACTTCATAAGCTTTATTGATTCAATGTAAACAAGTACATGGCACAATCTCTTGGCTAAATTTCTAATACTGAAAGTGTGTTACAATAGCAATTTTCTTAGCCAGCCCCTCTCTAAAGGCGAATGGGCTATTTATTGAAAACTGATCCAACTACTAACCAACCTTCCCTTATAAAATGGGAGGTATTTATTACATTTAACTAACTCAAGTAAAGAGGTGAATGACAATGCAAGAACTAAGTCAAATTGGTTTAGCAGTCTTAAAGCGCCATCATCCTAGATTCATGCACCACCAAGACGCCTGGCCTAGATTTCTAGAACACTCTCCCTACATGGCGGATGAGTTGAAACTGTCTCCTCATCCTCTGCTATTGAACCAGTCTTTATGGATTTGGTCTTCAATTCTTCAAGTGGAAATTGAATTCCCTTCCTTCAATCATGGTACCTGCAAAATATCTCACCATCTTTTCCTGGAGAAGAAGGTTAGCTCAACACATTCATCCTTTAAGACAATCCATTACTTTATTCATTCATTCATTAAGTATTAAATTAAGGCAAACATTGTTTCAGATATGGCTACAAGAAGTTTTGGTAGTGGAGGCTGTAGGAAGGTTTATGATCACAAAAATCCATAAAGTATTTATCAGACTAATAAAACATTAAAGATAATAATCATGGGAATTTTTATCACAATATACTCATCATATTTAAGTCATAAAAAGGACTTGGCTCATCAGTTCTCATGTCATCTTCTTGTTGGGAAGCATGTACATCAATGTTCATTTGTGTTTTCATTAGGTTTGGCCAACCTGGTGTTTACACTTCATTTTAAGAATTAAAATTAATTAAGGAGGCATGTGGTTGATTCGAGACATTATCTTTTGGTCTCGGTTAAAATTTTGATTGGTCCACTCTCATTCCTTTCCACCACTGGAATATTGAGTTGTCGACCTAATTTGAATTTATGAAATGAGGTTTTTGTGGCTAACCTTGGTGAAAGGTTCTAAGGTTGAAGATGGTATAAATGCAAGTCAAATTATGAAGAGTTGTATGACAGTGCGATGCAAAGTGATGAAGTAAGCCACAAATCATAAGAGAAAAAGTGTGTGAAAGTGTGTTGAGGGAACAATTCTTCATTGTGTTGGATTCTTGAAGGCGACGAGCTAAAGGTTTCTGCAATCCTCTATTCAAGGCTATGGATGTGTGTTAATTGTTGTGGTGGATCTTTGTTCTCTTTTGTATTTGTAAGTAGTGAGCCTCCCTATTGGATAGTGAGCCCTTTCTGTAGGTAGTGAGCCTTTGTACTTGGACAGTGAGTCCTCTTCTAGGTAGTGAGCCTTTGTATTCTGTTTTATAATCTCTTTATATTGTGAGTTAACCCTCATCGTGGTTTTTCCCTCATTGGGTTTTCCACGTAAAAAAATTGGTGTTCATTGTGTTGATTTACTTTTTGTTATTTGTGTTTCATGCTCATACTTAATAACAAAATAGTGTGGTTGTGGAATTCATAAGTGTTAAAGTTTTGAGTTAGAATTTTGTGACAATTGATTCACCCCCCCTCTCGGTTGTCATGTCCCTGTTTAACAATTGGTATCATATTTTTCATTCCTTGGTGTAGAGCTTAATTGCTTAAGGAAAATATGATGGCACATAAGTTGGAAATCCCTATGTTTGATGGATCTAATTACAGTGATTGGAAAGTGCAGATGAGAGGATATATTGTTTCTCTTGGTTACAAGACCTGGAAGGCTATTGTAACGAATTATACTCATTCGACGAATGGTCCTACTTCTACAGATGAGGAGAATAAGAAAGTGAGATATGCTATTTATAGTGATTTATCTAAAACAGAGTGAACTAAGGTCCTTCCTTTAGATAATGCTTATGATGTATGGAAGAAGTTTGAAGAACTATATGAAGGAAATGAAAGATTAAAATTTACAAAGAAGCTGGCAGCAAAGTGAAAATTTGAGAACTTGAAAATGGAAGAAGGTAAAGAGTTTACAAGCTATTTCTAGAGCATTGAGATGACAAAAAATGAAGTCAAGAATCAAGGGGGGAAGTTGATCGATGAAGATATTATTGAGAAGATCCTGATCACCCTACCAGATTGCTACAGTGATAAGATCTCAGTTATTGAAGAGATGTATGATCCTACAAAGTATACTAAAGAACATTTGTTCGGAACTTTGCAAGCATTTGAGGTGAAAAAGTTCAAGAAAGAAGATAGTAAAGAAGAAAATATAGAGACAACATTTATGGCAATGAAGATTGAAGATGATCTAGAGAGTGATGGTTCAGATGAGTTGGAAGCAAACTTCACCAGGAAGTTGAAGAAAGGTACTAGAAAGTATAAAGGTATGTTTCCCTTTAAATGTTTCAGTTGTGGTAATATTGGTCATTATGCTTCAAGATGTTTGAATAGAGTTGTACATAAGAATAACAAGGATTATAAAGATAAGGATAGGAAGGATAAGAAATACATGAAGTTGTACTATGTTAAAGAAGAAGTTGGAATATATGATGATGAATCTGAAAATGAGGTTGATGATAGTGAATGATTATTCTTAGCTTTGGAAATTAAATTTGTATTTGCTAACCATGGAAAATGTGCAAGCAAGAAGGCTCTGGAGAATAAGAGGAATAGGATGGAACATTTGGTCACCACCTTTCATGTAAAACAGGATGAAGACTACTAGGTAATTGATAGTGGATGTTCTAATCACAAGACTAGAGATAAGAGTAAGTTCACTAAACTTGAAAAGTATGATGGTGGTTTAGTCATGTTTGGTGATGATTCAGGAGCTTATATTTGTGGGAAAGGTTCAATTAGTTTTGATGGAGTTCACAACACTAATGATGTATATTATGTGAAGGGTTATGGAATAACCTTTTGAGTGTTGGTCAGATGTGTAGAAATGGTTTTAAACTTGTGTTTCAAAATAATACCTATGAAATCAGAAAAGGATCTGGAAATGGAGATATGGCTACTACTGGAAGGAGAACTCATGGAAACATCTATTAGCTTAAGGGAGTTGATGGTCAATGCCTTGTATCTCAATTCAATGATAATTAGTTATGGCACTAGAGAATGGAACATGTAAAGTTTGATAATTTGGTCAAAATCAGTTCAAAAGAAATTGTCTAAGGGCTGCCTAGAATCACAAGACCTGCTAATACTATTTTTAGAAGTTGTCAATTGGGGAAACATACAAGATGTTCCTTTAAGGGAAAAGAGAACTCTACCATCAAAATCCTGGAGTTAGTTCATACCAATGTTTGTGGTCTAACTAGAACAGGAAGCCTAAGTGGTGATAGGTATTTCATGCTTCTTATTAATGATTATACTTGAATGACATGGGTTTCTTTTCTTAGAGAAAAGACTCAGGCTCTAGATAGGTTTAATGCATTCAAAGCAAGAGTGGAAAATGAAGTAATTTTGAGAATCAAATGTTTGAGATTTGATAGAGGTGGAGAATTCACTTCTAGTGAGTTTAATACATTTTGTGAGGAACATTGCATAAAGAGATAGTTCTCTGCTCTGAGAATCCCTCAGAAAAATGGGGTAGTTGAGAGGAAAAACAAGATAGTACAAGAAGCTGCAAGAACCATGATGAAAGAATCAAATGTACCGGATGTGTACTGGAGAGAGGAAATACACACTATTTTTTATGTTCTTAAGAGAGTTTAGATTAGAAGCAACAACACAAAGACTCCTTTTGAGTTATTGATTGGTAAGAATGCTACTGTGAAGTACTTCAAGGTATTTGGAAGCAGATGTTACATTAAAAGAGATGATGAAAATCTTGGAAATTTTGATGTTAGGTGTGATGAAGAAATTTTTATTGGATACTCTACTACTAGAAAAGCATATAGATGCTTTAATAAAAGATTGAGAAATATTGTTGAAAGTGCTAATGTGAAAGTTGATGAAGACATAGGTAGAAATATTGAGATAAGTGAAGTTGAACTTGATGATTCCATCTATGTACATGTACCTGAGGAGAATAAGGAGAAGGAAGAAGAAGAGAAAGAAGAATAGACTGAAGAAGAAGAAGAGAATTAGCTGGAACCTATTGTTAAGACTCCTAAGTATGTATAGAAGAATCATCTAGAGGATCATATAATTGGAGGTAAGAGTGAAGGTGTGAAGACAAGAAGTAAAGTAGCAGTTTAGGTAAATTTGTGTTTACTTTCTAAAATTGAACCTACGTCTATGAGTGAAGCATGTGAAGATGAGAGTTGGATGAAAGCTATAAAAGAAGAGTTGCAATAGATGGAAAAGAATCAGACATGGAAACTAGTCCCTAGACCTATGAATAAGAATGTAATTGTTTCAAAATGGGTGTTCTAGAATAAGATGAATAAAAGTGGAGAAGTTGTAAGGAATGAGGAAAGACTTGTATGCAAGGGATATACACAAGTTGAAGGTATAGATTTCGAAGAAACATTTTCCCCTATGGATATAATGGAAGCTATTAGGATGTTTTTGACATTTTCTTCCCACAAGGGTTTCAAAGTGTATCAAATGGATGTCAAGTTAGCATTTCTGAATGGTGAATTGGAGGAACAAGTGTACATGGAACAACCTGAAGGGTTACAGTTATCTGACAAACCAGACCTGGTTTGTAATTTTTAAGAAGGCATTGTATGGATTGAAGCAAGCTCCTAGAGCTTGGTATGCAAGATTGGATAGATACTTGACAAAGCAAGGATTCAACGAAGGCTTTGCTGACAATAATCTCTACTTCAAAGTGCAAGGTAATTTTTTTTTTATAGTAGTTGTATATATTGATGATATCATTTTTGGTGGAAATGAAGGCATGTGTAAAAGTTTTGTTGAAGAGATGCAAAAATAATTTGAGATGTCCATGATTGGTGAATTGAATTTCTTCCTTGGTATACAAGTGAATCAAACTGATAAAGGGATATTCATTTCACAATCTAAGTATGTAAAAGAGTTGTTGAAGAAGTTTGGGATGAATGATTCCAAACCGGTTAGTACTCTTATGATAATCAAATGTAAAATGAGCAAAGATGATGAATCTGCTAAAACTAATCAGATAAAATATAGATCTATGATTGGTGGACTGTTGTATCTTACTACTACCAAACCGGATATTATGCATGCAGTATGTCTAGTTGCCATATTTCAAGAAAATCCTAAAGAGGCACATGTTACAACTATAAAGAGGATATTTAGATATCTTAAAGGTACACTAGATTATGGCTTATGGTATCCTAAGGGTGTTGATTTCACCCTGAGTGCTTATACTGATGCAGATTGGGTTGGTTGTGTGGACAACTAGAAAAGTACTAGTGGACGTGCTTTCTTTCTTGGCGGAAGATTGGTTTCTTGGTTGAGTAAGAAACAAGATTTAGTTTCTTTATCCACTGCAGAGGAAGAATATATTGTTGCAGCATCCTGTTGCACATAGGTTTTGTGGATGAAGCAAACTATGAAAGACATTGGAGTAATATGTGATGAGCCTATTCCCATTTTTTGTGACAACATGAGTGCTATAAATATTTCAAAGAATCCAGTTATGCATTCAAGAAAAAAACACATATCTATCAAATATCATTTCTTGAGAGAAAAGGTGCTAGAGAATAAAGTTAGAATGGAGTATGTGACAAAAAAAGAACAAATTGTAGACATATTTACCAAGGCTCTTCTGAAGGATAATTTTGAGCATTTGAGGGAGAGGTTGGGGGTCATTTTACTCCAAACTAGGTGCACATGAAGTTGCATCAGTTCAATGGATTCACAGATTCTTCATTTATCTGGACTGATTAGTGGGTCTACTTTGCAGGGGGAGTAGAAAAGGTTTTCATTGTTGCAGTATGAGTTCAATGGGTGTACTCCTAAGGGGGAGTAATCCGAGTTGTTGATATTTTCCATTGTTGTCAAAGGGAGAGAGAAAGTCATGTGAAAAATAGTTACAGAGGAAGAGAAGATGTCCTCCCAGGATATTATGTGAGATGTTGTCTTTCATGGTTTTTCACATGTGTTTCCATCAATGACAAAGGGGGAGATTGTTGCAAGTATGAGCTAGTTTGGTGGTGTTGTCATTGATGTCAACATAGTTTTGTATGTTGTAGATTATATATGTATAGTTGAGATACCGCTAAGATGATGTGAGTACATGGAACCATCTTTATAACATTGCAGATGTGTTGAATTGGTGTGTTTCCAAGTGCTTTTTAGAAAATTAATAAAGAAGAGAAGTTAGAATGTTGAGTGTGTTCAAAATGTTCTCTAGTATCTACTCTACATTTCTCCTGTGTTGATCCTTGCTTGTGCAGATCTGAAGGTTTGATAAGGATGTTCTAGTGGTGATATCTCATGAGTTTTAGCTTTTGGTTTGATGGTGTGTGGAAGTTACGTTCACGAGTATGTGAATTGTTCTGGCAGACTTTGTCTTCTATGGACTGGGAGAAATTTTTCTACTACATAGTCCTCTACTATTTTGTTTTAGATCTTGCAGATTTTGGATATGTCTTATGAAGGTGTTATCTGGGTTTTGGCAAAGAAGGTTGAGGTTTGGTGGTCTGGAAGTCATGTTTCAGTGTTGTTGTCTGTGTTTGCACAGTCTGAATGGACTGGTAAAAGGTGTTTAGTGTTTGAAGTTTTTTGCACTTGTTGCGGATGTATCTGAAGGAATCTAAGATGTATTCTCATGCATAATGAAGCATGTTGTGGTTTCCATGTGTCATCATCTTGTTGGGAAGTGTGTACATCAATGTTCATTTGTGTTTTCATTAGGTTTGGTTGACCTGGTGTTTACACTTCATTTGAAGAATTAAAATTAATTAAGGAAGCATGTGGTTGATTCAAGACATTATCTTTTGGTCTTGGTTAAATGTTTTATTGGTCCACTCTCATTCCTTTCCACTATGAGAATGTTGAGTTTCTGACCTAATTTGAATTTATGAAATGAGGGTTTGTGGCCAACCTTGTTGAGAGGTTCTAAGGGTGAAGATGGTATAAATGCAAGTCAAATTGTGAATATTTGTATGACAGTGTGATGCAAAGTGAGAAAGTAAGCCACAAATCATAAGAGTAGAAGTGTGTGAAAGTGTGTTGAGGTAGCAGTTCTTCATTATGTTGGATTCTTGAAGGCAATGAGCTAAAGGTTTTTGCAATCCTATATTCAAGGTTGCGGATGTGTGTTAATTGTTGTGGTGGATATTTTTTCTCTTTTGTATCTATAGGTAGTGAGCCTCCCTGTTGGATAGTGAGTCCTTTCTGTAGGCAGTGAGCCTTTGTACTTCGATAGTGAGTCCTCTTCTGGGCAGTGAGCCTTTTTTATTTCGTTTTATAATCTCATTATATTGTGAGTTAACCCTCATTGTGGCTTTTCCCTCATTGGGTTTTCAATGTAAAAATTTTGGTGTTCATTGTGTTGATTTACTTACTATTATTTGTGTTTCATGCTCATACTTAATAACAAAGTAGTGTGGTTGTAGAATTGATAAGTGTTAAAGTTTTAAGTTGGAATTTTGTGATAACTTATTCACCCCCCCTCTCAGTTGTCTTGTGCCTATTTAATGAAGAAAATCATGGATAAAACCAAAGTAACATGATGTAGAGAATCTACAAAATTCAACAAACTTTCAAGGGTACTTCTAACCCTAATCACAAACTGAGAAGATCCATTCAAATAATCACCAATATTTCACTTAACTTTTCAACAAAATCCATCAATTTTCATTTAAAATTCACAAGGCTACCAAACACCAAACCACCAAACCAGTATTACAAATGCTCATCAAACCTTAATACACCTTAAACATCTTCATATTGACTAAATCCAAGCAAAAAAATTGTTAGAAACTCTAAACCAATCAACATTCACCAATCACACTTCCTTGCAAATTATTTCTAAACAAGGAAAAAAGACAATCAATCACCAAATCTTACTTCCAAACTCTCATCAGGCCTTGAAACACCTTTAACCATCGTTACTTTGATATAAACAAACCAAATACTCTGTCTCACAACTTTACTTTATCAGATTCATAATTTCTCGCATTCAAAACTCAAACTTTAGTAGTATAGCAACATGACTAAAACAAGTATACCATTCACTCCACATTGAATCTCCATAAACTATTTACTATTTTAGGAACCCATTATTGCCAACGTTAACATATCAAAAACTCAAATAATATTTTTTTGAAAAGAATAACTATAAACATGACTGTACCACAACCATTAAGCCCCAATTAGGTTAAAAATACAAAGAAAGTGCCATCAAAACCACTCCAAAACCATACTTAACCCAACATAGTCTTAATTCAAACTATAAAACCACCAATTCCATCATTTTTCTCAAGGAAACCATTCTATATTGCATCAAATAACAAAACCCTCATTATATGCTATTGAAGACTTAAAGAAACAAGGGTTATTGAAAACCTACTTTTGAAACCTCTAGACAACTTTCCAATGCTTCCAACACCTTGGCACAGGTCTGCAAAACTCTAGGAACCTTCTTATGACCAGAAAGAATGTATTTTTACTGATACCAACTTGGAACCATCAATCTTTCATGGAAAACTCTGTAATTTTTGTAGGGAAGCAGCCAAACTCTATATTCTTATCTTCACCTGAACCTGTCAACACACACAATGCTTAAAGCACACTAGATACACTCTAAATAATCCATCCCATCAATCTACTAAACCTACTTTGGTGGGATGGTGGATTTAACCCTCACAAGACTCTCAATACCCTTGACTAGGTTTTCAAACTAGTTTATGTAAAAGAGACTAATTCAAACCCTAAAAATCAATAAGAGCCTCTCAAATCAACTTTAATGGAAGGCTCACACCTTATTTTATAAAATCCAAACAATAGTTCAGCCTAATGAATTCAATGTAGTCTGTACAAGATGAGTAAATAAGAGGAAAACACAAAAAATACAGAAACAGGGAACTTTATTTACTAATTTTTTTCAAGAATACAAATTTAGTTATTTTCCTCACCTTCACCATGCTTTATAATATGATTACATCATTTGGAATAATTTTCCCTTCCTCTTCATCTGATCAAACCTTTCCTATACCCCAATGACTTCACATTCTTTCATTTGTGCATTTTTTACAAGCTTTACAACTTTTGCAACAAAAGACAGCTTTGTGCAATTTGACTCCCTTGACCACCTAAAGACCTATTTAGGACTCAAATAAATTTAAAATGACCCACATAAGACCTTTTACAATTCTTTTCCATTTAAAAATTCAAATTTTACAAAAGTGCTTGTTGGAAGCTTAACAATACCAATGGGTGCTCCTACACCAAACAACCATCTTGGAAAAATTCCTCAAGTCCCTTTGAGGACTTAATTACTTCATCCTTGCTTCTTCATATTTGCATATCAACTTTTTCTTGGACTGCTTCCTCTGGAAATCTTGAATCCTTCACTTCCTTTGTCTTTCCCTTTAACTCTATCTTCACTTGTCTTGTCTTTTCCTTTGCAAACTATCCTTGTATATTCTCTAACCTTTCCACCCTCTGAAATTGATGGAGAACCTTCCTTGACATCTGCAACAATTTCTACCAACTTTATCCTTGATTTTCCACTCTTTTCCTTTTCTTATATACTCAAACTCACTCCTTGGCCTTGTCTTCAACTTTGTTTCATTTCATCTTTTATCTTCACAATTTGTCTTCTCTTTTCTTTGTCATCAAATTCACCAATCAAAGGACATAGGACTATCCTTTCTTAGCACTGAACTTTCCTCTAACTCTTCCTCAACCAAAGGAAACATGACTATCCTTTCTCATTTCTTTTCTAAGCAATATTTCCTCTTTCCCAACAATTCATCCTTTACCTTCTCTAACCAATCATATTTTCATCTACTCCCATTAGTGGAGTACTCTCAAATTGACTTTGAACTCTTCAAATTGTTGCAAAATCTTCTGGTGCTTCTTCAAACAGATATCCATCTTCCTCACCGCTTCACCACAAAAACTCAGCAAACCATCCATCTTACACAACAATAGATCCTGGAAGATGCACCTACCACCCTTTCTCTCAGTGGTCTCACTCACTTTTCACCTTCTCCCTAGCTTAATCTCCATTGGAGGATGGAAAACATAGACCTCAGCTTTTTTGTAACCAACGCACTCCTTAGACTATTCCTCTCTGTAGTTTTAAGATGGATCAACAACCTGCAACCAAAAACTAACAAAAAATTAAAAAACACCAGATCAACTAGCTCCGATACCAATTGATGAAGAGAATCTACACAATTCAAAAAAATTTCAAGGGTACTTCTGACCCTAATCACAAACTGAGAAGATCCATTCAAGCAATCACCAATATTTCACTTAACTTTTCAACAAAATCCATCTATTTTCACTTGAAAGTCACAAGGCTACCAAACACAAAACCACCAAACTAGTATTCCAAATGCTCATCAAACCTTAATACACCTTAAACATCTTCATATTGACTGAATCCAAGCAAAAAATTTGTTAGAAACTCTGAACCAATCAACATTCACAAATCACACTTCCTTGCAACTTATTTCCAAACAAGGAAAAAATACAATCAATCACCAAATCTTACTTCCAAACTCTTATTAGGAATTGAAACACCTTTAACCATCTTTACTTTGATAGAAACAAACCAAATACTCTGCCTCACAACTTTATTTTATCATATTTGTAATTTCTTGCATTCAAAACTCAAACTCTAGTAGTATAGCAACATGACTAAAATGGGTATACCATTCACTCCACATTGAATCTCCATAAACTATTTACTATTTCAATTCAGGCTATAAAACCACTCCAAAACCATACTTAACCCAAAATAGTCTTAATTTAGGCTATAAAACTACCAATTTGATCAATTGTCGTAAGGAAACCATTCACTATTTCATCAAATAACAAAGCCCTCATTATATGCTATTAAAGACTTAAAGAAAGAGGGGTTTAGTGAAAACCCAATTTGCAAGCCTCTAGATAGCTTACCAATGCTTCCAACACCTTGGTACAGGTCTGCACAAACTCTAGGAACCTTCTTATGAGCAGCAACAATTCAATTTTAACTGATACCAACTTGGAACCATTAATCTTTCATGGAAAACTCTGTATTCTTATCTTCACCTGCACCTGTCAACACACACAATGCTTCAATCACACTAGATACACTCTAAATAATCCATCCCACCAATCTACTAAACCTACTTCGGTGGGATGGTGGATTTAACCCTCACAAGACTCTCAAAAATCTTGATTGGGTTTTCAAACTATTTTATGTAAAACAGACTAATTCAAACCCTAAAACTCAATAAGAGCCTCTCAAATCAACTCTAATGGAAGTCTCACACCTTGTTTTATAAAATCCAAACAAGAGTTCAACCTAATGAATTCAATGCAGTCCGTACAAGACTAGTAAATAAAAGGAAAACGTAGAAAATACAGAAACAAGGAACTTTATTTACTAAAATGTTTCAATAATACAAGTTCAGTTCTTTTACTCACCTTCACCGTGCTTCATAATACTATTACATTAGTTGGAATAATTTTCCCTTCCTCTTTGTCCGATCAAACCTTTCCTATACCCCAATGACTTCACATTCTTTCATTTGTGCATTTTTTGCAAGTTTTACAACTTTTGCAACAAAAGAAACCTTTGTGCAATTTGACTCCCTTGACCACCTAAAGACCTATTTGGGACTCAAATACATTTAAAATGACCCACACAAGACCTTTTACAATTCTTTTACATTTGAAAATTCAAAATTTACAAAAATGCTTGTTGGAGGCTTAACAATACCATTGGGTGCTCCTATAGCATCAAATTTACCTCAAGTGATCCTAATCCTTTAGAATTTGATCCAAGAAGTCATGTTACCCCATCATAATATCCTTTGTCACCATCAGGGCCATATGAGATAGAGGACATCATGAAAAATCCATTTGGACTTACCAGGGAGGCAATCTTGGAACATGAAGCCTTGGAGAATATAGTTCCTAATTCCCCATCTTTTGTTGCACAATCATTAACACAAGGCTTAACTTCATCCACTATTCCAACAACTCCATCCAAAGATCTCAATCAAACATCTACCCCTAGTATCATAGCTAATCTTGCTAAGGATTTTGACCATACTCTTCCATTTCAAAGTAGCACACTTGTGGTTACCCTTGATACCTATCCTCCATCCCAAACAACCACTTTGACACCAACATTTGGCACTCCTCCCATTCCTGAGGATCCTCAACATCCATATAAACCACTTACGCTCCATTACTCCACAACAACCTCAACATATCGAGGAAACCCATCTTCATCCATACCCATGAGTACTACATGTGTTCCCAATATCATGCAAGGTAGTATGGACCAACTAAACCCGAAAGGGCAAGGGAATACCCTCATGCAAAATATGTCTTTAACACAATAAGGGACATCCTCATCCAATCCTCCTATTGATACATCAAACCTAGTGGTTTTCCAAAACACATCTATTCCATCCATCATCAACCCACATCAAATTAATCCCTTGATCACAAACCTCATCAACCAAGGTAATACCTTGACCACATCTCAAACACAAGGTAATCTCCAAAGCAATGGTCAAGGGAATCCTTTCAATCAATGGATCCAAGGTCCTAATATGCCCTTAACATCACAATATTTAATGGTGTTATCTTCATCTTTACCATTTCTTCCCCAAGTCATGCAAAATCAAATGGTGCATCAAACTTACATTCCTCCACCTCAATCCACTATCTTGTAAGGAATATTAAACCAATGGAATATACAACCTCTCATCAACAATGCACAAACTTAACAAAACACCAACACCCAAAACCCATGTGAGATATCCCAACCACTGGTTGATCCTACATTGCAAGAACATGCCCTATCTTTACACCAAGCACAACAAGCTTATCATAAAGTAGTTTGACATAAAAAACAATAGAATGCAGCCTTAGTAGAACAACAACAACAACAAGTAGTCTTATTCACACAACAACAATAGCAAGCACAACAAGCAGCCTTAGTTGCACAACAGCAACATCAAGTAGCCCTAGCAGTACAAAAACAACATCAAGTAGCCTTAGTAGCAAAACAAGCAGCCCTAGCATCTCAACAACAACAAGAAGCTCAATAGTATGTCCAACAACAACAATTGCTCATGCAACAACAAGGTTTATACTATAACCCTCAACAAAATATTGTCAATCTAAACACATTAGGAACATATATGCCTACACCATCATCACCATATCCTATACCACCATACACACCATACAACACCTCATCCTATTAGAATCCCACATACACTTCATCCAACATCCTACAATATGCAACATATGTTCCTCCACCTAGTCCACCAGATGATATGACATTAAAAATTAAAGCACTAACACAAAAAATGCAAGATATTTGGATTGGAAAAATGAAGAAACCCCATACACAGAACTTATGCCCATATCCCTTTGATCAAAACATTATGATGGTATTGTTCCCTCCCAATTTTGAAATCCCCAAATTTGACAAATACAAAGGGACCGAAAGTTCTATAGACTATATCAAATAATTTAATATCATGTGCATGGAGGTCGCCTATAATGAGTCCTATTTTATGCACCTCTTCCCATGAAGTTTAATAGGTCCTATGATGGATTGGTTTTCTCAACTGCCTCCCAAATTATTTTTTTTCAAGAAATCATTGAAAAATTCATAGATCACTTCTCCTTTAATATTGATATGGATGTGAGCTCAGAAGAGTTATACACCCTCAAATAAAACAAAGGAGAATCCTTTGCTAATTTTCTACAAAGGTGGAGGTAAAAAGATAGTAAGAGCAAGTGGACCATCCCTGATGAGAAACAAGTGGGGATCATCATAGAAAATGTCAATCCAGATCTATCCTTTCACTTGAAAATGAAATGCATTACCTCTTATGACAAGATTATCCCTAGAGCCCTTAACATCAAGAGAGCTCTAATCTCATATGGAAATACTCAAGCCTACAAAGACAACCGTCCATCAACTAGTTCAAACAACAAGCCTCGTGTTTGGGCTAAGAAAAAGAATGTAACAAATGATGGAGTGGTAGATGCTAAGGTGGTCCTAAGTGCTCCTAGGAAAAACAACAATCAAATAGATAACATTCATCCAACTATGCAACAAACAACACCAACACAAAACAATCAGGTTAACAACACCGAAATGTAACAAAGACTAACACCTAATAAGAACAACTATCCAAAACACAAATATACACAATTTTCAGAACCTATTGAGACCATCATGAAGAAATTTGTAGAGTCTAACCTAATAACACTTCCAAAATTTGAAAACTTCCAAGAACTATAGGATAAACCATCCTGGTACAATGAAAAAGATCTTTGTGACTTTCAAAAAATAAAAGTACACAAGACAATAAATTGCATGCAACTCGAAAACATTATCTAGGATCTTATAGAAAGTGATACGATATTTGATGAGGTACCAACAAATAATCAGGATCTTAAGATATATAAGACCCCCATGATAGATCATAACAAAGGAAACAACAATGGGAAAGCAAAGGATTATACAAATGTGCAACACACCTATTCCAATGTGGTCGCTTCCTATGATAGAATCATTACTTTCATCACCATCAAAGGACCTAGTGCGGAATGTGGAGTCACCACACAACGTGGTAAATTCACCATCCAAGGAGTCCCATCTCAATCTAGCGCACACCCTACTCTTCCAAAAACAAGCACTAGCAAGTACAATCTCTTAGATCAACTGAAGAAGACCCAAGTAAATATATTTACACATTGAGTATTGTTGTTAAGTATATGAAGAATAGAAAAAAAAAAGGATATTTGCTTTTATGATATGCATTAAGAAAGGAGATTGTATTTTAAATGCATATTATGTTTAAATTAATTTATTTGTGCTTGTAACATTGTTTGTCAATTTAGTATATCCGAATATAGGTTATATACTTTTCTTGATTTGCTTTCGTACGTGATTTCTTTTGGGGCAAATTGGGAGGTCTTTGTTTTAAAAGCCTTCCAGAACGAATTGTATTAAAAGGGTGTTTAATTGTTCAAATGTATTTCTTGTGTTAACTTGGGTTGTGCATGTGATAAATATTGTGATTTGATATTGTTGAGAAGTATTTGTTATTGTGAGATGTACTTTGTGCACTTGTAAACCCTTGTCATGAAAACTAGAAACCCTTGTTATGTTTAGGGGAGTGGCTATTTGTAAGGGCCGACACACAAAGTGGTGTCAGGGTAACTTACAAATAGTTAGTAAGTCAGTGAAAACTAAAGAACACAATAGTTAGATTAAAACACTTAACAAGATTTAAATGCCTCACTTATGACTCTTGAGCTAGGGATATATCACTAATCCATAGTATGCAATAGGGGCCAGGTCTAACACCCTTCTCGTTGTGATAACACTCCACCTAGAATAACAGTTAACCTTGTACATTCAATTGTCATAAGCCAACCATCTAGTGTCTAGGGTTAGTATTATCTAGGTAACTTATTACTATCTCCTAGCAGGGGGTTATCACATGGTCACCTTACTCCATTGGGTCCCCAACATGGCATCGAGAGCTTCATGGATGGAGAGATTTGTCTTATTTCAACATTGTATATTGTAAATTTGTATTGTTAAAACATCCCTCAATGTTGTGAGGTGATCATTTGTAAAATGTAACTATTATTTGAACTACCTCATCAGATGGATGAGTATTGTATAATTATCACCCTTTAGAATGAAATAAAAAATCTAGGTTATTTAGAATGGAAATACTTATTATGGAGAAGACTTAAAATGATGCACCACACATCAGGGCATACACCTCATCCTATTAGAATCCCACATACACTTCATCCAACATCCTACAATATGCAACATATGTTCCTCCACCTAGTCCACCAGATGATATGACATTAAAAATTAAAGCACTAACACAAAAAATGGATATTTGGATTGGAAAAATGAAGAAACCCCATACACAGAACTTATGCCCATATCCCTTTGATCAAAACATTATGATGGTATTGTTCCCTCCCAATTTTGAAATCCCCAAATTTGACAAATACAAAGGGACCGAAAGTTCTATAGACTATATCAAATAATTTAATATCATGTGCATGGAGGTCGCCTATAATGAGTCCTATTTTATGCACCTCTTCCCATGAAGTTTAATAGGTCCTATGATGGATTGGTTTTCTCAACTGCCTCCCAAATTATTTTTTTTCAAGAAATCATTGAAAAATTCATAGATCACTTCTCCTTTAATATTGATATGGATGTGAGCCAGAAGAGTTATACACCCTCAAATAAAACAAAGGAGAATCCTTTGCTAATTTTCTACAAAGGTGGAGGTAAAAAGATAGTAAGAGCAAGTGGACCATCCCTGATGAGAAACAAGTGGGGATCATCATAGAAAATGTCAATCCAGATCTATCCTTTCACTTGAAAATGAAATGCATTACCTCTTATGACAAGATTATCCCTAGAGCCCTTAACATCAAGAGAGCTCTAATCTCATATGGAAATACTCAAGCCTACAAAGACAACCGTCCATCAACTAGTTCAAACAACAAGCCTCGTGTTTGGGCTAAGAAAAAGAATGTAACAAATGATGGAGTGGTAGATGCTAAGGTGGTCCTAAGTGCTCCTAGGAAAAACAACAATCAAATAGATAACATTCATCCAACTATGCAACAAACAACACCAACACAAAACAATCAGGTTAACAACACCGAAATGTAGACTAACACCTAATAAGAACAACTATCCAAAACACAAATATACACAATTTTCAGAACCTATTGAGACCATCATGAAGAAATTTGTAGAGTCTAACCTAATAACACTTCCAAAATTTGAAAACTTCCAAGAACTATAGGATAAACCATCCTGGTACAATGAAAAAGATCTTTGTGACTTTCAAAAAATAAAAGTACACAAGACAATAAATTGCATGCAACTCGAAAACATTATCTAGGATCTTATAGAAAGTGATACGATATTTGATGAGGTACCAACAAATAATCAGGATCTTAAGATATATAAGACCCCCATGATAGATCATAACAAAGGAAACAACAATGGGAAAGCAAAGGATTATACAAATGTGCAACACACCTATTCCAATGTGGTCGCTTCCTATGATAGAATCATTACTTTCATCACCATCAAAGGACCTAGTGCGGAATGTGGAGTCACCACACAACGTGGTAAATTCACCATCCAAGGAGTCCCATCTCAATCTAGCGCACACCCTACTCTTCCAAAAACAAGCACTAGCAAGTACAATCTCTTAGATCAACTGAAGAAGACCCTCACACAAATTTATATCATATAACTACTAAGGCTATCCCCCGAGGAAATCTTAGAGGAAGCTCTATCCATGTCATATGTTCCTGAGGATATAGATACATAGAGATTTCAAGCTATGGTAGGGAATATCACTAATCATCTTCTCACCTTCTCGAAACAAGACCTACCATCATAGCCATCTCATAATTATTCTTTACATCTTGAGGTTATCATTCATAAGAACAAGGTTAAAAGAGTCTTAGTAGATGGAGGTGTTGGTCTAAACATTTGCACCCTTTAGATGATAAAAAATCTAGGTTATTTAGAGGATACTATTAAGAAGACAAAGAGCACCACCATCAGGGCATATGATGACCAAGAATGAGTATCACAAGGCATCATCGCACTACCCATCCAAGTGGGCCCCCTCATCACAGAAACTACATGCCAAGTGTTGGACCTTGATCTTCCCTACAACATCCTGCTTGGTTGACCCTGGGTCCATGCCCTAAAAGTTGTAGCTTCAACCTACCATTAGTGTGTAAAGTTTCCTTTGGATAGTAGAGAAGTTACGATCCATAGAGATCCTAAGCCTTTTTACTACTGCAAGAATCTTGAGCCCAAGTTCTATAAGATTCCCCAAATACACAAGAACGACGAAGGGCCTACACCTTCTACCTCATTTTTTGACCCATCATCCCTTGCATCTACCTTAGAAATGAAAACCCCTATTTTCTAGAACATACCTGACATCAAAGAAGTCATCCAAGATGATGGTTGTGGAAACTATAAGCTAATGAAGGATACCTTTGTCTTGGGGGAATTACTTCTTTCTCCTCAATCCCATGGGAAACCACCATCTAGCAACAAAGAGGTTGAAACAATCAAGATGGTAGCTACTACCTTCACCAAGTGGGGGGATTTAAACCAAGAATATGTCAATGGGGAGGATGTCTCTAAATTGCTATATCAAGATGACAATAAAGTCCTGCAGCTAATAATGAAAGGAATTGGCTATACCAAGAATGAGAAACTAAGAAAAAATGACAATGGTTTGCTAGAACCTATCATTCCTAAGAAACACCTAAAGAATCTTGGCCTAGGTTGTACAACTAGCAAGGTTGCCCTTATTGGAAAAGTTACTTCTGCTAAACAAGTTGAGGCTTCCTCTTGGTTACCAACATCCTATGATGCTACCCTAGATGACTTCCCCCTTGATGTTGCTAACCTAAATTTGAGAATAACTCCCTCTTTGTGTTATCTACATCATCCTTTACAACAAGCAACTAACCAAATGAAATATGACTAGTATACCCACAACTCATTGACTTGGACCAACAAGGACCATCGATTCTAGATTTATTCAAAAAGATGAAGTGATCTCAGAATTCATGGGACTCTGTGACAACTTACCATGGGTAGATCACAAGGCTGGTTTTGACATATAGCTCAACATAAGGGCATACTATGGGGAGATGATTGAATCCTTCAGTCACAAAATTAATGATATGCAACTAACTTGTAGATCTTTGAGTGAATACCACACAATAGAACTCTCTGATCCTAAAATAGTAAAAGAAAGGACACATCCAAGGGTAAAAAACTCTCTAAGGTGCCCAAGGATGAGGGATTCAATCTCCCCCTTAGTGTGATGCATCCTAAAAAGTTATCATTTTTAGAAAAAAAGGATACTCTGGTCAACATAGAAATAGAAGAAGCACCCAAGATCACTTTCTATGTTAAATCATTGTTAGATGAAGAAAAAATGAACCTAGCAACATTCTTGAAAGAGCGAAGAGCTAAATTTGTATGGTCATAGACAGATATGTCAAGGCTTGATCCAGAAGTGGTTGTGCATTATCTAGTAGTCTATCTTGAAGCCAAACTAGTAAGAAAAAGTTAAGGAAGATGCACCCTCAAATAGCAATCTTAGTCAAACTTGAGTTACAAAAGCTTCTTGACATTAGATTCATCTGATTGATAGATTATCCTTAGTGGGTTTCAAACCTGGTACTAGTCTCCAAATCCACTGGGGGCATCAGAATCTACACTGATTTCAAAGACTTGAACAAGGCATGCTCGAAGGATGATTTCCCTCTTCCTAACATAAAAATCATCATGGATTTAATAGCTGGGCATAAAATGTTATCACTCATGGATGGTTTTTTAGACTACAATCAAATCATGATCACAAAGGAGGATCAAGACAAAACTACATTCACTTTTCCATGGGGGACATGTTGTTGGAACATGATGTCATTTGGGATAAAGAATGTAGGAGCAACCTATCAGAGAGAAATGACCCTCATCTTTCATGGAATGATCCACAAAAAAATTGAAGACTATGTGGACGATATTTTGGAAAATTCTAATAAAAGAAGTGAGCACATAGAAGTCTTGGGACCCATCTTTGATAGGCTTGAAGAGTATAAGGTACAGTTGAATCCAACAAAGTGTGTCTTTGCGGTTACATCATGGAAACTTATTGGATATATTATCTCACAAAGAGGGATAGAAATTGATCTAGCAAAGGTAAAAGCCATCCTAGACATGGAACCACCGTAAACACTAAAGCATATGAGAGGGTTACAAGGAAGGTTGCAGTCCATCAAAAGGTTCACAGTGCAACTATTAGATAAAATCCACCCTTTTTCGCATCTTCTCCATAAAGGAATAACTTACAACTAGGATGAGAAGTGTGAAAAATATTTCCAATAGATCAAGGACTATGTATTGACACCTCTAGTGCTCATGCCATCAATATCAAAAAAACCATTGATCTTGTATATCTTAGCAACATCAGTAGCACTAGATGCTCTTTTGGCACAATATTATGAAAATGGAAAAGAAAGAGCTATCTACTACATCATCAAGACCTTAGTGGGATATGAAATGAACTATTCATCCATTGATAAAGCATGTTTAGCATTAGTTTTTTCTTCACAAAAATTCAAACACTACATTTTGTCACATCAAATCAAACTCATTGCAAATATCGACCCATTGAAATACCTGTTATCCAAAGCAACTCTCATTTGGTGAATGGAAAAAGGGGTAATGATCATGACTAAATTTTACATAAAGTATGTGGAGTGCAAGGAAATTAAAGGGAAAGTCATCACAAACCAACTAGAAAAGGCACCTATCAATGTAGAGAATCCGTTAATATTTGAATTCCCAAATGAATCAATATTTCTTGTCAATACAAAAAATCAGTGGAAGATGTATTTTGATTGATCATTTACCAAACATGGATCAGGGGTGGGTATTATTTTCATCTCCCCTCAAGGTTACTGCATACCAAATTCATACAGGCTATCATTTCCATGTACTATCAATATTGCTGAGTATGAAGCCCTAATCATAGGTCTAAGGATAGGAGTTCAATGGAAGATACATGAGTTGAAATTCTATTCAGACTCACAACTGTTCATCAACCAAGTCAATGACGACTACCAAACTAAGGATTACAAGATTACTCCTTATAAGAAGATGGTATAAAATATCAAAGACATTTTTATTGATATAACTTTTGAATAGATTCCTCGCATAAACAACCGAGCAGCAAATGCTATGGAAACATTGGATCATTGTTAGACATTTCTCACATCTTGTAATGTGAATTCTTGGTAGAAAAAATTCTCATACCAACTTTTGAAATCTTAGAATCTAAATTTGTGTGTGTCATTGTTGGTCCTAGATCCTTGTGCTATCATGACATATTCACCTACCAGAGGAACCCCCCATCTGATATCACCATGAACCTTAAAAAGATCTTTGTCCACTTTAGCATTGAAGGAACATTACTATGATGTCTTAACCAAGAGGAATCCTTGACCACTTTAATAGAAGTACACAATGGCATATTTGGTTCCCATTCTAGTGGTATGAATTTAGCTAAGAAACTGTTGAGGATGAGGTAATATTGGCCAACCATGGAAAGAGAAGCTCATCAACATGTGTAAAAGTGTGTCCAATGTCAACAACATGGAGATCTGATTCATGCTTCATATCAAGAATTGCAACCAATGGTCACACCTTGGCCTTTCTTGCAGTGGGGGCTTGACCTCATAGGAAAGATTACCCCAACTTCATCTAATGGCCACAAGTTTATCATAATGGCCACTGAGTACTTTACTAAGTGGGTTGAAGCCATTCCTATGAACTACATAATGAGAAATAAAATTGCTAAGTTTATCCTAAATTACCTCATTTGTTGTTATGGTGCTCTGCAAACCCTTATCTCAAACAATGGAACACCCTTCAAGAAATAGGATGTGAAAGAGATATGCAAAGATTCAACATCCAACACCGATTTTCTACCTCGTATTACCCTTAGGGAAATGGTCAAGTTGAGGCTATGAACAAGACTATCCTAAAAATCTTAAAGAAAATAGTCAATAAAGTTGGTTGTGACTGGCATTTATAGTTAAATCCTACTCTTTGGTCCTATCGAACTAGTATCTGCATGCCTACAGGTGCAACCCCATTCTCCCTAGTCTACAGATGAAAAGTCATCTTGCCTATTGAGGTCAAGCTTCCATCATTGCAAGTGTCACTATAGAACCTAATCACTGATGAGGAATACTAAGTATCTCAATTGAATGAGCTTGAATTCTTGGATGAACGTAGTCTTGATGCTCTTAATCACTTGCAAGTATACCAAAACCAATTGAAATGAAGCTATAACAAGAAGATCAAATGTTGAGATTTCCAAGTAGAGGATCTTGTCCTAAAGCAGAATTAGAAAAATATGCTAGATTAGGATAGTAAAGGAAATTTTGAGCCTAACTAGTTAGGTCCCTTTGTCATCATAGCAAGTTATGGATCAGGAGGATATCGACTGTCAACACTTGAAGGTGAACCCTTACAAGAACCGGCCAACAACTTCCATAGATTAAATTTTTTTATGCCTAGTCTTAAAGGGTGTAAATTTGAAAATACAAAAAATCAAATAATGATACAAATCCAAAAAAATAAGGAAAAGGATTGAAAAAAATAAAGAGAAAAATATTTATCCTCTAGTGAAAACCACTTTGGTGGCGCTTTGGGCAAGTACCTTGGTGAAAAACTAGAAAATAGGCACCTTGCATAAATAAAGTACCTCCATCTATCTTTGGCTCTTTATCTTATCATTATTTGCATTTCATCCATCCATCACTTCATTCATCCTATTTATTCCATCACCCATCCATGTCTACATCATAGCTTGATATTGTGAATGAATCATATCCCCTTAGTACTACTTGGCATATTCCAAAGGTCAATTTTCCTTTCCTATATCAAGGTAGTCTATTGTATCATACTGAGGGCAATTCATTATGGATCAAATCAAGTTCTTGTATATCTTAATATTATAGAAAAATCCCAAAAACATTCATAAAATCTCATCAAAATCCAAAAACATTTGCAAAATCATGTATAGTTCAATCCAATAACATTTAGAAAATTGTAAAGTCAAAATCCAAAACATCCAAAAACATCAAAATCCCTAAAAAAGGTCAAAACCTCAAAAATCAAAAATATTACCTTGTCGAACTATGGTTCTCTAAGCTTGAATGTAGGCAAGGCCATCATTGATGTGCCCCTAAGACATCCTAGGTCAATCCTTTAGGAGTTTGTTATAATAAATTGGCAATCTATCAACTATTCATATCTCATCTTCAATAAGTCGAGTCGATCAAACTACATGGTCTCTGAATGTATAATGTAGGCAAGGCCCATCTTTGATCAGCCCTCGAGGCCCCTAGGATAGGTATTTTAGGTTAGGTTTTTGGTCAAAACATGGAAAATCCTTAAAAATTTAAATATAAAAAAAAAAAAAAACAATTGTAAAATCTCATAAAACACAAAAACATTCAAATATCAAAAAAGCCTTAAACATTAGAAAACATTCAAAAGACCTAAACAACATCAAATATCTTAGAGAAAACCCTAAAAAGCCTCAAATAATTGCAAAATTAAACATTCACATAAACTTTCAAAAAAACCAAAAACAACCTCAAAACATTTTCAAAATACCAAAAACATTGAAATATTCTAGAAAAGTACAAAACCATCCATCCCATTTTTCTTTCACCCACAATAAACCTCCATCCATAATAAATCGATCGCCATCTTCAACATTTGGTAACACAAATAGAAAGAAAGTATCACAAGTCATAAAGTAAGAACCTAAGTGTCAAAATCTAAAGTCTAGATCATAGGTAAACGAGTTAGTGAAGTTTGTATCAAAGAATTATCAAACACCTCATCCTAATCAAAAAATCTAATCAACATGTCTTAGGATGAATCCTTCCTACAATGAGCATTAGTATCATAAATCACCTTAGCTATATAAAAATGGAAAGAGATATGGATAGAATTGACTGTTTGTCTTTGATCTTATGATTTATCTTAATGACCCATTTTGAGGACCTCTCGATGATGTCTATCAAAATGATTTAGAGAGAAAATAATGGGGCATCGATCATTATATTTTTTTTGTTGTGCTTGTGGGTATTCTTGTAAAATAATCTTGGTGCATACTTGCTTAGTTGTGTGTAGGAAATTTGTTTGGAGTACATTGTTGACTATCTTGTATGCTTTGGTATGATATATTCTAAATTTTTTAACTTGCATTCCAACGAGGGTTATGTATGTCAAGGTGTGAAAAGTAACTATCCTATCTATTTGTAGAACTCAAAATCCATTACATTAGATACAACACCATCCTAGTTATCAATACCTTGATGCATCATGTCTATATGCTATATCAACCAATAAGAAATGACAGAAAATCCCAATCCCAAGATGTGAGCAAATCATCATCATCATCATCATCATGCATCTCTAATCATCATCGCTAATAAAGTCTCGGTGGTTCATGGACTTGTTGGACTTCTTTTGGAATCAATCATCAAAATCAATGGTTGGTCTTCTTATTTCTTCTACCTTCTCTCTGCACTAACTTGGTATCATGATAGTTAACAAAAATATCATCAAAGCATCCATCTTGGATCCACAAATCATCAACATATATGCATCTTGCATTATCATAGCACATTATAATAAAATATAACATAATCAATTGCATTATCATTAACATGTCATCAACATGCATTGCATCATCATATCATAAGCATAAACATCTACATTTTCCATACATACATCAACATGCATACATCATCACATCATAAATTACATATAAAAGTACACAAAAGGAAATCCATCCATTCATATCATTTGCATAAGCATAACACCTACAAATCATATCATCCATCTCATAAATTCCATAAAAAAAGATAGTAAAAAAGAATATAGCATTGCATCCATCCCATATCATTATATCTCATATCATCACGTATTGCATAAACATAAATAAAAGGAAACACATCCATTCATTACATTGCATCCATACATGATCATAATATATAAGCATATCACATCATATCAACATCAAATGCATCCATATATTCAAAAAGCATGAAATAAAGAACACATCGCATATCAAATCCATATCATCTCGTATATATCAAAAAATGACTATCATGGTACAATATTTGAGTTAGTGTGTGTATATCAACCAAAAATACATTATCCACGAGGCTATGAAAAAAGGAGCCAATGAATGCATATATTTGTATAAAGAATCGGGAAATAATAAAAAAGTGTTTATACATGCGGGCTAGCCCTGATGGTTGCTCCCCTCACCAAGCTATCCCTTTGGCTGATCCTCAGCCCTAGGATGTGCTTTACTTCTCTGTGATTAATCTGACTGTCTAATTTCTATAGAGAAATCTCGATGATAGTGCATGCGTTAATAGGCATCCTTGGTCATGGCCTCTTTGTATAAATAGGAAAAAATTGTCTATCATTGTTCTACAGGTGTCATGGCCTCCAATTGTTGGCATCACCTGACCTCTTCTGCCAACTACATATCGGCAATTTGTTTAAGCTGACGCTACTAGTCCCTCTCAGCTATCAATGCTTGTACCTGTTGTCAGGCCTAGTCTCTCTTAGTAGTGATTGAAAATATCTATTGGCGAGTCTAATCTCTCTCACCCATAACCACTTGTAATTGCTATTGTAACTATTGTATCTGTGCATCGTGGGGATCTGGCCCTAGAAGTGTTTGCTGTGGTGCCTATATTAGTGACTATTGAGGAGGCTATTGGTGCAATGGTGGTGCACCGAGGACCTATCCATTATGAGTATGGCCATCCTATCCTCTTCCCTTTCCATATGGACCTTTGCCTTGTCCTCTACCTTGTCCATCATCTAGCTGACCTCTGTCTCTACCTATGCCCCTCCCTCTCGGTCTCCTTCATGGAGGTATACCTATTGGATCTGTAAGTTGAGGAGGGGGTACGAACCATGCATCATATGCAAGCATAGTCTGTGCATCTACCTATCCTTGATCATAGGCCCACGGCCTAGCAACCAACAGTCTAAAGCCCTCAACAACCTTGTGGGCTATGATCATATGTCCCCATGTTGTCTCTCATGCTGACCTAGCAAAAATAGCAGTATACTGATCAATAGGCATTTCCTACCTCTCGTAAAACTTTCTGGAAACCCTATCAGAGAGGTACCTCTTGATAATCGTGTGCTCTTGACCCTGTATATATCAAGTTTTTTGAGCCAAGAATAGTTATTGAACATCATTGTACCATGCTAACATCTGAAGCCATGGTCGCCATTTGAAAACTGTCATATCATTGATCACTTGACACTAGTAAGGAATGTCAAGTTTCCCTATTTGTTGCAATGTGATGGCACCCCTATATCTCCAAACAATTGGATCATCTGGCTCCACATCTACCATAAGAACAATCGGTCAAAGCACGACATTGTTCTCCTAGGCCCAAATGTGAAGAAGGGTGACCCCTATACCAATCGCTCTCCCATCACAGTAAACAAAATCATGCATATCACGGCATAGGGGGTCTAGCATCACTAGGCCCCATGCAAACTGGGTCCTCTTAAAGAGCATCCTATGCCAAGTCAGCCCCCATCCTGGATTGAATTCTCTGCTCCATCGATCTAGAGCAACCAAACTTGGGATCACTACCGTAATAATCAATCTAAAGGTCGATGCCCAACCTTTGTACATCTCAAGGTCTATCTCAGATTCAACCAGTTCAATGGACTCCTAGTCAAGCACCTCGTGACAAGCATCATGATTAGCATCAGTGTCATAAATAATGCGCTCACCATATATCGACAATCGCAAAATCTTCCATAGATCCTCTAGCATCACTATTGTCTCGCCGGTAGGTAGGTGGGATGACGAGGTCTCGCTATGCCACCGCTCACATAACGAACGTTGCCATCATTGCCAAATGGGTCCAAATGACGGGTATGTGCTTAACATACCACAAACCAATCTCTCCCAAGTGCTCCTGTCACAACTCAGACAAATCACCAAGTCTGGATAAAATTTTCCACCTATGCTCATGGGACATCAAAGACTGGATAACCTCTTGCACCCACAAATGACAAAAGTGTTGTTATTTATGATAGTGTCACTATAACTCAAATTCTAAATAGCGATGCTGGAAGCATTCAAATTACAAATCACAAAATTCAATGCTAATCACACATGCATCGCTATTTGAACTTAGAAAACCCTAATCCTAAATTCCAAATTGCAAGGTGCGTCACTATTTACACTTGCCTCATGATTTGAAATTTGAAACCCTAATTTCAAATCCAAACTATGTCACTATTTACATATGCACGGCTATAAATAAAAATAACATCACTGATTCTAAAAATAGTGTCATTATATAGCGACACCGCCAAAATTCAAATTTCAAAATGTAATAAATGTGCTTAAAAGTCAAAATTCAAATCAAGTTTTGAATCACATACTAGTGGTCCTACACCTGGAGACCTCTGGTACTCATGAACCTGGTCAAAAATGTGTCGTGGGAGCACTCATTGCACCATTTCATCGAAGGGTCAAAGATCAAAATGCAAGAACTAGCTAAGGTGTGAATACACAAATGAATTGAAAGTGACCCTTCCTCACCTATTTATGCTTGCAAATTAGGGTTTTTTTCCCTAATTTGACCATGAAGCTAGGGTTTTCACAATTTTCACCAATCTTCCCAAACTAAAGCTTATTTTGCATTTTTTTTGCATTTTTGGCATGTTTTTTCCATCCTAGAGCCTTTTTTGACCCCTTGGGAAAAAAATTAACCTTTGTCGAGAAATCAACCCAAAATTCAAAGTTTCCACCTGATTTGTTGAGGGAGCAGGGAACTAGATTATTCCTTCCACTAGGGCAACAATGGGACATCAAAAAAACAAAATTGATTTGGACAATAGTCTCTTATCCAAAGGGTGTCAGTCTTTGAACCAACGTAAACAGGTACCTTGCTTCAAAGAGGGGAAAAATGTAGACACTTGAAAATGTCCTAAATGATATCATGCACTTGAATCAAGTATACTATCATTTCCTCCTAAAACCCATCCTCTTTTCACTTAATTAATTAAATTTTCTTAACTATTTAATTAATTGCATCATTTGCATCTATTAACCTAATTAATATAATTGGGTTTCCCTTTCATGCTAACATTTTGTATCATTAAATTAAATAAATCAAGTTATTTAATTTAAATCCCTAAGTCCTCTTATTTAATTAAATAACCCTAAATTATTTAATTAAATGTCATTTCACTTTCCCCCTTTCATTAAATCCCTTTCAATAGATCCATTTTGTGAAAATCCCACAATCATCATGCATTTTTTAATTATTGTAGTTGGCCTTATCTATGCTTCATATTTTGTGAAGTTGTAGATTTTGGTCTTACACTATGTTGATAGTCAAATGTGTATTTTCATGTGCCTCTATATCAACATGTGAAACGTTGTAAACATGAGACATAATTTACAATATAACCTTCAAGATTGAGAAGCTAGTTCTTTGGATGATTAATGAATTTAAATTACAATTCATTGAAAAGGAAAAGAAGATACAAAAAAATCAAACTCCTAAACTATCAATGTAAGAACCAAATATAATAGTTACTTTTCCCATTCAAAGACTTTCACATATATCAAACATTCGAAACAAATAGCTTATAGTAAATAGGAAAGGGCATAATTATGAAAAATTAATGTTTTACTTATAATTATAGAACTTTGAGTGTATGAACTAAGGCTTAGAATTACATAACAATTAAATAATATGGAGACAATCAGGAAAAATGAGATATTTCATATCATTTTTTGTTTGTTACACATAATATAAAAGGCCATAATTGTACAATCATACTTTTCTTAATTAACTAGATACAATGAAATACAATATTCTATTTGGAAAGCTTGATTATCAAAAGAGTCTATTCTTTTCTCTCTCTTTCTTACATTTATCAAATATTTGTTTAATTTTATTTAATTATTGTAGCATTATAAAACCTTGGGAACTCAAAGTTGCATGTGCTTAATACCCACACTATCAACTCTGACTAAGACTCAAACTATTAGATTTATCAAGAGGTTTGGCACGCCTTTCTCCTTTAAAGTTGCTCTTTCTAAACTACAACGTGCAATAGATTTTGAACACATTAGACAGTCCCAAAGAATTCATCTATCTTGTATAGGATATCTTGCCCTGTAATGACATAAAATAAAACATATGTCATTCTACCAATGTCAATAGAGTATTAGAGAGTGCCTTGATGGTATGTGTCTAAATTTACAATGCCATATTTTATAAAAACATACCTACAACGGGCCCCACAAAAATTTTGTAGTGTATCTTTTCAGCCAATGATACAACAATTTCAAGATGCTAAACTATCAAATTCCAAAAATTACACCATTCATTTATCTTTAAAAAAAATCAATGGTTCCATGGGATTTCAAAATTTATAACTTTTACTCTTTTAAAAGATAGAGTTTTCCACTCTTTCCAACACATAATTCCTAGCCAATAGTATGACAAAAAGCATTGCACTTTCTAACAATATCTTTAGGGAGATCCAAATGAACAAGTAGCATAAAAGTGTTAGCTTTCCCTTTTTATTTCCTTATGTTTTGTAAAAAATGACAATCAAAACTGAGCCCACCATGTATGTCAACTCAATGAGTTTCATCCAAGGGAACAATCACCTTAACTTGTCAAATTGTCAAAACTTCCAAACATTCCAAAGCTCCTACTATGGAATAGGAAAGGAGTATATTGAAAAAGGTCATGGAATCCAAGTTGTATGCTACCAATGAATTTTTTTGAAAGTTTCAAATATGTTTCAAAAAATCTATCTAAATCTTTAATGGATTCCAATTGTGTTTGTAAAGGTTTCCATGGAATTTTTATCCAACTATAATTTTCTTAACATTTTCAAAATCCATTTCAATAGATTTGTGAGCCTTATATATGCTTTTATTCATATATTTCATGACATCCCATTTCTTTTTGGGCATCATCAATCAACTCACACACCTTGTCTATGTTTCCACATTGGCCATGCATGCATGTAACGACACTTGCATTGTTGTTACATAAAATTTAAACTTTAAACTACCTATTTCAATGGCAACCTAGGTCGCTATTTGAACTATAAACTTTATAGAAAAATTAAACCCTAAAAAATGAACCCTAGTAAAATCAAACCCTAAAAAACAAACTCTAGAAAAATTAAACCTTAAAAATAAATCCTAGCAAAATAAAACCCTAAAAGATAGAGGGATACCATATGTCAATGCGTACATGCACTTTATTAAGCATCTAAAAACATTGAGGATTTACGGCTACTTGATTCTTGAATTTGACACAAGATTTTTGCAACCTTTAAAGGAAAATATTTGTTGTGAGTTAAAATTGTTTTCATGCACCATTTTTTTGTTCTGATGTTGACATGTTGCCCGATTGGCCTTCCTTCACCTTGCTCTCACCTACTTTCACTTTTCCTTCCTTATGTTAATAAAAATGAATTTCATCTTTCTTGTTCGTGAAAATGACAATAACTACCAGAGGGTTATAACCTCTTCTCTAAAAATAGAGGAAAAAATGGCCTTCATTCAAAAGAGGGATTCAAACCAAGCCCATGATTTATCATTAAAAAAAAAATTAAAACGACATGAACTCAAGGGGGTTCATTTGAAGACCCACTTCGAATGAAGGGGGAACCTTTGAATGAACTATTGGATGTTGTGGTTGTCATTGATGTCAACACTATTAGCATTAACTCATTAGAAGTTGTATATGTCGAGGATATTGAGAAAATTGCAATGGAATGAGTTGCAAGTTTTCAGTGGTGAAGTGAAGCTCAATATGTCGGTAAGTTCTATACATTGATGATTAGAGGTTGTGGACTAAACAGTTTGTTGCTGAGTATATCTAGTTTATCCATGTTGAGTTTCAAAGATCCACGTGAAGATTTGATCGAGTTATGAAGATTTATATTCTGACAGTTTTTCTGTTGCTTCAGTTAGTGTTACTAATTGAAGATGATGAGATTTTAGTTAGTTCAGTTGTTTCGGATTCTTCTCTGGTGATTCATGATGTTTTTGCATGTTTATAGATCATCCTCTATCTTTGTTGCACATTTTTATTGATCATTGTGCTCGTGGTTGGCAATTTTCTCTTGCGTGTTTATGTTTTTCTTGTTCTTGTCTGACATGGTGTTTTGTAGCGTGTTGTGGATCTTCAAGGAGTAATTAATTGAAGTGTTTTCATGTTGGAGATGTTGATTTGGGTCTTCACTAAGTTGTGGCCGACTTGGTTGATTCACATTAATAATCTTTAGTGTTTTGGGCTAACAGTTTATATTCATTTTTTTGTTGAAGCCGACATGTAGGGATGAAATTTCTTGTTGTGGATATATATAAGTGATTGTTTATTCAAATTGGTGTATTCTAGTGGATGCTAAGTGTGTGTTTTTGTGCGAATAAAGTCCTAATCATTTGAAAGAAGAAAAGAGTGTGAAGAAGAGTGAAGAAATGTTCATGTATTTAACTAAAACTATGATTAGGCATTAGCAAATGTTATTTTAATAGTTCAAATCCTTGTGGATGTAATCCGATTATTTCTATAAGACAGTGTGTCTTCCTTTGGGTAGTTAGCTTTGTTGTAATTGAGCAGTGAGCTCTAGGCAATGTTCCTGAATGCATGTGCATTCCCCATATTTCATTTCTTTATACTTTTAACAAGGTATAATCTTGTGGAATGAACTCCACCATGGTTTTTCCCCTAACAAGGTTTTCACGTAAAAAATATTGGTGTATGTGTGTTTTTGATGTGTTAATGATTTATGCTTGCATGGTTAATATTTAGATCTAAGAATAAGGTTAATAAGTTGAAAAAGTTTTAATTTCTGGGACAATTGACTCACCCCCCCTCTCAGTTGTCTTCATTGTGTTGCCAACAATTGGTATTAGAGCTTTTTCCTTGGAAGACATTTAACAACTTGAGGTGATCTAGGATGGTGACATACAAGAAGGATAGTCCTAGATTTGATGGAACAAATTACTCTCTGTGGAAGACTCAAATGGAGTGTCATATGAGATGCATTGGTGAACCCTTCTGGAGCATGACAAGTAATAGGTATGTTATTCTTTAGAATGGTCCTACTACTACTACTGAGATTAGAGATTTTGAGTATAATATCCAGGCCAAGGAAGCCTTGTTGAGTGCTTTGAATAATTCTGAGATGAAAAATGTTATGGATCTGAAGCCTACTTATGAGATTTGGAAAAAGTTGGAAACCTTGTATGAGGATGATGCTAATGTGAAGATTGCTAAGTTGCAGAGTCTAAAAGGAAAATATGAAAAGTTGAGAATGAGTGATAATGAGAACATTAATACTTTCATGCAAAGAGTGAATGAACTTGTGTGTGGAATCAGATGTGCTGGTGGACAGGTAGACGAATCAAATATTGTTGCTAAAGTGCTTAAATCCTTTCCTGATTCTTACAAATTCAAAGCTAGTGATATTGAAGAGCTTCTAACTATAACAAATGTAACCAAAGATATGTTGGTTGGTAAGCTTACTTATTTTGAGTTGAGTGAATTTTGTGATGCCCTTCCTAAGGTTGAATCTACATTTAAGGCTACTACTTCCAGAAGAGATAGACATAGATGTGATTTGAGTGAGAGTTCATCTAGAAAGACATTCAAGTATGAGGATGAAATCAGACAAATTGAAGAAGAAGAAAGAGAGTTGGAAGAGCTGGAAGCACTTATTGTCAAAAGAGTACCGAGAGGAAAAGGTGAGTATGAAGGAAAATTTCCTCTTAAATGTTTTTCTTGCAATAAGATAGGTAATTTTGCATCAAGGTGTCTGGAAAGAGCTCCTAAACCAAGACATAACAAGCCTAGATTTCAAAAGAAGTGTTACTATGCTATTGATGAAGGTGTGGTAGATGATGAATGGGTATTTATTGCTATCAAGGAAAAAAATAATGTATCTACTGAATCTGCTAGTTGTACAAATGTGGAGAAATCCCTAGCTGCTCGAGTTGAAGAGAAATATGAATGGGTGATTGACAGTGGATGTTCACATCATATGGTAGGAGATAAAAGTAAGTTTGTAAGCTTGGAAAAGTATGATGGTGGTGTTGTGATATTTGGTGATAAAACAACTGGTGTGATCTGTGGTAGAGGATGCATTTCTCTTGATGGTAAGCATAATACTGATGATGTCTTCTATGTGGAAGGCTTGAAGCACAATATTTTAAGTGTTGGTCAGATGGTTGATAAGGGATACAATCTTCAGTTCAAGGATGGAAAGTGCAGAATATTGAGTTCTGGAAATGTAATTGAATTAGCTACAAAAACAAAAGGTAATATCTTTAACTTGAGTGTTGCTAGTAAAATTTGTTTGATTGCTCAAGTTGATGAAAGTGTTGGATTCAAGCAACACTGAGAAGGGGGGTGAATCAATGTTGTGCATTTTTTAACATTATTAATATGTTCTCTTCAAGTTTTTGTAACATTCAATCAAAATAAAGATGCATGAACATAGAACAATAAGCCACAACACCATAACACAAGGATTTTTACGTGGAAATCCAGTTAAGGGAAAAACCATAGTGGAGGTCAATCCATAATTTGAGTACTCAAACTATAAGTGTTTTACAAAATGGGGAATGCACTTGCATTCAGGGACACTGCTCAAAAATCAGGAAGGATCACTTCCTTACAAAATATTTGGATTACATCAAAAGGTTGAACTGAGAAAATAACATCTATAAACGCTTGATTATAGTTCCAATTAGGCTCATAGATCAGAGTTTGGACCTTCTGTCTAATTCTGCACTTCGCTTTGCTCTGCCTTAATTCGCTTCACAAAATCCTCTTCTGCACAAATGAAAATCACTGAATTTATCTTCTGATATTCACAATTTACACATCCACACATATCGAACACCACACACACACCAAAATGAATTAACCGATCTCATATATATATCCACTATCAAGAATTTAGTCACTATATGTCAACTTCAATAAAATAGAAAATATCTTCCAATTGTTGGCTCAAATCTTGAATAACATTTAATGTATATCCATCAAAGTAGGTCATAGCATAGTTAGGACCCAAAACAAAATCTTCAACACAAAAATACTTCAAATAATTCCACATTAAACATCTGCAACACCTTACATTCACTTAGTTGGCCTTCATATATTAATGAACAGAGAATCAAATGACCAGATCCCATAACTCGTACAATACTTGATGCAACAACAAAAAACTCAAGAATAACACATTTCATATATCCAACGATCTTCCCTGAGATCCACAACCAAAACTATTAAACTAATAATGCAAACCACTTGACAAATTCAACTTCAATTGAATACCATGTTCTTCATTCTATCTTCTGGTATAGTTAGATACTATAGTGCAGACCTGATCAATGACTTTAGTTTCCATCATTGAAAACACTAGAAGCCATATGCCAACAATCTCCCCCTTTTGCATTGATGGAAACACTTAGTGAAAAATGACTAAGTGTCAGTACCTTCAAAACTTTAAAAACGCCAAAGCTGACAATACTAAAAAAAACCCCCCTAAGTTTGATAAGGAATTTTTCACTGCTCTCTCTCCCCCTTTGACATCAATGAAAAAAATATAATATAATATTTTCGTTCTCTCCCTATGAAGTGAAACCAAAAACTTACTTATTCAAAAACTGAAGGAATACAACTGCTATTTGAAGATTATTTTGTACTTTTCCTTCATCTCCAAAAGAAACTACTTCCATGCTTCCACTACAGTCCCGGTGATTATGATCATGTTGTTTTCAGATGTTCGGCTGATAATCTTGATGAGGGATTTTGGCATGGTAGAGGCTTCTTCCATTACTTCTCCCTTCCTTAGTATCTCAATCAATTGTTCCAGCCTACATTCAATTATGTCCTTCACTTTCCATAAGGTATCAACAATCATGTTCCTAGTGTTCTGAACATTTATATGCTCTACCTACAATTCCTGAATTCTTTTCCTAATCGCACCATCTTGATCCTGAGACATATTAAAGTTTTTTCCAAATTTTTTTAGCTCTATTTCAATTTGTTCCAACTTCTCCTTGTACTTGTTGATTGCATAAGGGCATCAAAGACAATAGTTATAAATGTGCCTTTTTATCTTGGTAAGAGATAATCTATACTGCTTCTTCAGGTGTAGGATCACTTCTCCTTCCTCCTTTTTCTAATATTCAGAGTCCATGGTTTCCTTGATACATTCAATCAACTCTTCTAGAAATTTTTTATGCAAACTCTCCAATTGAATATGATTGTGCACAAAATGAGCACTTAGTATGCTTAAGATCATGTCTTGCTAATATGAAGGTCTGATAGACCATATATTTGCAATTTTTTGCATTCCATCTTCCTCATGAATAAGCTGCAATAGCTCTTCCATGGTTAAATCACCTTCTTCTTCACTTCCTTCTGTCATTGCCTTTTCTTGTTCTAATTTAGCTATTTCCAGTTCTTTTCCTAGGGCGTCCTCAAATTCCTTATCTGGTATGTCTACAATCACTTGTTCTTTCCCTTTCCCTTCAAATTTTAGAGTCTTGCATGTTGGTGGAGTACTAATATCAATTTATTTTTCTCTTCTCTTCTTTCTCTCCATCTCACTGGAGGAGGAACCAACTTCAAGTCCTCTTACTAGAATGGAAATACCAGCTGATCCAAAATTTCTTAGCAAACCCTTAAAGAAACTTTCATACACTTGATCACAATTTTTCAAATTATTAGAGTATATGTGAATTTTCTTTCAAACTAGTTCACTCTCTTCCCACATTACATTGTTATTCAAGGTAAACAATTCAAAAAATACATCACAAGGAATATAACTAGAGTACCAACCTAAAAGGGTAACCTATCTCCTTTGAAAATTGCACGTTCTCCATCAATTGATCTTCTAGTAATCCGCAAAGATCAAAATCCTGATCTTCCATTATCATCTTGTGTGAAATGTAAACAACACCTACCGAAGTTGCACCTTTGAGCTGTTTCTAAAAAAGATTTTGTAGGATATTCCATGCTTAATGTACCTTGTCACTGAATCTTTGATTGTGGATATTATTAGTGCCCTTTGATCTCTAGTTACTCTGGTTAGGGTTTTGGCTTTTTTGTTTCAAATTGACTTCTTCTTCAGCACATCCCTAATTTTGCATAACCTAATTACAACTGGAATCACTTCTTTCGAGATATGATAGAGGGAAATTCACTCCAAATATCCAAGCTTTTGTGTTTCGCCTCTTTCAACCATTTCAATTCAGCATGCACCATCATGTTTCTTTTAGCTCTGATCTTCTCATAGCTATATTCATCTAGTTTTACCATTCCTTTGATTTGTTCCATTTTCCCTTCCATACACATGTCTCAAAAATACCAAAGAAGTCCTTCAACCGCACACCAAATTAAAATTCTCAATATAACAAAAGTACTTGATAGATTAGGGTTTCACCGCCGAATTCTCTTCATGCATTCAAAATTCTGGTGAAAAGCACTCTCCTACTTCTTTTCTTCAACACAAAGTGGTAAATGAGGGTTTCAAGTTTCCTTTTATATTTCACACACTTAACTTTTGTTGTAATAAATGCTTTTTCCCTAACTTATCTAGATATCATATTTTCCTAGTCTGCAAAAGATAACTCTTACGTGGATCCTCAACTCAGCATGACATCCTTTCCAATTGTTCCAACAACATCTGTAAATCATCAGTGCAGCCACTGCACTCATCCACATCCTAGTAACAGTTACCGGCAGGGGGTTTGAAATATTTTCTCGACAGCTCCCCCTAGGCCAAAGGCCTAAAACTAATTCCTAGAGGAATTACAAGAAGCAGGTTCAGGTGTTGGCTCATTTCTTGTAACAGAGGGACACTTCTTCACCCATGTCTTCTTCATCTGATCTCTTATTTCATCCAAAATCATTTTCCCTTTTCCTCTATCATCTTTCTGCATATTTCTACCTTTGTATACCGGACCTCTTCTATCCATATTCTTGTTTCTGCAGAATCTTGCAATGTGACCATATTTGTTGCAATTAAACACAAAATTTCCTTGTTCAAACTAGTTACTCCATTGATTTCTTCTCGATCTACACTAGTTAGCAATATGCCCAAATCTTCCACAGGTATAACATCTAACACTCCCTCTATTAACAAAGTTGTTTGACACATTTCCACATTCAATTGACTTGTGACCAAACTTATTGCAATTGAAACACTGACCCAAAAATGATGAATCACTTAATTTCATTTTGCTTCTACATTGAGCAGCCATATGACCAAATTTATTGCAAGCAAAACAATATCCATTAAAATTTTGGGAATTAGGTTGTCTTACCATATGCCTTTTTTCTTTGTTCATTAGATTTCCTTACTTGAAATTCCTCTATCCAGATCCAAAACTTTCTCCTTTCTCATAACCAAGACCTCACTTATGATTTGTGTTCTTCTTTCCTTGAGTTAGCTCATCAAGCTTAATAGAGCTAATCTTGAACTTCTCCTTGTATTCATTTGCAGTAGTGAGTTCATCCCTGAGAATCAAAATACGTTTTAAAGCTCTTCTTCATTATTTCTAGATTGTTGCACTTTAATCTCTAACTGAATGAATTCTCCATTAATTCCGCTACATTCATCAAATCTCTCTTTTAGGGACTAGACAATATTTTCCTCATTCTGCTTTCTTTCTTCAATCTCCTTAGTCATCTTCATCACCATAGAATCCATCTCATTCTTTAGGTTAGCACTGTCTCTAGCAATCTTTTCACATTATTCAATTATTTCCTTCAAGGTTTTATTCAAGTGAACATCATCCATGTTTTTTCTCTCTTTTTTCTTAATCTGATCATAGAGATCCTTTCTCTTTTCCCTAGACTTAATATTGTAATCCTTCAACTTCTGAATGAATTTCTCAACATCCTTAATATTTTCTCTCAATTCCTAGGCTTCTGCTTTAGACTAATCAAGGTCATCAAGTGCCACCAAATTTTTTTGTTGAAGACTACCAGAGTCCATTACATTCCAAGATCCACCTCAAGCTATAAAACTTCTTTTGAGGAACTTAGCTCTGATACCAATTGTTGGACTCAAGCAACATTGAGAGGGGGGGTGAATCGGTGTTGTGAAATTTTTAACATTAGTAATCTATTCTCTTCATGTGTTTATAACATTCAATGAAAAGAAAGATGCATGAACATAGAACAATAAGCCACAACACCATAACACAAGGATTTTTATGTGGAAACCTAGTTTAGGGAAAAACCAAGGTGGAGGTCAATCCAAAATTTGAGTACTCAAAATATAAGTGTTTTATAAAATGGGGAATGCACTTGCATTCAAGCACATTGCCTAGAGCTCACTACTCAAAATCGGGAAGGCTCACTACCTTACAAAATATTTGGATTGCATAAAAAGTTTGAACTGATAAAATATCATCTATAAATGCCTGATTACAATTTTGGTTAGGCTCATAGATCAAATTTTGGACCTTCTATCTAATTTTTCACTTCGCTTTTCTCTGCCTTAATTTGCTTCACAAAATCCTCTTCTACACAAATAAGAATCACTTAACTACTCTTTTGATATTCACAATACACATCCACACATATTGAACATGACACACACACCAAAATGAATTAACCAATCTCATATATATATCCGCTATCAAGAATTCAGTTGCTATATGGCGACTTCAATAAAATAGAAAATATCTTCCAACTGTTGGCTCAAATCATGAATAAAATTTAATGCACATCCATAAAAGTTGACCATATCATAGTTAGGACCCCAAAAAAAATATTCAACACAAAAATACTTCAAAAAATTCAGCCTTAAACATCCGCAACACCTTACATTCACTTAGTCGGCCTTCATATATTGATGAGCAAAAAATCAAATGATTGGATCCCATAACTCATACACCACTTGATGTGACAACAAAAAACTCAAGAATAACACATTTCATATATCCAATGACCTTCCTTGAGATCCACAACCAAAAATTTTAAACTGATAATGCAAACCACTTGATGAATTCAACTTCAATCAGATACCTTGTTCTTCACTTTGTCTTGAATTGGTATAGTCAGATACTATAGTGTAGACTGGATCAATGACTTTAGTTGCCATCAATGACAGCACTAGAAGCCATATTCCAATAGAAAGTTGGTTATGGCATAGGAGAATGTGTTATGTTAACTTTGATAATATTGTCAAGATAAGTTCTACTAAGGCTGTGAGAGATCTACCTAAGTTGGTGAAACCTACTAATGCCATATGCAAGGAATGTCAGTTAGGAAAGAAACCTATAATTTCATTTCGAAGCAAACAACATTGTTCAAATGAATTGTTGGAGCTTGTGCATACTGATCTGTGTGGTCCCTCTAAGGTTAGACTTTTACAAGGTTACAAGTTTTTCATGTTACTTATTGATGATTATTCTAGAATGGTGTGGGTTGCTTTTTTAAGGGGGGAATCTTAAGCACTGGAAAAGTTCAAGATCTTTAAGGCTATGGTTGAGACAAAGATAGGTTTGAAGATTAAATGTTTGAGATAAGATAGAGGTGATGAATTCACTTCTGGTGAATTTAATTCTTTTTGTGAAGAACATGGAATAAAGAGACAATTATCTGCATCACAAACCCCTCAGCAAAATGGAGTTGTGGAAAGAAAGAACAAAAAAATTGAAGATGCAGCTAGAACTATGATGTTGGAAGGAAATGTACCTCATATCTACTGGAGAGAAGTTGTGAGTACTGTTGTGTACACACTCAACCAGGTATAAATCAAAGGTGATATTGGTAAGACCCCTTTTGAGCTATGGATTGGTCAAAATCATACTGTTAAATATTTCAATATATTTGGAAGCAAATGTTATATAAAGAGAGATGAAGATATAGGAAAGTTTGATGCTAGAAGTGATGAATGTATCTTTCTAGGTTATTCTACTAAAAGCAAGGCCTACCAGTGTTACAATAAAATATTGAGGAAAATGGTTGAAAGAGAAAATGTCAAGGATGATGAAGACTTAGGGACACCATCCAAAACTTGTGGATATGACTATGATGATCAGGATGATAGTACAAACAAAGGAAAGCAAGTTCAGACTATAAATCAAGTGCAAATCATTCTGGTGAATCAAGAAGATCAAGAGGAAGGAGAAAACACTGAAAGAGTAGAAGAGAGATCAGAAGATCCTAAAGTTGAAGAAAATCCTAAGAAGACTTTGAGGTATGTAAGATTGAATCATTCAAAAGATTGGATTATAGGTGATAAGAACAGAGGTGTCTAGACTAGAAGAAATATTGCAAAAGAATACTGCTTGATTTCAAAGACTGAGCCTACTAGTGTGAATGACGCATGCAAAGAGGAGCATTGGGTTGAAGAAATGAAAGAGGAGCTAAAGTAGGTTGAGAAGAATGATACATGGATTCTTGTTCCCAGACCTATGAACAAGAATGTCATTGGAACTAAATGGGTCTTTAGAAACAAACTAAATGAGCAAGGTGAAGTTGCTAGAAACAAAGCAAGACTGGTATGCAAAGGATATTCACAAATGGAAGGAATTGATTTTGAAGAGATTTTTTCCCATGTTGCTAGAATTGAAGCTGTAAGATTATTTCTTGCCTATACTGCTTACAAGAACTACAAGGTTTATCAAATGGATGTCAAGTCAGCTTTTCTAAATGGCGAATTGGAAGGAGAGGTGTATGTTGAGCAACTTGATGGATTTCAGTTAACTGATAAGGGAGATATGGTGTGTCAGTTGAAGAAAGAATTGTATGGACTCAAGCAAGCCCCTAGAGCTTGGTATGCTAGACTGGACAAGTATTTGCTAAAGCTTGGATTTATCAAAGGTACTGCTGATAGTAATCTATATTTCAAGAATGATGATAGAGATTTGATTGTTGATGTATTTGTTGATGATATCATTTTTTAAGGAGGTGATGGTTTGTGCATGAATTTTTCTAATGAGATGCATAATTAATTTGAGATGTCAATGATTGGTGAGATGAAATTCTTTTTGGGATTACAAATTACTCGGTTAGATAAAGGAATTTTATATCTTAGTCCAAGTATGTGAAGAAATTGTTGAAGTTCAGTATGGAAGATTCAAAGCCAGTTGGTACTCCCATGGTGACCGGATGTAAGTTGACAATAGAAGATGATTCTTTGAAAACAAATCAAACTAGATATAGATCGATGATTGGTGGATTGTTGTATTTAACTCAAACTAGGCCTGATATCATGAATGTTGTATGTATTTTCACAAGATTTCAAGCTGATTTGAAGGAATCTCATGTGACTATTGTGAAGAGAATTTTTTAGATATTTGAAGGGAACAGTTGACTTTGTCCTATGGTATCCTAAAGATGATGATCTTACTTTGAGTTTCTTTACTGAAGCTCATTGGGCAGGAGATGTAAATGATAGGAAAAGTACTGGTGGTGGAGCATTTTTCTTAGGTAAGAAGTTGATCTTATGGTTAAGTAAGAAGTAGAATGCCATTTCCTTATCTATTGTAGAGGTTGAATACTAGGAATAAATTTAAGAAAGCCCCCCTTGATGAAGGTGTAAAATCTTGGTGAATCTTTCCTTTTATTTGAAAAATATATTAATTTTCCTAGCGAATCTATGCACATTATTACAAAAATTTGTAAAATATCGGCAAATCTTAATGAATAATTGGTAAAAATAATAATCACAGTGGAGAATCCTAGTGAATAATCACTAAAAATATTAATTACAATGGTGAATCTCTCCTTTAAAAGTTTGCATACTTGGTCGACGCAGTTCCCCCATATTTTTTTTATTTTTTGTAATATTGAAGTAGGGACCCAAGGGCGGTAGCCATCGATGGGGTTGAGGGGGAAACACCCCATCATGGGATCCGGGGACAGTGGCAACACCCCCTAGTTTTTAAGTATTTTTTTAAAATAACACTTCAAAATTAAGACTAAATGAAAAGTGAAATTTTTACCATTGATTAGCTTTTTAATTGAATGGTTGCAGGTTGATTTCGTGACCTAATACACATGTGCCTTTTAAAGGCTTGTTGAGGCCCAAATTTTTTTTTGGTCCACATGATTAATTCCATGACCTAATACACACATGCCTTTTAAAAGGCTTGTTGAGGCCCAAAATTTGTTTTGGGCCACATGATTAGGTTTAATTGTGTGGACCAAAACAAATTCTGGGCCTCAATAAGCCTTTTAAAAGACACATGTGTATTAGGGCATGGAATCAACCTGCAACTATCTGATTAAAAAGATAATTGATGATTCGATGACAATAAATAAAAGCCTTATTCAAGGCTAAAATATCCCTAAAATTAAATGGTAATTTATTATTGTGGCGATATTGCCCCAAAATTAATGGTAGTAATATAATATTACTATTGAATATAATTAATATTTGTAATTATAGTATAAACTACTGGCAAATCAGTTCCAATGGCGCATTGTTTAAAAAATAATTCATAGGAAAATTAATCGAGATGAAATTGTTTTTTATTAAAAACCTGGCGATTCAACATCCTTTTTAGCTTGTACTATTCACCATTTATGGAGGTCCCGATTTCAATTATTTTCCAATTGGCAAATATTCGCCACTAAAGTTTTCCCTGCCAAATACATTGTTGTTGCTAACAATTGTACTCAAGTCTTGTGGATGAAGCAGATGTGGAAGGATATCTGATTTGTGTATAATGAGCCTATTGCTATATTCTGTGATAATTCAAGTGCTATTAACATTTCTAAGAATCCGGTGTTGCATTCAAAGACAAAGCATATATCTATTAAGTTTCACTTTTTGAGAGAAAAGGTGAGTGAAAAGGAAGTCAAACTAGAGTATGTTCCTACTAAGGAGTAGATTGCAGACATCTTTACCAAGCCATTTCCCAAGGATAATTTTGAGTATCTCAAAGGGAAGTTAGGGGTGATTATCCCTCCTAATCAAAACTAAGGATGCATTGCATTGCATCAATCCGTGCATAAGTCATAGTTATATCTTAATCCAGATTGATGTTGTTATGGTTGCTACTCAGGGGGAGTAGTCAAATGTTCATATGCTCAGATATGTGGTTAAGAGTTTGTGTGGAGCTTAGATATCTTTGTCATTGATGTCAAAGGGGGAGAATATCATGTGAAAAACTTTCTAGGGGAGAAGAGCCTAGTGGGAAAGAAGATCATGTGAAAGAGTTGAGGAGAAAATGCATCAGAACCTAAGGGGGAGTAAGTGTCAAGAGTTAGTTACATTGATGGTGTTTTTCACAGCATGTGTTGCCATCAATGCCAAAGGGAGAGATTGTTGGATGTTGTGGTTGTGTTGCTAATATGTGGTTGGCATTAATGTCAATACTAGTAGCATTAATTCATTATAAGTTGTATATGTCGACGATATTGAGAAAATTGTAATGGAATGAGTTGCAAGTTGTTAGTGGTGAATTGAAGCTTAGTATGGGGTGAAGCCACAATTGTGGTTTACAAAATGATGGAGGAAGGAAAATCTATTTTTGTGTGATTTCATAAGCTAAGGGGGTTCGCTCAAACTATCATGTTCGAATGAAACATTGAAGGTGTTCAGTCGAGCCATATGGTTCGCTCGAACTACAGGTTCAAGTGAACCATATTTAAGTCAACAAAAAAGGAATATTTTAAGGGGTTCGGTCAAACCTAGGTTTGATTGAACCTATTTGAATTAGGGATTTTTAAAAAGCTCATACATCACTGTCAAATGAATGGACAATGAATAGAGTGGCGCGACAAACATGAATAGGGAGATTCATCCGAATGATGAACGACAAGTTCTTGAGAGGTCTATTAATGTGGACCACCATCTCAACGTGGACCACCATATCAAGGTTTGAACTCCATAGTTGAGCCAGGTTGGTATTCTTTGTTCCAAAATCTGTTGATTTAAAATTACATTTGTTTGAAAGATTGTAAACCGTAAATGTGATTAAAGAAATCCATTTTGTGCTATCATTTTATCATATGATTCCATGAGAGAAAAAATTTCATTTAAAATGAAGGAAAATTCCATGAGACCAAAATTTCAAACAATTTTTTTTTTTTAAATGAAGACAAATTCCATGAGACAAAAATTTATCATTTAAAATGAATATACCCTATTTCAAAGCTCCCATTTTGGCTCATGGAGGGTGAAGGATGTGGAATTTGGCTTTACAGTTGCGAATTGCATTTTCTTGAAAGTTTCTAAAGCCTTTTAAATAATACCCATTTTAAAAAAATTGGATTTACAGTTGCCAATTGCATTTGCTTGAAAGTTTCTAAAGCCTTTTAATTTGGATTTATAGCTACCAATTGTTCCCTTGAAATGTGTAATATCCTCGATTATGATACTGCATTTTTTTTATTGATTTAACTTTTCAATATACCAGCTATTGAATCTTAATTTGAATTAGATATACTTCAATAGGTAATACAATTAATAGAATATGCAAAAATGAATTATAAACTCTTGTAAAATTAAAACTAAATGAAATAACTTGCAATAACTAATTACTCCTCTTCTTACAATGAAATTTGCACTTACAATCAAGTCAATTTACATAACTTTTGAGAAAAATGAAAACAATATTATTATCAAAAAATATTATGAATCTAAAGCTAATGGTGCTATAAGAACCACCTTAGAATTAAAAACCTTGCGGCTAAGAGAACCACCTAAAGCTCAAACAAACAAGCACTGTAAGAGCTAGCCAAATAGCAACTAAGTGAAGTTCAATTACAATCTAGATGTGGAATTTTCCATGACTAGTTTTGAGGATTTCATAGAATAACTAGCTATTGAAATTAGGGGGTTTCCATCCTCCAATACCTCATGGTAGACAAACAGGGTGTCCAATATATTGGAGTAAAATTAATGGATAAATAAGTATGTGTTCTCTCAAAACCTATCTTGATTAAATATGTAATTTTTAAATTATTTTATTTCCCTCTAAACTACATGTACAAATAATCCTTGGTCAACACCCTAATTGAAATGATCAACTTATTAGATAACAACTACAACCCCACCATTAATTTTTAAGTAAACATTTACAGTTCCCTAAGTTACTTTCCCTAAGCCCATAATAAATGAAAATGGGCATACGTGACAATATGAAATCATATGACTCACCATGTTCTCTATTCTTAGGATTTTGGAGTATATCAAAATATCCAACCTATATTTCATTGTCAATCTCAACCAATCTTTGCTTCAACTTCCAAATCATCCACACAATCCTCCCTGAAATATTCAATATATGTGAAACATAATTATGAGGAAGATACAAATAATCCATGACATAGATTTTTGTATCAAAGGTTAATATGGTTCTATAATTTTAAACTATTTCCAATTTTGAAATAAAAATGCAATCAATTATCTATTTAATATCAATAATCGTAATTTTAAGGAAAACATAAATTACTTGAATCTTTTTAAGGTCTCTCATTAGATTCTACTTACTCTAACTTAAATTTAAAAAACAACATTAAAATCCGCATAACAAATTTCAAAGACATGATATTATTACAATATTATTTAAAAATCTAATTTTAATGAACATGTTATAGTAGTAAATATTCAAATTTTAAATCTAAGAAAATATATAACCAAATGATCCTTAGTTTTCATATATCATTTGTGATGAGAATGTTGAATATTATAACTTTTTAGGCCAATCTTTAGGCACTAATTCACCATTGTTAAAATGATCCTTTAAAGTTTATTCATTTTTTTTTAGGATTATAAATTTTTACAATTTCTATTCAACCAAACTCAAAATAATGGTATAGATTGAGATTCTTGTCTTTATCCTACATTTGGTTCGTGTTTGATTAGATTTACTATCATATTTAGAAGTTGTATTTTGTTATTATATATTTTTTAACATATATAAAATGTATGGTTGGATTAGTGAGATGTTTATAACAAGTATACAATATGAAGTCAAACTTTATTAGATTGATTCTTAATAAATTAGGAATAATGATTAAATTTATAGCTTTATGCAATCTATAAGTATAAATAGTTTGATGGTAGAAAATTTATATACATATAAAAAAATGATAAATGTGTGATTATTTTGCTTTCCAATCTATAAATTTTTTATGTGCTTGGCTATATAATTGAGATGATTCATGCATAATGTAATGATAAAATTCATCCTCATATGGAGGATTTTATATTATCTTCCATTAAATTCATCCTCTTTATGAGATTCTTATGGAATATTGATAATCTAGTGTGAATTCTTAATTTTAGACATATCTTAACTAGATAAATTTAGGTTCAATGAAGGCAATAGAACTTTTTTTTCACTTACATAATCCTATCTTGAAGTTCATTTATGTTAATAACTATTAAATTAGATATTTTTATCCCCAATTATTTTCAAATAATTTTACACTAATCTTTGTTTTTAGATTACTCCTCCCTGATCTAGCTATGCAGTTTTCTTATTCTTTATTTCATTGTTTCATTTAAAATTTGAACCATTTAAGGATGCTATGTTATAGATTATAGTTTTCTTCCAATTCTTTATAAATTTTTCAACCCTCTCACGGTTTAAATAATTTTAAATTCAACAACCATGTCTAAAGTACATTATATACCCAACCTCTTCCTCTATTTAACATACTAATAAACATTTTTACTAATCTCATTCGAAGAGGTGGAACAACCAATCTTAGAGGGATCCTCATCCATGGGTTTTTTATCTTTGTTCTTGACACTGAGATCCACCACATGTTTAGGTGGTTATCAATAGAATTAATCATTTTAGCAAACATAGGAGAGACAAGGGATCCATCAATCTAGGCTCTAGTACTATTCTAGAAATAGTAGAACTAGAAGCTAGAATCCTAATAATGATAGCCTTTGGATAATACATAAGTTTTCCTTTTGAAGGGATTGGGGAACACTTATTGGATGGGTTTTATTTCCCCTTCACCACATTTTGATTAGTATTAAGAATAGAAATAATAAAATTCTCAAATTGGTATAAGAAAAAAGTAAGCCCTTGGTGGAGGGGAGCTCACTTTTTTCCCATGTGCAACTCTAATAATAGATTTCTTAAATTACATGAGTAAATGAAAATGGAAGCTAACAAGTCACATGCATCTAAGATTATTTATAAGATAAAAGTGATAGGATAAACAAAATTTATAGTTTCCTTCTAGGATGAAATGAATAATCAAGTAGAAACATTTATATACTTGTGAGGAAATTATCTATATGTTCCTTCCTCTTGTATTTACTTTCTTTATGATACTTTAAGCCCTTCATGGATAAACCACTTGTAGTAGCAATACCTCCCTCAATGGCTTTAAAGGTTAACCTTCTTACTTTTTAACCAAAATTTTAATAACATTCAATTTTGTG
>VDFB02271358.1:351750921-351834961 GCA_007258455.2 Sequoia sempervirens | reverse complement strand
AATGTACAGTATGCTAATGAGATTAAAATAAAGACAAACATTCAAGATGTCTTTTGCTACTATGAGGAGGCATGAGTTCATTGTCTAAATAATGCATAATGCAAAATAAAGGAGTCTGAATGCTTAAAAGAGCTCACAGGCAGAGTATAATTAACACTATTTTGATCTAAACCAAGAGTGTACATTTTTGAAGGAGGATCTGAAAGTAAATATCAAATGCCAATATTAGATTCTGAAAGAAATGCAAGTATGTACACAGTTTATCATCATTTCAAACAAGTATGGAAGGTCGAGTTCTGTCAGAATTTAAATACATGCTTTTGCTTTAAAAGTTTCCAAAAAAACCATGATATTGTTTTGCTTCAGAAGTGTGGGGTATTCACTGTTGTTCTAGCTCGAGCCATATGGATGGAATGATAACAGTTGCTTCATAGTCTCAAATGTTCCCAGAACATAGAGAATGCATTTTCTTCAGAAATTTCCAATACCCGCATGAGGGTTTGCTCTCAAAATGTACAAAAGTTTGATAATTTATGATACCCACGTGAGTTTTCATGAAAACGGCATTATAACTACAAATGTGAAAGATTTTGTGATAAATCAAGCTCAGGAAAGAAGAAGATAGAGTTCTCTTTCGAAATTTTAAATACCCAAATGTGGGTTTATTCTCAAAATATAGAAAATGGTGTTTCCTTTTAAAATTTTGAGCACCCATTTCAGGGTTGGTGTCAAAATGTAAAAAAGATACCTACATAAATACCCACATAGAATATGGAGAAAATGGCAAGAATATACAGTAAATGCGAGCTCTCAGATTATAGTCAAAATACAAAGGAAGAAAAATACAGTTTCTTTTAACTTTCTGTCATACCCACGAATGGAAATGTTATTAAATTAACATAATGGAGATTTTTCTATTCTGGGTCGAACTTAAATTAAAAAAAAATTGCTTTCTACAGTTCTCTTTTGGCACAGCATGTACATGGCCAGAGGAATCATGAGATAAAGATAGCTTTTAGAGTTTCTACAAAGCAAAGGAAATTACCAATTCAAATTTCTGAATCTCTCTAGCCGCGGTCGTAGCTTCCTCTTTAGCTTCCCAAGGTAGGGATTCGAGTTTCCAAGTGATGGCCGAGCTCTAACTGGTGAATAGAGCGTTACAATGATAGATGTGAGCACAGGAGAACAGTAAAATGATGACATTAGAGTATGTTAGTCATGGCGTTGAGGCCGAAATGAGCAGATTACAAAACCATTAACTAAAGCTCACCTCTGCACAGTGAAGGAGAACTAGAATTCAAGTCGAGCTTTCATGGAGTGGACAATGGAGGACGAGCTCGAACTCATGGTAGCATGAGAAATCAAGTTAAGTGCAAGTTAGAAATGAACAGACCGCGCCCTTAGGGCTTTTTGATGCTCGAGATAATGAAGTGGAAAAATTATTTCGCCATGGGAAAAAGACTTACCCACTGAAGATTCGATCAACTGGAGAACAGAGAAGGATTTCTGTGCACACAGGCTCGAATCCAACACCATCATAGTGGCGTTGTTCATGCAGACATAAGTTCTTTCTTTCCAAAGTCATGGGTGCGAAATGGTGATAATTAGGGTTTGACCCTATTTTGTTCAAATCCCTAATTTGAACATGATGAACTTTCCAGAATTTCCATTCAAATGCACATGTCAAATATCAAATGGTGGCCGAACCCATAGTGTTTCCTTATGATTTATTTAAGCCTTAGTCTAAATCAATATTCAATGGAGGCTAAATTTCTGTGCTAGAGAGATGTCTTAAGTATTTAAGGCTTATACTTTGTGCCTTAGGAGAATAAGGATTAAGGGATGCCTTATCTTAGATCTTGTTTTAATTGATTTAAGAAAAAAATCAATAAGGTATCTTATCATTTAGGGTTTGCTTTCACCTTGAGGGTCAATTTAACTTTTAGGGTTTTATTTTTTTTAAATTGATCAATTGGAGTTGTGATAAGGAGATATTGATAACATTGGTATATTTTTATGATTTTTTGGGAAAAAATCAATTATTGTAATGAACAAATAAGTAGTTTTATTTTTGCAAAAGATTTCCAATCTTTGAGTTGCAAAATAGGGAAAATTGTAAAATCTGCATCTTGTAAAGCAGAAGAATAAAAGCGATGTTTTATAATTGCTTTATGTTTTCTTGCTATTTTTAGCATATCTTTGACTATCTTTTCTTCTTGGTCGAATTCCAGACTTACCTTGGAGAGATAGGGTGTTTTTTGTGCTTTTAAAGCAGATTTTGCCCATTTTTAGGGGCTTGACAGTGTAATCATAAAAGCTTTGTGCTTTTTTCTACTTTAAAGCAGTTTTTGAGTTTGTTTGAGGCCTTTTTTCCTTGAGCTTTTTCTAAGCTCGGATTAGGGTTTCCTTGAGAGTTTCTTGATAGATTTAGTCTTTCAACTATCCATTCTCAACCAATTCAGATCAATTTCTTGCCCTTACTCATTTCGGGGAGCTTGTAAACCTTTTGATACTCAGTTTGGTCAGATTGACACTCTTCCAGTTTTTATAGAGCAACAGATTTCTCCTTCCCATTTCCTTTCTCAAATTTTGTAATAGCAATCTGATGTACTTGTGTTTTCAAATTGAAATCCTTTTATGTCTTGCTGTTATAGGTGATGTTTCAAAATTACATGTTTCAGGTTGCATGTATTTGTTTTCCACATCTTCATGCAAATTATTAATGTGATATGTGCCAATGAGATAGTGAGGATTACTGAAATAGAGAAATTGTTATGAGTGATTAGGTCTGAATCCTTATAAGTTTGGTGAATTATCTTTTAGAAATAGGTTTTATATTCAGTTATTCTTTATCCCTTTCCTCAGAAGCTGTTTTAGAATAGAATTCATCATTCGGAGAACCAGCTCACTCTGGAGATTCCTCTTTCATGATCACCCACATGCGAGAAAGAGTTTCCATGTTTTCGATAGGGTGCAAAACTATTGATAACAACTACAACCAACCACGTCATGAATCTTCATCCACCCATCACCCCATCCACGAATTGGGACCAACATCAAAAGAAAGATTTGAATCAAAGCACAAAGAACATCATCAAAGAAAAAGAAGCTAAGGAGCATAATGGACAAATCAAATATGCATGGATACCAAAGAATACAAAGAAATATTATCCCTATCAAACTCCATTAGTCAAAGAAATTATGGGGAAAAATTAAAAAAAGGGAAAGATGTAGTGCCCCTTTGTTGTGACCTTTTTGGATATTGGTGTAAGTATTTATTTGTGCTTTGTTGTTTTCGGTGTCATTGAATTGCGTGGTAATCATAATGACTTCGTTTAACGAGTTAATTAAATTAACTTTGGTTGACAAGGTAATCTAAATTAAAGTTGGAAAATTTGAAATAACAAGTAAATAAATTGGTTTTGTGAAACGTAAAGGATTTGGATTAATAAATAATTAAATTTAAATTGCTTTGTTAAAAGTAATGTTTTAGTATTAAATAATTAGATTAAATTATTTTGATAAAAAGTGTTATTTTAAAATTATATTTTAATTGGCAATTTATCATTTGGGAGGATAATTATTTAACTAAAAAATATATATATATTTTGCTTGTGTGTAAATATTATACTATTAAAAAATAATATTGTCTTTAATAAAGATATTGCAAATTATTTTATTATTTTAAAGGTTATATATAATAAGAAAATAAAATAAAATAAATGAATATGTGAATAAAGTGAAGTAAAAGAGGATTGCTAATTGAATAATTTTTTTTGCATAGAGGAAGGAGAGAATAAGAGAATAGTAAAAAATGAATGATTAAAGACAGTTAAATTAATGAATAATAGAAAGGTGAGTAAATTTGCATGTTTACACTTGTCTTTAACATAGAACTTATCTTTACACCAAATCAATTACATTTGTTTAGGAAGTTTCTCATACTTTTACTTTATTGACATCTGTGAATGGCATGTTGCGGGAGTTAGGGGAGATCCTTTTAACAAGGGAATTTTTGGGGGAGAAAAAAAGGAAAAAATTATGGTATTATGGTTCCGTTGAAAAAAAATTCTAGCACCCATTTCATAGTAAACAAAATTTATGAAATTTCAGTTAACTTTACCTGTAGCTGAATGCTTGCATCTATGCTCATTATGAAAAAGAAAGAATAATTTATTTTATACTCAAGACTATTCATATCACGTAATTTCTTTTAAGAAGTATTTAGATTCTTTTTAAAAAAAAGGTAATATAATATATACCTTTAAGTCTATTTTCAATTTTATGTCTATTTTCATTTAGAAGTATTTTTTTTATGAGAATAAATTAATAAGTGTTTTAATATTTCTAATATATATATGGATAATAAATAATCAATTAAATAAATAAATCTCTCTCTTTCTATATATATATATATATGATATAAAAATAATAATAAATAAACTTGAGAATTTATTATCATGTAATGAATTAAGATTAATGGTCTTAGTTTTTGGAGTTAGGAAGATATTAACTATATGAATTATTATTTGAAGAAAAATATTTTATGTATGGGACTTACATAGGAGGATGAGGATAAAGGAATCAACTATGAAAATTGAGAATTTTGACCATACATATTATTGCATCTATTGTGTCAAATAGGAATAGTTCCGCATTGAAATAGCACGTCTTTAGTGAATTCCTTAATGGCACATCTTAATCATAGATCAGAATATGACTTGTAAGAATGGGTTTTGATTGAATGATAATTAGAATTCTTCCCTTTAATAGATATAAGAAATTGGGCTTGTATGTATGATTATAATAGTCTAGAAGTTTAGGAATAAAGGTTGTTTGTAACTTACATGTTTATAAAGGTAAGATTTATGAGCTAAGGGTAACCTCTAGATGATGCCCACAATGTTTTAAAACCAAAAGGGTGAGAGTTCTAATAGGTTTCCAAATGATGGATGGATTCTTAAATATATAGGGTCACACTTATATTTTCATTTATAGAATTATAGAAACTCATACTACTTCAAGTCCTTGAATAGGTTTATGAAGACTCTTTTGATCAAGAATTAAGTGATGTTTAGGAATAGATATAGTTGTCATTGATATAGGTATTATGAATGGTGAATATTTGAACCTAGGAAAGTGATCTTTGTATTGGGACTATAACATGGGTTTCTTTTGGAAAAACAAAAGTTATTAATATTTTTTTTTCATGATAAGTTATATCGGCAATAGATAAATACTTTATATCAAGGCTATGATATTTGGATCCTATATTTATTTTCTCTAAACTCCTAGTGGTCTATTTATTGGTATTATGTTATGCACAGCCGCTATGATTGATTAAGTTAACAACTCATATTTATTTAAATTTTGTATATAAGCGACAACAATATGATATTTTTTTGTATCGCTATTAGTACTAAGTGGTTGTAAGTGAAAGGTTATGTTTACATTAGTTTTACGATCTCACCTATCTCTCCTTATGCAGTTTCTTATTAATGGGTGATTTGTAAAATGAAAGTGATATTAGAATTTTTGGAATAAATGTGTTATGTTATGTTATGTTTTATTACTCTTTTAATTAAAATTGAGAAGGTTTAGCTAAATAGTTGATTAGTAGAAATTCCTTGAGAACCAATTAGTTTGGATCTTATTATTTTAGTACTAATCAAGGTTGCAGTTTGATGTTAGGGTTCCATAGTAGTGAGCTTGATTGAGGTGATGGTTTATTTGATGATATAGTTATTCTTAAATATGATTGGTTACAGCTTGTTAGCTTGTTAGGGCATCATGTACAAAGAAAATTGAGGTCTCCCTTGGGTACCCTACTCACTGGTTTACTGTTGGTATGAGTGGTGGTTGTTGAATTAACTTGATTATGCTATTTGGATTTAGTTTGAAGGTCTCATTATGATATGGTATCTTTTATTCCTCACTTGCCATTTTGCAATTGTAGAATTTATGTAATCTTTTGGTGGGTTCCTTGATGTGAGTCTTCCCTATTTGTGTTAATTTTGATTGAGGTACTTTATGCAATGACCTTCTTGTAGTTGTATTTCATGATGGTTGGGAAACCAAAGTGTTTGAGTTACCTTTAGTGGAAGTTTGTTGGGAAGGCTTCCAGAGGAAATGGAGAAATTTGGTTTATATTGATTCTTCCATGATTGGACCTTTGTGATTCATTGATTCTAATTCCAATTTTGAGTTCTTGTGGGTGGTACGTCCTTTGTTCTCATTTTAGTGATATGGAATGGGTTTGCGAGATAGTTCTTACCTTGCATGTTGTGTGTTTTATACACCTTGATTTTATGAGAGATGAGGTACACCCCTTACATGTTTTGGTTTGGGTGTCGTAGGGAGAGTGGCTCTTCATGGGGGCCGCGCACAAAGTGGCTATTAGGGTAACCCATGGAAGAGTTTCCTAAACAAGTGATAATATAATTAATGAACTAGTAGGTTTGGGTAGATAAACACTAAACAAGATTAATTATGAGCCTCAACCATACCATTAGTGCTTTCACAGGCTAAGGATGGGATGAGAAGACCTGGTTGGTAAGATCACTACCTTGTCCTCATGAAAGGTAAGTGGTCCCGCATGAGTCACCCTATGGAGTGTTCACCTTGAGATAGGTAGCCTGGATAACCATAGATGGAGGTGGTACCTTGTGATAGGTTGCCTGAAAAATCCATGTAAGGCCATGCAATGACACTCTCCTATAGTACCCGTTTATTTTCCCTTGACTGTTGCCTTTGGGAGTGTTTGTTGAATTGTTGATGTTGTTGAGGAAATTTGGTACTTGGTGTTTGTTGTTGAAGCCTCCAAGTTCTATCTTTTAGTGTTGCACACATGCCTCATGGCAACTTGATTGATTTTAATGAAAGGTTCCCTTGATGTTTATTGTTGATTGACATTGTGATTTCATTTGAAGGCTTTGGATCATATTGTTGTTGGAACCTCTGATGGCTATTTAGTGTTGATATATAATATTGGCATTTGGTTTTGTTGGAATTTTCACTAATTTTGTTGTGGCTATGTGATGGAAATGCTAAGGGTTGTTATTTTATACTATTGTTATCCTTGTGGAGATTGGTTTTCTTTTTGTTTGTTTGACTGTTTTGGTTGAGGAATGGGAATCTTTCTTGTCAACTCGTAGCACGGGGGGTGGACTTTCGGGTCCACATGGTCGAGTGGAACGTGTTATGCACCCCATTGGGTCCCTAGTCTGAGTTTGTGCTGATGTTGTTGATCCAAGACTCTACCTCAGTTCTATTGTGCCATGTTCAATTATGTAACATTCTTGTATTTGATGTATCTTTTCCTCTACACGACATGATGCATATGTACTCCTGAAGTAATGTAATCTACTCCTGAAGTGATGTAATGTACTCCTAATGTGATGTACTCCTAAAATGGTTGTATATATTATTTTACCTTTGTAAACTTTATGTGGTAGTAGTTATCTGATGTGTTGTATCTATGGAAATATACTCCAAAATTGTCATAATGAACTATTAATCAAATGTCATATGTTTCTTTTTTTAATCTCTTTTGATCATGGATGGTTGTACGTTATCTTCATGTAACCTTGATTTGTTCATTATCATTATGGTATTAGTTTAGGATTTTGTGATGCCATCTCATGTACCCCAAAGGACATAATGGTCTTTATATCATATTTGAGCATATGAGTTCTAATTACTTCCAAGTTAAATTCTTTATGAAGTTTTGTATAGCTTTCTCCATGGAATGTTCTTGTTAATATGTGTATCTTTTATAAATGCTTAAATGGAGAAGTTATGTTGTAGAAAGGAAAGATGGTTTATTCTAATTTGATAATGGGTAGATTACGTAATGTCTCTTCATGTACCCCAAGGGATTTAGGTGTTTAGGTTGTAATTGTAAACATGTTAGTTGCAATAGTTAACATGGTACTTTTAATTTGTGTTTCAAAAAAAAAATTGTTGTGTACTTAGTTGTCCTTTGGGGTTTGCGCGGCGGGGCGTTACAGGACATAATGGTCTTTGTAATTTTGTAATTGCCTTATATGTAATATATGTTCATGTTCATCTTATGTATTGTTCTACTTTTAAAAAAAAAATTGTGCGATAATTTTTTGTTTCTATTATCCTTTGGGATTTGCATGGCAGGGCATCACAAAAATTATCCATCAAATATGTACACAAAGGAAAAATCAGGCTTATGAAACAATGCACAATGTATGTCAAGAAGTTGGTCCTAATTCCATGCACACTTCCATATCCACCCATCATTGCTCATATTTCAAACTATCAACCAATCCATCTTTTATTCCTAAACACACTCCATCCACGCCTCCAAACATGATATCCAATTTTCACATTAACCATGTATTGGAAATGACCCTTCATCATAAGGATTTAGAAAGCATTCTATTGTGATGTGTGCATAAAGACAAAGTTAACTCTGGTATCAACAAAGCAGATCAAGAATCTCAAAAGTTGCATTCTAGTGCACATATCTTGGCAAAGCATCATCTTCAAGTAGCATATTGATGGCACATTATGACATAAGCATCTGCATCAAAACTAGAAGGTGGTTTAGCATGAGCTTAAAATCTTTCAAAAAAAAACAAAAAAAAAAAAAGGATTGAAAATAGTAAAGAAAAAAATTGTCCTCTAGTGAGAACCACTATGGTGGAGCTTTGGGTAGGTACCATGATCAAAACCTGGCAAACATGCATCATGTGTAAAATTGAGCATCTATGTGTGATGGTTCAAGTGGAAGGATCTCATTCCCTCCATAATAAATCCAGCATCCCACCCATCTTATCCATAATAAATCCATTAATCCATGAACCATTTATCCAATCCATTTACATCCATCTTCCAAGTTATCTTGATCTTGAAAATTTTTTGTGCACACTTTACACTTGCTTATGATAAACATCTTGACATGGGTCATTTTCATTGATCCTATCCTACCCAACGTTATCTGAGTCATGAAGAACTATCCAAATGAGCATCCTTTGTTTGAACACCTTATCTTATCGCAAGATCATCCATATCCATCCATCCATACATCTATCCAAGCATCCACCCATGGAATTTTGTACATTACTAGACATTGGGGGTAAATATTTACATCTTGCTTTAGGATTAAATATTGATCTATATCTTCCAACTTATGTGGTGATCTGAACATTGGAAAATGTGAAATAAAAAATTTCAAAGCATTTGTGAGAAAAAAATCCAAATCATTATCCCATGACACATTTTGATGAGAATATGTTCCTTATCAAGCTTTATCTTTCATCGAACATCAATCCAAACAATCAATATCAGTTGCATCTAATTTTTACTTCAGCGTCACATCAAATAATCCAAACATTTTTTTTCCCAAACTGAGCTTGACCATCTTGATCAATCAAATCCAATCAATCCATCATCATCGTAGGATACCCTTCCCAATCCATGTGTTGCTTAACACTATCCTTGCATTTTTGTGTATCCTCAACAATGTTATCATCATCATCTTGGGATATCCTTCCCAATCCTTGTGTTGCTTAACACTATCCTTGCATTGTTGTGTATCCTCAACAATGCTATTATCATCAATTTATCATCATCTCAGGATATCCTTCCCAATCCTTGTGTTGTTTAACATTATCCTTGCATTGTTGTGTATCCTCAACAATGTTGTCATCATCAATCCATCAATTCGATCAATCAACCCTAGCTTGGTTTTCAAAAAAATCCCAAAATAGAGCACTAATATCATCACACATATCCACATTCAAATCATCAAAATCATGCAAAAATCCAAAAACATCCAAAACATATCAAAATCTAAAAATAGGTCCAAAAGTTAGAAAACGTCAAAAACATGGTTATCCAAACTAAGTCATCTTTGAACTTAAACATAGGCAAGGCCATTATTGATGGGCCTCCAAGACACAAAATCCAAAAACATTCATATCAGAAAACACCAAAAACATTAAAAATTTAAAAAATAGAAACATTTGTAAAACATCTTGAAATACCAAAAACATTCAAATATTTTAAAAAAATGATCCATCCCATTTCGCTTTCATCCACTATAAAATTCCACTCACAATAAATCGATCGTCACCTTCACCCTTCGACAATGCAATCAGAAACAAGTCTAGCAGATTAAGAGTGAAAAATCAAACATCAAGGGTCTCAAGTCTAGGTCAGTAGGTAAACATGTTGGTAAACCCCTTTGGTACTAATATGAAGCCTGTCCATTTTCCTAAATCATCCGATAACATCATGTCCTAGGGATGCATCCTTCCATACAATGGACACCAACATTAGGCATCGTTCGTGAGTTTAGTCTTGGCTAGAGGTACAAAGGAAATACTTTGTGTTTGTTTCATTTGATATTTGTATTGTTAGAGCGCAATATTCTGCCATATACCATTCCAATTGAACTATCGAAGGATGTCTAATCAAAACCGATTTAGAGAGAAGTAAATGGCAACAATCATCATCTTTTTCTATTGTGCTTGTTGGATACTCTTGTAATATGTATAACTTCTGGCTTATATGTGTTTTTTATTCTCAGGGAGTATGTCTTTAGGTGTGCCTTGCTGACCAATATATAGGGAAGGCTTCCTTCCTTTCTATTTTTGGTCCAAAGATGTTTAAAATATCCGGTGCTGCATCTTAAATAGCTATTATGTATTCCAGTGTGTGAAAAGGATACCCTATCTGGAATTGTCAAGTCAAATTCCATCAAAGACTAGGTACAACGCCATCCCTTGTTATTTTATACCTTGATGCATCATATCTATGTGTGTTTTCATCAACATAAGGTGCGTTCTTGTAAAAATCCCACCCCCAAGGCACATCATCAATCTCTACCTACTATGTCTAATAAGTCTCCTAATTTAATCGTAGGACTTTAGTTATATATCTTTGCATCTTCTAATCAAGGGTTGGATCATTTCATTTCTTCTATCCTCTTTTCACACTAACATAATATCATGTCCATCATGCATCCACAAACCATTAGCATACATACATCTCATAATCATGGCATCTCACATCATCCATCTCACATGCATTGCATCATCATTTGAGATGTTTAGGATAATATAGTTTTGTTATCTTGCATCTTCATAGGTCTATCATCCCCATTTTGCATCACTCATCATAATATAGATCCAAGTGAGTCTACATCCTACTATATGTACAATCCATACATCCATGAACCTCTTTGTCGAGATCTAATCACAAATCAAACTTTTCACTCTTGGATCTCTGATGTAGCAAGATATATATACTCGTTGTAATTCTTTTTCTCATGGGGCAGCAGTAGGGCACACCTTCTGTAAAAAAAAAAAATTAGAAAACTGTGAATTTTGATCTCTCAAGTGGGGTGCTTAGTTCTTTGAACCAACGAGCTAGTACATTTCTTCAAAGAGGGGAAAAATGTAGACACTCAAAATATCCTAATTGACATCATGCACTCGATCTTGATTAACTAACACCAATTCTTCCTTAATCACTTCCACACTAACCAATTAATTGAGTAATTTTTATTTAATTAATTTAATACCTCTTAAAATCAGATAATGCACTTTATCAGATTATTTCATCATATTCTTCCTTTAATTAAATCCTAATGTTCTTCATCTAATTAAATAAATCAATTTTATTTAATTAAACTCTTTATATTCTCCTTTAATTAAATAAATCAACTTTAGCTTCTGAATTAAATCCTAATGTCTCTCTCTTTGATTAAATAAACCCAACTCTTATTTTTAATTCAAATCCTCAATGTTCTCTTTGATTAAATAAATCAACTTCATTGCCTCCAAACTCCTAATGTTCTTCTTTACTTAAATAAACAAATTTTATTTAATTCTTAAATTAAATCATATTCTTCCCCTTTAATTAAATAACCAATCTTAATTTTGAATTAAAATAATATCCCAACATCCTCTCATTTGATTTCACTTAAACTCCTAAAATATTTTTAATTAAATACAAGCAATCAAACTAAGTTCATCTTAAGTTAATTAATCCTAGAATTATTTGTTGTCACATTCTTTTGCAATGGGCTGGGCTCTGAGCATGTCCTCTCCTCCCTTGAGCCAACTTGGCATTAATTCCTCTTACATCCCTCCTTACACAAGTCACTTCTTTAAATTCAAATTCCACCTACATGCATTTAACATACACATTGTTCAAAATGTGCTCCACACTCCTTCATTAGCATGTTGACAAGTGGCACAATGCCATTGGTCCCTTCTTTAATCCCACATTCATCCTATTCTTCACTCTTCAACTCTTCTTCATTATAAATAGAGGCCTTCTTTATTGATTTGAGGACACAACTTCATGCAGATACATTATAGGCATTTCCCCAATTCAAAGCATCCACACTCTCATCCACATTTTCATCCAAGAGGCTAGAATTTAGCATCCATAGCTAGCAGTTATTGGTATCATCAAGAATTGCCACATCTATCATCAAGCTTATCAAGGAATTGGGAAAGGGCTTCTTTCCACATTAAAGAGGCACCAATTCCCCTATGGGATGCTAGTTTTAGCATTAGAATAGGATTTCATTAGTAGATTACTTGATATTTTGCTTTGATTTCGTGTTCTTGTGTTTGAATGAATTTCATAGGGAATGCTTAGCTACACTCTTGCGTTTGAGGACTACTGCTCAGAATATTTGTTCATGTTTGAGCAGGTTCAGGAAAAACTTGTCTTTCTTTCTTTCACTGCTAGAAGAGGCTACCTCAAGTAGATGTGATTGAGTTTTCCATTCTGGAAGATCAAGATTTTGGTTACCATGATAAGTGTATGAATATATTGATCTTCAAAACAAAATTCCTCATGGAACATAGAAGAATATTGCAATAGGATTGTCAATATTTGTTTGAGGAAAGAAAGGTCGTAAAGAGAATTATTGTTGAAGTGATTGGAGAAGAGGCTTCACTAAGTGCAAGTTTGATTTATTTGTAGTAAATGAAAGATCAGTGGAGTAATAGATTGGAGGAAATGATTAAAATAGGAGTTGATGATGAAGGGCTTCTTTTGGATAAGCTTATGTACATTAGGTTCTATGTACGAGATGCTACTCAGAATGTTGCCCAGCTACAGGATATATATATGACCACTACCAAAGAATATGAAAGAGCAATGTTCAGGGTGGAATGGGTAGATGCACTTGAAGAGGAACTTTACAATAGATTTGTTATAATATGGATGGTTATCTCAAAAATAAGGCATCCAAAATAGCTAAAAGTAGTTAAGTGACAAGGGAATATTCTATTTTTTTGAGAAAGGATGAAGTCAAAAGTGTCAACCAGTTCCAGACACCCTTTGGTGAGTGATACCTCCAGATCAGTTTTTGAGATGAGCAGACAACTCTAGATCAATTTTCATGGGTCATAGATTGGGCATGATGATTAGCAAAAGACAAAGCTAGAACTCCCAGTCAAATTTTGACTAAATTGACACAAGGCGCACCTTTTAGGTACAATAGTTTCAATAAAGACAAGATTCAGACTTAGCTAGGGTCACTCCTATAATTGTGGATTTGGGCCTCAAATTCGTGGATCATGATTTTTTATAGGAGAGATTGATGTTAATTATTTCTATAAGAGAAATTTTTCTCCTGATTATAAAGTTTGGCTGATTGAAGTTAGATTGGCTACCTAAAGACTAGATACATTTCATTTCTACAGCTTTATGCAAGACACTTGAATAATTTTTACAACTTTTAATGCAAGTATTTTATTTTTCAAAAGTTTGTTAGTTTAACGGTAATGTTGATAGATAATGGTTTTGCATATTCCAGTGGATTTTGTTGTGCATAAATGACTCTTAATTGATGAAAATCAATAGAAGATTCCAAGTTTAAAACCTCTCTATTGTGTTATCTATCGGTGATGTTTCTTGTTGTTTATTGATATGTTAATTTTGGTGATGAGCTTGTGGTATTTTTATTATTGAAAATTGATTCTAAAAAAAAGTGATGAAAAATGGTTACATGTTTTAAATTTGTACCGTGAATGGATGTGATAGTGTGAATTATTTCATGAATTGTGTTATTCTACAATTTTTGTTTATTGGAAAAAATGCTCATTATAAGACTTACATGTCTGAATTGAAAGGAATTTGTGTTCATGTTTTGTTGCTCTAAGCCTTGATCAATCTTTTTCTGTTTATTTAAAACCCCCACGTTAGATTACTTTGAAATTTCTAGTTTGTACCTATTTACCTACAAAGGCCTCTTGAATATTATAGTTGCATGGACCACTGAATGATGAAAACACAGTTGAGAACCAACAATAGAGACCTTAGAAGATAGATGGTTTTAGATCAATTATCTTTTTCATGAGAAATAGAGTAGATATATTTTGTTTTAATGTGTTATTTTGACCATCAACAGAACTAGCACTAGAAGGAGGTCCCATAGGAACAAACTGGAGTGAATTGGGTCCTTTTCACTAGATAAGTTTGAAAGAGTTCTCAACTCTGCTACCAATCCAAAACCATTTGTTGAACTTTGATCTCCTACTAGACCTAGAACCTGTAGGACTCCAATTCCAACACCGTTAACACTACCACTCACTCCACCTAGATTTCCACTAATAACACAACTCGTACAACCTAACCCACCACCACCAATGGATTTATTTGCAAACAATCCCTCACCACTAGGAATAATTCTTGGTGGCATACATGAAATGTCTAAGAATCCAGAGAATTTTTTTCCCAAGTATTTCCATGGAGAGTCATGGAATTTTGAAGAGCACATTCAAACATTCAAAGATGCCTGCACTCGTGCCCAAATAGAACTTCACGACATTGCATGTAGAGTATTTCCCTATTCATTGAGAGATATGGCCTACAATTGGTACCTAAACCTACCTACCAGATCCATTCTTAGTTGGACTAACTTGGAGGATGATTTCATTAACCAATTCTAGGTTTACATAGATCCATCCATTCTATATCACCAATTCGCCACAATTAGGAATGAACTGCACAAACCATTACCCCTATTCAACACACGGTTTCAGAGGATGTATAGGCAGTTGCAACCACCTTACACAGTGGCTGAAAATATTGCTATTTAGGCCTATCTTAAAGCCATAGATCCATTGATCGACTTGTTTTTGCAGAGAACTTACCTCCTTGATGAGATAGATTATTTTTCTAAAGTATATCACTTAGCCATCAAGCTGCAACAACAAATAAGTTCTAAAGTAGGATGTATGGGAATGGATTTACCTCCCTTAGGATATCTTGGAGTGCCCAATTCAACCCCTTTATTCAATATAGTTCCAGGGATGTCTCCATCTACCTATGGACCTTTGGCCAAATTACACCCTCCACCTCCATTACCATGGATGATTAATGGTGGGACCTTAGACTCTTCCCAACAACATAAAAATTCTCACAATCATGGTGGAGGATCTAATGCCACTCTCCAACCATCAACTACAACCACTACAGAAAGTGAGTGCATTGCTAATCTGAAAATAGAGTTAGAAACTCTAAAGAAAAATTTATCCCAAGTAACCAATGAGATGGCTTCGTTAAAGTTCAACCCCCTATCAATCCAAAATTAGAATCAATACTAGAATCAGGGAGGGTATTCCAACCAAAATAACTATTCCAACCAAAACACCAATAAGAATCAAAGAAATTTCTAGAGCCAGAATTACCAAAAAAAAAAACTATCAAAATCAAAATAGGGGTACAACCAAAGACCCAACAACCAAAAATGGGACACTAGACCAAACAATGTAGGAGTTCCCCATACCTGTCAAGCCAATGAAGATAAACCATTTATTGCAAATGTTGCACATCTTAACTTTATGACTAATTGGTACAAATTGCATGACACTACTGCACATTTTGAAGTTAACTACTTAGAGGTAGATAAAATTGTTAAGATGGCACATGCTAATTCCCAATCATCATAGGGTAATCCCAAAAAAGGTGGTGGGTCTATAGATATATTCATTGATTTTGATACCTATGATGAGGAATATCAGTTTCCTATGCAAGTAGAAAATGAACCAAAAGCAAATACATATGATGCCCAGGGTTTTCAAGCCAAGGGAGGCCGTTTTCTGAGAAATTAGAGTAAGGGGTTGTTTACCACATCTGCCCCTCCCAACAGTATGGTTCCCCCTAATCAAAAGGTAGTTAACAATCTTCCTCCACAAAAATGACCACCTGAGTTTCCAAACAAAGGTAATTCTACTTTTATTCCAAAAGAACAACATAACAACAACATGGAACAACATGGAGGGTATGTACAGGATCATCATGGAAAAAAAAGGCCCTTAAGTGGCAAAAAAATCAGAAAAATCAATGTTAGGAAACTTGACGTAGAAAATTGAATAAGTTATCTATATTATTTCAAAAATACGTAAGAATAGAATCTATAGAAAATTGAATGTAGTTTCTAAACTACTAGGTTTACTTAAAAATAAATAAAATCTATTTGTTGAAAATTTGAAATTTCAATGTAGTAGTACTTAAATTTTAGGGAAAAAATAAGAAGTAGGTGTCTGTCTGACCACCCTAACCATAATAAAATGATAATATTTTATTTATAAGTAGAGGACTCATGTCTGGATGTGATGCATATTTTTTTGTAATTTTTTTCCAAGTAAATAACTAATTATGAATTTTTTATTACAACTTTTAAAAAATATAAAAACTCGTATGTCTGACCACCTTAACTTGGTCAAAACTTCATGGAATTTAATTTTTCATTTTTTAATCCTATAGTATGTGAAGCATAGAATGTGACGCATGTTTCAGATTAAAAAAATGTGATACCATTTGAAAGTTATAGATTTTTTTCAATCAACCTATCGATCAAGACTTTAGTCGTAATTCTAATAGAAAATGAATAATAATTATTAATTAAATTCAAATTAAAGAATAATTTATATTGGTAGAAAGTTGAGAATCTCCTCTAAAAACATTTTTTGTTTCATCAATTTTGGGTAAAACAAAGTCGTCAGCCACATACCCTACAAATACCCATAATATTGCCACTTTTTGGCCCATCATGATCCTACACATACCCTGGAATTTGATTTTATTTCACAAATGCAAAAACACGTGACTTCATTATCATTCTTTTACATTATGATGTGGTGTCCTACTCAATGTGAGCTCATGTTGAAGGCCTTGGATGAGGCAGATTGGTTCAAAGAAAAGAAAAAAGCAACCCTAGTTTTTGACAAGAATGCGGCCATGTATAAAACTAAGATAGGGACACCCCCATTCCTTTTGAGTCTAAGAATTTTTTAGAAGAATTTACATAACTTCCTTTTGGATTTTGGAGCCTTAGGTAACATTATGCCTTTCTTTATTTGTACAAAGTTTGTCTTAACCCTAGTTCAAACTCATAAGAAAGTTATACAATTGGATAAAACTGATGTCAATGTCATAGGAGAATTAAAAAATGTTCATGTATAGATTGGATCAGACCCATGGATTCAAAGCTATATGGATATTCATATTGTGTATATCCCTGAAACGTATGGAATGTTGTTAAGCTGAGACCTAATTAAGGCTATTGAAGGTTACCTCTCCATAGAATTCTCACACATGTGGCTTCCATGGAAAGGGTTAGTAAATTAGATTAGGACTGAAAACGAACCTCGTTTGAAACATATGATCATGGAGTATGACCACCCCAATGAAGTAGCTTATTTTGAAACTGAGATAGGTGTTTATAGGAGGGAATAAATTATGACCTTTTCAATGTTTAGCATTTCTTTCTCACCAATTTTAGAGGAAAATAACCCTATCACTACTGTTAACCAACAAGTTTTAATTCAAAAATTGCAACAGGATAAGTTGGTCCTTGGAGAAGAGTTTGACTTGTGGAGTTTGTTACTCCCAAATTGATGTCGGGTCCATTACCAGAATCATTTTGAGTTGACATGTTATCCCTATTTAGACATTTTGAACCATGTATGTCAGTTAGGAGAATTTTGTAATAGCAACCCCAGAACATCTCCAAGTAAGTTTTTGTTTAAAGCCAAAACTGTGATTGTTTTGACAAGGGAAAATAATACCCAAGAAGAACTGTTATTCCCAATAGGTCAAACTCAGATCTTATTTTCTAATTCACGAATTGAGATTGAGGAATTTTAGAATTTTTCTAATACCCCTGCCCCTACTAATCTTCCAATTCCCAAGGAATTACTTAAAGGGAAGATGAATAGTAAAGTTGATGATCATGAAGGGCCACAAGAAATAGTTTTTGCACAAGTTTTCAACCTAAATGAAGTACTCAATAGTCCTCTAGAACAACAATCCCTTGACCCCAGCATACCAGATTAGTCAAGACCACCACCTACTCCTCTTAAGCAATCACCTATAGCTGACCTAAAGAAAAAAACCCTAGCCCAAGATCAAATGTGGACCCTCAAATTCGATGGTTCCAAATCTAAAACCAGGAGTGGAGCTAGAGTAGAACTAACCAACCCGAAAGGGAAAACTTACTTTACTTCTTACACCTATTACAGTTTAGCTTTACTAACAATGTTGCAGAGTACGAGGAACTTATTAGGGGACTGATGTTTTCTCATCAGAAGAAGGTGACAACTCTGAAAGTAATGGGAGATTTTGAGGTAATTGTCAAGAAAGTTCACAGCCAATACACATGCCACAATAAAAGGTTGGTTTCATACAAAAATAGCGTATGGAACTTGATCGAGGATTTTACCACTTTCGATATTAAGTTGATTCCCAAAGAACAAAATCATCTCACAAATGCATTGGATGTGGTAGCTAGTACCTTGGAACCTATGCAAGATTCCAAGAAAAAGAGGTTCCCTGTGGAATTAGTTTTGATTCCAGCCATTTCTGATAATGTCGGGAACTTCCAAGTGTTTGATGATGATCAACATATCCTTTCCTTCTTGGAAAGTTTAGATGTCTTTGAAGGACAAATTATTGATGATTCTGATAGGGATCAGGAAGATTAGGATCCAAAAGATTATGATGCAGAGGGTATAATGAATCTAGAAAACAATAGCATTCATAAGGGAATGGTAGCACTGGAGAGGATCTTTGAATCTAATGTTGGAAGCTTTGAAACATGAGCATGAAGTATGGATGGTTGTGTTGGTTGTTCCTATGTTTTCATTGATGTCAACATGGTAATAACTACATGGGGATAACTATATGGGAAGTTTGCTTGTTTTACTGGAAGTTGTTCTCTATTGGTAATAATCCCTTATGATGGATTAGTGTGTTGGTATTTGATTCCAAAACTCACCACAAGATCTGATATGACTCTAATCTCTTAACCATGTTTTATTGACTCATTTAGACTGCTATTCCCTATATCTTGAGACATCTTTTTCTATGAACAAAAATTTATCTTTGACGGAGTTTTACTCTATATCCTACTATTGTTATGTGTGAGGTATACTATGTGGGAGACATTGCATTCTACTAAAGTGAACATTCTTATATTGTCTTTTTGTTGATAGTCTCTTTACTGGTAGTATGATGGGAAATTAATGTGTTCTCAGATCTGGAAGGTGTTTACTTTGAGGATTATTTGTTGGTTTGGAGAATTATGTCTTAGTCTTGGCTAACCCAATGAATGAAATATATTATGAAGACTAATAGCCAACTTGGCATAATGCACTACATGGATAAAATTTTCAAATTTTATATGGTATCGATGAAGAAAGGTTTTGATTATTTTGTATTCATCCAATTAGGCTGACCTAATTGATGAATATGATATGATTGTATATATATAAGATAGAAGCAAGAGAAGGAGTATGAGTGTGTGTGTGTGTGCAAGCAAGTGAATAGAGGAGAATATTCGAGCCTAAATAATTTATTACTAGTACAAATTTCTTAAGAGATGCAATACTTTATATTTTTAGCTTCAATGGAACTGAAGCCTGCACATTGAAGGTGTATTCCATCAGTTAATTCTTTTGGCAATGAGCCACTATCATTATATCTTGGCAGTAAGCCATCTTTTGTACTCAAGTTGTGAGCTCTTTAAGGAAAGTGAGTCCTAGTAGTGAACCCCATAATATGTTGTATCTAGATATAATATATTGTGAGTTAATCCTCACCATGGGTTTTTCCCATTCTGGGTATTCCACATAAAAATATTGGTCTTCATGTGTATGATTGCATTAACTTGTTTCTATGTTCTCTCTTGTTGATTCAGTAAAAATTGTGATAATAGTTAAGTGGATTTTATCATGGGTTTGTGGAATACCGATTCACCCCCATCTCATTATTCCAAATGTTCAACAATTGGTATCAGATCTTGGTTCCTTAGAAGAAGCCCAACAACTTGAGGAAGGTCCAAAATTTTGAACATGAGAAATTTTTTCCTTCAAAAATAGTCTCTTTCGAATTTTCAGAAGAAATGGAATCCTTTAAGGACAAGTTGATAAATGAAAATGAGCACATTGAAAAGATACAAAGTACAAGTATGGATGCATGTGATCTATTGACTGAAGGAGAAGAAATCATCACTAGCCTATTGGAACAATTGGATGAGAAGAAAAGAATTGAAGAATGTCAGGAAATTGAAATTCAAAAAAGATAGATGAATGCATGCGCTTGAATTAGAATAAGAAATCATAAGATCTAATTTGGAAAGGGAAAATAGTTTTGAAGACAAATTTAAGATAAGCTCGGTGATGCTTGATGAATTGATTACCTCTCAAAGACTGGAAATGGATAAGAGTGGTTTAGGGTTTGAAAAAGGTCAAAGTAGTAAAGTGAAACAATTCACTAGTAAGAAGACATGGTACAAAGACAAATGAAGGAGTGGAGAAGCCATTCCATAAAAATTCCTGTCAAATGACATGATGCAAAAAGGTATTTATACTTCAATGTCATTTGTCATTCCTGCAAGAAATTTGGTCATAAGGAAAAGGACTGCAAAAGTAATGTGAATGATTCTAATGGATATAAAGATAGTCTATTGGATAAAAGGGAAAATGGAAGAAGAATGTCACTTGTTGTAAGTGCAGAAAATTGGAACATCCTAGTAGTAACAGTGGAAGAAAGAAGAACATATATACGGTGAAGAAGAATGATCAAACCTTTGATCCAGAAAAAGCAAGAAAAGAAATGGAAAGGATTTGGAGAAAGGAATCATTAGACTTATCTATTCCAACCTCTGGTATAGATACTCTCATCATTTTCTAAATAAAAGCAGTTGCTAAGGGGGAGCAATCATCAAAAAATATAATAAACCCCCTCATTGGTACTTGTGTCATATCATGACAGAAGTATATTTAATGTGGTAACAAGATTAAGGTATTTATCAGTCGTATGTGTGAAGAATGAGGTCTAAAAAATTTGAAAGAATGGAGGCGTACACAGTTTTCAAGGCAATCTACCTACAAGTTGAAACATTTATTACAAAATCATTCAAAATGAAAGGAATAACTTCAAATAAAATTAAAGGCCTATGTATTTTTGAAGAAGCGTGCAAAGGAAGCTTAGAAGGGAATTTAGAATTTTAGAATTTGAAGAAAATAACAAACAAATTCAAAGTGAGCTCCAGAAATAGGACATCTATACATTTATTGGTTGACATTTTCAAAGGTATTCATGTTTGCACAATATTTGACTTTTATTGATGCACAATTCAAAGATTGTGAATTGAGCGGATAAAGGTAGGTTGAAGAGATATATGAGGAATATGTCAGAAGAATCTGTTGGTGCATTCTCTTGCATCCCTCCAAGAGTGTTTCCTACAAAAGATATCTATGCATTTTTTATAGTAAGATTGAATAAAGGTTATTAGTTTAGTTGAATGTGCTTTGGGAAAATGAATTGAAAGAGAATCATGATGCCTACAAAGTATTAGTTGAGAAAAAGTTGAATGTTTGGAGGAATTTCCTTTGTTTGAATTTGAGAATAAGTATATTCGAATGGTACTAAGTAGAATTTATGATGAATATTTGTGGATTGATGAGGCACATCTGGTCACTAGAGAAGCAATTAGAGATGTAACTAGTTTATGTTCCTCTGAACTAATTCCTAAATTGAAGACTATGAATGAGGAAGAAATAATTGAGGTTACAAGTGTGAGTTCCAAAGGAAAAGAGATTGGTTTGAGATGGATTGTTGATCTGTTGATAAGGTATGCTGCTATGGTCATCAATCATAAATTTTGTATGCCTAACAATGACTCTACAATTTCTACTGATGCGGTGAATAATGTTGTTGATATGGTAATAAGAGGTATGGAATATGACTTGTGTGAACTACTTTGCATACATCTTTTGAAGAATTTAAAGGAGATCAAGAAGAGAGAAAAATAGTACTTTTTGGTATGGAAATTTGGTTGTTTGTGTACTCTTTTACTTTTTGAGAGAGTTATCGATAATAGGAAGGTTAGAATGGTCAAATTCAGAGCCTATTTCCTATCAAATCAGGAAATTCAGATAAATCTTGGTAGTTTGGATGCACAAGAATATTCCCTTGATGCATTCTTTGGAACATTTCAAATGAGGATGAACCAAATTTCTAGGATTCCAGTAAGTGTTGTGGAAAGATACTCCAGAAGCATAAATTTTCTTGTTTCTACATATTTCTATCACATGGAATAAGTTGAATCAAGGTTAGTTTGGATATCTCTAAGAATCTCAATGAAGAAAGTACCTTCGGTAGTGTGACCAAAATAGGGAAGAAAAGGAAGAGTGTAGTGAAGCTAGAAGGTGTAGAAGATAGTAAGCCTAAAAATGAGCATGAAAGAATAAATATTCAGAGAGCTTTGGAAGTTTTGTAGAAGGTTATTCCCGATGCTAATTTTGATTCATCTATTTCTATTGTGGAGAATCTTTGTGGAATGATTAATTCTTTGAAAGTCTACATCTCCAGACTTGAAATGTCTGTTGGAATTAGGTCTAATGAAGAAGGTTTGAATGATATCAAAGGAAAATGTGCAAATGCATACAATTTAGTAATGAAGAAATTGGAGAATGTACAAGGTTGTGAAAGAAAGGCTCAGTAACTATTTTCCTTTTGTCTAGATTGGTCTTGCAATACATTGGATATGAGAAATGAGATGAGGGAGTCTTGATTGAGCACTCAGGAAGATACATATAGATTAACAGAAGATAAAGATAATCAGAGGTGGTCCTACATTGTGTAGCTTTAGGAAAAATTCTTCTCTCTACATGATCAAAGGATAAATGTTATCAAGAAGTTTGTGGCACTCAGAGATATTATTAAACTCAAACATACTTTTGTTTCTAGTGCTCTTTGTTGTATTGGTGAATTATCAGAGATCAATCTTAGTCCCAATACTTTAATAGGTTCTATAGAATCTCTAACTAAACTTGAGCTATTTTACAAGACTCTCATCAGTGCAAAAGGTTCATGGGAAGAAGGTAAAGCATCATGGAAGGCTATCTTGGAGAGTCTCAGATGTTCTTCTTTAGGTTAATTCATTGTTCATATCTTTTTGATTATTTTTTTATGCATATGTATATTTATACTGGACCTATTCCTTTTTCATTGATGTAAAAAGGGGAGAGATAAAGAGATGGAGAGATAAAAAGTCAAAGGAATTTTTTTTTGTGAATAATAGTTTTGATAGGGGGAGTTGTCAGGACATTTAGTTGCAGTATAATTGAAAAGTTTTTATCATGCATGTTTCCATCAATGCCAAAGGGCGAGATTGTTGGAAGATTTTCAACATGAGAATGAAGTATGGATGGTTGTGTTGGTTGTTCCTATGTTGTCATTGATGTCAACATGGTAATAACTACATGGTGATAACTATATGGGAAGTTTTCTTGGTTTATCAAAAGTTGTTCTCTATCAGTAATAATCCTTTGTGATGGATCAATGTGTTTGTATTGATTTTGGAACTCACCACAAGATGTGATATGATTCTAATCTCTTAACCATGTTTTATTGACTCATTTAGATTGTTATTTCCTAGATCTTGAGATGTATTTTTCTATGAACAAAAAGTTATCTCTGACAGATTTTTAACTTTGTATCCTACTATTGTTCTATGTAAGGTGTACTATGTGGGAGACTCTACATTCTACTAAAGTGAACATTCTTATATTGTGGTTTTGCTGATAATCTCTTAACTGGTAGTATGATGGGAAATTAATGTGTTTTCAGATCTAGAAGGTGTTTGCTTTGAGGATTATTTGTTGGTTTGGAGAATTGTGTTTTAGTCTTGGCTGACTGAGTGAATGCAATATATTATGAAGACTAATAGCCAACTTGGCATAATGCACTACATGGATAAAATGTTTAAATCTTATATGGTGTTGATGAAGAAAGTTTTGATTATTTTTTGTTCATCCAATTATGCCGACCTAATTGATGAATAAGATATGCTTGTATATATATAAGATAGAAGCAAGAGGAGTGTGTGTGTGTGTGTGCAAGCAAGTGAACAAAGGAGAAAATCAAAGCCTAAATGATTTATCAATAGTACATATTTGTTGAGAAATGCAATACTTTATATTCTAAGCCTTAGTGGAACTGAACCCTGCACATTGAAGGTGTATTCTATCAGTTCATTCTTTTGGAAGTGAGCCACTATCATTGTATCTTGGCAGTGAGCCATATTTTCTACTTAGGTTGTGAGCCTTTTAAGGACAGTGAGTCCTAGCAGTGAGCCCCACAATATTTTGTATCCAGATATAATATATTGTGAGTTAACCCTCATCACGTTTTTTTTGGGTTTTCCATGTAAAAATATTGGTGTTCATGTGTATGATTGCATTGACTCTTTTCTATGTTCTCTCTTGTTGATTCAATAAAAATTGTGATAATGGTTAAGTGGATTTTATTATGGGTTTATGGAATACTGATTCATTCCCTGTCTTAGTATTCCAGATGTACAACATCTGATCCTTGGGCCCATGAAAAACTACCTACGGATGCTGAAGGAGGAAAGTATGAATCATACAACTTGGAAGATTCAGGCCCAGAGAGAAACATATTCATTGGAAAGACTTGTCCAAAAGACATTCGAGACAAAATCTTGAAGGTGTTGAAAGAAGATATCACAACAATTGCTTGGGGGTATGAAGATCTAAAGACCTTTGATACTTTAGTGATAACTCACACAATCCCTTTCAAACCCCAAGGGAAAACATTCTATTAGAAGCAACATCCTGTGAATGCTTTGATTGAATCTTTGATTCTCAAGGAGGTGTAGAAACTATTGTCAGCAAGGATAATTTTTCTAGTAAGACATTCGACTTGGGTTACAAATCTAGCACATGTTCATAAAAAGAATGGGGAAATCAGATTATGTGTCAAATTCTGAAACCTTAATAAAGCTACAGATAGTTAACGACTCCTAGATGATGTCATTCCTAGATGGCTATTTAGGATACAAACAAGTGTTGGTTAACTATGAGGACAGAATGAATACCACTTTCACTACCAAGTGGGGGACATTTTCCTATTGAAGGATGCCATTTGGTCTTATTAACGTTAGAACCACCTTTTAGTGCGCTATGGATGTTACATTTAAGGAACTGTTAGGTAAATTTATTATCATTTACATGGATGATCTGACTGTATTTTCCAAGAATGGGGAAATCATGTTGCTGACTTGTCAAAGGTCCTTGGAAAATTTATAAGTTATGGTGTATCCCTCAACCCGAAGAAATGTGTGTTTGGGGTCTTAGAAGGGAAACTCTTGGACCATATAATATCAAAAAATGGAATTTCAATAAACCTTGATAGAGTGGAATCCATCCTGAAACTGACCATGTCGGGTAGCAAAAAGGAGATAAGATCTTTCTTCAAAAAGATAAACTTCATAAGGAAATTCATAACTGGGTTTGTAGAAATTGTTAAACCCCTCAATGAGATGATGAAGAAATATGCAAAGACTGAATGGATTAATGAGGCCAAGGTTTCCTTCTCACAAATTAAATAGTCCATCATGGAGGAACCTATTTTAACCAGTCCTAACTATTTAATTCCTTTTTATATTTATTATTTTGTGTTTGATCATTCATGTGTTGTTGTTTTGACAGATCATAAAGGAAAAGGGGGAAAAAATCTGATAGATTTTATGAGTTCTCCCTTTAATAATATTGAGATCAAGTACCTACAATTAGAGAAGCATTCCTTTGCATTGGTAAGGGTAGTTAAGAAGTTCTAACATTACATTTTACACAGCTAGGTTACAGCCATAGTTCCCGACTTTGTAGTGAAATCCCTTCTTATGTAGAGTGGGCTGGGAGAAAGAAGGGGAAAGTGGATGGAAATCCTATAGGAATTTGACCTCAAAATTCACCCTATGAAGTTGGTTAGAGGGAAAGGCATTTCCAAAGCAATGGCTTATGTTGATACCAAGATCACCTATTAGTAGTATACAATACAATCATTTACACGCGACCCTTGGTATGCTGATTTTATTTTCTTGTTGCTAAAAAAAAGTGTCCCGATGAGATGAATACCACTTAGAGAAAAGCACTAAGAATGAAGAGTTATCATTATATGATCAAAGGAGGAGCCTTGTATAGGAATTTTTTTTTAGATGTCTACTTGCATTTTCTAGATCAGCAACAAGTGAAACAAGAAATTGCACATCAAATTTTGAGTTCCATTTATTATTGGCCTCATGTGTTTCAAGATGCTCATCAACATGCTAGGACATGTCACACATGTCAAGCTTTAGCATCTAGAGAGTGCAACCCAGCGATGCCCCTACAACCCATATATGAGGTAAGACCATTTAGACTTTGTCGAGGTAATTAAGTTGAATTCTTGTGTAGGTCACAAGTTCATTTTGACTGTGATAGAATATTGCATATGCTGGACCAAATCTCAACCTTGCAAGAACTCTACCATTGATGTCCTTATCAAATTCCTTAATGAGCATCTTATTACTAGGTTTGGGGTGTCGTTTTCTCTAGTATGTGATAATGGCCCAACCTTTTCCTCTATGCAATTTATTTAGTGAGCATACGAATATTAAATTATTTTGAAATATTCCTCCAATCCATAGGGGAATGGGGTATCAGAGTCTACTAGTAAGAATTGTTGGAGTTAATTAAGAAACTACTAGAAAGTAATCCTAGGGATTGGCATACGCAGTTGAGATTTTCCTTATGGGCAGATAGGACTCGAATCAAAGGTGCCTTAAGAAACTCACCATTTAAGTTTGTTTATGGCTAAGACCCAGTCTTCCCTATCCATCTATAGATACCTGTTCTATGCTTTATGTAGGAGTTTTATTCAAAGGATGATAGGATAGAGGTCAGACTAACTAATCTACTAAATCTAGAAGAAAAAAGGGATGTTGCTTTACAACAATTTTCCACGCATTAGGCTATAGTGAAATGTTGGTTTGACAAGAGAGTCTAAATCAAGGCTTTCATAATTTCAGACATAGTGTTGCTATGGGATAAATCCATAGAGAGAAAGGGTGATCACCAAAAGTTTCATAGACATTGGTTGGGTCCATATTAGATCGTTGAGATCCTTGGTGATAATGCTTTCTAGCTTAGTACCTTGACTGGAGAACATGTTCCATTTCCAGTGAATGGGTAGTTTCTCAAGCATTACTTTGGCCCATGAAGGCCTGATCATTCAACCATTGTACATTTGTAATTTGGTTGTTTTCTTGTTTTTGATTTTTTTGTTTGTTTGTTTTTTATTTTGTTGTTCATTGTTTTTTTTTCTTTTGTTCTTTTGTTGTTTTCTTTCTATTTTTTGGGGACTTTCATTTTCTTCATTTCAGAATGATGGGTAGTTTTTTGGAGTATACTGAGGGTACTATGACCAAGAAATTCATTTAGGTATTTTCAGGTATGTTTATTGAGCTCTTTCATTTCGACACTTATTTTTTATGTACATCTCAATGAAAGTATGAAAGGTTAAGAAAAATTAGGTATTTGAGTGATCTCATAAACCACAGTTGAATTTGTCACATATTAGATAAAATCATTTTTCTCCTTAAGGGTATATTTGTGTTAGGATGACCGTATTTTTGATTTAAGTGAAAAATCTGAGTCCCAACACTGTCATGAGATCCACTGTAGTTCTCAACCTAATTCTCATATTGTTATGCCTGAGTATTGAGGGAAAAAATATGAAAATAACTACTTCAAAACAAATCCAAAAGAAAAAAAGAGAAAGAAAATAGAAGCATAAACAATAGTAAACTCAATATTATAAGGGTAATTATTCAAGTATCTCTACCAAGGCTATGGATGTCTGGTTGGCAGTAGAGCAATGATTTGAGAAAACTAGAGGTACCTTCGTTAGGGCTATGGACACCTAGCTAGTAGTGGAGCAATGCCTAAGATATCATTGCATGAAAGAAGAAATGACTCACCTCATGTAGCTTGAATCTTAATGCAGTTGTTCAAAAGATATGTAAAGACTTTAAGGAGGGGATGAACCACAACTACACACACCCAGATTCAAAGTTGTTATTATTGGTTCATATTTTGAGATTCTAGCTCGCCACTTGTTTGTTGTAGTTGATCATACTCAATTTAAAATGTTCATAAACTATAGGTTCTAGGTGACTGAATTCTTTAGTATTCTAAAAATGGATAAACCATTTTCCTAGTTGAGTCACCAATTGTTATTCCTTGCATAACCACCCCATTTTGTTTTTGGTCAAACTGGGTCCCCCTTTGTTGTTTTTGTCCTGGATGTTCCTGCTCGGGTCTTAGGAGTTATTTATTTTTCTCCTAAGTCATTTTTTTCCTTTCTTCTTAGGTTCGAGTTTCAAATTGACACTCACACATGGTACTTTCCAAAGTTCAAGTTCCTATTTTTGTTTTGATCCTAATCCCCACGCTATGCGTTGTATTTTATTTGTTCTATCAGATTTGGGTATTGAATTAGAACCTTCACCTTACACCCTTAAAAGTGTAAGTTTTTATTTCCATCTCGATCCCGACTTTCGCTTTTCTGCCTTGTGTGATTTTTCTTGTGTTGGAATCATACATTAGATCGGAACTGGAACCAAGAAATTTTTCAAAATTATTTTTCCTGCTTCCATCCCGATCTTGAGTTTCGACTCTCTTTGTCTTTTTCGAATTGAACATCAGACCAGAATTGGAACCAAGAACTTTTTCAAAGTTCATGTTTCATGTTCCATCCCAATTCTGATTCTTGTGTCTATCTTTGTTTGTTGGAATTCAAATTTTGAACCTTCGCTAGAACTTTGCACTCATTCAAATTTCAGTGTTGTGTCATGTGCCTATCCCAACTCCTACTTAATTTCATTCTTGCAATGGTGCATTTATGACCTCTTCCCTGATCTCAAGGCCCAACCAACCCACATTTATGGACACTTGTTTTCACATGCAAACTAGTTTTTATTCTCGTCGATCCTCAGTTTTCACTCATTTTGGCTTGTGGACTTCAACGAAGCAAACTAGGGTGGCGCTGAGAGGTGGGGTTTGAGGTAGCTCTTGGGTTTCTCACATTGTTGTTAGATTTTAGTTACATTTGGAGCTAGGTGTCTTGTCTTGTGTTTTTCCTTTGTTTTTGGTTTTCCTATGTTTTCTCTATTGTTTTGTGTTTCTGGTTTCTTACTTTCTTTTCTTACTTGCTTGTTGTTTTTGGTTTGTTTTCTAATTTTCTTGGCACCCTTTGGTGCAGTTTTTTTTATTCTCAAACACTTTGGTTCATTTGTCCTTGTTTTGTTTTAGGTTTTTTCTTTTTTGTTTCTTTCATGTTTTGGTTTCACCTTTCATTCACAGGATTTTTTGTTCCCATAATGTCCTAGTTTACCTAGGGTTTTCCATACTACTTGATCGAGTTTGCTATAAATTTGATAAATTTTACAATTCAAGCCATTAAAAATTATAATCTAATCCTAAAGGAATATTTAAGGATTTTGTTATATCTATTTGGATGCCTTTTTATTTGTTAATTTCCTTAATCTCGTTTCTGATCCCCGTATTACCATCGGGATCAGGTTTTAGACAAACATCAAACCCTTGAAGTGACTTTAGGTTCCACAATTTAGTGCCATCTTAATTTTGACTTTTGACACAACATCAAGATCGAAACATAGAGTTGACCTATCCCCGTTTATTTTCCAAAGGTTCAGTCTTAAACCGTTTCTCATTTTTCACTCTCAAACTATGGTTGGAATCAAAACTCAGATGTTAGTTAAACTTATTCACTCTTTTGGGTCTAGTTATGAACCATATCTCAATTCTAACTTCCGATACAAAGTCGAGATTGAAATTCAAAGAGAACCCTTTACTGACTCTATTTGATAACTATCACTACTTAGTGAATCCCCAATCTCGATTTCTGAACAAATTGCAGGATTAGACCATGGAATGAAGCTAAACCTTGTTCATCTCTATGGGTGTAGGTGCTGAACCAAAACCCAAATTTGATGTTTAATAGAATTGAAGGGTATTATATTAAGTTTTGGTTCAACATTTTCCTCGATCTCAACTTCTGATATAGTTGAATACTATGCTTAAAATGATTTGGTTCTTGGTTCCATCCCAAGCCTGAAACCTAAAAATGTTGAATTAACTTGTAGAATGGGAATTTATCTTAAATGAATGGATATTTAATATGAATTCTTGTGCTAATATGATTTGCACATGTCTCTTCTTTATCTAATAACTATTAGTATTGCAGGTGATTAACAAATGTCTTATTTAGAGTAAGAAGTGTTTGGTGAAGGAACATCAAAAGGAGCAAGTGGTAAAAGGCTAAAACTAGAACAGGTTCCTATTAAAATGAAGTACAAGTTCCAAGTGACTCTAGTACCATCTAAGTTTGGTTCTGAGGTCATGAGGATTTTTGACATGCTTGTAGGGAATATATATTTGGACCAGTTTTGTAAGGATACTTTCTCAGAACATGCTTCCCCAAGGGAAAAGAAGATCCTTGCTTCTAGACTAGCACATGTGTAGCTACTTTTCCTATTGCTATACAATTTCCAAAGTTTATTTTAACTGTTGCACAAACATATAATCCAACTCATAGGTAGTGTATTGATTTAGAGGGTAATTTGATCATTGATTTAACCCCAACAATGATTAGATTAGTTTTTTATCCTCCTCCTCATCCTAACCCCAAGATTATGTCTGAAGCTGATGCACTTAAACACTGGGCAACAAATGAGGAAGGGAACGAAAAAGTTCATTAAAAAAAATGGCTTAAGACAAAGAAGACATCAGTAAAGAGGTTACCACCTAAACCCAAGAGGTCAGATATATCTAAAGATATTGGTGATATGATTACATTGTTGGCAAGAGTATTTGGAATGGAAAACTCATACACCTTTGAAAACTAGATGTTTCCATGTTTATTAAATTTATTTTGGAAGGATCACAATACTTGGATTGGGGGAAGATAATTTTAGATAACATCCATGATCAGGTATTAAAAGAAAAAAAAATCAAGAAATTCTACGTGTCTATTTGTAATCTATTATGCTACAAGAATGGGATGGTTTCTAGGGTTGACTATTATGGGATCAATAGATGATAGTCTAGATTAAAAGAAGGTATGGGAGCATTATGACCACCTAGAGTTGAAAGTATTAAAAAGACACTTTAAAAGGGTCAATGATTCATTTCTATATGTTATTATTAATCAACTCAAAGGTGATGTTAGTTTCATATTTTCTCGGAAGGAAATGGAATTTATTGAAGAGTGGGTATATTGGTTTATCTAATATCCTAGATCCACATATTTCAGATTATTTGGATTTGATAAGCATCCTTTCAAATTTTCAAGGTGTTGAGGTGACAAATGGGTCTTGATGGAGTCTACTCATCAAGCATTCGAGCTGAATGCCAAATTATCTACACAACACAAGGTTGGTTTCCACTTGTTCCCAATGCAATTGGGGTTTTATTCTTGTTCCTCTTCAATAATAGATACAAAAGCAACAAAGGAGTTTCAATCAATGAATTTTAAACATCATACATCCAAGAAATATTTTGATCCTAAGAAGAAAATGTATGGTATATATGCTTCATATTTTCCCCACCACTTCTTGAATATTTTTGTGCTAACTTGCAAGATCAGATTGAACTTAGGAAAAGGGGATATGAAAGACTGAAAAATTCCCCAAATGAAGGATTTTGAGGTTAAAAGGGATATACCAGAAGGTACTACTTAATGTGGGATTACTCTTGATCCCCATTATGAAATGGATAAAGTGGCTACCAAGGATTTGGAGCTAATCAATTGGATGGAAAAGGAGGAAACTAATATTTGTAAAGTGTCATAAGTAGTGGTTGATAGAAGCCTAAAATGGCTTAATCTTCGTTTAAATCAACCAATGGTTAAGGATTTAAGGAAGAAGGATTCTACTATTGAACCTACTTCCTCCACTGAAACAAGGTAGTATAAGAGATTAAAGAAAACTGTTGTGGCCATAGAAGAACCTTCCCTTACCGAGGATGAAGTTTCAATGAAACAAGTTATTGAAGCTTTACAAAAAGCTAAGGTTACTTATGAGGCTATTTTTGTAGGGGTTATTTCAGGTCTTGGTGCTACATCTATAACTACTGTGTACCCTTGAAAACAAGCTTATGAAGAAGGACCTTCTACTGTGCCTTTGGAGACTAAGGATACCCTACCTACTGCACCAATGACAATAGAAACATTAGTTGTTAAAGAAGAGAGGCCTCCTATGATTGATATGATGGATTCACCTATGCCCTTAGACTCTGAAGGAACTCTACTTTAGGAAGAAAAGGATAAATAGGAAGAAAATCTCGAGAGAGTTGAAGAAGTTAGAGAAGAAGAGATTGGGTTTGATCCAGGAAGGATTTGGGATGAGCTTACAATGAATGGAATTTTAACTAAAGATGAAGAAAAGGACATATTGGAAGCTATTAAAAAGAAAGCTATTGAAGAACTAGCTAGTGAAGAAGAAGAACAACAATAGAAAGATGAAGAGCTAGTTTGGGAGAAAGAAGTTGTAGAAGCCTAGAAGAGAGATGAAGAGGCTTGTGCACGAGAGTTGGAACAACAAAAAAAAGTTGAGCAAGACAAGGCAGCAGAGGAGGAACTCTGTGCAAAATATTTGGAGCAGTAGAGGTTAAAAGATGAAGAGGAGGCTGCACAAAAAGAAGAGATGAAAAAGATAGAAGAAATTCGAGTTCAAAATGAGAAAATGGAACAAGAGAGGTTGCAGAAAGAACAAGAGGAGTAGAAAAAGACTTCTTCTGAGTATACTGAGAGGTAGTTTCTTCTACACCTCCTTCATTAACACCTCTCGATACTCAATAGGTAATAGCTCAACCAGCTGCTCCCAATTGGCTTAAGTTAAATTTGGAGAAGAGTCAACAAGTTCAAGCTCATCCAGTGATGTGGGAGGAAATGCTAAAGGAAATAGATAAGGTAAAGTCTAGGAAGAAGCCTCCCACTATCCACTCTACAAGGCTTACTAATGATGGAGACTTGGTAGTAGACATTGCTACCCCAGTGGTTAATAAGGATGATAAGGAGCTACAAGCTATAGATTATCAAGTAAGCATTGTCAATTTGGGTAAGAATACAAGAAATCAATATTTAAATCTTATTAATATCATGGCCACCACTACCAAGTCATGAATAATCAAGGACAAGCAAGCTAAGGATGAGCTTAAGGCTCAGGTAGGGCAGATGAATTTTTTTCTAAAAGATTTGATTGCATCCACTCTCAAGCAGCCAACACCATCAAAAATTCCTATTTTAATGAGCTGTAAAGAGGTGGATGAGCTAACTGAAATGAAGAGAAAATCGCAAATGATTGAGAAGTGGATTGACCTTCTCAAAAAGGATATACATGAGCTTTTCACTGCTAGTTCAAAAACTTGGAAGGATATATTAAATTTTTGGAAGAGAAGAGGAAAAAAATGCCAAGCATATGAAGAAACTTAGAATATTGAAGAGGCTACCTAAGGTAGATGTGATTGAGTATTCCATTATGGAAGATCAATATTTTGGTTACCTTGATAAGTGTATGAATATATTGATCTTCAAAACATAAGTCCTCATGGAACATAGAAGAATATTGCAGCAGGCTCATCAAGATTTGTTTGAGGAAAGAAAGTTCATAAATGGAATTATTGCTAAAATGATTGGTAAAGAGGCTTCACCAAGTGCTGGTTTGATTTCTTTGTAGGAAATGAAAGACCAGTGAAGTAATATATTGGAGGAAATGATTAAGATAAGAGATGATGATGAAGGGATGCTTCTGGATAAGCTTATGGACATCAAGTTCTATGTATGATATGTTGCTTGGAATGTTGCCTAGCTATAGGATATATATATAGCCACTACCAAAGAATATGAAAGAGTAATGTTTAGGGTGGAATGGGTAGATGTGCCTGAAGAGGAAACTTTACACCAAAATTTTGATAATATGGATGGTTATCTCAAAAATAAGTTGTTCAAAACAACTAAAAGTAGTTAAGTGACAAAGGGAATATTCTATTTTTTTGAAAAAGGATGAAGTCAAAATTGTCAACCAGTTATAGGCACCCTTTGGATAGTGATACCTCTAGATTAGTTTAGATGGGCTAGAGATTTTTCGTGATGATTAGCAGAAGACAAAGCTAGAACTCCTAGTCAAATTTTGACTAAATTGACACAAGGCGCACCTTTCAACTCCAATAGTTTTAGTAAATACAGGACTTGGAATTAACTGGGGGTTCCCCTATAATTGTGGATCTGGGCCCCAAATTTGTGGATCATGATTTTTTATAGGAGGGATTGATGTTAATTATCTCTATAAGATAAAAAAAAAAAAAATCCTAATTGTAAAGGTCGGCTGATTGAAGTCAGATTGGCTACCTAGAGACTAGATACATTTTCATTTCTACAACTTTATGTAAGACACTTGATCAATGGATTTTTCTATGTATAAATGACTCTTAATTGATGAAAATCAATAGAAGATTCTGAATTTAAAACCTCTCTATTGTGTTATCTATGGATGATGTTTCTTGTTGTTTATTGATATGTTAATTTTGGTGATGAGCTCATAGTATTTTTATTATTGAAAATTGATTCTAAAAAAAAAAGTGATGATGAATGGTTACATTTTTTAAATCTTCACTATGAATGGATGCGATGGTATCAATCATTTCATGAATTGTGCCATTCTATAGTTTTTGTTAATTGGAAAAAAATATCATTATAATAATTACATGTGTAAATTGAAAGGAATCTTTATTTGTTTATTTAAAACCCCCATATTAGATTACTTTGAACTATCTAGTTTGTATTTATTTACCAGCAAAGGCCCCTTGAATATTATAGTTGCAGGACCACTGAATGATGAGAGCACAATGGAGAACCAACTACAGAGTCCTTGCAAGATAAGTTGTTTTAGATCAATTATCTTTTTTATGAGAAATAGAGTAGAGATATTCTATTTTAACTTTACTATGTTACTTTGACCATCAATAGATATGGCTACCATAACTTTTATTTGAAAATAAAATGATGTAATTTCAAAACATAACATAGGGAAATATGACTGTGATTTTGTATTGGGAAAATTTCAAAAATTTGTTGAAGTATGTTCCTCAGTATTAGCGGGACGAACGGTTTCGTATCTAGAAATTGATAATGGGACTTAGACAAGAGCTGAGGTAGATATGAATGAACCTCAAACTATGAATTATTTTTTTCAAAAAGCAACCTAATAGGAACAAAAGTTTCAGTAATTATCCAATCTTCTCAGTGATTCAAGTTCTAAGTCTCAATATGGAAAGAAGAAATTTCATAAGGGAGACAAGAGCCATTAGATTCATAATCTCAATAAAAGAAGTGAATAACAAGACAATGGTGAAGATGGTAATGGTGGAAAGAACAAGAAAGAAAACAAGGGTAAGGACAAGGATGACCAAAAGAGGAAGGGCTTTAGAGAGGACAAGCCAGGAGGTCATAAAGGAGCTCGAGATGGATGTTATACTTGTGAATACGATCATTATGCCTCAAATTTTCCTCAACAATCAAAGTTTTAAAGGGAAGGAAGCTATCAATAGAATCACTAGATCCTCGCTGCAGTGGACAATAGACAAGAAAAATACCAGGCTTCACCAATTTAGCTAATGGGTAAGCTCGATGGTCAATCTATCTCTATCTTGATTGATACTAGAGCTTATGAATTTTTTGTAGATCCTAGAATAATATTTAAGATACCTATTAGAACCAGGTACATGGAAAACTCTTAGACAATCCAATATGGTAATTGAGCATAGCAAAGGGTAGATACCTATTTCTTTTGCAGTGAGTTAGAACTTCCAACCTTTCAAACTTAGGTCAACTTGTATGTGGCACCCTTAGGCTCATATGATGTAATATTGGGAATAAATTGGTTAACTAAGCATAAAGATTTCGTGAACTATGAGAATAAGGTGGTCAACTGTCTAGATGATTATGGAAACCCAGTTGACATTTGTGGAATGTAGAGACCCTTAGAGCTTAGACAGATTTTTGCAATGCAGCTCAAGAAGGCTCGTCGAAAGGGGTGTGAAATTTATGTAGTGCATGTTAGTAATCCTAACTGCAAGGAGCCATATTTAGATGATTATCCTATTCTCAAGGAGTTCTAGGATGTATTGCTTGATGAACTTATGGAATTGGCTCTAAAGTGGGAATTGGATTTTTCCATCAACCTAGTTCTAAGAGTTGAGCCTCAATCCAAGGAACCTTATGTTGGATGTTGTGGATATGGTTTTTGATATGTGGTTGTCATTGAAGTCAACACTATTAGCATTTGGTATATTAGTTGTTGTATATGTCGAGGATATTGAGAAAATTGTAAGAGAAAGTGTTCTAGGTTCCCAGTGGAGCTGTGTAGATCATGAAGTTGTCTTGTTCTATACATAAAAGATTAGCTAGTGTGGATTAAAGGGTCTATTGCTAAATGTTTCTAGATCATCTACCAGAAGTTTTAGAGGTCTGCATGAAGTTTTGATTGTGTTGTGGTCTGACAGTGTTTTTGTAGTCTCTATCAATGTTCTTGAATGAAGATTGTGTTATTCTGGTAATCTCAATTGTTGCAGATGCTTCTCTATCATTTCTTTGTTTTTTTTGATGTCTTTAGATCATTCTCTATCTTTGTGGTACGTCCACATTACTCAGAGAGCTCGTGGTTGAAGATCTTTTCTTGCACATATTTGTGTTTTCATATTCTTGGCCGACATGTTGGTGGTAGCGTGTTGTGGATCTTCATGGTGAAATTAATTAAAGTATTTTTGTATTGGAGATGTTAATTTGGGTCTCCACTATGTTGTGGCCAACCTTGGTGGATTTGCATTGGAAATTTATTTGTGAATTTTGGCCGACATTGAAAATATGTTTTATTTTTCTGGTCGACTAAGTTGTGATGAAATCCCATGTTTCGAATATATAAGAGCAATTGGTTGAGTGAATTCAGTGTGTGCATAAGTGTGAATGTATGCTAGAGAAAGTGTAAATGTGTGAATATTTTTTCTATCATTCAATTGCCGAGAAGAGAGTGAAGAAGTTTGAGCGAAGTGTGAAGAAGGTTTTTTGTGCTTAATTGGAATTATAATTAGGCTTGTGTAGAAGCTATTCTTTTAGTTCATACTCTGTGGATCTAATCCATATTTTTTTATTGCTAGACAGTGAGTCCTCTTTTGTATTTGAGCAGTGATCTCTAGGCAATGTGTTTGAATGCATGTGCATTCCCTTTATTATTTATCATTATACTTTTAACAGAGTATAATCTTGTGGACTAACATCCACCATGGTTTTTCCCCTAATAGGTTTTCCACGTAAAAAATCTTGGTGTTCTTTGTCTCTCTAATGTGTTAATTGCTTGTGATTAATTTCTTTTTCATTAGATTTGAGATTAAGTTGAGTTAAGTAAGAAAAGTTTAAGTTTTTTTCACAACTAATTCACCCCCCCTCTCAGTTGTGTGTCCTTGTTTTTCCAACAATTGGTATCAAAGCAAGTTCCTTTGAATAAGTCTAAAAGTTTGAGGTGATATGGGATGGCAACATTCAAGAAGGACAGTCTGAGATTTGATGGCACCAACTATTCACTATGGAAAGTTAGGATGCAATGTCACTTAAGGCGTATTGGTGAAGCTTTCTGGAAGATTACAAGAGATCCTTATACTATTCCTCAGAATGGTCCTTCCACTACTAATGAGATCAAAGATGATAACAATAATATTAGGGATATTGAAGCTTTGGTGGTGCTCTGACAGATTTAGAGATGGCTAATGTGGTAGGATTGCAGATAGCTCATGAGATTTGGATGCAACTAGAAACTTTGTATGAAGGAGATGCACAAGTGAAGATGGCTAAACTACAGAGCTTGAAAGGCAAGTATGAGAATTTGAAGATGGGCGAGGATGAAAATATCACTTCTTTTATGTAGAGAGTAAATGAAATAGTGATGGGTATTACATGTGCCAGTGGTTCTGTGGATGAGGATGAAATTGTGGCTAAATTACTTAGATCATTTCCTCATTCCTACAAAATGAATGTTCATGCTATTGAAGAGTTCAAATCAGTAAACAAGATGACAAGAGACACGTTGATCGGGAAGCTTGCTGCTTTTGAAATAAGTGAATTTGGTGAATCTACACCAAAGACTAAATCTGCATTCAAGCCCACTATATCTCAAAGTAACAGGCAAAGATATAGTCTGGTAGAGAGTTCTAGAAAGATATCCAAGTATGATGATGAACTAAAACAACTTGAAGATAAAGAAAGAGAGGTAGAAGAATTGGAAGCATTGATTGCAAAGCAAGAAGGCAGAGGAAAAGGTAGGTATGAAGATGTATTGCCTATGAAATGTTTTTCATGCAGCAAAATAAGTCATTTTGCATCAATATGTCCTGAGAGAGTTCCTAGATCTAAGCCTAAGAAGTCTAGATTCCAAAAGAGATGGTACCTTGTTGAAGACGCAGTGACTAATGCGGAGTCTGATAAAGATAATGGAAAAGAAGATGAATGGTATTTCATTGCTACCATTGAAGATAATCTTGTGGCTATTGAATCTACTAAAGATGAAAATGCTCTTGCAGCCCAAGTTGAAGAAAAAGATGAGTGGGCCATTGATAGTGGATGCTCACATCATATGACTGGTGATAAAGCAAAAATTGTGAGTCTAGAAAAGTATGACGATGGGGTTGTAAGATTTGGAGATAACAATGCTAGTGTGATTCATGGTAGAGGATCTATTTGTCTTGGTGGTAAGGATGACACTAATGATGTTCTTTATGTTGAAGGCTTGAAAAAAAACTTGTTGAGTGTTGGACAAATGGTGTACAAGGGATATGATCTTCAGTTCAAAGATGGGAGATGCAAGATACGTGGAAGTTCCAGGAATATGATTGCAAAAGGCAAACAAACAAAAGGTAATATTTTTCATCTAAATACTGCTAGTGGGAGTTGTTTAATTTCTCAAGAAGATGAAAGATGGTTGCAGCATAGGAGGTTGTGTCATGTAAACTTTGGCAACATTATCAAGATAAGTTCTACTCAAGTAGTAAGAGACCTATCTAGGTTAGTGAAGTCTGCTAATATAATCTGCAAGGAATGTCAGATAGGTGAACAAACTAGAGTCTCTTTCTGGAGCAACTAGTTTCATTCAAATAATTTGTTGGAGCTGCTACATATTGACCTTTGTGGTCCCTCCAGAGTCATAAGTATTCATGGAGAAATTTATTTCATGTTGGTTATTGATGATTACTCTAGAATGATATGGGTTTCTTTCTTAAGAGAAAAATGTGAAGCATTAGAGAAGTTCAAAAGTTTCAAGGCTATGGTAGAAAATAAGAAAGGTCTAAAAATCAAGTTCTTGAGATCAGATAGAGGTGGTGAGTTCATTTCTAAGGAGTTCAAATCTTATTGTGAAGAGCTTGGAATTAAAAGATAGTTATCTACTCATCAAACCCCTCAACAAAATGGAGTTGCAGAGAGAAAGAATAGAACAATTTTGGATGCTACCAGAACAATGATGATGGAAGGAAATGTGTCTTAGATGTACTAGAGTGAAGTGGTAAGCACTGTTGTGTATACTTTGAACCAGGTAAATGTTAATGGTAATTCTGGTAAGACCCCTTATGAGTTATGGTTTGGTCACAAGCCTACTATTAAGTATTTCAAAATCTTTGGAAGAAAGTGTTATATTAGGAGAGATGATGATATAGGAAAATTTGATGCAATAAGTGATGAAGGAATCTTCCTAGGTTAGTCCACTAAAATCAAGGCCTACCGATGCTATAACAAAAGAATGAGAAAGATGGTTAAAAGTGTAAATTTCAGAGTTGATGAGGAATTTGTCAAATCATCCAGACATCGTAGTTATGATTCAGATGAAGACATTACAAGACAAGGGAATAATACTCAAACACAAAATCTACTTCAAATTATTTTGTATGTTCTGGTGAAGCAACCTCAATTTGTTCCAGTAAATCAAGCCAATAAAGAGGCACAAAAAAGTGCAAGTGTAGAAGAAAGATCAGAAGAGTTAGAAGTTCAAGAATGTCCCAAAACTCCAAGGTATGTAAGGTTAAATCATTCTAAAAACCAAATCATAGGAGATAAGAGAAAAGGAGTGCAAACTAGAAGAAAAATTGCAGAAGAATATTGTTTGATTTCCAAGATTGAACCTAAAAATATCACTGAAGCCTATCAAGATGAACATTGGTTGGAAGCTATGAAGGAAAAGTTGACACAGATTGAAAAGAATGACACATGGCTACTAGTTCTGAGACCCAAAGAAAAAAATGTGATTGGTACTAAATGGGTATTTAGAAACAAGTTGAATGAAGAAGGTGAAGTGGTCTGGAATAAAGCAAGACTAGTATGTAAAGGGTATTCTAAAATGGAAGGTGTTGATTTTGAAGAAACCTTTGCCCCTATGGCTAGAATTGAAGTTGTTAGATTATTTCTTACTTATGTTGTATACAAGGATTACAAATTTTATCAAATGGATGTGAAGTCAACATTTCTGAATGGAGAACTAGAAGAAGAAGTGTACATTGAACAACTAGATAGATTTCAGCTAACAGAAAAAGGAGATATGGTTTGTAGATTGAAGAAATCTATGTATGTAATTAAGCAAGACCCTAGAGCCTGGTATGCTAGATTGGAAAAATATCTACTAAAGCTTGGATTTATTAAAGGTACTATTGATAGAAACTTATACTTCAAATTAGATAATAAGGAGTTGATTATAGAAGTTTTTGTTGATGACATTATTTTTGGAGGAAATGATAATCGATGTATGAAGTTTGTTGATGAAATGAAGAATGAATTTGAGTTGAGTATGATTGGAGAAATGAATTTCTTTCTGGGATTGTAAGTTACATAGTTGGACAAGGGGATTTTCATATCTCGGTCCAAATATGTTAAAGAACTATTGAAGAAGTTTGGAATGGATGACTAAAAACTTGTTGGTACCCCCATGGTGACTGGATGTAAGTTGAAATAGAATGACGACTCTCCTAAGAAAAATCAAACTAGGTATAGGTAAATGATCATTGGATTGCTCTATTTAACTCAAACTAGACCAGACGTTATGAATGTTGTATGTATGGTTGCTAGATTTCAGGCTGATCCAAAAGAATCACATGTGACTACTGTGAAGAGAATTTTTAGATATCTGAAAGGAACAGTTTACTTTGGACTTTGGTATCCAAAGGATGATGATCTCATTTTGTGTGCATTTACTGATGCAGATTGGGCTAGTGATGTAGATGATAGGAAAAGTACTAGTGATGGTGCTTTCTTCCTAGGGAAGAAATTGGTATCTTGGCTAAGCAAAAAGTAGAATTCCATTTCTCTATCTACTACTGAAGCAAAATACATTGCTGCTTCCAATAATTGTACTCAAGTGATATGGATGAAATAGATGTTGAGAGATATCAGGGTAATATATGAAGAGCCTATTGTCATATACTGTGACAATTCAAGTGCAATAAATATTTCAAAGAATTTGGTGTTGTATTCCAAGACCAAACATATATCAATCAAGTTTCATTTCTTGGGGGAGAAAGTGAATGAGAAAGAAGTTAGATTGGAATATGTGCCTACCAAAGAATAGGTTGTAGATATATTTACTAAGCCATTTTCAAAGGATACTTTTGAGTATCTCAGAGGAATGCTAGGGGTGATTACCCCTCCTGATAAGAACTAAAAGATGCATTTTCTTGCATCAAACCATGAGCTACATTGCTATATTCTGATCTGGATTAATGTTTCTATGACTGCTACTCAGGGGGAGTAGTTAGATGTACAGATATGTGGTTTAGAGCATGTATATGGAAAGGTCATTATTACCTTTTCCATTGATGTCAAAGGGCGAGTAGTGCATTGTGAAAAATATTTCTAAGGAGAAGAGCCTTGTGCGGAGAAGTGCAGTTGAGAAGGAGAAGTAAGTGTGTTGGGTTGATCATATTTTTCACATCATTTGTTGCAATCGATGCCAAAGGGGGAGATTCTTGGATGTTGTGGATATGGTTTTTGATATGTGGTTGTCATTGATGTCAACACTATTAGCATTTAGTATATCAGTTAGTCACTAATAAAATTTGACTCAAAATTTGACAAAATTTTGTAGGAATTTTGACGAAATTTCGTTGGAATTATTTTGTCAATTTTTCAACGAACTTTGAAATGTCAAAATTCTAACCCAGCTAACAATGTTGGGTCAGAATTTCGACGTTTCAAAGTTCGTCAAAAAATCGACGAAATAATTCTGACGAAATTTCTTTGAAATTCCAACGAAATTTTGTCATATTTTGAGTCAAAATGTATCAATGGTTGTATATGTCGAGGATATTGAGAAAATTGTAAGAGAAAGTGTTATAGGTTCCTAGTGGAACTGTATAGGTCAATAAGGTTTCTTATTCTGTACGTAAAAGATTAGCTTGTGTGAATTAAAGGGTCTATTGTTGAATATTTCTAGATCATCTACCAAAAGTTTCAGAGGTCCACATGAAGTTTTGATTGTGTTCTAGTCTGATAGTGTTTCTGTAGTCTCTATTAGTGTTCCTGAATGAAGATTGTGTTATTATAGTAATCTTAGTTGTTGTGGATTCTTCTCTATTGTTTCTTGGTGTTTTTTGTTGTCTTTAGATCATTATCTATCTTTGTGGTATGTCCACATTACTCAGAGAGCTCATGGTTGAAGATCTTTTCTTGCGCATGTTCGGGTTTTCATATTCTTGGGTGACATGTTGGTGGTAGCATGTTGTGGATCTTCATGGTGAAATTAATTAAATTATTTTTGTATTGGAGATGTTAACTTGGGTCTCCACTATGTTGTGGCTGACCTTGGTGGATTTGCATTGGAAATTTATTTGTGAATTTGGGCCGACATTGAAAATATGTTTTATTTTTCTGGCTGACTAAGTTGTGATGAAATCCCATGTTGTGGATATATAAGATCGATTCATTGAGAGAATTCAGTGTGTGCATAAGTGTGAATGTATGTCATAGAAAGTGTAAATGTGCAAACAGTACTTTTATCATTCGATTGCAGAGCAGAGAGTGAAGAAGTTTGAGCGAAGTGTGAAGAAGGTTTTCTGTGCGTAATTAGAACTGTAATCAAGCTTGTGTAGAAGCTATGCTTTCAGTTCATACTTTGTGGATCTAACCATATTTTTGTATTGTTGGACGGTGAGTCCTCTTTTGTATTTGAGCAGTGAGCTCTAGGTAGTGTGCCTGAATGCATGCACATTCCACTCGTTATTTCTTATTATACTTTAAATAGAGTATAATCTTGTGGACTAACATCTAGCCTGGTTTTCCCCTAACAAGGTTTCAACATAAAAAAAATTGGTGTTATTTGTCTCTCTGATGTGCTAATTGCTTGTGGTTAATTTCTTTTTCATTAGATCTGAGATTAAGTTGAGTTAAGTAAGAAAATTTTAAGTTTCTGTCACAACTAATTCACCCCCCCTCTCAGTTGTTCATCCTTGTTTTTCCAACACCTTATTGGATGACCACCATAGAACTCTATGAGTTGAAGGCCCAGCTAATGAAATTGCTAGATAAGGGACTCATAAAACCCAGTGTGTCTCCTTGGTGAGTGTCAATTATTTTTATGAAAAAGAAAGATGGAACTTTGCGTCTGTGTATAGATTATCAGATGTTGAACAAGGTTACCATCAAGAACTGATATCCACTCTCGAGGATTGATGAATTGTTTGATCAAATGAAGGGAACAACAATGTTCTCCAAAATTTATCTCAGTTTGGGGTACCATCAATTGAGGATTAAGGAAGAAGATATTTCGAAGAATGCATTTAGAACTCAGTATGAACATTATAAGTTCATAGTGGTACCTTTTAGTTTAACTAATGCACTAGTAGCCTTTATGAACCTTATGAATAGTGTATTTAGAGACTGCTTATATGAATTTGTCTTGATTGTCATTGAAAATATTCTAGTCTACAAAAGGATTGTTGAAGAGGAGGATAGACATTTGAGGATAGTCTTTCAGCAATTAAGAGAAAGGAAAGGATTTTGTAAACTATCCAAGTGTTCCTTCTATTATGACATAGTGCACTATTTGGGATATATCATTTTGGTAGAAGGAGTTTTCATAGATCTAGAAAAGATCAAGGTGATCGTGGAATGGCTAGTGCCTCAAAATGTGTCAAAATTATATAGCTTCATGGGCCTCACCAGATACTATAGGAGGTTTGTACAAGGGTTCTCTTAGATTGCATATCCTATTACCTCACTCCAAAGGAAAGGAACAGGGTTTGAATGGACAGAGAAATGCAAGGAGGCATTCCAAATCTTGAAGGAGAGGCTCACTACAACACTAGTGTTGACTATCCCTAATCCTAATGGGAGATTCATAGTAGTCATAGATGCTTCTGGAGAGGGATTGGGAGAAGTACTAATGCAAGATAGACAAGTACTGGAATATGAATCAAGGAAGCTCAAGCAACACAAAGTGAACTATGTACCTCATGATTTGGAATTGGTATCCATAGTTCATTCCTTATAGATGTTGATGCAGTACCTTATGGGAAATCCATTTGAACTCAAGACAAACCACTTGGGGTTGAGATATATATTTACCCAGCCAAACCTTAATGCATGATAGAGAAGGTGGCTAGAATTCCCTAGTGAGTATGACTTTGGAATTGAATACATAAAAGGGAAAGATAATAGGGTGGTTGATGTTCTTATTAGATGAAGATATATGACAACCATGATCTCAATGAGGTCTAACTTGAGGCATTAGGTAATTTAGAATCTACCAAGGGATGAGCACTATGAAAGAGTGAAGAGCACCCTAGCAGAAAATTGTTCAGATCATCGGTTTGACGGGTACAAAATTGAATTGGATGGTACTTTGAGGCACTAGAGAAGAATGTATATTCCTGATTCTGGAGAGCTGAGGAAGCTGGTTTCTGAAAAATTACACAATGCACCTTATTCAAGATACCCCATAGAATCCAATATGATCATGGAGTTGAAGACTATATTTTTGGCCTAAACTCAAGCAAGATGTAGTGTAGTATGTAGCCAAATTCTTGGAGTGCTAGCGAGTCAAGGATGAGCATGCACACCCAGTCAGGTTATTGTATCCTCATGACATACTTGAGTATAAATGGTAGGTGATTAGTATGGATTTTTCATAGGGGTTTCCATTGAGCAAGCATAAGCATGATGTCATCTTGGTTGTGATTGATAAGTTGACTAAGGTTGCACACTTTATTCTAGGAAACCTTAAGGATGGATCATTGACCTTGGCTAACAAATTTTTCTAAGAGATCTTCCATTTGCATGGAGTGCTAAATACTGTCATTTTTTATAGGGACACACAGATGACCTCAGGGTTTTGGATGACCTTGAATGGAGCATTGGGGACTCAATTGAATTTTAGCTTAGCTTATCATCCTCAGACTAATGGGTAGACAAAGAGGGTGAATCAAGTAGTCAAAGATCTCTTTAGAATGTATTGTATGGACCAACAGTATAAGTGGGAAGAATATTTTCCTTTGGTAGAGTTTTCTTACAATAAATCCTATCATACATTCTTAGGAATGGCACCATTTGAGGCCTTGTATGGGTGGGAGTGTCGTACCCCCATCAGTTGGGATAAATTGGAGGACATGATCATAGTAGGACTTGAAATGCTTACGAAAATGGAAGAAAAAATGAGGGTCATTAAGAGCATATTGAAAGAGGTGATAGACTGACATAAGAGTTATGCTGACAAGAACCAAACTCTTAGACAATTCAAAATAGGGGACAAAGCTTTCTTGAGAGTTAAACCTTGTAAGAGTACTATTTCTTTTGGAAAGTCTTCCAAGTTGGCCTCGAAATATGTGGCACCATTTGAAGTCTTGGAAGTGATTAACCTAGTTGCTTATAAATTAGCTCTACCACCTACTCTGGATCAACTTCATAATATGTTTCATGTTTCCTTTCTTAAGCCATATCATCTTTATGTGACTCATGTGCTTGATTGGAAATCCTTGCAGGTATAGGATCTAGGAGTGGTGCTAGTGGATCCCATTAGAATACTAGATAGACACAACGTTAAGTTGTGGAGTAGAGATATTGCTCAGTTTAAGGTCCAATGGGATCATTACTTAGAGGACAGTGCTACTTGGGAGGATGCAGAAGAAATAGAATGCCCCTTTCCACATTTTCTTGCCTGAAAAGAAACTCAATAATTTTGTTTGAAATTTTTAGATTGAAATTCTATGATATTTCCATCTTTAAAATTTTGATGTTGAAATAGACATATATTTCATGTGGTGTTGAAAATAGACATATATTTAGATGTGATGTTGAAATAGACATATATTTTGAAATGATGTTGAAATAGACATATATTTTATGTGATGTTGAAATCAACATATATTTTGATGTGATGTTTAAATAGACATATATTTTGAAATGATGTTGAAATAGATATATATTTTGATGTGATGTTGAAACATAGATATAATTTGAAATGATGTTGCAATAGACATATATTTCATGTGATGTTGAAATAGACATATGTTTTGATGTGATGTTAAAACAAACATGTATTTTTAAATGATGTTGAAATAGACATATATTTCATGTGATGTTGAAATAGACAAATATTTTGATGAGATGTTGAAATAGACATAAATGTTCAAAATTTATTATGATTTTATTTATTCCAACTTACTAGACATCGAGATGATGTCTCTTCCAAGAGGGGAAGGATGTCATAACCTAATTTTATTGCATATTTTTTAAAATATGGAAAATTAAATTATTTTTGAAATTCTATTAAATATTAAATAGAGATTTTGGAATATTCAAATGTTGAATATAAGGAGTTGATTGATGTTGACTTTGTGAATTTCTGAAAACTATTTTATATGTCATCAAGAATTGAACATTACTAATCAATTTTCAAGTGCAAGTGTGTGCAATTGTAGGGTGACAAGTTGAAGGAAGATTGAATGGTATTCCAATTGGAATTTGGGTGCACACAACACAAAAGGAATGATGACTTGAATTTGAATCAAATTGCATATATCATAGAACAAAATATCCTTATTTGAATTGTTATAGTGTTTGAAAATTTATGGCTTGTAGATATTAAATTTGTCTATTTTAAATTTGTGTTTGAAGAAACGAAAGAAACTTCCTTTTTAAATATATGTATATATAAATAAATATATAGAGAGAGTGCTCAAATTTTAATTTAAGTTCCCTATTGTAAGTAATAGTGTATGGAATTTGTAAGCCATAATAAAAATTTATACATGGAAGTGTATACACATAAATATATATATGTGTATGTATATTCAATAGTAGAACGTATGGTTAAGAATGGAACCATTTAAATAAACACATAAATATATATATATATACATACTTACATATTCAAATGCAAATTTAAATTTATATGTGTTGAATTCAATACAATAACCGATAGAATTCTAATACCGTACTATTAATTAAATCAAATAATATTATGGCAGTATGGAATACCATGAAATTAATAGCAATATTTGAATGTGTAGTGGCCGACAGCAAGGCCATAATGCCTCAGCCAAAGGCATGCAAAATATAGATTGTTGTTTCCATTTTGAATATACATGCAATGTGGGCACAAAATCTCAAGAAGAAGTGGGTGATTGGGAAGGAGAAAGTAGAGAAGCTCATGGAAATATCTAGAGATAACTTGTTCAATTGCAATATATGAGTTAATCCGAACCTTGCAAAGAATGCAAACTTGTTTTTTCATCTTTCCTTCCTTATTATCAAATGATATCCTTTCATTTTTTATGTCAATTTTTTTATCATTCAATAGTAAGTGCATTTAGATAAATTCCATGGCCTTGGGCTAAATGAAATGGCATCAACCACTGTGGGTCACTTGGCCTGCATTGTAAAGTATGAGTTCTTTTCTTTAGAAGCCATGTGGCTAGCTCTCTAAGTTAAGTCAAGCCTTGGAATGTTAAGTTGAGGTTGTTTTCTTTAATATTTCACTCACATGGAAGCCATACGATGGCCATAAAAATCTGTATTCTATTCCACTATATAATATAATGAATAAACATGGTTGTGGATCACTCAATGATCCCATCAAAAAGGGTTTATAACCCTGTGTTTTATTTTCTTATGGTTTTTTTCCCACCTTAGTAGCTGGTTGAGGCTTGAAGAGCTTCAAGAGCCCGGTCTTTAACTCTTTTTTCCTTTCAATGTTTAGCCAGTATGGCTATTAGAATCAAATTCGATGAAAGTGTAAATGCCGGCATTATTCTTTGTAGGATCAAATACAATCTAGGGGGATAGGATACCCTTCTAAATACTACATTTTCTTGTATTTTATCCAAACCATGTTATCGAATGGGATGATAATAAGAAAGTGGGGGTTGTGTCAAATGTTTCTAAGCCTTGTAATGTATGTAGGTTGTCTTTTGGTAATGAGCCAAACCCATTTGATGAGAATGGTGGCATGAAATCCATGTTTGAATGCATAAAAGGTTGGCATGTAGGATATTTCTACATGCATGGTATTAAAATAGCAAGCTACATGGGGAAATTTCAAATATATTAATGATGTTGAGAAAGGAGGATCTCAACCATTGGGGATTGGTTGACTTAGAGCAACCATATTTTGTTGTTGCAACCGATAGGGCATGAATATTATTTGAACAATAGTCATACTATCCTTATGTATGAAATAGGGCAATTTTGACTTGATTATTTTTTGTACAATGTGAAAGAACCGTTTTGTTTTCTTTTTTTTAATAGTGAACATATGCTTGTATAGTGATCATTTCTTAGTGAATAGCTAGAGAATTGTAACAAAGCAAATGACAATATTTGATTTTACATATAATTTATTTGTTGAAAAGGAATGTGGATGTTCTTTTGCATACAACTCTATTAGGTTTAAAATTTATCTTTATAGCAAATGTTATAGAAGCACAGTAGTGAAAATGCTTAAACAATATGTGTGAAATTGTTAGCATAAAACTTGTTCTATTTTCTTTAATTGAAAATGTAATGTCAATTAGAAAATTATCTAAGATTGTAATATGAATTAATGATTATTTTAGAATTTATGCACAAACTTAAACATTAGTAGGCACATATATGTGTATGCACATAGACTTCATCTATGTACATACACATACTTGTGACATACCTTCTTTTGTTTTTAGTACCATTTTAAAAGGGAAAAATGCTCAAGATGATAAGTAGAAATTAGTCATAAGAATGATGTGATTAAATGATGAAATGCTCTGTGAATCAAAAATCTAATTTAAGTTAGAGTATAGTTAGCATTTTGGAAGACATTTGTGAAGAATTATTTTGAATATTGGAACAAAATAGTAATAGTTTAGTTGACTAGAGCATCTATGGGTAGTTGCTACTAGAGGGTAGATAGCTATTATAGTAGAAAGTTACCTTCTTGGATGGGTGCCAAAATGCAGTTAGAGAGTATAGGTTTTCTTTACTAGAACCTATTATTTTTTGTTGTTGCAAAACACTTATTATGCTTGTCCAAGCAATATTGTTCATTATGTATGCATGAATAAACTCTCTCATTTCACTCTCTGTCATTCCTAGCATAGATCTTGCACTTTCTTTTCCATCATGCAAATAGAAATTGCATGTTGATGTTTGGGCACACACCAAATTCCACCTTGCAGGTTGTTCTCTTGCTAAACTTTCCATGCAGGGTCAGGCATTCTTCAAGTCAAAATAATATTGGGGAAGCGTAAGCTTCGTGGTTTGGCAGTAAAGCACTTCAACCACATTCTCATCCACCAATGGAGGTGAGCATTGAAGAAGAACCTTAGTTGTTCACCAGACTATTATAGTCTATGTTGTAACTTGATATATAAATCATTTATGTACTTGATAGAAAATGTACTATGAAATGACATTGAGGGCTTAGGATCCAAGAAAAACTTGATATTGTAATTTGACTTTTGAAGTGAATATAAGAATATTTGACTCATTTTAAATGGACATGTATAACTATGATTGACTTTAGCCACTAGTTATGTCTTTTTAATTTGGAGTATATTCATGTGTCATTTACAATAATATTAATTAAGTAATAATTTGGAATAGGTTATTACATTTGGTATTAGAGCTTATGGTTCAGCTCTAGGCCTTTTGAATCGACCATAGTTAACTAGGGTAGTTGGCCTTTGACCCAAAACTTGAAGTCCTAAGAATTGACCAAACCTGAATTGAATGTGAAAATGGGAAGGTCAAAGGTAGGATGAAGGAAAGGGAAAACTGTTAGAACCCCACACAAGAATGACATAAAGGAAGGAAACACCAAGGTGGAGGTTCCACCAAAAATTCCTGATGACAGAACTCTAGCTCAAGCTCTTACGCGACTGAAGCTAGAGAGGTTCCTAAAGATTGGGGAGAAGCAAGCACCTAAAATAAAAAATCCTTCCCCAATCCAAGACTGACCTCTAGGGTGTGGAACCAACGCACCCTTGTTTCCTAAAGAGGAAAAGGAGAGCCTACATGCTCAACCATCTTCTTCTATAATTTTTGAAGTAAACCTAGAGGATGACCCTGAGGAATGTCCTTTATCTGACATCGAGAAATCAGAGTGATGTAGCTCTAAGCCTATTGTAAATAAGGGTCTATTGACTCACCTTAAATATAAATAAAATCAAATGGTATTTTGGTGTGTTCAATGAGAGCCTCTAAAAATGTTTGTAGGATGCATGAATGTCTATGTCTTCTAAATTTATGGATGTATACATATGAAAAATTATGTGATGTAGCATAAGAACATTTACTCATAGAACCTTGTGTCAAGATGCGATGAAAATGACTATGTTTTAGGATAAGTGTGAGACGCCATGTTAACCACCAAGAAAGATAGGGGTGGTAGTGGTTTTGATAATGGACCTAACAAGAGGTTAGAGAAAAATTTGGAGATTCTAAACCAAAAAGAGTCTCACATGGATCTTATTGAGCAAGAAGTTTGAGTGGCATGCGAGGACCAAAACTATAGGAATGTAGAAGGAAATCAAAGAGATAGTGTTCTAGGGGTAGGTCCATGAGGTTGAGCTTGGAAAAGAACTCAAAAGAGTAGCACTGCCCAATTTCTATGGTAAGGCTATCAGAGTAGGAGTTGAGGCTTGGATTATAGAAATTGAAAAATACTTTTGGCTTTGAAACCTTTCTAAACAGACTAAGGTGACATGGGATATGCATTAGCTCTCACATGAAGCAACAACTTGGTGGGATAATGAGAAGTTAGAACAAAACCTATAACCTTCTGAGATCACTTGGGAACTCTTCCTCCAAGCTTTCAGGAATACATGGCTACCACAACTTTTCTTTGACAAGAAAATGATGGAATTTCATAGCTTAACACACGGAAATATGACTATGATTTTTTATTAGGAAAAGTTCACAAATTTGTTGAAGTATGTGCCTCAATATCAGGGGGATGAATGGTTATGTATCCAAAAAATTATAGTGGAACTCAGAACTCACATAGGAGATGAGGTGGGTATGCACAAACCTCAAACTATGAGTGAATTTTTTCAAAAATCCACCAAACAAGAACATAAGTTGTAGTAGTTATCCAATTCTCACAGTGATTCAATTTCTAAGTCTCGGTATGGAAAGAAGAAAATTCATAAGGGAGTCAACATCCATCAGATTTGTAATCTCAAGAGGGGAAGTGAATCACAAGACAAAGGTGAAGATGGTAATGGTGGAAAGAACAAGAAAGAAAACAAGGGTAAGGGCAAGGATGACCAAAAGTAGAAGGGCTTTAGAGAGCACAAGCCAAGAGGTTGTAAAGGACCTCGAGATGGATGCTATACTTTTAGAGGAAATCATAACGCCTTGAATTATCCTTAGTGGTCGAAGTTCCAAAGGGAAGGAAGCTATCAGTAGAATCACTATATCCATGTTGTAGTGGACAAAAAATAACTAGAATAATAGGATTCACCATTTCATCTAATGGGTAAGCTCTATGGCCAATCTATCTCTATCTTAATTGATACTAGAGGTATTGAATGTTTTGTAAATCCTATAATAATATCTAAGATACACATTAGACCTGGGTACATGGAACACTCTTGGACAGTCTAGTATGGTAATCAAGTAGACCAGAGGGTATATATTTGTCTCTTTTGCAGAGAGTTAGAACTTCCAACCTTTCAAACTTAAGTAAACTTGTATGTGGAACCCTTAGGCTCATATGATGTAACTTTGGGAATAAATTTGTTAACTAAGCATAAAAATTTAGTGAACTGTGAGGATAAGGTGGTCAACTATTTTGGATGATTATGGAAACCTCATTGAGGTTTGTGGAATGCATAGACCCTTAGAGCTTACAAAAATTTCTGCAATGTAGCTCAAGAAGGCTCGTTGAAAGGGGTGTGTGATTTATGTAGTGCATGTTAGTAATCTTGACCACACAGAGCCATATTTAGATGATTATCCTATTCTCAAGGATTTCTAGGACATATTACTTCATGAACTTATGAAATTTCATCTGAAGCGGGAATTCAATTTTTCCATCGACCTAGTTCTAGGAACTGAGCCTCAATCCAAGGCACCTTATTAGATGACCACTACAGAACTCTATAAGTTGAAGGCTTGACTAATGGAATTGATGGATAAAGGAATCATAAGACCCAGTGTGTCTCCTCGGTGAGTGTCAATTATTTTTATGAAAAATAAAGATGGAACTTTGCATCTGTGTATAGATTATCAGATGTTGAACAAGGTTAACATCAAGAATCGATATCCACTCTCAAGGATTGATGAATTGTTTGATCAAATAAAGGGAGAAACGGTGTTCTCAAAATTGATCTCAGGTTAGGGTACCATTAATTAAGGATTAAGGAAGAAGATATTCCAAAGACTGCATTTAGAACTTGGTATGGACATTATGAGTTCACAGTGGTACCTTTTGTTTTAACCAATGCACTAGAAGCCTTTATGAACCTTATTAATAGTGTATTCAAAAATTGCTTAGATGAATTTTTCCTCATCATTAACAACATTCTCGTCTACTCAAGGAATGTCGAAGAGGAGGATAGAAATTTGAGGATAGTCTTTCAATGATTAAGAGAAAGGAAACTCTTTGGGAAGTTGTCCAAGTGTTTCTTCTATAAGGACAAAGTGCACTATTTGGGCCATATCACTTCGGTGGAAGGAGTTTCCGTAGCTCCTAAAAATATCAAGGGAATCATGGAATGGATAGTGCCTTAAAATGTGTTAGAAGTACCTAGCTTCATGGGCCTCACAGGATACTATAGGAATTATGTGCAAGGGTTCTCTTAGATTGCATCTCCTATTACCTCACTCCAAAGGAAGGGGATGTAGTTTGAATGAACCAAGAAATGTGAGCAAGCATTCCAACTCCTGAAGGAGAGGCTCACTACAACACTAGTGCTAACTATCCCCGATGCTAATGGGAGATTCATAGTAATCATAGATTATTATGGAGAATGATTGGGAGTAGTACTAATGCAAGATGGACAAGTAGTAGCATATGAATCAAGGAAGCTCAAGTAGAAAAAAGTGAACTATGTGCCTCATGATTTGGAATTGGAATCCATAGTTCATGCCTTACAGATGTGGAGGCAATACATTTTTGGAAAGCCATTTGAACTCAAGATAGACCACTTGGAGTTGAGATATATATTTACCTAGCCAAAGCTTAATGCATGACAAAGAAGGTGGCTAGAATTCCTTAGTGAGTGTGAATTGGGAATTGAATACATAAAAGGGAAAGAGAACATAGTTGTTGATGCTCTTAGTAGATGAAGACATATGACATGCATGATCTCAATGAGGTTTAACTTGAGGCAGTTGGTAATTCAAAATCTACCAAGGGATGAGCACTATGAAAGAGTGAAGAGCACCCTAGCAGAAAATCCTTTAGATCATCAGTTCAACGAGTATGAAATTGGACCAAATGGTACTTTGAGGTACCAAAGAAGAATGTATATTCCTGACTATGGAGAGATGAGGAAGTTTGTTTTGGAAGAATTTCACAATGCACCTTATTTGAGACACCTCGGAGTATCCAAGATGATCATGGAGTTAAAGACTCTATATTTTTGGCCTAAACTCAAGAAGGATGTAGTGGAGTAACAACCAGATGCTTGGAGTGTCGGCGAGTCAAGGATGAGCATGCACACCCAACTGGGTTCTTGTGTCCCCATGACATACCTGAGTATAAATGGTAGGTGATCAGTATGGATTTTGTATAGGGGTTTCCATTGAGCAAGAATAAGCATGATGGCATCTTGGTTGTGATTGATAAGTTGACTAAGGTTGCACACTTCATTCTAGGAAACCTTAGGGATGGATTGTTGACCCTGGCTAAGAAATTTTTCGAAGAGATCTTCCATTTCCATGGAGTTCCAGAGACTATCATTTCTGATAGGGACACATAGATGAACTCAAATTTTTGGATGACCTTGAATGCAGAATTTTGGACTAAATTGAAATACAAATGACTTATCACTCTCAAACTGATGGAAAGATAGAGAGGGTGAATCAGGTAGTCAAATATCTCTTCTGAATGTACTGTATGGACCAACAATATAACTGGGAAGAATATTTTCCTTTGGTAGAGTTTTCTTACAACTCCTAACATACATCCTTAAGCATGGCACCATTTCAAGCCTTATATGGGTAGAAGTTTCGTACCCCCATCAGTTGGGATAAATTGTAGGAAAAGATCATAGTAGGACCTAAAATGCTTAAGGAAGTGGAAGAACAAATGAGGTTCATTAAGAGAAGATTGAAAGAAGAGACATACTAAAAGAAGAGTTATTCCAACAAGAACTGAATTCTTAGATAGTTCACAACACGGGACAGTTTTCTTGAGAGTTAAACCTCATAAGAGTGTGTTGCTTTTGGAAATTCTTCCAAGTTGGTCCCAAGATATGTGGGACTATTTGAAGTCCTAGAAGTGATTAACCTAGTTTCTTATAGACTAGCTCTACCACCTACTCTAGCTCGACTTCATAATGTGTTTCATGTTTCTTTGCTTAATCCATATCATCCTCATGTGACTTATGTGCTTTATTGGAAATCCTTACAGGTACAAGATCCAAGAGTGGTGCTAGTTGTTGGAACTGTAAACTTCTGATGATTTTCATGTTGTTCATACCCATGCATTTTCCAAACGAGTCACATCACGAACACATTTTGCTCACATTTTGCCCATATTTTCCCCATAAAATCATCTATGTCTGAGTATTGTACTTTCTAGTTCCTATCGACGTGAGATAATTATGGTCTCCCTGACCCTTAATGTTTTTCTGCTTGTAAAACATTTGTGTTACCTATCGACAAGACGTTTCTGATGTCTTGGTGATTGGATTTCATTTGCTGGTGGCTTTTGGCAGGACTTCTTCACGGTTTCGGCGATAAAGGATACACAAATCGACAAGAGTTATACTGTCGGGATTTGGTCTTATTGATTTCAATATGTCTCCCTTACTGACAACAGAAAAGGCATATCGGCGAAAGAAATCATTTTTCAGAAGGATGTCATAGCGAACATAATGTGTCTTACCGATTAGCTCATGTGGACTTACTTCGGCCAGAGTCGTGGTATTCGGGATGAGGTCTTGGTGAGACCTTATTGTCTCATAGACTGGCAATTAAAGGAGCTCATTGGTGAGAGATTTTCTTTGGAGTATGGTGATGGCGAAGTGCAGGGGGTCTCACTGATGGAACACAAAAGGGACTTTGTCGGCATGAAAATTGAATTGTCTCAACAACTCAGGATGAATAAGGGGCTTTTGGTGAAATATAATGTGGTCTATGAGAGGTCTCCTCGATATCACAGGGTCACGGCGAAAGAAAATGAGGAAAAGGAAATGCTGCTTGGTAAGAAAACTACTTGTGTCTCAACGATTGTAAAGAACACAACATATGAGCTCTCGGTGTGATATGAAGTTTTTGATTTGATTTCTCCCTGACGGTAGAAAGTCACAGTGAAACACAAAGAACACGGGATGACTGACAGCATTATAATTTCCTTTGGCATACTTACAGGGTTGTCTCAGCGAATGATTAACAAAAACTCAGTTGTTGTGGCCGACATGTGAATTTCTAAATATAGTTACAGGCCGACATGGGATTTTCCCGAATACGACAGTTGGCCGACATTGGAATATGAAGCGATGTGTTTCCTGATGCTGGTGTATAAATATTCATTCTTGATTTTGAATGGAAAGGATTAAATCAGATTTTAGGAGAAGCAATAGGTAGTCTAGGAATGGATACAGTAGAATAAATTTCTCATATCAGAGACTATGTGCATGTTTTCAAATGGTGATTTCAATGAAATTCAGTTGATGTGGCAGTTTATCTCTAGTGTCAATTGTTTGTTGAGTTTATTGAAAAGTATTGCTAAGTTGTCTCCAAGTTGATTCTTTCTGGTTGTGTAAATTGATATAACAAGTTTATTTTTAGTTTATCAGTGCACATTTGTTGTATCTATGTGATTAATTAACTAGTTCTCTCAAGGAGAGATTAAATCCTTTTGGTTGATCATAGTAATCAGGGAGATTCATCTAGATTATTAAAGTAGAGCTTAGTAGTCATAATCTTGCATGTTTATACAAGTTATAAACAAAATATATGCCAGCAATTTGAGCTTCTGCCAGAATAAGTTGCCCACTTTTGTTTCATTCAACTCTGCATACCCAATAAGGCACTGGTCACTGCAAATTCATCATTTGGATTCATTCAGTTTCTTTACATCTATTAATTAAACATTTTAGGATTTAGATTAGAAGATTGCTATTGCTATTTGTACCAAGTTTGATTTCATTTGTTCACTTCCATCTGCCATTATGGACAAATCTTTGCAAGAAGGATAATCATAAGTCAAGTCTACTTCATTCAGATAGGTACACCCGCCTAGGTCTAGTAGCACCTAAAGAGTAGAAGGTTGAAAGCTTTTGACCTTATCTGTTACCCTAAATCATATCAAGAGGTTGGTAGCCTCTTGAGGCATTCCGCCTACGTTTTTGAGAGCTAACAAATTGGTGACTCCACTAGGGATTACATCAGAAAATTTAGTTAAAGACCATCATATAGAGTCAGTGAAGAAAAGGTTGTAATTTGAGAAGATTCAGAAAGAGTAGTTCTGCTAGGGAAGATCAAAAATAATCATTTTCCTACTTTTGGAAAAGTAGGTGGCGACTCTGAAAAAGCTTGATGAAGAATGGAATTTGTATATGGAACGAATGAATACACAAATGCAGGCAGGCATTGGACTCCTCAAATGCTTGATAGTACAATTGGAAATTTTCACAATGGAGGCAATGCATATCATGCACAATAGAATATATACTCACCACAACCACCTCATGGTCAGCAGTATGTTCCACATCATCATACATAGTACAATAGTCCACCGTACTAGCATCAGTACCCACCTAGCACCCCCCCTCATCAATACACAACAATGATCAGAAAGTTTGATTTGGTAGGGATTCAATTATCCCCTTATCCAATGGATGGTAGTTGGAGAAGTCTTGTTCCAAAGTTGATAGGGAGTAATGCAATTACTGTTGAAGAGCATTTAAGGAGTTTCAATTCTTTCATCCAAGATTTGGATGTGCCATATGAAGATTTACACATGAGGCTATTCATGATATCACTTATTGAAGACACTAGGGATTGGTTCAGCAACCTACTGACAGTCTCTATTAATTCTCTCCAAGGATTTTAGGATCAATTCTTTGAGCAATATGGGAATCTAGGTGCACCAGATGCTGCTCTTCATGAATTAATACGGATTCAGAAAGATCAAAATGATACAATTTATGATTTTAATCAGAGATTCAATAAATTGCAGAATAAAATGCCTCCTGGATCAAGGTTGCTAGACTCTATAGCACTGAGTGTTTATTTGAATGCATTTGATCCTAAAATAGGGTATGAACTAAGAAGTAGATTCTCAGGAGACTTAGCTGAGGGTCAGAAGATGGCACTAACAATTGAAAGCAATAGGAAGGCTGCTGGTATAATCAATAAAAGAGACAATCCTAAGGTTCCTCAACAAAGTAGCAATAATCAGTACAGAAAGAAGAATACTTACAGAAATGAGAGGACGAGGTTGCATGACATGCCTTATAATAAAAACTGGAAGGACAGAAAACCTATAACAGCTAGGCCTGGAAGAAAAGAAACTCCTGATCCATTGAGCAAGAGGGGAACCTATATGGTAAGTAACAATTAGTTCTATGAATTTTGTGATAAGCCACATTCCCTAGATTATTGTGTTGTAGCCCAAAGAATGCAGGAAGAGGGAATACTGATGGGAGACGGTGGAGAAGATCACACAATGTATTTAACTTCAAATACTTTTCACCATATTGAGGAAGGGTACTCATCTTCAGAGGATGAAGGTTATGAGTATGATGTTTCAAATCAGAAATACAATGACCATATGGCTGAACAGCAGGTCCTTTCTGATTCTGAAGATGATTATACATAGCCACATTCTGTTGAGATGCCTGCTCAGTGCGGTATGAGGAGACTCACCAAAGAGGAGATAGAGAGACTAACTGTTGTTGTAGTTGAAGAAGCGAAGAGTAAGTACTGGTTAAGAAATAGGACAATAAATGAGAAGGAAGTTAAAGAGTTGCACAAAGAAATGCAAGAGATGGATCAGAAGGAAGAGAACAAAGGAGAAACATTGGAGCAGAAGAAAAGGATTAAGGCTGAAGGCTCCTCTTTTGACTCCATTCAAGTGTTATCCCAGGGGAAAAGGTATGAAGACCTCGGTGATATCATGGATGAGCATCAAGACATTGATCAAATTATGTAGCCGATAGAAGATGAGACGTATGCAAGTCAGAATGACTCATATGATAGCTTGCATGATGAGGATGAAGGTACAAGAGATCTCTCTTCCATAACAGATTGTGACAAGGAAAGCAGTGTATGTTATGAGGGATCCAGTGAATTTTTAGACTGTGAAGATGGATTTGTGGATTTTGATATGCAGCAAGTTGAAAGCTACGAAGATACAGCTGATGAAGAAGAGGTTTGTACATTTGAAAATGGCTTCCAAAATTTTTCAAACCCATTCTATGATGAAGAGTTAAAAGAAGATCAGATGATATTTTGCAGAGGTATTCCCATGAATGAACTTCAGGTATTTTCAAATCCACTTTATGATAAAGCGGAGATAATTTCAGGTAAGCAGAATGATGGAATAAATGACTGCGCTGATAATGTTTCTAATTTCTCTTTCTCTGATGACCTTGGACTTCTCTTTGATGATGACAAAAGTAAAGAATGCAACTGTAGTGATGAAAGTGTAGAGACTTGTTCACTTAGCTGTGAACAGATTTTAGATTTGTTAATGCCTAAATATCAGAGATATGTACATGTGGGTGATCTTCAAACTTTGTGTCCAGCTTACATTTGTTTTGACAGTGAAATATCTTTGTGTAAATATTTTTATGACTCCCAGTGCATTTCTTGGAATGATGGTGAAACCTTTGGTGTTGATCAAAAGCATGTGTCCATTCAAGATGAGGTATGTGATTTTGAAATTTCTAACTCATGTGAAGAATACTTTTATCTGCATACCAAGGATGATAGAGGTCCAGATTTGATTGGCTCATATATGCTTGATATTGAAGATATGAGTCATAATCTAGTGTTGACTCCAAATGGTAGTGTCAAAGAGGTGAAAAAAGTCTCAGATTTGTTTGTTTCAGATAGCATTGATATGACATAATTTTTTGGTTCTCAAGAGAAGTACTTTGATGATGAATTTTCAATACAGCTGGGAGAATGTTTTATAATACATAAAAATGAGGAAGATAGTGAGAAATGTTGTATTGAATATGGATGCATTTTATATATTAAAGATAACAAGGGTTTGTCCCGTGATGATGAAGAATTTGAATTGCTGAATGGTGTAGGGATTTTGGACCAAACTGAGCACAATGATTCTCTAAGAACTTTCAATAACAATGACATGGAAAATTGCATGGATTTCTTCAGGAAGAATCTGATGAACTCAAGACAAAACCAGGTATTTGACAGGGGAAAGTATGGTTTGAGTTTTAGATCGTAACAGCTCAGAACAGGTGAAGTTGAAACATAGAGGATTAAGGGTTGCTAGTGCAAGGACAACTCTTGCTTATCCTCTTTAAAATTCTTTTCCATGCATAGTAGTTTAGGGTTTTGTTCATCTCCATTTTGCATTCGTTCCATCATGCTATTTGTCCATTCCCATTTTGCTCATTTTGTGTCTGGTCTGCTCACCCAAATATCTGGAACCTTGCAATGATCTTACTATCATTCATCCCTAGATGGAGCCACTATTGGAACTATAAATTTCTGATGATTTTCATGTTGTTCATACCCATGCATTTTCCAAACGAGTCCCACCACGAACACATTTTTCTCACATTTTTCCCATATTTTCCCCATAAAATCATCTGTCTGAGTATTGTACTTTCTGGTTCCTATCGGTGTGAGATAATTATGGTCTCCCTGACCCTTAATGTTTTTCTGCTTGTAAAACGTTTGTGTTGCCTATCGGCAAGACGTTTCTAATGTCTTGGCGATTGGATTTCATTTGCTGGCAGCTTTCAGTAGGACTTCTTCACGGTTTCGGCGACAAAGGATACACAAATCGATAGGATTTATACCATCAGGATGTGGTCTTATCGATTTCAATATGTCTCCCTGACTAACAACAGAAAATGCATATTGGCGAAAGAAATCATTTTTCAGAAGGATGTCATAGCGAACATAGTGTCTTACCGATGAGCTCATGCGGACTTACTTCTGCTAGAGTCGTGGTATTCGGGATGAGGTCTTGGCGAGACCTTATTGTCTCACCGACTGGTAATTAAAGGAGCTCATCGGTGAGAGATTTTCTTTGGAGTATGGTCTTGGCGAAGTGCAGGGGGTCTCACCGATGGAACACAAAGGGTACTTTTTTAGCATGAAAATTGAATTGTCTCAGCGACTCAGGATGAATAAGGGGCTTTCGGTGAAACATAATGTGGTCTACGAGAGCTCTCCTCGACATCACGGGGTCACGGCGAAAGAAAATGAGGAAAAGGAAACGCTGCTCGGTAAGAAAACTGCTTGTGTCTTAGCGATTGGAAAGAACACAACATATGAGCTCTCGGCGTGATATGAGGTTTTCGATTTGATTTCTCCCCGATGATAGAAATTCACGGTGAAACACAAAGAACACAGGATGACTGACAACATTATAATTTCCTTCGGCATACTTACAAGGTTGTCTCAACGAATGATTAACAAAAACTCAGTTGTTGTGGCCGACATGTGAATTTATAAATACAGTTGCAGGCCAACATGGGATTTTCCCGAATACTACGATTGGCCAACATTGGAATATGAAGTGATGTGTTTCCTGAAGCTAGTGTATAAATATTCATTCCCGATTGTGATTGGAAAGGATTAGATCATATTTTAGGAGAAGCAGTAGGTAGTCTAGGAATGGATACAGTAGAATAAAGTTCTCATATCAAAGACTATGTGCATGTTTTCAAATGGCGATTTCAATGAAATTCAGTTGATGTGGCAGTTTATCTCTGGTGTCAATTGTCTGTTGAGTTTATTGAAAAGTATTACTAAGCTGTCTCCAAGTTGATTCTTTCTAGTTGTGTAAATTGATATAACAAGTTTATTTTCAGTTTATCAGTGCACATTTGTTGTATCTATGTGATTAATTAATTGGTTCTCTCAAGGAGAGATTAAATCCTTTTGGTTGATCACAGTAATCAGGGAGATTCATCTAGATTATTAAAGTAGAGCTTAGTAGTCATAATCTTGCATGTTTATACAAGTTATAAACAAAATATATGCCAGTAATTTGAGCTTCTGCCAGAATAAGTTGCCCACTTCTGTTTCATTCGACTCCGCATACCCAATAAGGCACTGGTCTCTACAAATTCATCATTTGGATTCATTCAGTTTCTTTACATCTATTAATTGAACATTTTAGGATTTAGATTAGAAGATTGCTATTGCTATTTGTACCAAGTTTGATTTCATTTGTTCACTTCCATCTACCATTGTGGACAAATCATTGCAAGAAGGATAATCATAAGTCAAGTCAGCTTCATTCAAATAGGTACACTCGCCTAGGTCTAGCAGCACCTAAAGAGTAGAAGGTTGAAATATTTTGACCTTGTCTATTACCCTAAATCGTATCAAGAGATTGGCAGCCTCTTGAGGCATTCTGCCTGCGTTTTTGAGAGCTAACACTAGTGAAGCCCATTAGAATCCTAGATAGACACAACGTTAAGTTGTAGAGCATAGATATTGCATAGTTTAAGGTGCAATGGGATTAGTACTTAGAGGACAATGCTACTTGGGAGGATGCAAAATAAATAGAACACTCCTTTCCACACTTGCTTTCTTGAAAAGAAACTCAATAATTTTGTTTGAATTTTTTGGATTAAGATACTATGATATTTCTTGCTTAACAATTTTGATGTTGAAATGGACATATATTTCATGTGATTTTGAAAATAGACATATTTTGATGTGATGTTGAAATAGACATATATTTTGAAATGATTTTGAAATAGAAATATATTTCATGTGATAATGAAATAGACATATATTTTGATGTGATGTTCAAATAGACATATATTTTGAAATTATTTTGAAATAGAAATATATTTCATGTGATGTTGAAATAGACATATATTTTAAAATGATGTTGAAATAGACATATATTTTGATGTGATGTTGAAATAGACATATATTTTGAAATAATGTTGAAATAGACATATATTTCATGTGATGTTGAAATAGACATATATTTCATGTGATGTTGAAATAGACATATATTTCATGTGATGCTGAAATAGACATATATTTTGATGTGATGTTGAAATAGACATATATTTTGAAATGATGTTGAAATAGACATATTATTAATGTGATGTTGAAATAGACATATTTTGATGAGATGTTGAAATAGACATAATTGTTCAAAATTTGTTATGATATTTTTTATTTCAACTTATAGACATTGGGACGATGTCTCTTCCAAGAGGGGAAGGATGTCATAACCTAATTTTATTGCATATTTATTTAAATACAAAAAATTGAATATTGATGAAATTCAATTAAATCTTAAATGGAGATTCTAGAATATTCAAATATTTAATATAAGGAGTTTCCTAATGTTGACTTCATGAATTTTAGAAAACCATTTTATATGCCATCAAGAATTGAACATTATTGGTCAATTTGCAAGTGAAAGTGTGTGCAATTGTAGGGTGATAATTTGAAGGACAAGAACACGATTGAAGTAGGATTGTTTAGCCAAATCAAACAATAAGCCAGTTGGAATCTGGGTGCACACACCACAAAAGGCATGATGACTTGCATTTGAATCAAATTGCATATATCAAAGAATGAAATATACTAATTTAAACTATTACAATGTTTGAAAATATATGGGTTGTAGATATAAAATTTGTCTTTTAAAACTTTGTGTTTGAAGAAATGAAAGGAACTTTCTTTTAAAATATATATATATATAGAGAGAGAGAGAGAGATGCTCAAATTTGAATTTAAGTTCCCTATTGTAAGTAATAGTGTATGGAATTTGTCAGCCATAACAAACAATTATACATGAAAGTATATATACATATATATACAAATGTATATATATATATATATGTGTGTGTGTGTGTGTATGAAATAGTATAAAATATGGTAAAGAAGAATGGAATCATTTAAACAAACATGGAAATATATATATACAAATTTAAATTTATATGTCAAATTCAATTCAATAACTAATATAATTCTAATATTGGACTATTAATTAAATCAAATAAGATTATGGTAGTATGGACTGCCATGAAATTAATAGCAATATTTGAATGTGTAGTGGCCGACGGCAAGGCCATAATGCCTCTACTAGAGGCATGCAAAAGATAGATTGTTGTTTCCATTTTGAAAACACACGTAGTGTGGATGAAAAAGCTCAAGAAGAAGTGGGTCATTTGGAAGGAAAAACTAGAGAAGCTCATGGAAAAATCTGAAGATAACTTATTCGATTGTAATAGTTGAGCTAATCTGAAACTTGCAAAGAATACAAACTTGTTTTTCTATCTTTCCTTCCTTATTATCGAATGATATCCTTTCATTCTATATGTCTATTTGTTTACCATTCAAAAGTAAGTGCATTTAGATAAATTCCATGGCCTTGGGCCAAATGCAATGGCTTGGATTGTAAAGTATGAGTTATTTTTATTAGAAGCCATGCAGCTAGCTCATTAAGCTAAGCCAAGCCTTAGAATTTTAAGTTTAGGTTTTCTTCTTTAAGATCTCACTCATGTGAAAGACATATCATGGCCATCGAAATATTTATTTTGTTCCACTGTATATTATAATGAATAAACCATGGTTGTGGATCACTCAATGATCCCATGAAAGAGGGTTTATAACCTTGTGTTTTATTTTCTTAGGGTTTTGTTCCCACCTTAGCAGTTGGTCGAGGCTTGAAGAGCTTTAAGAGCCTGGCCTTTAAATCAGATTTTTCCTTTAAATTTTTAGCTAACATGGCTATCAGAATTAAATTTGATGATAGTGTAAATGTTTCCATTACTCTTTGTATAGGATTGACTATGATCTGGGAGGATAAGAGACCCATATGAATACTTCATTTTCTTGTATTTTATCCAAACCATGTTATCGAATGGGACGATAACAACAAAGGGGGTATGTGTTGAATATTTCTAAGCCTTGAAATGTATGTAGGTTGTCTTTTCATAAGGATCCAACCCCATTCGATGATAACAGTGACATGAAATCCATGTTTGAATGCATAGAAGGTCGACATGTAAGATATCTTTGCATGGATGGTATTAAAATAGTAAGGTACATGGGAAAATTTCAAATGTATTAATGATGTTTAGAAAGGAGGATCTCGGCCATTGGGGATTGGTTGACTCAGAGCAACCATAGTTTGTTGTTGTAGCCTATAGGGAATTAATATTATCTGAACAATAGTCATGTATTTTCCTTATGTATGAAATAGGGAAATTTTGACTTGATTTTTTTTTGTACAATGTGGAAGAACCGTTCCATTTTCTTATGTTTAATAGTGAACACATGCTCGTATAGAAATAATTTATCATGTGAATAGCTAAAGAACTATAACAGAAAAAATGACAATATTTGATTTTACATATAACTAATTTGTTGAAAATGAATGTGGATGTTCTTTTCCATACAACTCTATTGGGTTTAAAAGTTATCTTTACAGCTGAAACAACATGATTTATAACTATTTAGTAGGAAACAACATTTCTTTTGTTCAAACAATAAATGTACACATGCAAAAATCTAGTTTTGCAAATGTAAAGTAGGAAATAGTATTTTTTTTTGTTAAATAGTGAATGTTCCTTATGTAAACAACAAATGTTGTAGAAGCATAGTAGTGAAAATGCTTAAACAATATGTGTGAAACTATTAGCATAATGCTTGTTCTTTTTTCTTTACTTGATAATGTAACATCAATTAGAACACTATCTAGGATTACAATCTTAATTAATGATTATTTCAGAATGTACGCACAAACTTAAACATTAGTAGGCACATATATGTGTATGCACGTAGACTTCATCTATGTACATACACATACTTGTGGAATACCTTATTTTGTTTTTAGTACATTTTTAAAACATAAAAATGCTCAAGATGATAAGTAGAAATTAGTCATAAGAGTGACGTGACTAAATGATGAAACACTCTATGAATCGTAAATTTGATTTCAGTTAGAGTATAATTAGCATTTTAGAAGACATTTGTGAAGAAGTATTTTGAATATTGGAACAAAACAGTGATACTTTAGTTGACTAGAGCATCTATGGGTAGTTGTTGCTAGAGGGTCGATAGTTGTTATAGTAGAAAGTTACCTTTTGGGACAGGTGTTGAAATGGAGTTAGAGAGTATAGGTTTTCATTTTCAAAACCTATTGTTTGTTTTTTTTTTCAACACACATTATGCTTAGCCAAGAAATATTGTTCATTATGTATGCATGAATGAACTCTATGATTTCACTTTGTCATTCCTACCATAGATCTTGCACTTTATTTTCTAGCATATAGATAGAGATTGCATGTTGATTTTTGGGCATGCACCATATTCCACCTTGCAGGTTGTTCTCTTGCTAAAATTTTCATGTAGGTTCAGGCATTCTTCAAGTCAGAAGAATACCAAGGAAGCGTAAGCTTTGTGGTTGGGAAGTAAAGTGCTTCAACCATGTTCTCATCCACCATTGTAGGCGAGCATTGAAGAAGAACCTTAGTTTTTCACCAAACTATTATAGTCTATGATGTAACTTGATGTAAAAATCATTTATGAGCTTGATAGAAAATGTACTATGAAATGACATTGTGGGCTTAGGAGCCAAGTGAAACTTGATGTTGTAATTTGACTTTTGAAGTGAATATAAAAATATTTGACTCATTTTAAATGGACATGTGTAGCTATGATTGAATTTAGCCACTAGTTATGTCTTTTCAATTTGGAGTATATTCATGTTTCATTTACAATAATATTAATTAATTAATAATTTGGAATGGGTTATTACATTGGCACTTGGCTACAAAAAATATCTAACAAGGAAGAATGGTTTTCTTACATTTGAAGATTATGAAACCCATAATAAGATTATACACTACTCACACTTGGTGGTTGCAACAAATATAAGACTAGTGAGGTATCATGGGAGACCTACTAATTAAGAGTTATGGAATTTTTTTATGGAAGAACATGAGATAATCATAGATGCATTACAAAAAAGAGAGGATGTAGATGGTACGATGGAATAAGTAAATACATGTAAGTATATATATAATTTTATATATTTATGTGACTATAATCATAGTATGAGCTAAATACACTAGATCAAATATATTCTAAGCCATATTTAACTAATTAAGCTATAATCCCAATGAAATACTTGAAAACCATTAAAAAAAAGAAGTCATTAAACAAAATGATGAAGAAATGAATAATGAAAACCTATTTAACTACTTCAAACGTTATCCCATTGGGGGATTGGTGTCATATTGATATGGAATGATGACCCTTTCCCAATCCCTTTGATATAATGAGCATCTAAATGAACTCTTTTGATGAAAACTAAGCTAAGGATGGATGAAAAGCCAAAATGGATAAAAGATGAATGAAGATGAGTGATAAAATGTGTAACATAACTTTGCTAAAATGGAAGTGGATCCTCTTCTCTCCAAAGTGAGGAGTATTTATAAGAAAAAATGGTGAATCAAGAGTCAAGATTGATTTGATCAATCAAGGGTTGAGATGCAATGTGGGGTGAAGGTATGGATCAAGGATTGTCATCAATGGATGAGAATGAAAGATCACATGGATCAAAGGGAGCACACTTCCTAAAATTTTGTTAGGAAAGAATATTCCATTTTTGGAGCTCAATGGGAGAATATTCCAAGGGAATATTCTCATGCAAGGGGATGGGTGAGGGAAAATAGGAATTAGATAATTAAAAAAATTTGAATTATGAAAGTTGAGTGAAATTAGGCTTCTCATTAAATAATTTATTTATTTAATGAAAGGGATTCAAATGAAATTTAATTAAATAATTAAGATTATTTAATGAAATAAGAGGATATAAGCAATCTAATCAAATAATTTACATTACTCAATTAGATAATATGGAAATTAATGTGAAAGGGGGTGAATTAGCCAAATGATCATTTGATTAATATGAGAAATAGATGCATTTAATTAAATAAATATGATCATTTGATTAAATAGTCAAAAAAGAGATAAATTTTAGAACAAAACGGTGTAAGTAATCAGATTCAAGTGTGTAATATCAATCAAGAAAATTTTAAGTGTCTACATTTTTTCCCTCTTTGAAGTGAGGTACCTATTACATTGGTTCAAAGACTGACACTTTTTGAATTAATGCTACTGCTTAGATAAAAAATTTAAAAATTCCTTATTTTTCTCCTAGCGAAATGAATTTAGCTGGTACCCCTCCCCCTTGAGAGATTGGGCGAAAAAATTGAATTTTCAATTTGATATTGTGACAAAGGTTTAACATGGATTCAAGAAAAAAAATGTGTTCCTAGATGCAAAAACAAGCTCTGGAATGTGAAAAACGTCTCAAAACATGCCCCATATCTCAGAAATTAATAAAACAAGATTGGAAAGCCATTTTCCCTCTAGATTAGGGAAAAAAAATATAATTTTCATGCATAAATATGGGTTGAAGGGACACTTTCAATTCATTTGCACACTTGATCTTAGAGAGATTCTACCATTTTTTCCCCTTGGAGAAATGTCGGCTCATGAGCTTCCACAATACTTCACAGACAAGGTACGAGAGTACCAGTGTGCAGTAGACGTAGGACCACTAGTATGCAAATTGAAACTTTTCTCATTTTTTCATGTTTTTTAGCATTTATTAGGGGTCAAAAAGTCCAAACAATAGCATTTCTTATGAACTATTCAGCATCACTTTTGTAGTAGTGATGCTTCTACATATAGCATCACTTTTTCTTAGATTGGTATAGTGATGCATTTGAGAAACCAATGTGCTTTTGCAAAATAGCGTCACTTGAATTTTTAGGGTTTATTTGGGTCCAGTGTCACTTTTGAAAAGATGACACACTTTTGCAAGGAGGGATGCTTTTTCTCTTTTGGTCTAGTGTCGCTATTGAAATACTGACATGCTTTTGCAAATGACATCACTTTTGTCATTTTGGTATAGTGACGCTCAGAAATACTATGACGCTTTTGTAAAACAGAGTTGCTTTTACATATTAGGGTTCAAAGAGTGAAATTTTTCAAGTTTTTCCAATAGTTTTGATGTAGTTTGCTTCGATTGTGTAGGAGATCATTTAACCACTTCACTTGAGGGAGCATTGACCTAGTATTTTGTCACTCATTCCCTAGTTGACTGACCCGACAAGGATATTCCCTGGAGCGATCAGGTTTGGTTTTGTGGCCGAGATTTCCAAGATCCAAATGTATCTTGAGATGATGAAAAAACTAATAGAGAGGTGGCATAGTGAAGCCTCATCTTTCTACTTGCCTAATAGGCTACTGTGACACTAGAGGATGTCTGGAACATCTTGTGGATGCCAATTCACAATGAACAGATTATTTACGATGTGGATGCTGAGACTATGGCTTGTTATGATGTTCTTGGCACTGATACCCTCTATATACATATGACATATATTAACCTAGAGGACTACAGAGGAGTGGCCCCAGACCTAAACTTAGTTGTCAGAGCTTTGATATGCAGGGTGCTTGTTCTAGATAGGTGGGGCCAAGGTTTTAGCCTAGGTTGGGGACTTGCTTGGTCTCAGATGATAGAGGATATGACATGCTTTGCATGGGACCCTATACTACTTGCCTCACTATATCATGATATGCATCAAGCCGTATATATGGAGGGGCAAAGCATTGGATCCATCCTTACTATTCTACACATCTAGGCCTAGGAGTACATTATCATGCTAAAATTGATTGTTGCACTAGCAGATGTGGATGCAAATGAGCACACTATTTATCGCTATAGAGGTATGATCACACTGCATTAGACAGGGCTTTCCAACATCCCATACTAGAGACAGGTGATTGATGACATGGCAGTGTTTCGATGGATGCCTTAGTTGTAGGTACCTACCTGGTATGATGATGTTCAGTAGTTGTTCTTCACCAGGTATACGAGGCTTATGTAGGGAAGGGAACACACCATGTTTGAGAGGTATTTTCTAGATCTGGTTGCCCACCAGTTTAGGGAGATATAGGATGGTGTTCCTAATGACTACATAGTTATATTTGGATGCACTGTTAGAGAGGCTTAGTGGAGTCAGCAAATTCCACTGGAGGTATCCATTGATGAATTTTGAGAGCTTGTGGCATAGCCATGGGTATACGCTGGTGGGCCATATAATGCAGGTACCACACTTGCATATAATGCTTGGTGGAGATAGTTCTCACCTATTTGATTGGAAAATGCTACAATGGTACAGCCAACCAATAGGGGGAGGAGATAGGGATAGGGAAGAGGATAGGGGAGGGGGCCCCAACAACCTCCTTAGTAGCCTCTGAGATATGGTCAAGATGGACAAGTACCTAGATATGGGAAACATCAATAGGTAGGGCATGATAGACATGTTCCAAGGAATGTGTTGTTGGGACCGCCTCCTCCACCACTCTGCCGAGATCATAAGTAGCAGGGTCAAGCTCCAAACCCCAGGGATGCCTAGATTATAGCCCTAACAGTGTAGAGAGATTAACTATTATACCAAGTACAATAGTTATAGGCGTTGGTATAGGCAACAACAGGTGAGTGGGATATAACCCATGCAAATGCACAAATGATTATAGGTGAGTAGGACCATGACTATCAGTAGGTCCACTAGTTGATTGTGTAGCTTGCATAGGATACCAAGCAGAGGTAGCAACTAGAGGTCACCTTAGCTCACACACAGGGTCAATGTATGGTCCCAAATCAAATGTATGGGATAACAATGGCAGAGGCCTCCTACTACCAAAATTTATACCATAGGGTGGTGCCTCGATCATGGTGACAACTTGACCTTGAGCATAGAAGTGGGGTAGAGTAGAGTGCCTCAGGAGGTGCTCCTTTAGTCCACCTAGAGAAGTCGCAATAGGATGACAGGAAAGGCAGAGGATAGCTTGTGCACTATTGTAGACATTTTTTTAGATATACAATCTTGATATATTACATGTATATACATTCATTGACTGATTCTTGATAGCCTCTTGTATATCTATTTTTGATGATAATTGACACATTGACTCTGATGTTATATCATGACATTCAGATTTTGAGATATATCTAAGATGTCCCAATTTAATTATCATATATATGCTCTATTATTTTGATGTGATGCTTCATTTATTTCATGCTTTATGTTCTTTCATGGATGCACATGTATATGGATGGATGCAGATGTTTATACTATGGATGTGTTTCTTTCTTTATGCATTATGATATGATGTGATGTATTATCCATGATATGATGTTTATATGATATGCAATGTACAATTTATGTTATGGATGTAATGTGATGGATGATTTATTCTCCTTTTCAATATCCTTCTATGACATGCTATGAGATGGATGCATTTTTATTTTACATATTTTCCATATGATGTTGTCATGCTTATGATATACAAATGATTATGATGTGATTATGCAGGATGTATGTATGTTGATGGTTTATGGATGTAGGATGGATGCATTATGATTTTTATTGATTGGCATGATACCATGTTAGCATGAAAATAATATAGAATAAAAAGATGAATGTATTGACATCGATTTCAAGATTGATTAAGAATTTCAACAAGTCTATGATTCATCAGGACTTTATTAGATATGGTGATGAGACTGATGATATGATTTTTTCAGGGATTGGGATACTGCATAATTCCTTATTGTTGATGATGTTCTGCACAAGAACAACTCAAACAAGATACACGTGTCCTATCTCTTGAAAGCTAAATCTCTATCAACAAGAGATAACCCCAAGGTCTCTAATGTCAGGTCTTGACAATGCATAAACAACTCAGATAATATGTGAAAATGTTGGTAATCACAAGGGGCCTTACAAATGAACAATGTTGGATGCGTACTTTCATCAGATGCAACAATATGTTGAAAACTAACCCAGATTCAAAATAAAACAACAAAAGAGGTAAGGGTTAAGAGAGATTCAACTCTAAACTAGCTCCTAAGATCAATCACAATAATGATGAATGCTGCAAATGGACATATCTCTAATAAAACCAATCTCTGCTTGATCAAGGAAAAGCCCACTCTGTAGAAATGGTGCAATCTTCTAAGGAAACTGAAGATTTTTAGACTATGAATATTCATCCACATACCCAATAACTAGCGCAATGTAAACAAGCATTCACAGTTGAACTTAGCACAAAATAAGGCCCAGAATAACTTTACATAGCAAATTACAATCAACAAATTGCTAAAAGTATGGACCAGAGATTGATCAACATCATTAGCATTTCACCATCATTGCAAAAGAACTAAAATCTAACATCTAACATTGAGAATTGAGAACAAGAAACCATAAACTGTCAAAGTGTAACACAAAGCTTTCCAAATCAAAAATCCAATTGCATTAACTTCTCCAGCATTACATAACAATTTCCTATCTCTTTTCTCTCCTACAACTACTATCTTGTAGAATCTAACTCCTAACTTAGCCAATTCTGGCTTCTAATCAGCTCTTCTAACCTAGTCTCTTTCTTCTCCTACAACTACTATCTTGCAGAATCTAACTCCTAACTTAGCCAATTCTGGCTTCTAATCAACTCTTCTAGCCTAGTCTCACCCCTTACAATTGAGAAGACACTGACCTTTTATAGAAAATTATATTTTGAATCAAAGGCCAGGATTAAATCAATCCAATGGCATAAATTACACCTCTAGAAGCATCCAATAGTTACATTTAATTTGGGAGCTCATGGTACATCATCATCCAATTGCATAAATGCAGTTACATCATGGAACAATGGAAAAGCAATATTATGCCAGCCTGCCATTAATGAAAATTCTAATTGGATGATGAAATCAATTTCACACGTCTTCTAGAAACTCCTTCCAACTGTAGACAGTTTGGGCACAAACTCTTATGCAAGTTCCACTTTTAAAATTTGAATTGAACTCTTCCATATTTCAAAAAAAAATTCCATTTTTGGAAAATTTTGGGTTTTTGAGGGGATCTTGGAATTTTCCAAAAATGGAAATTTCAGGAATTTCCATTAGGACGGAAATTCAATTCCCTGGTCAAAATCCCCTAAACTTCATAAAAATTTTAGAAGGAATTTTCAAAAATTCAAAAAACAACCACCTAATTTTTCATCCTCTATCCATGGGTGCAAAAAGAAAAATTTCTATTTTTGGAAAATTTTGGGTTTTGAGGGGGTATTGGAATTTTCCAAAAATGGAAATTTTGGGATTTTCCTTTAGGGACAGAAATTCCTGAATTCCCTGCAGGGTCAAAATCCCCTAAACTCCATAACTTTTTTTCTAGAAGGAATTTTCAAAAAGTCAAAATTCACTTCAAAATCTCATTTTCAAATTCCAAGATAGAGGAATTTCTCCTAAAGCCTCAAAATATTGTCCTCATCAAACCCAATCTAGACTTAATCCCAAAATAACCTCCCAAGAAGAGAAAAACCAAAATTTGACCAAGCTAAGAGGCAGAGATGCAAAAGAAAAAAAAAGGTCCTGGCCTCTGGTGGGGCGTGTGTGTGAAAATTGCACAACGCTTATTTTTGATACAACACATACACATGATGCATCATGGTATTGATAACCAAGATGGCGTTGTATCTAGTGCGATGGAATTTGACTCTCAAATAGATAGGGTAATTCTTGCTCACACCTTGACACATGAAAACCTCGTTGGAATGTAGTTTAGAAATTTAGAACATTTCAAACCAAAGCATACACAATAGTCAACAATCTATGCAAAACAACCTCCCTACACACAAATAAGCAAGTATTCTCCAAGATTATTTCACAAGAACATCCCACAAGCACAACAAATGAAAGATAATGATTGATGCCCCATTCCTTTCTCTCTAAATTGTTTAGACATCATCAAGAGGTCCTTAGAATGGTTCAGCAAGATAAATCATAAGAAAATATCAAAAACAAATAGTCAATGTTATCATATCTCTTTCCAAAGTAACATAGCTAAGGTGATTTCTAACAATGATGTCCATTGTAGGAAAGATGCATCCTAGGATATGCTTATCAGATTTTTTGACTAAGACTAAGTGTTTGATAGGTCGTTGATACAATTGTTACCAACTTGTTTACCCTTGATCTAGACTTTATAATTTTACATTTAGGTTCACACTCCATGACTTTCCATACTTATTTCCACTTGTTTTACCAAAGGTTGAAGATGACAACTGATTTATTATGAATGGAGCTTTATTGTGGGTGAAAGAGAAATGAGGTGGTTGGTTTTGGTATTTTTGAAATATTTCAATTTTTTTGGTGTTTTGTAATGTTTTGAGGTTGGTTTTGATCTTTTTAGTTATATGTGAATTTTTTAGGTTTTTTGATATTTGTGAGGCTGTTTAGGGGTTTTTGAATGTTTTCAAACTTTTTTGTGTTTTCTGAGTTTTTGACCAAGACCTAAGAGAGACTGACCTAGGGCCTTGAGGGTTTATCAAAGATTAGCCTTGCCTATGTTATACATGTAGAGACCATATATTTCAACTAACTTTGACTAGTAATCGCTTATTGATGAGATATGAACACTTGATGAGTTGTCGGTTTATTGTGACAAAATCCTAAGGGCTGACCTAATGCATCTCAGGGGCACATCAATGATGGCCTTGGCTATGTTCAAGATTAGATTCTCATAGTTCGACATGGTTATGTTTTTTATTTTTTGATGTTTTGACTTGTTTAGGGATTTTGATGTGATTTGGATGTTTTGTATTTTTTAATTTACAACTTTTTGAAGGTTTTTGGATTTTGGTGAGGTTTTCAATTTTTTTGGGATTTTTCAAGAGATTTTGAATAATATTAAGATATACAAGAACCCAATCCAATGCAAACATAAAAAAAATTCCCCAGTGTAATGTGATAGACCACCTCGATATAGGTAGGAAAAAATGACCTTAGGAATGTGTTAAGTAGTACTAAAAGGGAATATGATACTTACATAATATCCAACTATGATAAGGATGTGAATGGGTGATGGAATAAATAAGATTTCAATGATGTGATGGATGGATGTGATAGATGATGAAGCAAGATAAGCTTAAGAGCCAATGATGGATGTGGGTTCTTATTTACGAAAGGCATCTATTTGCCAGGTTTTCATCAAGGTACTTGCCCAAAATGTGAGCCAAGTGGTTTTCACTAGAGGATGATTATTTTCTTTACTATTTTCAATCCTTTATCTTATTTTTTTTGGATTTTTGTTAGTTTTTTATTTTTTTGGTATTTTTTTAGATTTACAACCTTCAAGCCTAGGCATAATTTTTTTTTGAGATGTAGACTATTAATGGGCTCCTGCAAGGGTTCTCCTTTAGGTTTTTACAATTGATAAGCTCCTAATCCATAGCTCATTGTGACAATAAATGGACCTAACTAGTTAGGCTCAAAATTTCCATTACTATTTGGATCTGGGACATTCTTTTGATTCTGCTTGAGGACAAGACCTCCTACCTAGAAGGACCGAATCTTTATTTTCTTGTTGTAGCTTTGTTTCAATCAGTTTTGGTATGCTTGCAGATGATTCAAGGCATCAAGACAACACTCATTCAATAATTCCAACTCATTCAACTAAGACACCATTGTATTCATCAGTAATCAAATTTTGTAGTGACACTTTCAATGAGGGGAGATCACTCTCAATGGGTAGGCTGGCTTTAGATCCATAAACTAGGTAAAATGGTGTTGCACCTGTAGGTGTGCTGATACTAGTTCTATAGGCCCATAAGGTGGGATTTAGTTGTAGATGCTAATCACAGCTAGCTTCATTGAATAAATTTTTCAGTATTTTCAATGTGGTCTTGTTCATATCCTTAGCTTGATTGTTGCCCTATGGGTAGTAGGGGGTAGAGAACTGGTGTGGGATGTTGAATCATTGGCATAGTTCACGCAAATCCTGGTTTTTGAAAGGTGCATCATTATCTAGGATAAGGGCTTGTGAAACACTATAGCCACAAATAAGGTAGTTTAGGATGAACTTAGAGATTTGCTTCCCCATTGTGTAATTCATAAGGATAGATTCCACCCACTTTGTAAAGTATTCACTATCCATGATGATGAATTTGTGACCATTAGATGAGGTGGGGGTAAAATTTCCTATGAGATCAAGTCTCCACTATGAGAATGGCCAAGGTGTGAATCAATTGGATCTCTTGAACTAGATCATGGATAAGGTCCCCATGTTGTTGACACTAGATACATTTCTTCACATACTCATGAGCTTCTCTTTCCATGGTGGGCTAGTAATACCCTATCCTCAACAGTTTCTTGGATAAGGTCATACCACTAGAATGGGAACCGCAAATTCCTTTGTGCACTTCCATTAACATGGTTAAGGCTTCCTCTTGGTTGAGACATTATAATAATTTCCCATCGATACTTCATTAGTATAAGGTATCTCCTAGGATGATGAACCAGGATGCTTTCTTGATGTAGGTTTTCTTAAGGTTGGAAGTAATGTCAGTGGGAAGGATACCTTAGTTTAGGTAGGTGAAAATATTATGATACCATGGGGAACCTGAATGAACAATTTCACAAACAAATTCATATTCAAGTATCTCAAAAGCTAGTATGAGAAGGTACTCTACAAGGAACTCGCATTGAAGGACATTGTGTGGCATGTCTAACAAAGACCTAATGATTTTTGTGGCATGAGCTGCTTGATTGTTCACATGGGGTATTTTCTCAAATGTTATATTGATGAAGAAGTCCTTGAGACTTTCCACCAACTTCTTATAAGGTATGAGTTTATCATCATTTGTTTGATAATCAACATTGACTTTATTTATGATAATATGTGAACCCTCATAGAAAACTCATGCATCTACCACTGGACTGTTATTCTTAACCCTATTATGAGAGCCTCATACTTAGAAATGTTGTTAGTACATGGAAAGGATAGCCAATATAACTTTGGAATACAATCACCTTGATGGGTGGTAAAGACAATTCCTACCCTTGATCCATGTTGGGTATATGATCTATCAAAGTACATCTTCCATTGATTTTCTACGTCAAGGAAAACACTAACTCATCAAGAAATTTGAACACCAATAGATTTTATGATTAGATGGGTTCCTCTGCTAGTTTTTCTACAATTAATTACACCTTAACAACCTTACACTCCACATATTATATGTCAAAATCTATTAAGATCATTACTCACTTAGCCATTCACCTAGTGAGAGTTTCTTTGGAGAACATATATTTCAATGGGTCAATCTTAACAATTAGCTTGATTTGATGTGCAAGAATGTAGTGTTTGAATTTTTGTGAAGTGAAGACTATTGTTAGGCATACCTTCCTGATGGATGAGAAATTCATTTCATACCCTACCAAAGTTCTGCTGATATTGTATATTGCTTTTTCCTTTCCTATTTCATTGTGTTGGGAAAGAAGACCACCTAATTTTGTTAGTGTGATAGATATGTACAAGATCAAAGGCTTGTTTGGTATTGGTGCAATGAGGAATGGAGGTATTAATAGATAGTCCTTGAGTTTCTAGAATGCTATATCTCAGTCCACTTGTATTTTATTCCTTTATGGAGGAGGTGAAGAAAGGATTGGATCTTGTCTGACAACTATGCTATGAATCTCTTAATAGATTGTAAACTTCCTTGTAGGCCTTTCATATGTTTCAATGTTTGTGATGGCTCAATTTATATGATTTATTTTACCTATGTTGGATCTATCTCTATCCCTCTTTGTGAGACTATGTATCCAAGGAGCTTTCCTGATGTGACCCCAAAGACACTTTTTTAGGTTCAATCACACCTTGTATTCTTCAAGCCTATGGAAGATCAATCCCATTACCTCTATATGCCCTTTCCTTGTCTTTTATTTAGCTAGGATATCATCCACATAATCTTCAACTATTTTATGGATCATATCATGAAATATTAGGGTCATCACCCTCTAATAGGTTGCTCGTACATTCTTTAGTCCAAATGGCATCATATTCCAGCAATATGTTCCCCACAGACACTTAAATGTTTTTTTATGTTGGTCCTCCTTAGCGATCATTGTTTAGTTATATCCTAAAAATATTTCCACGAGTGATAAAATTTCATGTCCCATGGTTAGATTGAAAATGGTGTCGATGTTTGAGAGGGGAAAGTCATCTTTCAGATATGCTTTATTTAAGTCCCCAAAGTCCGTGCATTTTCTGATGCCCCCAGTGGGTTTGGATACTAGCACCAAGTTGGAAACACACTTAGGATAGTTGATTGGTCAGATAAATCCAACATCAAGGAGCTTTTGTAATTGTAGTTTAACCAGTAATGCTATTTGAGGGTGTCTCTTTCTCAATTTCTATTTTACTAGTTTTTCTTTAGGATAAACTGCTAGGTGGTGTACACCCACTTCGGGATCGAGTCCAGGCATATCTATGTAGGACCATGCAAATTTTTCTCTTCAATCTTTGAGGAATGCTACTAGGTTCATATTCTCTTCATATAATAAGTATTTTGCATAAAAGGTTATCTTAGGTGCCTCCTCCATTCCCACATTCATTGGGGTAGCTTTCTCTACTAGTACTGCTAATTTCTCTAGTGCATTGCACTATGGTGGAGATTGAGTTCCTCATCCTCCAATGCCTCTGAGAGGTTCTCACTATTAGATACATCCTTTATTTTTACTATTTTATGATGAGAAAGTTTCATAGTGTGGTTTTCACTTAAATATCTACATGTTATTTTCATGTCATTTATTTTGAGACAAAGGGATTTAGTCATCTCCCCACAGTACACATGTGTATCTAGCTCAATGTCAAATACTAATTGATAATCTTTGTATGAAAAGTTGTCACAAAGTCCCATAAATTCAGAGATTGCTACATCATTTTTTAACACATCAAAAATTGGTGGTCCTCGTTGGTCCCAGCCAATTAGTTGGGGGTATACTAGCTTCAGTTTAGAGATTTGGCTATTTTGGGTAAAGTATGTGTGGTTATCATGAAGATGGAGGTATTGTCAAACAAGTCAACGATATCAAGGGGAAAGTAATCTAGGGTATTATCACACAATGTAGGTAACCAAGAGGAAGCCTTGACCTATTTATTATAAGTACCTTTTCCAAGAAGGGTTACCTTACTAGTGGTACATCCCAAGCCAAGATTCTTTGGGAGTCTCTTAGGAGCGATGGGTTCTAGCAAACCATTGTCATTCTACCCCAACTTTTCATAATTGTTATACCCCCATCCCATCATTAGCTATAGTCCCTTGTCATCATCTTCCATTCGAAGAACGAGCATGGGAAGGTTCTCCTAATATAGCAATTTGGATACATCTTCTTCATCGATGACCCTCAAGTCCCCTCAGTTGGTGAAGGTGGTAGATGTTACCTTCATGGTTTTAGTGACCTTTTTGATAGGTTGGGGTTTCTTGTGAGATTTAGGGGATAGAGGTAACTCTTTGAGCACAAAAATACCCTTTTTTAGATTATAATCCCTACAACCATTATTTGTGATTACTACATTGATGTCGGGTTTGTTTTGTACAATGTGTGTTTTAGATTCTGAGGTAGAAGCCAAGGAAGATGAGTCAAAAAATGAAGAGGAGGATGTAGGCCTTTCATCATTTTTTGGTACTCGAGGGATCTTTTAGAATTTGGCTTCAAGGTTCTTACAATAGTATAATGGCTTAGGATCACCATGGATGGTAACTTCTTTATCCTCAAAGAGGAATTTGACACATTGGTGGTACGTGGAAACTACAACTTGCATTACATGAATCCATAGTCATACTAGAAGAATGTTGTACGGAAGGTCAAGATCAAGCACTTGGCATGTGGTTTCAGCTATGGTGGGTCCAACTTGAATATGCATCTTGATTATTCCTTGAGACACCCGCTCTTGATCATCATAGGCCCTTATGATTACACCCTTTTCCTTTTCAAATGCACCTTCTGAGTAACCCAAGTTTCTAACTAATTGAAGGGTACAAATTTTTAGACCAACACCTCCATCCACCACAACTCTTTTAACTTTATTTTTGTGAACAATGACCTCAAGGTGTAAAGTGTGATTATGAGATGGTTGCATTGGGAGGTATTGCTTATAGAAGGTAAGAAGATGGGGTGTGGTTACATGTCCTATCATAGTGAACCATGGGGAAAAATGTGACAAGAAAAGGGGACTCACAATACAAGAAAATAATTCCTAATCCTATATTTTCCTTTATAAGGGGAAGGTTCAATCAAGGAAACCTAGGATCCCAAATTGGATTGACTATCAACATAAAGGTGAGTCAATTATCAAAAAAGGATACCTAGGAAAATTCCTTAGGCTTTGAGGGGTTCACCACCAAGCAAAATCTTGGAAAAAGAGAACTTAACATTCAACTCACAAAACCTAGTAATGCAAGCCAAACAATGAGTGCAAATGACCAAATTAAGTGACAACAAGTTAGGATGTATGTACTTGGGAAGTCTGGAAATGTGATAAGGGTTCTAGAAATGCAAAAAAATTATCAAAACATGGTAGGGAGGACTAAGATCCTCTTACTGTCTTAGATTAATCCCACTACTATTTTTCAGGGAAAACACTAAATCTTCAGATCTCATAATAGAATCTAAAAGAATCTCTGAGAAATACTTCCAGTAGGACTGATATGCCCTTACTATTGTCTTAGTATCGATTTAAATTTCAGCAATTTTGGAAGATGATCCTAAGGTTCAATGTCTGCAACTCCTTCTCAGACCTTAGGTCTCAAAACTTCTAGATCTAGCCTATAGGCGACTTTTCATGAACATGACAACTTTGCAACTTTGCAATGCAACTTTGCAGTCCAAATGATTGTTACTAAATGAGGGTTTTCCTTGGTCAAAACCCTTTTTGGAACTCACCAAAACCTTGTTATGAAATCTAGAAACTTGTGTGAAGTGGCTAGCTTGAATGTAGATCTTGAATGGAAGTAATTCTTGATAGATCTTGAATTGAATTACTTGCTTGAATCAAAACCCTACAACACAAATGTTAGCTCAAAAACACACATGATGCAAGAATATCTTTGACATGATGCTTGAATCTTGATGATGGCTCCAAATGCTTAATGAATTTCTCTTTAATGCTCTTGTGAACTCAATTATGCTATTAGGAATGCTCTCACAAAAGTATTATATGAAAATGAGTGAATCAACCATGTATTTAAACTTATCCATGCTTAATATCCCATAATTACACCACACCAAGCTGACATATGAATTCATTAATTAAAGGAGTATAAATCCTACCAATATTTGAAATTAAATCTTGAAAATAACTTGAGGGGGACTAAGACGCCCTAGGTGGTTTTTTAGTCCTAAGGATTGAAACTTGAGGCATAGACTCCAAAAAGGGGCCATCTTAAGGTGCTTTTGAAATCAGGGTCCCAAGACCTTTGGGGACAAATATGTCCTAGGTGTCTTATTAGTCCCAATCCAAAAATCAAGGACACAATCAAAATCAGTAAATCATCATTTATCCTTTGATGTTTTTCAGGATTAGTCATAAACAGATACAATTTATCAGGCTTGTGGATGCAAAATAGGACCAATTAAGACATAAGTAAAGATAAAAAAAAAAGGCAATCGCAAACAATTGTAAAAATGCAAGGGTATGTATTTTCCTACATTACATTTAGCCCCCACTTTAGTGAGAGGATGAACTTGCTTTAAACTCACACTAAAGTAGCCAACCACACAATCAAGAGGGGCTCAAATGTACTCATGCTAGTAAGATAGGATGAAAATAACCAAGAGGGTGGCCAAGCCCTTGGGATCAAGATCCTATGACAAACCAAAATAGGCACAAAGGAAGACACTCATGAATGATATATGAAGCCATAACCAGATCACCAACATACACCATCAAAGATATGAAAAAGAAAAAGAAAAAAGAAAAGTACAATGGATCAAGCTTTGACTGGCCATCCAACGCATTGTGGACCAGGTCTAGGTTGTTTTTCCAAAAGAAGTTTACAAGTGGAATGTGTTGTCCACTATGCAAATAAAACGCATCCTCTCAAGGGCTGGTGAACCTAGTTGTCCACTAGGTGAGCCCCAAAAGATCCATATCAAATTCATACCCCCATGAATATGATAAGGGAAAAAATAAAATGCATGCTCACAAGGGCTAGTGAAGCTAGTTGTTCACTAGGTGAGCCCCAGGGAACCATATGAAAGCCATACCTCCATGACTTTAATAAGGTACAAAAATGCAACAAAACAAGAAAGAGAGGTGTTCGAAGGGATTTTTCTTAGTTCATGCAAGGTCTCATCTTAGGGAACATTATGCTTAATGTATCCAAGAGAGGGAAAATGCAAGGTCTCATCTTAGGGAAGATTGTACTTAATGTTTATAAGAGAGGATAATTCAATGAAATATCATGCTCTCAAAGGAAATGAAAACCAATGACACCACCAAGAAAGGAACGCATCCTAGGAAGGAAGAAAATCACACAATGAAACATGAGTGTCAATGTATGCCCCCACTTTAAAGTGGTTGCTAACACCATTTCTATGAGCAATTTTTAAAGTAGAAGAAGAGATGAGAGCTTACTTAGAAATCCCTATGCCAAGTCATATGTTTCCAATAAGCTACATCATGAGAAGGGAAGGGGTTTCCCCCAAAATGTATAACTCAGTAACCACATGTGAGCCAACTTAAGGCATGTCATCCACATCCCAAGCTTCTCTTACATATAAACAAAGGCAGTCAACTATCCAAAAGAGACAATCAAAAAATGACATTTGAGGACAAGGCTACCTAACCCCTTTCCTACACCCTTAGTGCAGGACAAGGGTGAGCCGAAAACAATTGATGAGAAACATGCTCATGTAAAAATTAGCATCAATTAGAGGAATTAGGTGCTTCAACACAAAGGTAGAGCACCACACTTCTTAAGATGTTAAATTTTATCACTTAAGGCCTTACATTCATTAGTAGCATGACCATGAACTCTATGATATGCACATAATGAATTCTTGTAGTAAAATTTATTTCGTGTTCTTGGAGGGAGGGATATCAAATGATATTGGAGGAGTCTCAACAAGATACTTTCTTGATCAAAAGTAGCTAGGATGTTTCATTATTTTGTGACAAAGATATCTTGTGCTTAGTATTAGTTGTCATACCTACACAAGACTCTTTAGATTGTGAGATTTTGTACCCTCTTTTACAAGAGTGTAAAATCTATCAAATTTGAATCATAAGTGTTTTGCATGATGACATTACTGTTAAGTGAGGATTTCTTTGTTTCTTTCAAAGGATAACAATCAAGACCACTAATTTCTATCGATTCAGGATGCACTAATGTTAAAGTTGGCTTAGAGGAAACTTTTATAATAGTGTTGATATTGAGTGAAGGCTTGTTTGTTTCTTTTGAGGGGAAATAACCAAGAACACTAGTATTTTCTTGCATGTGAGGCTCTATAGGGACACGGAAACCTTGTTCATTTGCACAATATCCTTTTCCACTATATCCTAGTTGTCTCATAAGCTCATAACCTTTTCCATAGAGCTTCTTCATCTCTTTCAGATTCGGTGGTGGCTCATAATTATTTGTGTAATTGTTGTATGTTGAAGATTTGCCTTGTGTAAGCCCTTGTTGTGTTGACATTAGTGTTTTCCATTTTTTTCTTCACTATTGTTGTTTATTTTGTATTCTCCTATGAAAAAAAGGTGTGAAATCTAACGAACCCAATCATCTTCCAACAATTTTGATGTTTTTTCAATCTTTTGTTGTTTAGTTGTTAGGGGTTCTATCTTTGAGGTTGGAATTAATGTTTTCAGAGGACTTCATGTTCCTTTTT
>VDFB02271358.1:351522210-351750821 GCA_007258455.2 Sequoia sempervirens | reverse complement strand
GAACTTTGAGATGGAATGATAGACGACTTTCAAGATTGGCTATGATTGTGCAAACTTGTTGTTCTTTTGGCATGGTCCATTTTCTCTGATTGGCCTTGGATCGCCATCGTTGAAGAAATGAAGCGAAAGATTCATTCTTTCCTTGTTTCAGAGCGTAGAGTTCTTCGAGACTAACATCCATTGTAATGTTACATGCGTAGTTTCTAATGAATGCGTCTCTAATTTCTTTGAATGTCCTAATGCCTAAAGGTAAGCGAGAGAACCATTCTATTGCACGACCCACCAAGCTTCTAGGAAATAGCCGCATCAGATACGTATCGTCATATGCGACTTCCATGCAATGAACCTGGAATTCCCTGATGTGATCTTCAGGATTTCCCATCCCTCGATAATTCCCTGATGTGATCTTCAGGATTTCCCATCCCTCGATATTTATCAAATTTGGGGATTTCAAATCCCTTATGGAATGGTTTCATTTCTAAGCTCCTATCAAATGGATAGGGGGACAAGTTGCTTTGTGTTTTGGTTGTTTGCCCTGATTGAAGATCGAGTACTTGTTGCGAGAGCAACTTGAGTTGTGTCGACATATCATTCTGAGGATCAGGGGGTGGGATGAATGTCTTTTGGGGTGTTGCAATTGTGGTTTGGATGGATGGGTTGGTTGGTGCATTGTTCAATGGTATCGGTATGTTGTGGCGGGCGAAGTAGGCTTCTACTTGCTTTTGGATGAATAATGCTTGTTGTTGCTCTTGTTGTTGTTGCGCTAGGATTTTTGCTTGTTGTTGTACTTGTTGTTGTTCTAACAATGCTTGTTGTTCTACTTTTTGTTGCGCTTGTTGTTGATCTAACAATGCTTGTTCTTCTGCTTGTTGTTGTTCCCACAATGCTTGTTGTTGGGCTGCCAGTTCTGCTGCTTCTTGCTGATCTTGGTATTGCTTTAGTGCTTTTTGATACGCTTGCAATTGTGCTGCTTGTGCAAGAAGTTGTGCTTGTGCTTGTGCTTGTTGTGCTTGCGCTTGAGCTTGTGCTTGGGCTTGCGCTTGTGCGGCTTGTTGCTGCAATAATAGTTGTGCTTGAGCAACCCTTTGTGCTTGTAATGCTTGCGCAGCTTGGGTAGCTTGAGTGGCTTGTTGTTGCTGTTGTTGTTGTAATAATGCTTGAGCTTGTTGTATTTGTTGTGCTTGTAATGTGGCTTGTGTAGCTTTTGCGGCTTGCGCTTCTTGAGCGGCTTGTTGCACGACTTTTTGTTTCTGCACTTGTTGGTATCCTCTTTGAAAAGCAGCTTGTAATGTTGCATCAAATTGGTTTGATGTGGTGAACGTTGGTGGTGGTGGAGGTGGTGGTGGATTTGGAATGGTGGTAGATGATGATGTTGTGTTGATTATTTGGTTGGTGGATGGTGTTGTCGTGTTGATTACATGATTGGTGGATGGTGTTGTTGATGTGGTAAGTGGCATCGTTGATGTGATTGGCCCTTGAGAGACCATGCTTTGCAATGTTTTGGGGGTGTTTGATGATGTTGCCATTGCTTGTGTGTTTGTTGTTTGTTGTTGTGATGTCAACAATAATTTTTGAGCGTTTGGCAAGATGTTTTGATTGATGGTTGGGATGTATGTTTGATTGATACTTGGTAGGGGAGGAAGCCCTAGACCAAGGAGTGGTGTAGATGACAATGGTGATGGTGGGAGAGGTGGAAATGTAAGGGGGGTGAATCCTTGCGAAAGTGTTGTGGTGTTGAAAATGCCCCCTTGTCTGAATATGTCTCCCTCCTCTTGTGAATTTGTGAGAAGAGGTGTTTGTGGTGCTCCGTGAAAAGATGTTGATGATAGGTCATAATGTAAAGTGAGAGGAACATTTTGGTGTAATGGATTATGGAGGATGTTTTGTTCCACTGTGGTGTTTGCGTCCAAGTTTTGGTTATTCACAAGGGGATGTGATTGAAGAGCATTGAGAAATGTGTTTCCCTTGTTGATATTTGGTTGAGTTGGAGCAATCGATGTCGTGATTTTTGGAATGTTTTGCGTGACGTTTTGGGATGGAGGTGTAGATGAAATGGGGATGGTGGATGAGATTGGTGGAAAATATGTCTCTACTATAGTGCTCACATCAAAATCCGAAGGCAACTTGGCCCCTTGTTTTGCTAGTTCAAGCATGTACAATGAAGGGTTGAGTCTCATCATGATGTTGATGATTCTATGGTTGTCCAGATTTTGGAGCATTTCAGCTATTTCTTTGTGAGACATTCCAAAGGTGAGGTCCTCCCCTTGATTTTCTTCTTGTGGGTTTTGTGATGATGATGGGATCAATGGATTGCTTGTTTCTGCGAGATTCATTTCTGCGTTTGTTTGGCTAAGGTCACTTGAAGCGGGAGTTTCTTTGTGGGCTTCCATACTCTTCTTGTATTGAGATCTCATTTGAACCATAAAACAAGGATCAATCTTTGAGAATATGGGAGATGAATCTCTTGATTCCTTGGATTTAATCTCTATTTTATGTTCCAAAGTGAGAATTTTAGGATGCTTTTTAGGATCAAATGTGATGATGATATGATGGTGATGGTTTAAAGATGGATGTTATGGATGTTTATGGCTTTTGATAAATCTTGAATGAAATGCTAGGACTTTGGATTTTTTGATTGGTTTGATGTTTGGATTTTGAGATTTTGTCCTTGATCTTGATTTGGATTTTGATTTTGATTTTGAACAAAAAGACCCTAAGATGTTTGATAATGATCTAAAGGATAGTTGTGTTCAAAGGATGATGATTTCGATATGTGTGAGGAGAAGGATGTATCTACCCACACCTACCCAAACAAGATGATTGTTTCACTAAGTATATGGAAAAGGATTCATCTACATACACTAAGCTAGACAAGATGATTTGGATGCCTTTGACTAAGGATATGCAAAAGGATGTATTTACACATTCCTAGCCAAAGGTGTTTTGATAAATGTTTTCAAGGACTTGGTCTCAATGATTTTGGTGTTTGCTTGATTTTGTCATAAAGCCTAGCACTTCAAGGATGATTTCAAGGTTTTTCAAAAGACGATTTGTGAGATGAATTTTGATGTTTTTGAAAGATGGATGAAAGAGGTTTGATTTGTTTTGATCCCTAGATGAACCTAAAAATACCAGTTTGTTTTACTAGACCTAGGTATTGAAGAGCATGCATATGCTTCCTAAAGACCTTTGTAACCAAGAATTGATTTCATTTGAAGTTTCATTTTCAGATTTCTAATCAATGATTTGTGCTTTTGGGATTTGGAGTCTTCAACACACATGAAAGTTCATTTTGCTTATCTTTGTTTAATGGCTTTATTTTACCAAAAAAACTCTCTTTGATTAAAGTTTCAAACTAAGATTTCCAATGTCTTAATTTCTTTAAACCCCACAAGATATTTTATGTGGAATTTCAATTAACTTAAGGCAAGGGTTTTCCTATTGTTTACTCAAGAAGACAAATTGAGGTATAATCCAATGCTTAGGAACCTCTACGGACGTGAATCCCCAGGGAAAGTAGTAACATATGGATTGAGTCAAAGATATTTGTCTTCAAGAGGGTTTGAAATTTTGAGAATCATGTTGAATGTTTGTTTGCAAAATATTTTCGAATACAACACTGTGTTTTCAAATGAAGAACAATTACAAGCCCTATGGATGTGTAAGACAATATTTGTTGGATTTCCACGTGGACAAGTCCAGCTACGCTTATCTCTAGCAGATGGTTAGATGCTTGACCCCACTGGCTCCCCTCCACGGCTCATTAACGTCAATCAGGGCAGCCAAGCATCAACACCCATGAAACTCCCATGGCATGCTTTCCATCTCTACTAGAAGACTGTAAGAGTGTGGGGTGGCTTGAATGACCGTTCTTGCACCAACAAATAGATTAAGGATTTTGGAAAATTCTAGCACATGGGTTCTAGTAAGGACTTTCCGTTCGTGGAGATTGACCCATACGGCAAGAGTCCCCTTTCGGATCCATCTTGTCAGAACCGTGTGATAATGGCGTTTAACCAATACCCATATTTATATCCCGGTTGGAAATACTCTTGGCTTTAGAGTGTTACCGGTTGGGTCATTCCCTTGGGTGAGTACTTTTTCCCCAAGGTAGGCCCTCTAAGATAAACAAAAGTGAGCAAAAACACAATCCGTAACTCGATCGATCTTTGATGGCACAAAGAAAGAGAATGTATCTTGAATGCCCTACTCACACTCACACAAGATGTTCAATTTTAAACGAAGTGTTTCAAAGCAATAAAATGTATTTTGAGTGTTTCTCTTGCACCCTAGATCGCACGAAGTGCAAGGGGAGAGGATACACACTCAAAAGACAAAATCACACAATTCAAACACTTGTTCGTTTTATAGCCTTCAAAGCAATTGTGAGTTCGTTTTAAGCACCAAATGAAATATGAAGATTGTTTGTCCAATTTTTTAACCCAAAACGAACTCTAGTAAGTGTCTAAGCTTGAATTTTAGCCTTTTGCGAATGGAGAAAATCAAATTGTTCTTTTTAGACCCAAATGAAAATTAGTGTTCTAAAATGAAAAGATTAAAGAACTTCGTGAAGTAGTGTTGATCAAACACTTAAAGTGTTTAAAAACACATTGGGTTTTCAAAAAAATTCTCCTCCTTTCGTTTTTGTTTGCTAGCCTCCTTCTTGTTGATTTTTCGCTTTCCTTGTACCTTTTTTCCTTTGTTGTTCGTTTGTACCTTTTTGCTTTTCGTTTTCCTTGTGCCTTGTTCACTTTTGTTTGCCTTCGTTTGCTTTTGTACCTATAAAAAAGACAATTATGTGAGAATCCAATTTGACTTCAAATAATAACATGATCATAATTGATGATAATAAAAGGAGGATTTATAAGTAAATCATTAATGATATAAGTAAGGCATCACATTTGTTAAAATTTCTCTCTCCCTTATCATACTCTCCATCACTAGAGATATTGAGCCAAGGAATCAATCGCAAAGAATAAGCCTAAGGAATCAATCACGAATAATAAGTCCTTTTAAAAGCACCACCATGAATTTCAAATTTTAACTATGGTTATAAGGATGAAAATAATTCATAATACAATGCTAATGAATTACATCAATGAATCAACTTAGAAGAAAAAAATCTCTCAAAAGTATTCTCTTCCATTTCAAATGTTAACTATCAATCCAAAGGAGTATACTTTTCAAAGGCACCCTTCCTATTCTAAATGTTGGCTAAAAAAATCACAATGATTTGATGAATCATTAATGCTTAATTTTGTGACTTCACAACATACTTAAATCGATATCCCTGCTTTGACTTTACCAAAGATCAACTCATATGCTTTGATGAAAATGAAGATCCTTTTGTAGTGCTCTTAGCAAGGCCTAGATGCAATAAAGGCGTGGTTTCAGTAGTTAAGGTGGACTGCACTCTAAAAGACGTGCTTTTCTCTTTTGCATCTTATGTCAACAATTGTCATAAATGCCTAAGGGAGCTGTGCCAGCCAAGAATTGAATACTGCCACTCCTCATCAGGACAGATTTCAGACCTTTTCTAAGAAAAATCTTCAAGTATGTACGATGTTCTAAGATTTAGAAAGGATGTAATAACTTTTGACAGCTCGCAAGGCAGATTTGAAATAACTTTCTGTGCAAAATCAAAGTAACAGAAACTTTTAAATAAATACTACCAAAAACTGGCGCACAGGAAATAACTTGTAAATTAGATTTGAAATAATTTGCAAATCAGCTATCTTACTAAAAGGGCGCGTAGGAAAGGTAACAAAAACTTTTAATAAATACTACTGGCAAGCGCGCAGGAAAGATACCAGCAACTTTTAAATCTGTGCTTGAAAAGGGACTTTCAACTTTACACATTTGGCAGGTGCAAAGATAATCTTTGTTGTTTTCAATGACTGGGAAATGCATTGCAGGTTGAGGCAGAAAGAACAAACAAAAAGTAGAAAGAAGTGTGCGGCCAGTGACCAAGTTTGGAATACTAAGAAGGTGTGCAGTCTCATTTTAAGCCTTTTAAGCAACCTTGGCCCCCATAGATAACATAAATCTATCCTGGATGTATTAGCACATTTGAACATATAAATAATGATTTCACATCAGACTTCAATATCCCTCAGGTTTTTTTTTTTTTTTTTTTTCTTCCTGCATAGCTAAGGTTATAAATGCATCAAATAATACATCACCTAGAGCGCAGTAAATGGAAATATGAGCCACAATTTTAAAAGTCACGAACAAATATGTTAATCCAATGTCTTGTGAATGCTACAATGTAGAATAAAAGTCTTGAAACACAAGAAACAAAATAGAGTGATGAACCAGACAATAGATGCTGCAGATTTTGCATCAATAACTAATACAGAATTCTAAAACCCTGTCAAAAGTCAGCGAATGAAAGCTTTTTAGAGAATCCAATAAATCTGTTAAATTCAAAATCTCCTCAATCCATTATTTCCCTCCTTCTAGCGCCAAATGTAGGCATCCATTAAAATCTACAAAAACTAAACTCATATAGGGGTTAGTATTTCACAAATCTAACAAAATACCTCTATGAAATACCTTGTAAAGACTTCTAAAATGCAATATATGACAAAAGAAAAACTAAAGCATTAAGAAAGCAATTACAAGTCACCTATTCCATAGTGGATTGGTGTCACATGTGCTAGTGACCCTTTCCCAATCCTTGATCAAAGTTCAAGATGATAAAATGCAAATGGAGATGATGGAGTGAAATGGACAAGATCAAATCTCAAATGAAGAGAGTAACCTTGCATAAAATTGTGGATCCATGAATGAGAATGAAGGCCTTCTTTTATAGATTTTGTTGATGGGAGATTGGCCAAGATGGTGAATGTGGGACTAAAGATCCTCCAATGAAAATATGACACTTGTCAAATGATGATAGGTCAATGGTTGTGCAAGATTTGGGAAGAGTGCCCATGAGAGGGAAAATTTGAATTTGAATTTGCAATAAATTTTGAGAGGGGGACAAGAAAAACAATAATAAATGCAATGTTTGACTTGTCATGTTGAGGGAAAATGAGGCTTTTTAATAAATCAATAAAATTGATTTATTGTGCAAGTGGAGATATCTAGAGAATGCAAGTGGGATGGGATTAACATTTAATTAGGGTTAGATTAAATAGATGATGATTATGCTGATTTAATGTTGATTAGGTGAGTTGACTTTTAAGACTTTGACTTCTGATTTATTTGAATTAGAAAATGATGGAATATGATTTAGGATTTGATTTAAATGAAGTCCTGATTTATTTAATTAAATGGATGATGCAAGATGAAGGTTGAATGATAATGTTTATTTGATTTTAAATAAATGATCCTAGGAAATGAAATTACCTAATGAACGGATGAAAGTGCACTTGATTAAATGATGAATGGTCTTAATGCGACATCTAGTTTGACTGAATCCGATCAAATGCATCATGTTAATTTTGCATGTCTACAGGTAGCAAAAAGGATATAAGATCTTTCTTCAAAAAGATAAACTTCATAAGGAAATTCATAATTGGGTTTGCAGAAATTGTTAAACCCCTCAATGAGATGATGAAGAAATATGCAAAGACTGAATGGATTAATGAGGCCAAGGTTTCCTTCTCACAAATTAAATAGTCCATCATGGAGGAACCTATTTTAACCAGTCCTGACTATTTAATTCCTTTTTATATTTATTATTTTGTGTCTAATCATTCATGTGTTGTTGTTTTGACAGATCATAAAGGAAAAGGGGGAAAAAATCTAATAGATTTTATGAGTTCTCCCTTTAATAATATTGAGATCAAGTACCTACAATTAGAGAAGCATTCCTTTGCATTGGTAAGGGTAGTTAAGAAGTTCTAACATTACATTTTACACAGCCAGGTTATAGTCATAGTTCCTGACTTTGTAGTGAAATCCCTTCTTATGTAGAGTGGGTTGGGAGAAAGAAGGGGAAAGTGGATGGAAATCCTATAGGAATTTGACCTCAAAATTCACCCTATGAAGTTGGTTAGAGGGAAAGACATTTCGAATGCAATGGCTTATGTTGATACCAAGATCACCTATTAGTAGTATACAATACAATCATTTACATGCAACCCTTGGTATGCTGATTTTATTTTCTTGTTGCTAAAAAAAAGTGTCCCGATGAGATGAATACCACTTAGAGAAAATCACTAAGACTGAAGAGTTATCATTATATGATCAAAGGAGGAGCCTTGTAAAGGAAATTTTTTTAAGGTGTCTACTTGCATTTTCTAGATCAGCAACAAGCGAAACAAGAAATTGCACATCAAATTTTGAGTTCCATTTATTATTGGCCTCATGTGTTTCGAGATGCTCATCAACATGCTAGGACATGTCACACATGTCAAGCTTTAGCATCTAGAGAGCGCAACCCAGCGATGCCCCTGCAACCCATATATGAGGTAAGACCATTTAGCCTTCCTCGAGGTAATTAAGTTGAATTCTTGTGTAGGTCACAAGTTCATTTTGACTGTGACAGAATATTGCATATGCTGGACCAAATCTCAACCTTGCAAGAACTCTACCATTGATGTCCTTATAAAATTCCTTAATGAGCATCTTATTACTAGGTTTGGGGTGTTGTTTGCTCTAGTATGTGATAATGGCCCAACCTTTTCCTCTGCGCAATTTATTTAGTGAGCATATGAATATTAAATTATTTTGAAATATTCCTCCAATCCATAGGGGAATGGGGTATCAGAGTCTACTAGTAAGAATTGTTGGAGTTAATTAAGAAACTACTAGAAAGTAATCCTAGGGATTGGCATATGCAGTTGAGATTTTCCTTATGGGCAGATAGGACTCGAATCAAAGGTACCTTAAGAAACTCACCATTTAAGTTTGTTTATGGCTAAGACCCAGTCTTCCCTATCCATCTATAGATACTGTTCTATGCTTTATTTAGGAGTTTTATTCAAAGGATGATAGGATAGAGGTCAGACTAACTAATCTACTAAATCTAGAAGAAAAAAGGGATACTGCTTTACAACAATTTTCCACGCATTAGGCTATAGTGAAATGTTGGTTTGACAAGAGAGTCTAAATCAAGGCTTTCATAATTTCAGACATAGTGTTGCTATGGGATAAATCCATAGAGAGAAAGGGTGATCACCAAAAGTTTCATAGACATTGGTTGGGTCCATATTAGATCGTTGAGATCCTTGGTGATAATGCTTTCTAGCTTAGTACCTTGACTGGAGAACATGTTCCATTTCTAGTCAATGGGTAGTTTCTCAAGCATTACTTTGGCCCATGAAGGCCTGATCATTCAACCATTGTACATTTGTAATTTGGTTGTTTTCTTGTTTTTGATTTTTTTGTTTGTTTGTTTTTTATTTTTTTGTTCATTGTTTGTTTTTCTTTTGTTGTTTTGTTGTTTTCTTTCTATTTTTTGGGGACTTTCATTTTCTTCATTTCAGAATGATGGGTAGTTTTTTGGAGTATATTGAGGGTACTATGACCAAGAAATTCATTTAGGTATTTTCAGGTATGTTTATTGAGCTCTTTCATTTCGGAACTTATTTTTTATGTACATCTCAATGAAAGTATGAAAGGTTAAGAAAAATTAGGTATTTTAAGTGATCTCATAAACCACAGTTGAATTTGTCACATATTAGATAAAATCATTTTTCTCCATAAGGGTATATTTGTGTGAGGATGACCGTATTTTTTATTTAAGTGAAAAATCCGAGTCCCAACACTGTCATGAGATCTGCTATAGGTCTCAACCTAATTCTCATATTGTTATGCTTGAGTATTGAGGGAAAAAATATGAAAATAACTACTTCCAAACAAACCCAAAAGAAAAAAAGAGAAAAAAAATAGAAGCATAAACAATAGTAAACTCAATATTATAAGGGTAATTATTCAAGTATCTCTACCAAGGCTATGGATGTCTGGTTGGCAGTAGAGCAATGATTTGAGAAAACTATAGGTACCTTCGTTAGGGCTATGGACACCTAGCTAGTAGTGGAGCAATGCCTAAGATATCATTGCATGAAAGAAGAAATGACTCACCTCATGTAGCTTGAATCTTAATGCAGTTGTTCAAAAGATATGTAAAGACTTTAAGGAGGGGATGAACCACAACTACACACACTCAGATTCAAAGTTGTTATTATTGGTTCATATTTTGAGATTCTAGCTCACCACTTGTTTGTTGTAGTTGATCATACTCAATTTAAAATGTTCATAAACTAGAGGTTCTAGGTGACTGAATTCTTTAGTATTCTAAAAATGGATAAACCATTTTCCTAGTTGAGTCACCAATTGTTATTCCTTGCATAACCACCCCATTTTGTTTTTGGTCAAACTAGGCCCCCCTTTGTTTTTTTTGTCCTGGATGTTCCTGCTCGGGTCTTAGGAGTTATTTCTTTTTCTCCTAAGTCATTTTTTTCCTTTTTTCTTAGGTTCGAGTTTCAAATTGACACTCACACATGGTACTTTCCAAAGTTCAAGTTCCTATTTTTGTTTTGATCCTGATCCCCATGCTATGCCTTGTATTTTCTTTGTTCTATCAGATTTGGGTATTGAATCAGAACCTTCACCTTACACCCTTAAAAGTGTAAATTTTTATTTCCATCTAGATCTCGACTTTCGCTTTTCTGCCTTGTGTGCTTTTTCTTGTGTTGGAATCATACATTAGACCGGAACCGGAACTAAGAAATTTTCCAAAATTATTTTTCCTGCTTCCATCCTGATCTTGAGTTTCGACTCTCTTTGTCTTTTTCGAATTGGACATCAGACCGGAATTGGAACCAATAACTTTTTCAAAGTTCTTGTTTCATGTTCCATCCCAATTCTGATTCTCGTGTCTATCTTTGTTTGTTGGAATTCAAATTTCGAACCTTCGCTAGAACTTTGCACTCATTCAAATTTCAGTGTTGTGTCATGTGCCTATCCCAACTCCTACTTAATTTCATTCTTGCAATGGTGCATTTATGACCTCTTCTCTGATCTCAAGGCCCAACCAACCCACATTTATGGACACTTGTTTTCACATGCAAACTAGTTTTTATTCTTGTTGGTCCTCGGTTTTCACTCATTTTGGCTTGTGGACTTCAACGAAGCAAACTAGGGTGGCGCCGAGAGGTGGGGTTTGAGGTAGCTCTTGGGTTTCTCACGTTGTTGTTAGATTTTAGTTACATTTGGAGCTAGGTGTCTTGTCTTGTGTTTTCCCTTTGTTTTTTGTTTTCCTATGTTTTGTCTTTTGTTTTGTGTTTGTGGTTTCTTACTTTCTTTTCTTACTTGCTTGTTGTTTTTGGTTTGTTTTCTAATTTTCTTGGCACCCTTTGGTGCAGTTTTTTTATTCTCAAACACTTTGGTTCATTTGTCCTTGTTTTGTTTTATGTTTTTTCTTTTTTGTTTCTTTCATGTTTTGGTTTCACCTTTCATTCACAAGATTTTTTGTTCCCGTAATGTCCTAGTTTACCTAGAGTTTTCCATACTACTTGATCAAGTTTGCTATAAATTTGATAAATTTTACAATTCAAGCCATTAAAAATTATAATCTAATCCTGAAGGCATATTTAAGGATTTTGTTATATCTATTTGGATGCCTTTTTATTTGTTAATTTCCTTGATCTCGTTTTTGATCCCCATATTATCGTCGGGATCAAGTTTTAGAGAAACATCAAACCCTTGAAATGACTTTAGGTTCCACAATTTAGTGCCATCCTAATTTTGACTTTTGACACAACATCAGGATTGAAACATAGAGTTGACCTATCCCCGTTTATTTTCTAAAGGTTCAGTCTTAAACTGTTTCTCGTTTTTCACTCTCAAACTATGGTTGGAATCGAAACTCAGATGTTAGTCAAACTTATTCACTCTTTTGGGTCTAGTTATGAACCATATCTCAATTCTAACTTCCGATGCAAAGTCAAGATTGAAATTCAAAGAGAACCCTTTACTGACTCTATTTGATAACTATCACTACTTAGTGAATCCCCAATCCTAATTTTTGAACAAATTGTAGGATCAGACCATGGAATGAAGCTAAACCTTGTTCATCTCTATGGGTGTAGGTGCTAAACCAAAACCCAAATTTGATGTTTAATAGAATTGAAGGGTATTATATTAAGTTTTGGTTCAACATTTTCCTCGATCTCGACTCCCGATATAGTTGAATACTATGCTTAAAATGATCTGGTTCTTGGTTCCATCCCAAACTTGAAACCTAAAAATGTTGAATTAACTTGTAGAATGGGAATTTATCTTAAATGAATGGATATTTAATATGAATTCTTGTGCTAATATGATTTGCACATGTCTCTTCTTTATCTAATAACTATTAGTATTGCAGGTGATTAACAAATGTATGATTTAGAGTAAGAAGTGCTTGGTGAAGGAACATCAAAAGGAGCAAGTGGTAAAAGGCTCAAACTAGAACAGGTTCCTATTAAAATGAAGTACAAGTTCCAAGTGACTCCAGTACCATCTAAGTTTGGTTCTGAGGTCATGAGGATTTCTGACATGCTTGTAGGGAATATATATTTGGACCAGTTTTGTAAGGATACTTTCTGAGAACATGCTTCCCCAAGGGCAAAGAGGATCCTTGCTTCTAGACTAGCACATGTGTAGCTACTTTTCCTATTGCTATGCAATTTCCAAAGTTTATTTTAACTATTGCGCAAACATATAATCCAACTCATAGGTAGTGTATTGATTTAGAGGGTAATTTGATCATTGATTTAACCCCAACAATGATTAGATTAGTTTTTTATCCTCCTCATCCTAACCCCATGATTATGTCTGAAGTTGATGCACTTAAACACTGGGCAACAAATGAGGAAGGGAACGAAAAAGGTCATAAAAAAATGGCTTAAGACAAAGAAGACATCAGTAAAGAGGTTACCACCTAAACCCAAGAGGTCAGATTTATCTAAAGATATTGGTGATATGATTACATTGTTGGCAAGAGTATTTGGAATGGAAAACTCATACACCTTTGAAAACTAGGTGTTTCCATGTTTATTAAATTTATTTTGGAAGGATCACAATACTTGGATTGGGGGAAGATAATTTTGGATAACATCCATGATCAGGTATTAAAAGAAAAAAAAATCAAGAAATTCTACATGTCTATATGTAATCTATTGTGCTACAAGAATGGGATGGTTTCTAGGGTTGACTATTATGGGATCAATAGATGGCAGTCTAGATTAAAAGAAGGTATGGGAGCATTATGACCACCTAGAGTTGAAAGTATCAAAAAGACACTTTAAAAGGGTCAATGATGCATTTCTATATGTTATTATTAATCAGCTCAAAGGTGATGTTAGTTTCATATTTTCTCGGAAGGAAATGGAATTTATTGAAGAGTGGGTATATTGGTTTATCCAATATCCTAGATCCACATATTTCAGATTATTTGGATTTGATAAGCATCCTTTCAAATTTTCAAGGTGTTGAGGTGACAAATGGGTCTTGATGGAGTCTACTCGTCAAGCATTCGAGGTGAATGCCAAATTATCTACACAACACAAGGTTGGTTTCCACTTGTTCCCAATGCAATTGGGGTTTTATTCTTGTTCCTCTTCAATAACAGATACAAAAGCAACAAAGAGTTTCAATCAATGAATGTTAAACATCATACATCCAAGAAATATTTTGATCCTAAGAAGAAAATGTATGGTATATATGCTTCATATTTTCCCCACCACTTCTTGAATATTTTTGTGCTAACTTGCAAGATCAGATTGAACTTAGGAAAAGGGGATATGAAAGACTGAAAAATTCCCCAAATGAAGGATTTTGAGGTTAAAAGGGATATACCAGAAGGTACTACTTAATGTGGGATTACTCTTGATCCCCATTATGAAATGGATAAAGTGGCTACCAAGGATTTGGATCTAATCAATTGGATGGAAAAGGAGGAAACTAATATTCGTAAAGTGTCATAAGTATTGGTTGATAGAAGCCGAAAATGGCTTAATCTTCGTTTAAATCAACCAAGGGTTAAGGATTTAAGGAAGAAAGATTCTACTATTGAACCTACTTCCTCCATTGAAACAAGGTAGTATAAGAGATTAAAGAAAATTGTTGTGGCCATAGAAGAACCTTCCCTTACCGAGGATGAAGTTTCAATGAAACAAGTTATTGAAGCTTCACAAAAAGCTAAGGTTACTTATGAGGCTATTGTTGTAGGGGTTATTTCAGGTCTTGGTGCTACACCTATAACTACTGTGTACCCTCAAAAGCAAGCTTCTAAAGAAGGACCTTCTACTGTGCCTTTGGAGACTGAGTATACCCTACCTACTGCACCAATGACTATAGAAACATTAGTTGTTGAAGAAGAGAGGCCTCCTATGATTGATTTGATGGATTCACCTATGCCCTTAGACTCTGAAGGAACTCTACTTTAGGAAGAAAAGGATAAATAGGAAGAATATCTCGAGAGAGTTGAAGAAGTTAGAGAAGAAGAGATTGGGTTTGATCTAGGAAGGATTTGGGATGAACTTGCAATGAATGTCGTTTTAACTAAAGATGAACAAAAGGACATATTGGAAGCTATTAAAAAAAAAGCTATTGAAGAACTAGCTAGTGAAGAAGAAGAACAACAAAAGAAAGATGAAGAGCTAGTTTGGGAGAAAGAAGTTGTAGAAGCCTAGAAGAGAGATGAAGAGGCTTGTGCACGAGAGTTGGAACAACAAAAAAAAGTTGAGAAAGACAAGGCAGCAGAGGAGGAACTCTGTGCAAAATATTTGGAGTAGTAGAGGTTAAAAGATGAAGAGGAGGCTACACAAAAAGAAGAAGATATGAAAAAGATGGAAGAAATTCGAGTTCAAAATGAGAAAATGGAACAAGAGAGGTTGCAGAAAGAACAAGAGGAGTAGAAAAAGACTTCTTCTGAGTATACTGAGAGGTAGTTTCTTCTACACCTCCTCATTAACACCTCTCGATACTCAATAGGTAATAGCTCAGCCAGCTGCTCCCAATTGGCTTAAGTTAAATTTGGAGAAGAGACAACAAGTTCAAGCTCATCCGGTGATGTGGGAGGAAATGCTAAAGGAAATAGATAAGGTAAATTCTAGGAAGAAGCCTCCCACTATCCACTCTACAAGGCTTACTAATGATGGAGACTTGGTAGTAGACATTGCTACCCCAGTGGTTAATAAGGATGATAAGGAGCTACAAACTATAGATTATCAAGTAAGCATTGTCAATTTGGGTAAGAATACAAGAAATCAATATTTAAATCTTATTAATATCATGGCCACCACTACCAAGTCATGACTAATCAAGGACAAGCAAGCTAAGGATGAGCTTAAGGCTCAGGTAGGGAAGATGAAAAGTTTTCTAAAAGAGTTGATTGCATCCACTCTCGAGCAGCCAACACCATCAAAAATTCCTATTTTAATGAGCTGTAAAGAGGTGGATGAGCTAACTGAAATGAAGAGAAAATTGCAAATGATTGATAAGTGGATTGACCTTCTCAAAAAGGATATACAGGAACTTTTCACTGCTAGTTCAAAAACTTGGAAGGATATATTAAATTTTTGGAAGAGAAGAGGATAAATATGCCAAGCATATGAAGAAAATTAGAATATTGAAGAGGCTACCTAAGGTAGATGTGATTGAGTATTCCATTCTGGAAGATCAATATTTTGGTTACCTTGATAAGTGTATGAATATATTGATCTTCAAAACAGAAGTCCTCATGGAACATAGAAGAATATTGCTTCAGGCTCATCAAGATTTGTTTGAGGAAAGAAAGTTCATAAATGGAATTATTGCTAAAATGATTGGTAAAGAGGCTTCACCAAGTGCTAGTTTGATTTCTTTGTAGGAAGTGAAAGACCAGTGAAGTAATATAGTGGAGGAAATGATTAAGATAAGAGATGATGATGAAGGGATGCTTTTGGATAAGCTTATGGACATCAAGTTCTATGTATGATATGTTGCTTGGAATGTTGCCTAGCTATAGGATATATATATAGCCACTACCAAACAATATGAAAGAGTAATGTTTAGGGTGGAATGGGTAGATGTACCTGAAGAGGAAACTTTACACCAAAATTTTGATTAGATGGATGGCTATCTCAAAAATAAGTTGTTCAAAACAACTAAAAGTAGTTAAGGGACAAAGGGAATATTCTATTTTTTTGAAAAAGGATGAAGTCAAAATTGTCAACTAGTTATAGGCACCCTTTGGATAGTGATACCTCCAGATTAGTTTTGATGGGCTAGAGATTTTGCGTGATGATTAGCAGAAGACAAAGCTAGAACTCCTAGTCAAATTTTGACTAAATTGACACAAGGCACACCTTTCAGCTCCAATAGTTTTAGTAAATACAGGACTTGGAATTAACTGGGGGTTCCCCTATAATTGTGGATCTGGGCCCCAAATTTGTGGATCATGATTTTTTATAGGAGGGATTGATGTTAATTATTTCTATAAGATAAAAAAAAATTCCTAATTGTAAAGGTTGGCTGATTGAAGTCAAATTGGCTACCTAGAGACTAGATACATTTTCATTTCTACAACTTTATGTAAGACACTTGTGTTAGATGGGGTTAGAAATCAAATAGCATAGATAAAAGTGACATCCAACACTTCTAAACTATTAAACCACATCCAAACAAGAGAAAACAAATAATGAAGAGAATAAAAAATACAAAATATAAAAGAAAACACTCCCCATTATGGTTGATTCTTTCTCTTGCTCTCCTTTTTCTTGTTATGCAACTTCGCCCTCAGATTTGTTGAAACACTTGTGCAAAACCTGCAAATGGTAGCAAGAAATTTGGAGATAATTAGCTATTAAAATAAAAATGGAGAAGGTTGTTTTTATAGACAACCATTCGAATGGATGGTTGAGATTAATCTTCTAGAAAGATTCCAAGATCAACGGATGAGAATGCATGAGAGAGATGTTATGAAATGGATGGTTGAGATTAAGTCTCAGAAAAGATGCCAAGATCAATGGTCCAGAATTGATGCACCAAGAATATGCCATGCATGGAAAAGCTATGACGCTATGACGCCTGACAGGCATCTGAGCTATGCGAAATATAGCATTTATTAAGCCCGAAGTTATTACCACAGGCATTTGAGAAGAGCATAGGTGGAGTGCATAAATAATTTATTTTAAATTATTTATTGTGTGGAAATGGAGAAAATGACAAAATGGAAAATAAATAATTTATCCAAATTATTTATTTAGAAAAATAGAAAGAAGGAGAATTTAATTAAATTTATCAATTTAATTAAATGGAGAAGATAAAAATTAGACATGGATAATTAATTTGAATTATTTATCAAAATTAGAATAAATATCAATTATTTAATTTTGGCAATTATTTAATTATAGAAGAATAAAAAAGGTCAAATAGTAGTTATTATTATTATTTGACTATAGATGAAAGATAAATAATTAAATAAAAATGAATTTATTTAATTATTGAAAAGGGATATAATGCTTGGCCGCAATTAAAATAATTTTAATTGATCAAGATAGAATAAAGATGAAAGGTGGTAATTAAATAATTAAAACTTATTTAATTAATAGAGAATCAAGTCACATAATTGAATAATTAAAGAGTTATTGATTTTTGAGAACAATGACCAAGAAAGGCCGTGCTTTCCTTGGACTTAGGATATTTTTTGAGTGTCTACATTTTTCCCCTCTTTGAGACAATACAACTTGTCGCGTTGTTTCAAAGAAAAATATTGATCAACTGATACATGCCCCAAAGATATCTTAGTAAGGATTATGATAAGAATGATATGCCCCCTCGAGAGATTGATCGAATAGATTGTAAGAAGATTAATCTCTCGATAGATGTCCAGAAAGTGATTAGATACTTGATATTGCATAAGTGATAAAGTAGTGATGTACATTTTGATGAAAATGCACAGTTGATGGGTGTAACTGAACAATTGATGGAAATGATCAGTATAGCCAGGTTGATGAGCTGATGAAGCTGATTGAGCTAATTAAGCTAATTGAGAATTATGCTTACACAAGACAAGTTGTTGCAATGATGGATTGATTGATTGATTAAGGGGACATGAAATTTCAAGAAGCAGGTTGATTGATTTAAGATTTGATTCAAGAGACATATATCAGTGAGTTAAGCAATTAATTGATTTCTCCGCGACAAGAAAGATGAAGAAAATGAAATGCAAGATGGAAGATAATGAAGGTGATGAAGCTTCTTGTACCATTTAAGTGTTTTTATCATCATCAGACTTATTATGTCGCAAATTAGTATAAGCATCTAGATAACATGAACATCTAGACGACCTGAATATTGTTTGCATTTTTATTTAGTAATGAAGTATAAGCATCTAGTTATAAGAACCTTAGATGACCTGAATACTTATTGCATAGAAGACACTATCAAACAAGGAATGCTCTCATCCACATTAGACTCATAGGTCCTTGATGGTTTTAGACAACCATGTCCTAAGACAAGTCATCATGTGAATAAGAAACAATCCGTAAACAACAAACAAGTGAACATGCCCCATCCTTGCCTCTCTAGTCAAAGACATCTTAAAGAAGCTAAAAGACATGTCACCAAAGATAAAATCATAAAATAAGCAAAGATCAACAAACAAGCAGGGGTTTTGCTTCGATGTAAAAAATGATTCTCGTTACAGTTTATGTGTTTTGGTTGGATTTGTAAGATGGGTTGATATTTATGTTATAATGTTTGCTTGATTGTCAACGTTTGCATGTTTTGATTTTGTTGAAGTTCAAAGTTGTGTGGTGATCTGAAAGTGTCACTATTTTTTGGAATATTTGATTTTTTTGGGATTTTTGGAATATTTGATTTTTTTGGGATTTTTGAATATTTGATTTTTGAATTTTTCAGGACATTTTATGATTTTTGAATTATTTTCCGGGACATTTTATGATTTTTTGAATTTTGGGGACATTTTATGATTTTTTGAATTATTTGAGGGACATTTTATGAGTTTTGAATTTTTGGGGACATTTTATGATTTTTTGAATTTTTTTGGGGACATTTTATGATTTTTTTGGAATTTTTTCAGGACATTTTATGATTTTTTTTGATTTTTTTTCAGGACATTTTAGGATTTTTTTGATTTTTTGAAGTTTTAAAGATGGAATGAAATGAAATGTGATATGATTGATTGAAAGAATAAGATCTTTAGTAGAGGTAATGCAACCATGGATAAATGATAGATCAAAATGAAAGATTCACTACAAAACATGTCACACAAGCAACATATCCTTTGTCAAAAGATGATAATGGTTGGTTGATTGGATGCTAGGAATGATCGATTCCATAAGGCATGATGATGATAAGTACTTAGGATCACTGATTCCTCTAAGTACGATAAGATTAATGATTGTTGATGTTTGATTGACAAAAGATATGAGGATTGGATAATGTTTTACAACTAGGCTTAAATGTGATTTGCATGATAAGATTCAAGGTTGCAAAGGGACATGATGACCAACATTGGAGGTAATTTAATCATGGATAAATGATAAGGATGTGAACTATGATGGAATGGTAACACATAAGGATATGAAAGGGAATCCAAAGAATTTGTTTGTAATTTTTCCCCTAATCTCATCAAGAACAAAGGAAGGAAATGGGACAATGATTTTGATAAGCTAGGAGATATGGAATGGAAGAATGCAAAGGTAAGGATAATGAATAGGATGATCAAGATTAATAAGATATGGACATAATGCCTAAGTATTTTTCTCCTATTCCCCATCAAGACTAAGGAAGGGAAGAGAGGATGCATTAAGATAGGATGGTGGAATATGGATATGGCGAAGGATAAGATGTACGACGTTTAAGAGGATCCTTAACCTTGTCAAGATCAAAGGTGGAAAGGTAAAGGATGAATGTAAAGAGGATAATGGATATGAATGAAAGGATGGATGAAACTTGCCCCCAAGTGTAAAGTACAAGAGGAATATGGAAGATAGGATATGGATAGAGATAAATGAAAATGAAAGGTAATATATGCATGATAGGGAGATGGAGGGAGGAATCAAGCATCAAGTTTCACAACTAATATCCCTTGAATGTGTTCTCTAATAAACCATGTCAATGAGGATTAGGCTTATAAATGTAGGTATTTTAATGGTGTAATGGAAGAACCTAAGGACTTATGCAAAGGTTTGGATTAAAGGAGGATAATGGGGGATGAATGTTGGATAATGGATAGGAGGTTGGAAGGCTTGTTGATGGAAAGGATGGAAAGGATGGAAAGGATGGAAAGATCAACATTGGCACACACCTTGAAGTGTGGTGGAGTGATGGAGGAAAAATGAATTTGGAAGGTGATAGGTTTTTAGATGGACGATAGGAGGAAGCTTTTGGATTAGCAAATTTGGATGCCAATTTAGATTTTATTGCTTCTACGAGACTTTTAGGAATCCACATAGCTTTTGACTTTGATTTTTGATTCATGGGCCTTTGTGGCCTTTGAGATTCTTCTTTTTGCTTTATGGGCCTTTGTGGCCTTTAAAATTTTTCTTCTTGATTTATGGGCCTTTTTGGCCTTTGAATTTTTTGCTTTTGACTTGATGGGCCTTTGTGGCCTTTTGGATTTTTATTTTGACTTGATGGGCCTTTGTGGCCTTTTGGATTTTTATTTTGACTTGGGATCAACTTTTCTTTTATTTTTGCATGACTCTTCAAGGAGGCATATTGATCCCTTGATATATGTGGATTTTGATATGGAAGCTTTTGACATTTGGCACCCAAATTGCTTCCAAGAGAAATGGGATGGGTGGATGGAGATGAATGATATGGAGGTCTTATGGATGGGTTAATGTAGGTAGAATTTTGAGAGGGAATCAAGGATGTGTGCCTTTGTTGTTCTTGATGAATAGGAGATGAAGGGATGTAGGGCCCTAATATGGATGGAAGGGTTGATGAACTAGGGTTTGGATGATAAGGACCAAGGATAGAAAAAAGGTTTGATGAACTAGGATAAGAACCTAGGATAGATGGAAGGTTTGATGGACTAGGATAAGTAGGTTTATTTTGATGTAATCTAGGCTTACAATGGATACCAATGTCTTGAGCGTGAGGTGTATAACCAAGGCCATGATAATATGGATTTTCTTGGATATAAAGGGGTTCTAGGATACCTTGTTCATGAAGGCCTAATCCTTTGCCTTTGTAGTTCATACTTTGACACATTCGTTTTCCAATGGGATATATATTGTTTATGAAACAAGATGCAAGTCCATTGTGAGATGGTTGTGATATGGAAGGAATAAGAAGATCTTTGAGTAGACCACCTTGGATAAAAGTGAGGGAACCCATTTGATAGGTAAGAGGTTCATGGATAGTTTGAATACGGGTGATAGACTCTTGTGGAGGATTGTGATCATGAGGAGAATTAGGATGGGTGATAGGATCTTGACATGGGGATGATGAGGTACTTTGATCTTGACTTGGAAAAGGATCAAGAGGTGTAGGAGATGGATTAGCTTGCTCTTTATTAGGTATGGAATCATCATGATGTGGTATGAAAGGCATATCTTGATCATGAGAAGGATGGACATCATCATGGAATGAAAGGGTATCCTTGAATGGAGGTTTATCTTGATCTTGATGAGGAAGGGAATCTTGAGATTTTGTGGAAAGCATATCTTGATCAGCAAATGGTATTATATCATTGGATGCGATGGAAGAACTATCATGCTCTTGGGATGCAATGGAATCATTAGATGGTATGGATTGATTAGTTGAGGTGGAAGGAGGACTTGGAAGGATACTTTTCTCTTGATATGGAAGGGGATCATCTTGGATGAAACAAAAAGAGATAAGGGGATCATCATGAGGTTCTTGAGAGATGGGATCTTGGTCAAAGATTGGAAGGGGTGGGAGATTTTTGGTATCATTGGATGGAGTGGAAAAAATGTTTTGATCTTGATGTGCAAGGGAGTTTATGCTAGTAGGCTTTGGACTAATAGATTGACATGACTCATTGGATGGAGATGGTATGATGAGAGAGGATGGTTGGATGAAATCGTTAACTTGGGTGGAAGGCTCATAAGGTTTATTTTCAATTATGGGAGATGAAGATAGATGCATGACATGGTAGGATTGCTCAAGATTATTTGTGTTTGAGGACATAGATTTAGGTTTCTCATTTAGCCTTTGCAAAAAATCATGGACATTGAACTTGGACGATGTAGTTTTGGGTGAGGATAAAGACTTATGAGATGATTGCACCACTTCATTCAAATGTTGGGATTCAAGTTGTTTTTCAAGCTCTTTCAAATGATGGTCAAGATATTCAATCCTTTGGTTTCGTTCATAGGTCGTGGATGAATATGGAGGATAGCAGTTAGACATGTTTAGTTGATGGTTTTAGAAATGTTTTAAGGTGTTGCAAGTTACTAGGTGTGATGTTTGTTTGAGGTCAATTGTTTTAAGGTGTTGCAAGTTACTAGGTGTGATGTTTGTTTGAGGTCAATTGTTTTTGTTCAAATTTGAGAATGTGGTGAATATTGTTTGAAAATCCAAAAAACACTTGACAAGCATGATGTTTTGGTGTATGCAAATGCACATGAGACAAGCACAATCCTAATAGGCCAAGGGTTTGTATACTTGATATAGCCCACCGATATACCCCGGATTGGTGCTAAACACCTTTCCTTCTCGAGAGCGGATAGCTTAGAAGTTTGGTGGCATTGGCTCCCCTCCAAGGCTCATTAACATCATTCGAGCACACCAACTTCGGATTCTTGGGTCATCACTTCCCAAGAACTGCTATCTCTACTCAAGGGAGTCAGTAGTGAGTATCTTCGGGCATGATACTGTACCTTGCACTATACCAAGCAACGGTTGAAAATGGTTGGCTTCTAAAACAATAGGTGTTTAGTTAGGGCATCTGTTCGAGTGGCTACACATGGGGCGAGAGATTAATCACCAATTAGGTGGCACTCCAGCCTGAAGAGGTTACGCTCAACAGGGTTTATCGGAGTACTACTCCATCCGTGTAACACAACCGCACTCGTGGTACTTGAACTTTCCTCAAGCACCCATTTTATATCCCGACTAGAAGTGGCTTGGCTTTAGCCTGTTACCGGTCGAGTCGTCCCTTAAGGCAGGCCCATTTCTAGAAATAATAACTGTTTCTCTTACACCTAGGATCACTCGAAAGTACAAGGGGAGAGGATACTTCGATTATTAAGTTATGAGGGTGACAAAAAATAAGGTGGGTCTGGTTTTTTTATCACCTAGTTTTCACAAGGTGAGAGCATAATCACCTACCACCTTCAAACACAGTCAGAAAAAATCAAGCACATGTTCATTTTAAAGCACCAAAAGAAGTGTTCCTAAGCTAGAAATCACAAACACATAGTTTAATAAAATGATTCTTCGACTAACGGGGCTACAAAACCACAAATTAGTAGTTTTATAAGTGTCTTGGACCAATGAGAAAACTGCAAAAAATAAGTTAGAGCAAGAAATTAACAACCAAACTAAAAGTTAGTAAATAACTAAACTAGAAAATGAAGAAACTAAACTAAACTAAGAAAAATAAGTCAAAGAAAACTAAAAATTAAGAGCTCAATTTTTTTTGTTGCTCCAAAAGAAGCAATTTTTTTGGGAGCTCCATTCAAAAGCCACATGCTACAAACAAAAGATTAGTAAACCAAAAAGAAACTTGAATGAAAACAACAAAATAAAAAAAAGTGATAACTTTATCAAAATTAAACAAAAATTTAAATTGTAGATATCTGTGGAAAGCTAAGACATAAAGCTTCAAAAATCAGAAAAAGTTTTGCAAAATCCTACATAATAAAAGTATTATCAACAAAAGAAAAAAAATCGGATTTTAACAACTAAATCTTTAAAAACTATGATCGGTAAAATGGCCATAACTTTCTCAAATCTTAATGAAATTTCAAACCATTTAATGTTCTGGAACGCTGAAAATGAGGCCTACAAAACTCGGAAATTTTTTAAAAATAATTGATGCGTCCATTTTTTTGTGCTCAAATGAAGATGACGGGATTTCATATGCATTCTTGGCTATAATCTGCAAAACAACAAAAATAAACAAGAACACACAAATTTCTCTACTTCACGTCGGGTTCACCAAATGTTAGATGGGGTTAGAAATCAAATAGCATAGATAAAAGTGACAGCCAACACTTCTAAACTATTAAACCACATCCAAACAAGAGAAAACAAATAATGAAGAGAATAAAAAATACAAAATATAAAAGAAAACACTCCCCATTATGGTTGATTCTTTCTCTTTCTCTCCTTGTTATGCAACTTCGCCCTCAGATTTGTTGAAACACTTGTGCAAAACCTGCAAATGGTAGCAAGAAAGTTGGAGATAATTAGCTGTTAAAATAAAAATGGAGAAGGAAGGTTGTTTTTATAGAAAACCATTCGAATGGATGATTGAGATTAATCTTCTAGAAAGATTCCAAGATCAATGGATGAGAATGCATGAGAGAGATGTTATGAAATGGATGGTTGAGATTAAGTCTTAGAAAAGATGCCAAGATCAACGGTCTAAAATTGATGCACCAAGAATATGCCATGCATGGAAAAGCTATGACGTTGACAGCTATGACACCTGACAGCTATGACAGACATGCAAGGCATGCAGGCTATGACAGAAATGAATGTTATGATAGGGGATTATGACAGAGCATCTTTGACTAGGTGGAGGTGCATAAATAATTTATTTTAAATTATTTATTCAAAATGGAGGAAAATGACAAATGGAAAATAAATAATTTATCCAAATTATTTATTTAGAGAAAATGAAAAGAGGAGAATTGAATTAAATGGAGAGATGGAAATTAGACATGGATAATTAATTTGAATTATTTATCCAAAAAAGTGGAATGAAACTGTCAATTATTTAATTTTGACAATTATTTAATTATAGAAGAATAAAAGGTCAAATAATGATTATTATTATTATTTGACTATAGATGAAAGATAAATAATTAAATAAAAAATGATTTATTTAATTATTGAAGAAAGGGATATATTAGCGACACAATTAAATAATTTTAATTTATCAAGATAGAATAAAGATGAGAAGGTGAATTAATTAAATAATTAAAAACTATTTAATTAATAGAGGAATGCAGTCACACCTAATTGAATAATTAAAGTTATTCAATTATCGAAGAACAATGACCAAGAAAAATGACGCTCGTGGACTTAGGATATTTTTTAGTGTCTACAACTTGATCAGTGGATTTTTCTATATATAAATGACTCTTAATTGATGAAAATCAATAGAAGATTCTGAATTAAAAACCTCTCTATTGTGTTATCTGTGGATGATGTTTCTTGTTGTTTATTGATATGTTAATTTTGGTGATGAGCTCATAGTATTTTTATTATTGAAAATTGATTCTAAAAAAAAAGTGATGATGAATGGTTACATGTTTTAAATCTTCACTATGAATGGATGCGATGGTATGAATCATTTCATGAATTGTGTCATTCAATAGTTTTTGTTAATTCGAAAAAAATATCATTATAATAATTACATGTCTAAATTGAAAGGAATCTTTATTTGTTTATTTAAAACCCCCATAGTAGATTACTTTGAACTATCTAGTTTGTATTTATTTACCAGCAAAGGCCCCTTGAATATTATAGTTGCATGGACCACTGAATGATGAGAGAACAATGGAGAACCAACTACAGATTCCTTGCAAGATAAGTTGTTTTAGATCAATTATCTTTTTTATGAGAAATAGAGTAGGGATATTCTATTTTAACCTTACTATGTTACTTTGACCATCAATAGATATGGCTACCATAACTTTTATTTGAAAATAAAATGATGGAATTTTAAAACATAACATAGGGAAATATGACTATGATTTTGTATTAGGAAAATTTCAAAAATTTGTTGAAGTATGTTCCTAAGTATTAGAGGGATGAACAGTTTCGTATCTAGAAATTGATAATGGGACTTAGACAAGAGCTGAGGTAGATATGAATGAACCTCAAACTATGAATTATTTTTTTCAAAAAGCAACCTAATAGGAACAAAAGTTTCAGTAATTATCCAATCTTCTCAGTGATTCAAGTTCTAAGTCTCAATATGGAAAGAAGAAATTTCAAAAGGGAGACAAGAGCCATCAGATTCATAATCTCAATAAAAGAAGTGAATAACAAGACAATGGTGAAGATGGTAATGGTGGAAAGAACAAGAAAGAAAACAAGGGTAAGGACAAGGATAACCAAAAGAGGAAGGGCTTTAGAGAGGACAAGCCAAGAGGTTGTAAAAGAGCTCGAGATGGATGTTATACTTGTGAATACGATCATTATGCCTCAAATTTTCCTCAACAGTCAAAGTTCTAAAGGGAAGGAAGCTATCAGTAGAATCACCAAATCCTCGCTACAGTGGGCAATAGACAAGCAAAATACAAGGCTTCACCAATTCAGCTAATGGGTAAGCTCGATGGTCAATCTATCTCTATCTTGATTGATACTAGAGCTTATGAATTTTTTGTAGATCCTAGAATAATATTTAAGATACCTATTAGACCCAGGTACATGGAAAACTCTTAGACAATCCAATATGGTAATTGAGCATAGCAAAGGGTAGATACCTATTTCTTTTGCAATGAGTTAGAACTTCCAACCTTTCAAACTTAGGTCAACTTGTATGTGGCACCCTTAGGCTCATATGATGTAATATTGGGAATAAATTGGTTAACTAAGCATAAAGCTTTCGTGAACTATGAGGATAAGGTGGTCAACTGTCTAGATGATTATGGAAACCCAATTGAAATTTGTGGAATGTAGAGACCCTTAGAGCTTAGACAATTTTGTGCAATGCAGCTCAAGAAGGCTCGTCGAAAGGGGTGTGAAATTTATGTAGTGCTTGTTAGTAATCCTAACCACAAGGAGCCATATTTAGATGATTATCCTATTCTCAAGGAGTTCTAGGATGTATTGCTTGATGAACTTATGGGATTGGCTCTAAAGTGGGAATTGGATTTTTCCATCAACCTAGTTCTAAGAGTTGAGCCTCAATCCAAGGAACCTTATGTTGGATGTTATGGATATGGTTGTTGATATGTGGTTGTCATTGAAGTCAACACTATTAGCATTTGGTATATCAGTTGTTGTATATGTCGAGGATATTGAGAAAATTGTAAGAGAAAGTGTTCTAGGTTCCCAGTGGAACTGTGCAGGTCATGAAGGTGTCTTGTTCTATACATAAAAGATTAGCTAGTGTGGATTAAAGGGTCTATTGCTAAATGTTTCTAGATCATCTACCAAAAGTTTCAGAGGTCTGCATGAAGTTTTGATTGTGTTGTGGTCTAACAGTGTTTCTATAGTCTCTATCAGTGTTCTTGAATGAAGATTGTGTTATTCTGGTAATCTCGATTGTTGCAGATGCTTCTCTATCATTTCTTTGTGTTTTTTGATGTCTTTAGATCATTCTCTATCTTTGTGGTACGTCCACATTACTCAGAGAGCTCGTGGTTGAAGATCTTTTCTTGCACATATTTGTGTTTTCATATTCTTGGCCGACATGTTGGTGGTAGCATGTTGTGGATCTTCATGGTGAAATTAATTAAAGTATTTTTGTATTGGAGATGTTAATTTGGGTCTCCACTATGTTATGGCCAACCTTGGTGGATTTGCATCGGAAATTTATTTGTGAATTTTGGCCGACATTGAAAATATGTTTTATTTTTCTGGCTGACTAAGTTGTGATGAAATCCCATGTTTCGAATATATAAGAGCAATTGGTTGAGTGAAGTCAGTGTGTGCATAAGTGTGAATGTATGCTAGAGAAAGTGTAAATGTGTGAATATTTTGTCTATCATTCAATTGCAGAGAAGAGAGTGAAGAAGTTTGAGCGAAGTGTGAAGAAGGTTTTTTGTGCTTAATTGGAACTATAATTAGGCTTGTGTAGAAGCTATTCTTTCAGTTCATACTATGTGGATCTAATCCATATTTTTTTATTGCTAGACAATGAGTCCTCTTTTGTATTTGAGCAGTGATCTCTAGGAAATGTGTCTGAATGCATGTGCATTCCCTTTATTATTTCTCATTATACTTTTAACAGAGTATAATCTTGTGGACTAACTTCCACCATGGTTTTTCCCCTAATAGGTTTTCCACGTAAAAAATATTGGTGTTCTTTATCTCTCTAATGTGTTAATTTCTTGTGATTAATTTCTTTTTCATTAGATTTGAGATTAAGTTGAGTTAAGTAAGAAAAGTTTAAGTTTTTTTCACAACTGATTCACCCCCCCTCTCAGTTGTGTGTCCTTGTTTTGCCAATAATTGGTATCAAAGCAAGTTCCTTTGAATAATTCTAAAAGTTTGAGGTGATATGGGATGGCAACATTTAAGAAGGACAGTCTGAGATTTGATGGCACCAACTATTCACTATGGAAAGTTAGGATGCAATGTCACTTAAGGCGTATTGGTGAAGCTTTCTGGAAGATTACAAGAGATCCTTATACTATTCTTCAAAATGGTCCTTCCACTACCGATGAGATCAAAGATGATAACAATAATATTGGGGCTATTGAAGATTTGGTGGTTCTCTGATAGATTTAGAGATGGTTAATGTGGTAGGATTGCATATAGCTCATGAGATTTGGATGAAACTAGAAACTTTGTATGAAGGAGATGCACAAGTGAAGATGGCTAAACTACAGAGCTTGAAAGGAAAGTATGAGAATTTGAAGATGGGTGAGGATGAAAATATCACTTCTTTTATGTAGAGTGTAAATGAAATAGTGATGGGTATTACATGTGCCAGTGGTTCTGTGGATGAGGATGAAATTGCGGCTAAATTACTTAGATCCTTTCCTCATTCCTATAAAATGAAGGTTCATGCTATTGAAGAGTTCAAATCAGTAAACAAGATGACAAGAGACACGTTGATCGGGAAGCTTGCTGCTTTTGAAATAAGTGAATTTGGCGAATCTACACCAAAGACTGAATCTGCATTCAAGGCCACTATATCTCGAAGTAACAGGAAAAGATATAGTCTGGTAGAGAGTTCTAGAAAGATATCCAAGTATGATGATGAACTGAAACAACTTGAAGATAAAGAAAGAGAGGTAGAAGAATTGGAAGCATTGATTGCAAAGCAAGAAGGCAGAGGAAAAGGTAGGTATGAAGATGTATTGCCTATGAAATGTTTTTCATGCAGCAAAATAGGTCATTTTGCATCAATATGTCCTGAGAGAGTTCCTAGATCTAAGCCTAAGAAGTATAGATTCCAAAAGAGATGCTACCTTGTTGAAGAAGCAGTGACTAATGATGAGTCTGATAAAGATAATGGAAAAGAAGATGAATGGTATTTCATTGCTACCATTGAAGATAATCTTGTGGCTATTGAATCTACTAAAGATGAAAAGGCTCTTGCAGCCCAAGTTGAAGAAAAAGATGAGTGGGCCATTGATAGTGGATGATCACATCATATGACTGGTGATAAAGAAAAAATTGTGAGTCTAGAAAAGTATGATGATGGGGTTGTAAGATTTGGAGATAACAATGCTAGTGTGATTCGTGGTAGAGGAACTATTTGTCTTGGTGGTAAGGATGACACTAATGATGTTCTTTATGTTGAAGGCTTCCAAAAAAACTTGTTGAGTGTTGGACAGATGGTGTACAAGGGATATGATCTTCAATTCAAAGATGGGAGATGCAAGATACGTGGAAGTTCCAGGAATATGATTGCAAACTTGGCAAACAAACAAAAGGTAATATTTTTCATCTAAATACTGCTAGTGGGAGTTGTTTAATTTCTCAAGAAGATGAAAGATGGTTGCGGCATAGGAGGTTGTGTCATGTAAACTTTGGTAACATTATCAAGATAAGTTCTACTCAAGTAGTAAGAGACCTGTCTAGGTTAGTGAAGTCTCCTAATATAATCTGCAAGGAATGTCAGATAGGTGAACAAACTAGAGTCTCTTTCTAGAGCAAATAGTTTCATTCAAATAATTTGTTGGAGCTGCTACATATTGACCTTTGTGGTCCCTCCAGAGTCATAAGTATTCATGGAGAAATTTATTTCATGTTGGTTATTGATGATTACTCTAGAATGATATAGGTTTCTTTCTTAAGAGAAAAATGTGAAGCATTAGAGAAGTTCAAAAGTTTCAAGGCTATGGTAGAAAATAAGAAAGGTCTAAAAATCAAGTTCTTGAGATCAGATAGAGGTGGTGAGTTCATTTCTAAGGAGTTCAAATCTTATTGTGAAGAGCTTGGAATTAAAAGACAGTTATCTACTCACCAAACCCCTCAACAAAATGGAGTTGCAGAAAAAAAGAATAGAACAATTTTGGATGCTACCAAAACAATGATGATGGAAGGAAATGTGTCTTAGATGTACTAGAGTGAAGTGGTAAGCACTGTTGTGTATACTTTGAACTAGGTAAATGTTAATGGTAATTCTGGTAAGACCCCTTATGAGTTATGGTTTGGTCACAAGCCTACTGTTAAGTATTTCAAAATCTTTGGAAGAAAGTGTTATATTAGGAGAGATGATGATATAGGAAAATTTGATGCAATAAGTGATGAAGGAATCTTCCTAGGTTACTCCACTAAAATCAAGGCCTACCAGTGCTATAACAAAAGACTGAGAAAGATGGTTGAAAGTGTAAATTTCAGAGTTGATGAGGAATTTGTCAAATCATCTAGACATCGTAGTTATGATTCAGATGAAGACATTACAAGACAAGGGAATAATACTCAAACAAAAAATCTACTTCAGATTATTTTGTATGTTCCGGTGAAGCAACCTCAATTTGTTCCAGTAAATCAAGCCAATAAAGAGGCACAAAAAAGTGCAAGTATAGAAGAAAGATCAAAAGAGTTAGAAGTTCAAGAATGTCCCAAAACTCCAAGGTATGTAAGGTTAAATCATTCTGAAAATAAAATCATAGGAGATAAGAGAAAAGGAGTGCAAACTAGAAGAAAAATTGCAGAAGAATATTGTTTGATTTCCAAGATTGAACCTAAAAATATCACTGAAGCCTATCAAGATGAACATTGGTTGGAAGCTATGAAGGAAGAGATGACACAAATTGAAAAGAATGACACATGGCTACTGGTTCCGAGACCCAAAGAAAAAAATGTGATTGGTACTAAATAGGTATTTAGAAACAAGTTGAATGAAGAAGGTGAAGTGGTCTGGAATAAAGCAAGACTAGTATGTAAAGGGTATTCTAAAATGGAAGGTGTTGATTTTGAAGAAACCTTTGCCCCTATCGCTAGAATTGAAGTTGTTAGATTATTTCTTACTTATGTTGTATACAAGGATTACAAATTTTATCAAATGGATGTGAAGTCAACATTTCTGAATGGAGAACTAGAAGAAGAAGTGTACATTGAACAACTAGATAGATTTCAGCTAACAGAAAAAGGAGATATGGTTTGTAGATTGAAGAAATCTATGTATGTAATTAAGCAAGACCCTAGAGCCTGGTATGCTAGATTGGAAAAATATCTACTAAAGCTTGGATTTATTAAAGGTACTATTGATAGAAACTTATACTTCAAATTAGATAATAAGAAGGAGTTGATTATAGAAGTTTTTGTTGATGACATTATTTTTTGAGGAGATGATAATCGATGTATGAAGTTTGTTGATGAAATGAAGAATGAATTTGAGTTGAGTATGATTGGAGAAATGAAGTTCTTTCTGGGATTGTAAGTTACATAGTTGGACAAGGGGATTTTCATATCTCAGTCCAAATATGTTAAAGAACTGTTGAAGAATTTTGGAATGGATGACTCAAAACTTGTTGGTACCCCCATGGTGACCAGATGTAAGTTGAAATAGAATGACGACTCTCCTAAGACAAATCAAACTAGGTATAGGTAAATGATCATTGGATTTCTCTATTTAACTCAAACTAGACCAGACATTATGAATGTTGTATGTATGGTTGCTAGATTTCAGGTTGATCCAAAAGAATCACATGTGACTACTGTGAAGAGAATTTTTAGATATCTGAAAGGAACAGTTTACTTTGGACTTTGGTATCCAAAGGATGATAATCTCATTTTGTGTGCATTTACTGATGCAGATTGGGCTAGTGATGTAGATGATAGGAAAAGTACTAGTGGTGGTGCTTTCTTCCTAGGGAAGAAATTGGTATCTTGGCTAAGAAAAAAGTAGAATTCCATTTCTCTATCTACTACTGAAGCAGAATACATTGCTGCTTCCAATAATTGTACTCAAGTGATATGGATGAAATAGATGTTGAGAGATATCAGGGTAATATATGAAGAGCCTATTGCCATATACTGTGACAATTCAAGTGCAATAAATATTTCAAAGAATTTGGTGTTGTATTCCAAGACCAAGCATATATCAATCAAGTTTCATTTCTTGAGGGAGAAAGTGAATGAGAAAGAAGTTAGATTGGAATATGTGCCTACCAAAGAATAGGTTGTAGATATATTTACTAAGCCATTTTCTAAGGATACTTTTGAGTATCTCAGAGGAATGCTAGGGGTGATTACCCCTCCTGATAAGAACTAAAAGATGCATTTTCTTGCATCAAACCATGAGCTATATTGCTATATTCTGATCCGGATTAATGTTTCTATGACTGCTACTCAGGGGGAGTAGTTAGATGTACAGATATGTGGTTCAGAGCACATATATGGAAAGGTCATTATTACCTTTTCCATTGATGTCAAAGGGGGAGTAGTGCATTGTGAAAAATATTTCTAAGGAGAAGAGCCTTGTACGGAGAAGTGCAGTTGAGAAGGAGAAGTAAGTTTGTTGGGTTGATGGTATTTTTCACATCATGTGTTGCAATTGATGCTAAAGGGGGAGATTCTTGGATGTTGTGGATATGGTTTTTGATATGTGGTTGTCATTGATGTCAACACTATTAGCATTTAGTATATCAGTTGTTCACTAATAAAATTTGACTCAAAATTTGACAAAATTTCATAGGAATTTTGACGAAATTTCGTTGGAATTATTTTGTCAATTTTTCGATGAACTTTGAAATGTCAAAATTCCGACCCAACTAACAATGTTGGGTTAGAATTTCGACATTTCAAAGTTCGTCGGAAAATTGACGAAATAATTCTGACGAAATTTCTTTGAAATTCCAACGAAATTTTGTCGTATTTTGAGTCAAAATGTATCAGTGGTTGTATATGTCGAGGATATTGAGAAAATTGTAAGAGAAAGTGTTATAGGTTCCCAGTGGAACTGTATAGGTCAATAAGGTTTCTTATTATGTACGTAAAAGATTAGCTAGTGTGAATTAAAGGTTCTATTGTTGAATATTTCTAGATCATCTACCAAAAGTTTCAGAGGTCCACATGAATTTTTGATTGTGTTCTGGTCTGACAGTGTTTTTGTAGTCTCTATTAGTGTTCTTGAATGAAGATTGTGTTATTCTAGTAATATTAGTTGTTGTGGATTCTTCTCTATTGTTTCTTGGTGTTTTTTGTTGTCTTTAGATCATTCTCTATCTTTGTGGTATGTCCACATTACTCAGAGAGCTCATGGTTGAAGATATTTTCTTGCGCATGTTCGGGTTTTCATATTCTTGGGCAACATGTTGGTGGTAGCATGTTGTGGATCTTCATGGTGAAATTAATTAAATTATTTTTGTATTGGAGATGTTAACTTGGGTCTCCACTATGTTGTGGCTGACCTTGGTGGATTTGCATTGGAAATTTATTTGTGAATTTTGGCCGACATTGAAAATATGTTTTATTTTTCTGGTTGACTAAGTTGTGATGAAATCCCATGTTGTGGATATATAAAATCGATTCATTGAGAGAATTCAGTGTGTGCATAAGTGTGAATGTATGTCATAGTAAGTGTAAATGTGCAAATAGTACTTTTATCATTCGATTGTAGAGCAGAGAGTGAAGAAGTTTGAGCGAAGTGTGAAGAAGGTTTTTTGTGCATAATTAGAACTGTTATCAAGCTTGTGTAGAAGCTATTCTTTTAGTTCATACTTTGTGGATCTAACCATATTTTTGTATTGTTGGATAGTGAGTCCTCTTTTATATTTGAGCAGTGAGCTCTAGGTAGTGTGCCTGAATGCATGCGCATTCCACTCATTATTTCTTATTATACTTTAAATAGAGTATAATCTTGTGGACTAACATCCACCCTAGTTTTCCCCTAACAAGGTTTCAACATAAAAAAAATTGGTGTTATTTGTCTCTCTGATGTGCTAATTGCTTGTGGTTAATTTCTTTTTCATTAGATTTGAGATTAAGTTGAGTTAAGTAAGAAAAGTTTAAGTTTCTGTCACAACTGATTCACCCCCCCTCTCAGTTGTTCGTCCTTGTTTTTCCAACACCTTATTGGATGACCACCATAGAACTCTATGAGTTGAAGGCCCAGCTAATGAAATTGCTAGATAAGGGACTCATAAAACCCAATGTGTCTCCTTGGTGAGTGTCGATTATTTTTATGAAAAAGAAAGATGGAACTTTGCATCTGTGTATAGATTATCAGATGTTGAACAAGGTTACCATCAAGAACTGATATCCACTCTCGAGGATTGATGAATTGTTTGATCAAATGAAGGGAACAACAATGTTCTCCAAAATTTATCTCAGTTCGGGGTACCATCAATTGAGGATTAAGGAAGAAGATATTTCGAAGACTGCATTTAGAACTCGGTATGAACATTATGAGTTCATAGTGGTACCTTTTAGTTTAACTAATGCACTAGTAGCCTTTATGAACCTTATGAATAGTGTATTTAGAGATTGCTTATATGAATTTGTCTTGATTGTCATTGAAAATATTCTAGTCTACAAAAGGATTGTTGAAGAGGAGGATAGAAATTTGAGGATAGTCTTTCAGTAATTAAGAGAAAGGAAAAACTTTTGTAAACTATCCAAGTGTTCCTTCTATTATGACATAGTGCACTATTTGGGATATATCATTTCGGCGGAAGGAGTTTTCGTAGATCTAGAAAAGATCAAGGTGATTGTGGAATGGCTAGTGCCTCAAAATGTGTCAAAATTATATAGCTTCATGGGCCTCACTAGATACTATAGGAGGTTTGTACAAGGGTTCTCTTAGATTGCATATCCTATTACCTCACTCCAAAGGAAAGGAACACGGTTTGAATGGACTGAGAAATGCAAGCAGGCATTCCAAATCTTGAAGGAGAGGCTCACTACAACACTAGTGTTGACTATCCCTAATCCTAATGGGAGATTCATAGTAGTCACAGATGCTTCTGGAGAGGGATTGGGAGAAGTACTAATGGAAGATAGACAAGTACTGTCATATGAATCAAGGAAGCTCAAGCAACACAAAGTGAACTATGTACCTCATGATTTGGAATTGGTATCCATAGTTCATTCCTTATAGATGTTGATGCAGTACCTTATGGGAAATCCATTTGAACTCAAGACAAACCACTTGGGGTTGAGATATATATTTACCCAGGCAAACCTTAATGCATGATAGAGAAGGTGGCTAGAATTCCCTAGCAAGTATGACTTTGGAATTGAATACATAAAAGGGAAAGAGAATAGGGTGGTTGATGTTCTTAGTAGATGAAGATATATGACAACCAAGATCTCAATGAGGTCTAACTTGAGGCATTAGGTAATTTAGAATATACCAAGGGATGAGCACTATGAAAGAGTGAAGAGCATCCTAGCAGAAAATTGTTCAGATCATCGGTTTGACGGGTACAAAATTGAATTGGATGGTACTTTGAGGCACCAAAGAAGAATGTATATTCCTTACTCTAGAGAGCTGAGGAAGCTGGTTTCTGAAAAATTCCACAATGCACCTTATTCAAGATACCCCATAGAATCCAATATGATCATGGAGTTGAAGACTATATTTTTGGCCTAAACTCAAGCAAGATGTAGTGTAGTATGTAGCCAAATTCTTGGAGTGCTAGCGAGTCAAGGATGAGCATGCACACCCAATCAGGTTATTGTATCCTCATGACATACTTGAGTATAAATGGTAGGTGATTAATTTGGATTTTTTATAGGGGTTTCCATTGAGCAAGCATAAGCATGATGTCATCTTGGTTGTGATTGATAAGTTTACTAAGGTTGCACACTTTATTTTGGGAAACCTTAAGGATGGATCATTGACCTTGGCTAACAAAATTTTCTAAGAGATCTTCCATTTGCATGGAGTGCTAAATACTGTCATTTTTTATAGGGACACATAGATGACCTCAAGGTTTTGGATGACCTTGAATGGAGCATTGGGAACTCAATTGAATTTTAGCTTAGCTTATCATCCTCAGACTGATGGGTAGACAAAGAGAGTGAATCAAGTAGTCAAAGATCTCTTTAGAATGTATTGTATGGACCAACAGTATAAGTGGGAAGAATATTTTCCTTTGGTAGAGTTTTCTTACAATAACTCCTATCATACATTCTTAGGAATGGCACCATTTGAGGCCTTGTATGGGTGGGAGTGTCGTACCCCCATCAGTTGGGATAAATTGGAGGACATGATCATAGTAGGACCTGAAATGCTTACGAAAATGGAAGAAAAAATGAGGGTCATTAAGAGAATATTGAAAGAGGTGATAGACTGACATAAGAGTTATGCTGACAAGAACCAAACTCTTAGATAGTTCAAAATAGGGGACAAAGTTTTCTTGAGAGTTAAACCTCGTAAGAGTACTATTTCTTTTGGAAAGTCTTCCAAGTTGGCCTCAAAATATGTGGGACCATTTGAAGTCTTGGAAGTGATTAACCTAGTTGCTTATAAATTAGCTCTACCACCTACTCTGGATCAACTTCATAATATGTTTCATGTTTCCTTTCTTAAGCCATATCATCTTGATGTGACTCATGTGCTTGATTGGAAATCCTTGCAGGTATAGGATCTAGGAGTGGTGCTAGTGGATCCCATTAGAATACTAGATAGACACAACGTTAAGTTGTGGAGTAGAGATATTGCTCAGTTTAAGGTCCAATGGGATCATTACTTAGAGGAAAATGCTACTTGGGAGGATGCAGAAGAAATAGAATGCCCCTTTCCACATTTTCTTGCCTGAAAAGAAACTCAATAATTTTGTTTGAAATTTTTAGATTGAAATTCTATGATATTTCCATCTTTAAAATTTTGATGTTGAAATAGACATATATTTCATGTGGTTTTGAAAATAGACATATATTTAGATGTGATGTTGAAACAGACATATATTTTGAAATGATGTTGAAATAGACATATATTTTATGTGATGTTGAAATCATCATATATTTTGATGTGATGTTTAAATAGACATATATTTTGAAATGATGTTGAAATATATATATTTTGATGTGATGTTGAAACATAGATATAATTTGAAATGATGTTGCAATAGACATATATTTCATGTGATGTTGAAATAGACATATGTTTTGATGTGATGTTGAAACAAACATGTATTTTGAAATGATGTTGAAATAGACATATATTTCATGTGATGTTGAAATAGATAAATATTTTGATGAGATGTTGAAATAGACATAAATGTTCAAAATTTATTATGATTTTATTTATTCCAACTTACTAGACATCGGGATGATGTCTCTTCCAAGAGGGGAAGGATGTTATAACCTAATTTTATTGCATATTTTTTTAAATATGGAAAATTAAATTATTTTTGAAATTCTATTAAATATTAAATAGAGATTCTGGAATATTCAAATGTTGAATATAAGGAGTTGATTGATGTTGACTTTGTGAATTTCTGAAAACTATTTTATATGTCATGAAGAATTGAACATTACTAATCAATTTTCAAGTGCAAGTGTGTGCAATTGTAGGGTGACAAGTTGAAGGAAGATTGAATGGTAATCCAATTGGAATTTGGGTGCACACAACACAAAAGGAATGATGACTTGAATTTGAATCAAATTGCATATATCAGAGAACAAAATATCCTTATTTGAATTGTTACAGTGTTTGAAAATTTATGGCTTGTAGATATTAAATTTGTCTATTTTAAATTTGTGTTTGAAGAAACGAAAGAAACTTCCTTTTTAAATAAATGTATATATAAATAAATATATAGAGAGAGTGCTCAAATTTTAATTTAAGTTCCCTATTGTAAGTAATAGTGTATGGAATTTGTAAGCCATAACAAAAAGTTATACATGGAAGTGTATACACATATAAATATATATATATATATGTGTATGTATATTCAATAGTAGAACGTATGGTTAAGAATGGAACCATTTAAATAAACACATAAATATATATATACATACTTACATATTCAAATGCAAATTTAAATTTATATGTGTTGAATTCAATACAATAACCGATAGAATTCTAATACCGTACTATTAATTAAATCAAATAATATTATGGTAGTATGGAATACTATGAAATTAATAGCAATATTTGAATGTGTAGTGGCCGATAGCAAGGCCATAATGCCTCAGCCAAAGGCATGCAAAATATAGATTGTTGTTTCCATTTTGAATATACATGCAATGTGGGCACAAAATCTCAAGAAGAAGTGGGTGATTGGGAAGGAGAAAGTAGAGAAGCTCATGGAGAAATCTGGAGATAACTTGTTCAATTGCAATATTTGAGTTAATCTGAACCTTGCAAAGAATGCAAACTTGTTTTTTCATCTTTCCTTCCTTATTATCAAATGATATCCTTTCATTTTTTATGTCAATTTTTTTATCATTCAATAGTAAGTGCATTTAGATAAATTCCATGGCCTTGGGCTAAATGAAATGGCATCAACCACTGTGGGTCACTTGGCCTGCATTGTAAAGTATGAGTTATTTTCTTTAGAAGCCATGTGGCTAGCTCTCTAAGTTAAGTCATGCCTTGGAATGTTAAGTTGAGGTTGTTTTCTTTAATATTTCACTCACATGGAAGCCATACGATGGCCATAAAAATTTGTATTCTATTCCACTATATATTATAATGAATAAACATGGTTGTGCATCACTCAATGATCCCATCAAAAAGAGTTTATAACCTTGTGTTTTATTTTCTTAGGGTTTTTTCTCCCACCTTAGCAGCTGGTTGAGGCTTGAAGAGCTTCAAGAGCCCGATCTTTAACTCTTTTTTCCTTTAAATGTTTAGCCAGTATGGCTATCAGAATCAAATTCGATGAAAGTGTAAATGCTGCCATTATTCTTTGTATAGGATCAAATACAATCTAGGGGGATAGGATACCCCTCTAAATACTGTATTTTCTTGTATTTTATCCAAACCATGTTATCGAATGGGACGATAACAAGAAAGGGGGGGTTGTGTCAAATGTTTCTAAGCCTTGTAATGTATGTAGGTTGTCTTTTGGTAATGAGCCAAACCCATTCGATGAGAATGGTGGCATGAAATCCATGTTTGAATGCATAAAAGGTTGGCATGTAGGATATTTCTACATGCATGGTATTAAAAAAGCAAGCTACATGGGGAAATTTCAAATATATTAATGATGCTGAGAAAGGAGGATCTCGACCATTGGGGATTGGTTGACTTAGAGCAACCATATTTTGTTGTTGCAACCTATAGGGCATGAATATTATTTGAACAATAGTCATACTATCCTTATGTATGAAATAGGGAGATTTTGACTTGATTTTTTTTGTATAATGTGAAAGAACCGTTTTGTTTTCTTTTTTTTAATAGTGAACATATGCTTGTATAGTGATCATTTCTCAGTGAATAGCTAGAGAATTGTAACAAATCAAATGACAATATTTGATTTTACATATAATTTATTTGTTGAAAAGGAATGTGGATGTTCTTTTGCATACAACTCTATTAGGTTTAAAATTTATCTTTATAGCAAATGTTATAGAAGCACAGTAGTGAAAATGCTTAAACAATATGTGTGAAACTGTTAGCATAAGACTTGTTCTATTTTCTTTAATTGAAAATGTAATGTCAATTAGAAAATTATCTAAGATTGTAATCTGAATTAATGATTATTTTAGAATTTATGCACAAACTTAAACATTAGTAGGCACATATATGTGTATGCACATAGACTTCATCTATGTACATACACATACTTGTGACATACCTTCTTTTGTTTTTAGTACCATTTTAAAAGGGAAAAATGCTTAAGATGATAAGTAGAAATTAGTCATAAGAATGATGTGATTAAATGATGAAATGCTCTGTGAATCAAAAATCTAATTTCAGTTAGAGTATAGTTAGCATTTTGGAAGACATTTGTGAAGAATTATTTTGAATATTGGAACAAAATAGTAATAGTTTAGTTGACTAGAGCATCTATGGGTAGTTGCTACTAGAGGGTAGATAGCTATTATAGTAGAAAGTTACCTTATGGGATGGGTGCCAAAATGCAGTTAGAGAGTATAGGTTTTCTTTACTAGAACCTATTGTTTTTTGTTGTTGCAAAACACTTATTATGCTTGGCCAAGCAATATTGTTCATTATGTATGCATGAATAAACTCTCTCATTTCACTCTCTGTCATTCCTAGCATAGATCTTGCACTTTATTTTCCATCATGCAAATAGAAATTGCATGTTGATGTTTGGGCACACACCAAATTCCACCTTGCAGGTTGTTCTCTTGCTAAACTTTCCATGCAGGGTCGGGCATTCTTCAAGTCAAAAGAATATTGGAGAAGCGTAAGCTTTTTGGTTTGGCAGTAAAGCGCTTCAACCACATTCTCATCAACCAATGGAGGTGAGCATTGAAGAAGAACCTTAGTTGTTCACCAAACTATTATAGTCTATGTTGTAACTTGATATATAAATCATTTATGTACTTGATAGAAAATGTACTATGAAATGACATTGAGGGCTTAGGATCCAAGCAAAACTTGATATTGTAATTTGACTTTTGAAGTAAATATAAGAATATTTGACTCATTTTAAATGGACATGTATAGCTATGATTGACTTAAGCCACTAGTTATGTCTTTTTAATTTGGAGCATATTCATGTGTCATTTACAATAATATTAATTAAGTAATAATTTGGAATAGGTTATTACATTTGGTATTAGAGCTTATGGTTCAGCTCTAGGCCTTTTGACTCTACCATAGTTAACTAGGGTAGTTGGCCCTTGACCCAAAACTTGAAGTCCTAAGAATTGACCAAACCTGAATTGAATGTGAAAATGGGAAGGTCAAAGGTAGGATGAAGGAAAGGGAAAACTATTAGAACCCCACACAAGAATGACATAAAGGAAGGAAACACCAAGGTGGAGGTTCCACCAAAAATTCCTGATGACAGAACTCTAGCTCAAGCTCTTACGCGATTGAAGCTATAGAGGTTCCTAAAGATTGAGGAGAAGCAAGCACCTAAAATAAAGAATCCTTCCCCAATCCAAGACTGACCTCTATGGTGTGGAACCAATGCACCCTTGTTTCCAAAAGAGGAAAAGGAGAGCATGCATGCTCAACCATCTTCTTCTATAATTTTTGAAGTAAACCTAGAGGATGACCCTGAAGAATGTCCTTTATCGGACACCGAGAAATCAGAGTGATGTAAATATAAGCCTATTGTAAATAAGGGTCTATTGAATCACCTTAAATATAAATAAAATCAAATGGTATTTTGGTGTGTTCAATGAGAGCCTCTAAAAATGTTTGTATGATGCATGAATGTCTATGTCTTCTAAATTTAGGGATGTATACATATGAAAAATTATGTGATGTAGCATAAGAACATTTACTCATAGAACCTTGTGTCAAGATGTGATGAAAATGACTATGTTTTAGGATAAGTGTGAGACGCCATGTTAACCACCAGGCAAGATAGGGGTGGTAGTGGTTTTGATAATGGACCTAACAAGAGGTTGGAGAAAATTTTGGAGCTTCTAAACCAAAAAGAGTCTCACATGGATCTTATTGAGCAAGAAGTTTGAGTGGCATGCGAGGACCAAAACTATAGGAATGTAGAAGGAAATCAAGGAGATAGTGTTCTAGGGGTAGGTCCATGAGGTTGAGCTTGGAAAATAACTCAAAAGAGTAGCACTACCCAATTTCTATGGTAAGGCTATCAGAGTAGGAGTTGAGGCTTGGATTATAGAAATTGAAAAATACTTTTGGCTCTGAAACCTTTCTGAACAGACTAAGGTGACATGGGATATGCATCAACTCTCACATGAAGCAACAACTTGGTGGGATAATGAGAAGTTAGAACAAAACCTATAACCATCTGAGATCACTTGGGAACTCTTCCTCCAAGCTTTCAGGAATACATGGCTACCACAACTTTTCTTTGACAAGAAAATGATGGAATTTCATAACTTAACACACATAAATATGACTATGATTTTTTATTAGGAAAAGTTCACAAATTTGTTGAAGTATGTGCCTCAATATTAGGGGGATGAATGGTTATGTATCCAAAAATTTATAGTGGAACTCAGAACTCACATAGGAGATGAGGTGGGTATGCACAAACCTCAAACTATGAGTGAATTTTTTCAAAAATCCACCAAACAAGAACATAAGTTGTAGTAGTTATCCAATTCTCACAGTGATTCAATTTCTAAGTCTCGGTATGGAAAGAAGAAAATTCATACGGGAGTCAAGATCCATCAGATTTGTAATCTCAAGAGGGGAAGTGAATCGCAAGACAAAGGTGAAGATGGTAATGGTGGAAAGAACAAGAAATAAAACAAGGGTAAGGGCAAGGATGACCAAAAGTAGAAGGGCTTTAGAGAGCACAAGCCAAGAGGTTGTAAAGGACCTCAAGATGGATGCTATACTTTTGGAGGAAATCATAACACCTTGAATTATCCTTAGTGGTCAAAGTTCCAAAGGGAAGGAAGCTATCAATAGAATCACTATATCCATGTTGTAGTGGACAAAAAATAACTAGAATAATAGGATTCACCATTTCATCTAATGGGTAAGCTCTATGGCCAATCTATCTCTATCTTAATTGATACTAGAGGTATTGAATGTTTTGTAAATCCTATAATAATATCTAAGATACCCATTAGACCTAGGTACATGGAAAAATCTTGGACAGTCTAGTATGGTAATCGAGTAGAGAAGAGGGTACATATTTGTCTCTTTTGCAGAGAGTTAGAACTTCCAACCTTTCAAACTTAACTAAACTTGTATGTGGAACCCTTAGGCTCATATGATGTAACTTTGGGAATAAATTTGTTAACTAAGCATAAAAATTTAGTGAATTGTGAGGATAAGGTGGTCAACTATTTGGATGATTATGGAAACCTCATTGAGGTTTGTGGAATGCATAGACCCTTAGAGCTTACAAAAATTTCTGCAATGTAGCTCAAGAAGGCTCGTTGAAAGGGGTGTGTTATTTATGTAGTGCATGTTAGTAATCTTGACCACATGGAGCCATATTTAGATGATTATCCTATTCTCAAGGATTTCTAGGACATATTACTTCATGAACTTATGAAATTTCATCTGAAGGGGGAATTCAATTTTTCCATCGACCTAGTTCTAGGAACTGAGCCTCAATCCAAGGCACCTTATTAGATGACCACTACAGAACTCTATAAGTTGAAGGCCCGACTAATGGAATTGATGGATAAAGGAATCATAAGACCCAGTGTGTCTCCTCAATGAGTGTCAATTATTTTTATGAAAAATAAAGATGGAACTTTGCATCTGTGTATCGATTATCAGATGTTGAACAAGGTTAACATCAAGAATCGATATCCACTCTCAAGGATTGATGAATTGTTTGATCAAATGAAGGGAGCAACGGTGTTCTCAAAATTGATCTCAGGTCAGGGTACCATTAATTAAGGATTAAGGAAGAAGATATTCCAAAGACTGCATTTAGAACTTGGTATGGACATTATGAGTTCACAGTGGTACCTTTTGTTTTAACCAATGCACTAGAAGCCTTTATGAACCTTATTAATAGTGTATTCAAAAACTGCTTAGATGAATTTTTCCTCGTCATTAACAACATTCTCGTCTACTCAAGGAATGTCGAAGAGGAGGATAGAAATATGAGGATAGTCTTTCAATGATTAAGAGAAAGTAAACTCTTTGGGAAGTTGTCCAAGTGTTTCTTCTATAAGGACAAAGTGTGCTATTTGGGCCATATCATTTCGGTGGAAGGAGTTTCTGTAGCTCCTAAAAATATCAAGGCAATCATGGAATGGCTAGTGCCTTAAAATGTGTTAGAAGTCCCTAGCTTCATGGGCCTCACAGGATACTATAGGAATTATGTGCAAGGGTTCTTAGATTGCATCTCCTATTACCTCACTCCAAAGGAAGGGGATGTAGTTTGAATGAACCAAGAAATGTGAGCAAGCATTCCAACTCCTGAAGGAGAGGCTTACTACAACACTAGTGCTAACTATCCCCGATCCTAATGGGAGATTCATAGTAATCATAGATTCTTATGGAGAATGATTGGGAGTAGTACTAATGCAAGATGGACAAGTAGTAGCATATGAATCAAGGAAGCTCAACTAGCACAAAGTGAACTATGTGCCTCATGATTTGGAATTGGAAGCCATAGTTCATGCCTTACAGATGTGGAGGCAATACATTTTTGGAAAGCCATTTGAACTCAAGATAGACCACTTGGGGTTGAGATATATATTTACCTAGCCAAATCTTAATGCATGACAAAGAAGGTGGCTAGAATTCCTTAGCGAGTGTGAATTGGGAATTGAATACATAAAAGGGAAAGAGAACATAGTTGTTGATGCTCTTAGTAGATGAAGACATATGACATGCATGATCTCAATAAGGTTTAACTTGAGGCAGTAGGTAATTCAAAATCTACCAAGGCATGAGCACTATGAAAGAGTGAAGAGCACCCTAGCAGAAAATCCTTTAGATCATCAGTTCAACGAGTATGAAATTGGACCAAATGGTACTTTGAGGTACCAAAGAAGAATGTATATTCCTGACTATGGAGAGATGAGGAAGTTTGTTTTGGAAGAATTTCACAATGCACCTTATTTGAGACACCTTGGAGTATCCAAGATGATCATGGAGTTAAAGACTCTATATTTTTGGCCTAAACTCAAGAAGGATGTAGTGGAGTAACAACCAAATGCTTGGAGTGTTGGCGAGTCAAGGATGAGCATGCACACCCAACTGGGTTCTTGTGTCCCCATGACATACCTGAGTATAAATGGTAGGTGATCAGTATGGATTTTGTATAGGGGTTTCCATTTAGCAAGAATAAGCATGATGGCATCTTGGTTGTGATTGATAAGTTGACTAAGGTTGCACACTTCATTCTAGGAAACCTTAATGATGGATCGTTGACCCTGGCTAAGAAATTTTTCCAAGAGATCTTCCATTTGCATGGAGTTCTAGAGACTATCATTTCTGATAGGGACACACATATGAACTCAAATTTTTGGATGACCTTGAATGCAGAATTTGGGACTAAATTGAAATACAAATGACTTATCATTCTCAAACTAATGGAAAGATAGAGAGGGTGAATCAGATAGTCGAAGATCTCTTCTGAATGTATTGTATGGACCAACAATATAACTGGGAAGAATATTTTCCTTTGGTAGAGTTTTCTTACAAATCCTAACATACATCCTTAAGCATGGCACCATTTGAGGCCTTGTATGGGTATAAGTTTCATACCCCCATCAGTTGGGATAAATTGTAGGAAAAGATCATAGTAGGACCTAAAATGCTTAAGGAAGTGGAAGAACAAATGAGGGTCATTAAGAGAAGATTGAAAGAAGAGACATACTAAAAGAAGAGTTATTCCAACAAGAACTGAACTCTTAGATAGTTCAAAACACAGAACAAAGTTTTCTTGAGAGTTAAACCTCATAAGAGTGTGTTGCTTTTGGAAATTCTTCCAAGTTGGTCCCAAGATATGTGGGACTATTTGAAGTCCTAGAAGTGATTAACCTAGTTGCTTATAGACTAGCTCTACCACCTACTCTAGCTCAACTTCATAATGTGTTTCATGTTTCTTTGCTTAATCCATATCATCCTGATGTGACTTATGTGCTTTATTGGAAATCCTTACAGGTATAGGATCCAAGAGTGGTGCTAGTTGTTGGAACTGTAAATTTTTGATGATTTTCATGTTGTTCATACCCATGCATTTTCCAAACGAGTCCCACCACGAACACATTTTGCTCACATTTTGCCCATATTTCCCCATAAAATCATCTATGTCTGAGTATTGTACTTTCTAGTTCCTATTGGCGTGAGATAATTATGGTTTCCCCGACCCTTAATGTTTTTCTACTTATAAAACATTTGTGTTTCCTATCGATAAGAGGTTTTTGATGTCTTACCGATTGGATTTCATTTTCTGGCAGCTTTCAGCAAGACTTCTTCACGGTTTCGGCGACAAATGATACACAAATCGACAGGAGTTATACCGTCGGGATGTGGTCTTATTGATTTCAATATGTCTCCCTTACTGACAACAGAAAAGGCATATAGGTGAAAGAAATCATTTTTCAGAAGGATTTCATAGCAAACATAGTGTGTCTTACCGATTAGCTCATGTGGACTTACTTCAGCCAGAGTCGTGGTATTCAGGATGAGGTCTTGGCGAGACCTTATTGTCTCATAGACTGGCAATTAAAGGAGCTCATTAGTGAGATATTTTCTTTGGAGTATGGTCTTGGCGAAGTGCAGGGGGTCTCACCGATGGAACACAAAGGGGACTTTGTCGACATGAAAATTGAATTGTCTCAGCGACTCGGGATGAATAAGGGGCTTTTGGTGAAATATAATGTGGTCTACGAGAGGTCTCCTCGATATCACAAGGTCACAGCGAAAGTAAATGAGGAAAAGGAAATGTTGCTTGGTAAGAAAATTGTTTGTGTCTCAATGATTGGAAAGAACACAACATATGAGCTCTCGCCATGATATGAGGTTTTCAGTTTGATTTCTCCCTGACGGTAGAAATTCACGGTGAAACACAAAGAACACGGGATGACTGACAGCGTTATAATTTCCTTCAGCATACTTACAGGGTTGTCCTAGTGAATGATTAACAAAAACTCAGTTGTTGTGGCCGACATGTGAATTTCTAAATACAGTTACTAGCTGACATGGGATTTGCTTGAATACTACGGTTGGCCGACATTGGAATATGAAGAGATGTGTTTCTTGATGCTGGTGTATAAATATTCATTCCCTATTTTGAATGGAAAGGATTTGATCAGATTTTAGGAGAAGCAATAGGTAGTCTAGGAATGGATACAGTAGAATAAAGTTCTCATATCAGAGACTATGTGCATGTTTTCAAATGGTGATTTCAATGAAATTCAGTTGATGTGGTAGTTTATCTCTAGTGTCAATTGTTTGTTGAGTTTATTGAAAAGTATTGCTAAGTTGTCTCCAAGTTGATTCTTTCTGGTTGTGTAAATTGATATAACAAGTTTATTTTCAGTTTATCAATGCACATTTGTTGTATCTGTGTGATTAATTAACTGGTTCTCTCAAGGAGAGATTAAATCCTTTTGGTTGATCATAGAAATCAGGGAGATTCATCTATATTATTAAAGTAGAGCTTAGTAGTCATAATCTTGCATGTTTATACAAGTTATAAATAAAATATATGCCAGCAATTTGAGCTTCTGCTAGAATAAGTTGCCCAATTTTGTTTCATTCAACTCTGCATACCCAATAAGGCACTGGTCACTGCAAATTCATCATTTGGATTCATTCAGTTTCTTTACATCTATTAATTGAACATTTTAGGATTTAGATTAGAAGCTTGCTATTGCTATTTGTACCAAGTTTGATTTCATTTGTTCACTTCCATCTGCCATTGTGGACAAATATTTGCAAGAAGGATAATCATAAGTCAAGTCTGCTTCATTCAGATAGGTACACCTGCCGAGGTCTAACAGCACCTAAAGAATAGAAGGTTGAAAGCTTTTAACCTTGTCTGTTACCCTAAAGCATATCAAGAGGTTGGTAGCCTCTTGAGGCATTTCGTCTGCATTTTTGAGAGCTAACAAATTGGCAACTCCACTGGGGATTACATCAAAAAATTAAGTTGAAGACCATCATATAGAGTCAGTGAAGAAAAGGTTGTAATTTGAGAAGATTCAGAAAGAGTGGTTCTGCTGGGGAAGATAAAAAATAATCATTTTCCTACTTTTGGAAAAGTAGGTGGCGACTCTGAAAAATCTTTATGAAGAATGGAATTTGTATATGGAACGAATGAATACACAAATGCAGGCAGGCATTGGAATCCTCAAATGCCTGATAGTACAATTGGAAATTTTCACAATGGAGGCAATGCATATCATGCACAACAGAATATATACTCACCACAGCCACCTCATGGTTAGCAATATGTTCCACATCATCATACACAATACAATAGTCCACCGTACTAGCATCAGTACCCACCTAGCACCCCCCTCATCAATACACAACAATGATTAGACAGTTTGATTTGGCAGGGATTCAATTTTTCCCTTATCCAATGGATGCCAGTTGGAGAAGTCTTGTTCCAATGTTTATAGGGAGTAATGCAATTACTACTGAAGAGCATTCAAGGAGTTTCAATTCTTTCATCCAAGATTTGGATGTGCCATATGAAGATTTACACATGAGGCTATTCATGATATCACTTATTGAAGACGCTAGGGATTGGTTCAACAGCCTACCGATAGTCTCTATTAATTCTCTCCAAGGATTTCAAGATCAATTCCTTGAGCAATATGGGAATCTAGGTGCACCAGATGCTGCTCTTCATGAATTAATACGGATTCAGAAAGATCAAAATGATACAATTTATGATTTTAATTAGAGATTCAATAAATTGTAGAATAAAATGCCTCTTGGATCAAGGTTGCCCGACTCTGTAGCACTAAGTGTTTATTTGAATGCATTTGATCCTAAAATAGGGTATGAACTAAGAAGTAGATTCCCAGGAGACTTAGCTGAGGGTCAAAAGATGGCACTGACAATTGAAAGAAATAGGAAGGCTATTGGTATAATTAGTAAAAGAGACAATCCTAAGGTTCCTTAACAAAGCAGCAATAATCAGTACAGACAGGAGAATACTTACAGAAATGAGAGGTCGAGGTTGCATGACATGCCTTATAATACAAACTGGAAGGACGGAAAACCTATAATAGCTAGGCCTGGAAGCAAAGAAACTCCTGATCCATTGAGCAAGAGGGGAACCTATATGGTAAGTAACAATTACTTCTATGAATTTTGTGATAAGCCACATTCCCTAGATTATTGTGTTGTAGCCCAAAGAATGCAGGAAGATGGAATGTTGATGGGAGACAGTGGAGAAGATCACACAATGTATTTACTTCAAATACTTTTCACCATGTTGAGGAAGGGTACTCATCTTCAGAGGATGAAGGTTATGAGTATGATGTTTCAAATCAGAAATACAATGACCATATGGCTGAGTAGCATATCCTTTTTGATTCTAAAGAGGATTATACAGAGCCACATTCTGTTGAGATTCCTGCTCAGTGCGGTATGAGGAGACTCACCAAAGAGGAGATAGAGAGACTAACTGTTGTTGTAGTTGAAGAAGCGAAGAGTAAGTACTGGTTAAGAAATAGGATAGTAAATGAGAAGGAAGTTAAAGAGTTGCGCAAAGAAATGCAAGAGATGGATCAGAAGGAAGAGAACAAAGGAGAAACATTGGAGCAGAAGAAAAGGATTAAGGCTGAAGGCTCCTCTTTTGACTCCATTCAAGTGTTATCCCAGGGGAAAAGGTATGAAGACCTCGGTGATATCACAGATGAGCATCAAGGCATTGATCAAATTATGCAGCCGATAGAAGATGAGATGTATGCAAGTCAGAATGACTCATATGATAGCTTGCATGATGAGGATGAAGGTACAAGAGATCTCTCTTTCATAACAGATTGTGACAGGGAAAGAAGTGTATGTTATGAGGGATCCAGTGAATTTTTAGACTGTGAAGATGGATTTGTGGATTTTGATATGCAGCAAGTTGAAAGCTACAAAGATACAGCTGATGAAGAAGAGGTTTGTACATTTGAAAATGGCTTCCAAACTTTTTCAAACCCATTGTATGATGAAGAGTTAAAAGAAGATCAGATGATATTTTGCAGAGGTATTCCCATGAATGAACTTCAGGTATTTTCAAATCCACTTTATGATAAAGCGGAGATAATTTTAGGTAAGCAAAATGATGGAATAAATGATTGTGCTGATAATGTTTCTGATTTCTCTTTCTCTGATGACCTTGGAATTCTCTTTGATGATGACAAAAGTAAAGAATGCAAGATGAAAGTGTAGAGACTTGTTCACTTAGCTGTGAACAGATTTTAGATTTGTTAACGCCTGAATATCAGAGATATGTACATGTGGGTGATCTTCAAGCTTTGTGTCCAGCTTACATTTGTTTTGACAATGAAATATCTTTGTGTAAATATTTTTATGACTCCCAGTGCATTTCTTGGAATGATGGTGAAACCTTTGGTGTTGATCAAAAGCATGTGTCCATTCAGGATGAGGTATGTGATTTTGAAATTTCTAACTCATGTGAAGAATACTTTTATTTGCATACCAAGGATGATAGAGGTCCAGATTTGATTGGTTCATATATGCTTGATATTGAAGATATGAATCATAATCTAGTGTTGACTCCAAATAGTAGTGTCAAAGAGGTGCAAAAAGTCTCAAATTTTTTTGTTTCAGACAACATTGATATGACATAATTTTTTTGTTCTCAAGAGAAGTACTTTGATGATGAATTTTCAATAAAACTGGGAGAATGTTTTATAATACATAACAATGAGGAAGATAGTGAGAAATGTTGTATTGAATATGCATGCATTTTATATATTAAAGATAACAAGGGTTTGTCCCGTGATGATGAAGAATTTGAATCGCTGAATGGTGTAGGGATTTTGGACCAAACTGAGCACAATGATTCTCTAAGAACTTTCAATAACAATGACAGGGCAGATTGCATGAATGTCTTCAGGAAGAATTTGATGAACTCAAGACAAAACCAGGTATTTGACAGGGGAAAGTATGGTTTGAGTTTTAGATCGTAATAGCTCAAAACAGGTGAAGTTGAAACACAGAGGATTAAGGGTTGCCAGTGCATGGACAACTCTTGCTTATCCTCTTTAAAATTCTTTTCCAAGCACAATAGTTTAGGGTTTTGTTCATCTCCATTTTGCATTCGTTCCATCATGCTATTTGTCCATTCCCATTTTGCTCATTTTGTGTCTGGTCTGCTCACCCAAAGATCTGGATCCTTGCAATAACCTTACTATCATTCATCCCCAGACGGAGCCACTGTTGGAACTATAAATTTTAGATTATTTTCATGTTGTTCATACCCATGCATTTTCCAAACGAGTCCCACCACAAACACATTTTGCTCACATTTTTCCCATATTTTCCCCATAAAATCATCTATGTCTGAGTATTGTACTTTCTGGTTCCTATCGGCGTGAGATAATTATGGTCTCCCCGACCCTTAATGTTTTTCTTCTTGTAAAACATTTGTGTTGCCTATCGGCAAGACGTTTCCGATGTCTTGGAAATTGGATTTCATTTGCTGGCGGCTTTCAGTAGGACTTCTTCATAGTTTCGGCGATAGAGGATACACAAATCGATAGGAGTTATACCGTCAGGATGTGGTCTTATCGATTTCAATATGTCTCCCTGACTGACAACAGAAAAGGAATATTGGCAAAAGAAATCATTTTTCAGAAGGATGTCATAGCGAACATAGTGTGTCTTACCGATGAGCTCATGTGGACTTACTTCGGCTAGAGTCATGGTATTCGGGATGAGGTCTTGGCGAGACCTTATTGTCTCACCAACTGGCAATTAAAGGAGCTCATCAGTGAGAGATTTTCTTTGGAGTATGGTCTTGGCGAAGTGCAGGGGGTCTCACCAATGGAACACAAAGGGAACTTTGTCGGCATGAAAATTGAATTGTCTCAGCGACTCGGGATGAATAAGGGGCTTTCGGTGAAACATAATGTGGTCTACGAGATGTCTCCTCGACATCACGGGGTCACAGCAAAAGAAAATGAGGAAAAGGAAACACTGCTCGGTAAGAAAACTGCTTGTGTCTCAACGATTGGAAAGAACACAACATATGAGCTCTCGGCGTGATATGAGGTTTTCGATTTGATTTCTCCCCGACGGTAGAAATTCACGATGAAACACAAAGAACACAGGATGACTGACAGCATTATAATTTCCTTCGGCATACTTACAAGGTTGTCTCAGCGAATGATTAACAAAAACTCAGTTGTTGTGGCTGACATGTGAATTTCTAAATACAGTTGCAGGCCAACATGGTATTTTCCTGAATACTACTATTGGCCAACATTGGAATATGAAGTGATGTGTTTCCTGATGCTAGTGTATAAATATTCATTCCCGATTTTGATTGGAAAGTATTAGATTAGATTCTAGGAGAAGCAGTAGGTAGTCTAGGAATGGATACAGTAGAATAAAGTTCTCATATCAGAGACTATGTGCATGTTTTCAAATGGAAATTTCAATGAAATTCAGTTGATGTGGCAGTTTATCTCTGGTGTCAATTATCTGTTGAGTTTATTGAAAAGTGTTGCTAAGTTGTCTCCGAGTTGATTCTTTCTGGTTGTGTAAATTGATATAACAAGTATATTTTCAGTTTATCAGTGCACATTTGTTGTATCTATGTGATTAATTAATTGGTTCTCTCAAGGAGAGATTAAATCCTTTTGGTTGATCACAGTAATTAGGGAGATTCATCTGGATTATTAAAGTAGAGCTTAGTAGTCATAATCTTGCATGTTTATACAAGTTATAAAAAATATATATGCCAACAATTTGAGCTTCTGCTAGAATAAGTTGCCCACTTCTGTTTCATTCAACTCTGCATACCCAATAAGGCACTAGTCTCTGCAAATTCATCATTTGGATTCATTCAGTTTCTTTACATCTATTAATTAAAAATTTTAGGATTTAGATTAGAAGATTTCTATTGCTATTTGTACCAAGTTTGATTTCATTTGTTCACTTCCATCTGCCATTGTGGACAAATCATTGCAAGAAGGATAATCATAAGTCAAGTCTGCTTCATTCAGATAGGTACACCCGCCTAGGTCTAGCAGCACCTAAAGAGTAGAAGGTTGAAATATTTTGACCTTGTTTGTTACCCTAAATCATATCAAGAGATTGGCATCCTCTTGAGGCATTCCGCCTATGTTTTTGAGAGCTAACACTAGTGAAGCCCATTAGAATCCTGGATAGACATAACGTTAAGCTGTAGAGCATAGATATTGCATAGTTTAAGGTGCAATGTGATTAGTACTTAGAGGACAATGCTACTTGGGAGGATGCGAAATAAATAGAACACTCCTTTCCACACTTGCTTTCTTGAAAAGAAACTCAATAATTTTGTTTGAATTTTTTGGATTAAGATACTATGATATTTCTTGCTTAAAAATTTTGATGTTGAAATGGACATATATTTCATGTGATTTTGAAAATAGACATATTTTGATGTGATGTTGAAACAGACATATATTTTGAAATGATTTTGAAATAGAAATATATTTCATGTGATAATGAAATAGACATATATTTTGATGTGATGTTCAAATAGACATATATTTTGAAATGATTTTGAAATAGAAATATATTTCATGTGATGTTGAAATAGACATATATTTTGATGTGATGTTGAAATAGACATATATTTTAAAATGATGTTGAAATAGACATATATTTTAAAATGATGTTGAAATAGACATATATTTTGATGTGATGTTGAAATAGACATATATTTTGAAATAATGTTGAAATAGACATATATTTCATGTGATGTTGAAATAGACATATATTTCATGTGATGCTGAAATAGACATATATTTTGATGTGATGTTGAAATAGACATATATTTTGAAATGATGTTGAAATAGACATATTATTAATGTGATGTTGAAATAGACATATTTTGATGAGATGTTGAAATAGACATAATTGTTCAAAATTTGTTATGATATTTTTTATTTCAACTTATAGACATTGGGACAATGTCTCTTCCAAGAGGGGAAGGATGTCATAACCTAATTTTATTGCATATTTATTTAAATACAAAAAATTGAATATTGATGAAATTCAATTAAATCTTAAATGGAGATTCTAGAATATTCAAATATTTAATATAAGGAGTTTCCTAATGTTGACTTCATGAATTTTAGAAAGCTATTTTATATGTCATCAAGAATTGAACATTATTGGTCAATTTGCAAGTGAAAGTGTGTGCAATTGTAGGCTGATAATTTGAAGGACAAGAACACGATTGAAGTAGGATTGTTTAGCTAGATCAAACAATAAGCCAGTTGGAATCTGGGTGCACACACCACAAAAGGCATGATGACTTGCATTTGAATCAAATTGCATATATCAAAGAATGAAATATCCCGATTTAAACTATTACAATGTTTGAAAATATATGGGTTGTAGATATAAAATTTGTCTTTTAAAACTTTGTGTTTGAAGAAATGAAAGGAACTTTCTTTTAAAATATATATATATATAGAGAGAGAGAGAGAGATGCTCAAATTTGAATTTAAGTTCCCTATTGTAAGTAATAGTGTATGGAATTTGTCAGCCATAACAAACAATTATACATGAAAGTATATATACATATATATACAAATGTATATATATATATGTGTGTGTGTGTGTGTATGAAATAGTATAAAATATAGTAAAGAAGAATGGAACCATTAATTAAATCAAATAAGATTATGGTAGTATGGACTTCCATGAAATTAATAGCAATATTTGAATGTGTAGTGGCCGACGGCAAGGCCATAATGCCTCTACTAGAGGCATGCAAAAGATAGATTTTTGTTTCCATTTTGAAAACACACGCAGTGTGGATGAAAAAGCTCAAGAAGAAGTGGGTCGTTTGGAAGGAAAAACTAGAGAAGCTCATGGAAAAATCTGAAGATAACTTATTCAATTGTAATATTTGAGCTAATCTGAACCTTGCAAAGAATACAAACTTGTTTTTCTATCTTTCCTTTCTTATTATCGAATGATATCCTTTCATTCTATATGTCTATTTGTTTACCATTCAAAAGTAAGTGCATTTAGATAAATTCCATGGCCTTGGGCCAAACACAATGGCATCGACCACTATGGGTCACTTGGCTTGGATTGTAAAGTATGAGTTCTTTTTATTAGAAGCCATGCAGCTAGCTCATTAAACTAAGCCAAGCCTTAGAATTTTAAGTTCAGGTTTTTTTCTTTAAGATCTCACTCATGTGAAAGACATATGATGGCCATCAAAATATTTATTTTGTTCCTCTGTATATTATAATGAATAAACCATGGTTGTGGATCACTTAGTGATCCCATGAAAGAGGGTTTATAACCCTGTGTTTTATTTTCTTAGGGTTTTGTTCCCACCTTAGCGGCTGGTCGAGGATTGAAGAGCTTTAAGAGCCTGACCTTTAAATCAGATTTTTCCTTTAAATTTTTAGCTAACATGGCTATCAGAATTAAATTTGATGATAGTGTAAATGTTTCCATTACTCTTTGTATAGGATTGACTACGATCTGGGAGGATAAGAGACCCCTCTGAATACTTCATTTTCTTGTATTTTATCCAAACCATGTTATCGAATGGGACGATAACAACAAAGGGGGTATGTGTTGAATATTTCTAAGCCTTGAAATGTACGTAGGTTGTCTTTTCATAAGGATCCAACCCCATTCAATGATAACAGTGGCATGAAATCCATGTTTGAATGCATATAAGGTCAACATGTAAGATATCTTTGCATGGATGGTATCAAAACAGTAAGGTACATGGGAAAATTTCAAATGTATTAATGATGTTTAGAAAGGAGGATCTCGGCCATTGGGGATTGGTTGACTTAGAGCAACCATAGTTTGTTGTTGCAGCCTATAGGGAATTAATATTATCTGAACAATAGTCATGTATTTTCCTTATGCATGAAATAGGGAAATTTTAAACTGATTTTTTTTTGTACAATGTGAAAGAACCATTCTATTTTCTTATGTTTAATAGTGAACACATGCTTGTATAGAAATAATTTATCATGTGAATAGCTAAAGAACTATAATAGAGCAAATGACAATATTTGATTTTACATATAACTAATTTTTTGAAAATGAATGTGGATGTTCTTTTGCATACAACTCTATTGGGTTTAAAAGTTATCTTTATAGTTGAAACAACATGATTTATAACTATTTAGTAGGAAACAACATTTCTTTTGTTCAAACAATAAATGTACACATGCAAAAATCTAGTTTTGCAAATGTAAAGTAGGAAATAGTATTTTTTTTCTTAAATAGTGAACGTTCCTTACGTAAACAAAAAATGTTGTAGAAGCATAGTAGTGAAAATGCTTAAACAATATGTGTGAAACTATTAGCATAATGCTTGTTCTTTTTTCTTTACTTGATAATGTAACATCAATTAGAACACTATCTAGGATTACAATCTTAATTAATGATTATTTCAGAATGTACGCACAAACTTAAGCATTAGTAGGCACATATATGTGTATGCACGTAGAATTCATCTATGTACATACACATACTTGTGGAATACCTTCTTTTGTTTTTAGTACATTTTTAAAACATAAAAATGCTCAAGATGATAAGTAGAAATTAGTCATAAGAGTGATGTGACTGAATGATGAAACACTCTATGAATCGTAAATTTGATTTCAGTTAGAGTATAATTAGCATTTTGGAAGACATTTGTGAAGAAGTATTTTGAATATTGGAACAAAACAGTGATACTTTAGTTGACTAGAGCATCTATGGGTAGTTGTTGCTAGAGGGTCGATAGTTGTTATAGTAGAAAGTTACCTTTTGGGATAGGTGTTGAAATGGAGTTAGAGAGTATAGGTTTTCATTTTCAAAACCTATTGTTTGTTGTTTTTTCAACACACTTATTATGCTTAGCCAAGAAATATTGTTCATTATGTATGCATGAATGAACTGTATGATTTCACTTTGTCATTCCTACCATAGATCTTACACTTTCTTTTCTAGCATATAGATAGAAATTGCATGTTGATTTTTGGGCATGCACCATATTCCACCTTGCAGGTTGTTCTCTTGCTAAAATTTTCATGTAGGTTCAGGCATTCTTCAAGTCAGAAGAATACCAAGGAAGCGTAAGCTTTGTGGTTGGGAAGTAAACTGCTTCAACCATGTTCTCATCCACCATTTTAGGCGAGCGTTGAAGAAGAACCTTAGTTTTTCACCAAACTATTATAGTCTATGATGTAACTTGATGTAAAAATCATTTATGAGCTTGATAGAAAATGTACTATGAAATGACATTGTGGGCTTAGGAGCCAAGAAAAACTTGATGTTGTAATTTGACTTTTGAAGTGAATATAAAAATCTTTGACTCATTTTAAATGGACATGTGTAGCTATGATTGAATTTAGCCACTAGTTATGTCTTTTTAATTTGGAGTATATTCATGTTTCATTTACAATAATATTAATTAATTAATAATTTGGAATGGGTTATTACATTGGCACTTGGCTACAAAAAATATCTAACAAGGAAGAATGGTTTTCTTACATTTGAAGATTATGAAACCCATAATAAGATTATACACTACTCACACTTGGTGGTGGCAACAAATATAAGACTAGTGAGGTATCATAGGAGACCTACTAATTAAGAGTTATGGAAAATTTATATGGAAGAACATGAGATAATCATAGATGCATTACAAAAAAGAGAGGATGTAGATGGTATGATGGAATAAGTAAGTACATGTAAGTATATATATAATTTTATATATTTATGTGACTATAATCATAGTATGAGCTAAATACACTAGATCAAATATATTCTAAGCCATATTTAACTAATTAAGCTATAATCCCAATGAAATACTTGAAAACCATTAAAACAAAGAAGCCATTAAACAAAATGATGAAGAAATGAATAATGAAAACCTATTTAACTAATTCAAACCTCATCCCATTGGGGGATTGGTGTCATATTGATATGGAATGATGACCCTTTCCCAATCCCTTTGATAGAATGATCATCTAAATGAACTCTTTTGATGAAAACTAAGCTAAGGATGGATGAAAAGCCAAAATGGATAAAAGATGAATGAAGATGAGTGATAAAATGTGTAGCATAACTTTGCTAAAATGGAAGTGGATCCTCTTCTCTCCAAAGTGAGGAGTATTTATAAGACAAAATGGTGAATCAAGAGTCAAGATTGATTTGATCAATCAAGGGTTGAGATGCAATGTGGGGTGAAGGTATGGATCAAGGATTGTCATCAATGGATGAGAATGAAAGATCACATGGATCAAAGGGAGCACACTTCCTAAAATTTAGGAAGTTTGTTAGGAAAGAATATTCCATTTTTTGAGCTCAATGGGAGAATATTCCAAGGGAATATTCTCATGCAAGGGGATGGGTGAGGGAAAATAGGAATTAGATAATTAAAAAAAAGTTTGAATTATGCAAGTTGAGTGAAATTAGGCTTCTCATTAAATAATTTATTTATTTAATGAAAGGGATTCAAATGAAATTTAATTAAATAATTAAGATTATTTAATGAAATAAGAGGATATAAGCAATCTAATCAAATAATTTACATGACTCAATTAGATAATATGGAAATTAATGCGAAAGGGGGTGAATTAGCCAAATGATCATTTGATTAATATGAGAAATAGATGCATTTAATTAAATAAATATGATCATTTGATTAAACAGTAAAAAAAGAGATAAATTTTAGAACAAAACAGTGTAAGTAATCAGATTCAAGTGTGTAATATCAATCAAGAAAATTTTAAGTGTACATTTTTTCCCTCTTTGAAGTGAGGTACCTGTTACATTGGTTCAAAGACTGACACTTTTTGAATTAATGCTACTGCTCAGATAAAAAATTTAAAAATTCCTTATTTTTCATATGCCCCACTATTGCCCCAGTGAAATGAATTTAGCTGGTACCCCTCCCCCTTGAGAGATTGGGCAAAAAAATTGAATTTTCAATTTGATATTGTGACAAAGGTTTAACATGGATTCAAGAAAAAAAATGTGTTCCTAGATGCAAAAACAAGCTCTGGAATGTGAAAAACGTCTCAAAACATGCCCCATATCTCAGAAATTAATAAAACAAGATTGGAAAGCCATTTTCCTTCTAGATTAGGGCGAAAAAATCTAATTTTCATGCATAAATATGGGTTGAAGGGACACTTTCAGTTCATTTGCACACTTGATCTTAGAGAGATTCTACCATTTTTTCCCCTTGGAGAAATGTCGGCTCATGAGCTTCCACAATACCTCACAGACAAGGTACGAGAGTACCAGTGTGCAGTAGACGTAGGACCACTAGTATGCAAATTGAAACTTTTCTCATTTTTTCATGTTTTTTAGCATTTATTAGGGGTCAAAAAGTCCAAACAATAGCATTTCTTATGAACTATTCATCATCGCTTTTCTAGAAGTAGTGATGCTTCTACATATAGCATCACTTTTTCTTATATTGGTATAGTGATGCATTTGAGAAACCAATGTGCTTTTGCAAAATAGCGTCACTTGAATTTTTAGGGTTTATTTGGGTCCAGTGTTACTTTTGAAAAGATGACACACTTTTGCAAGGAGTGATGCTTTTTCTCTTTTGGTCTAGCGTCGCTATTGAAATACTGACATGCTTTTGCAAACGACGTCACTTTTATCATTTTGGTATAGTGACGCTCACAAATACTGACACTTTTGTAAAATAGAGTTTCTTTTACATATTAGGGTTCAAAGAGTGAAATTTTTCAAGTTTTTCCAATAGTTCTGATGTAGTTTGCTTCGATTGTGTAGGAGATCATTTAACCACTTCACTTGAGGGAGAGTTGACCTAGTATTTTGTCACTCATTCCCCAGTTGACTGACCCGACAAGGATATTCCCTGGAGTGATCAGGTTTGGTTTTGTGGCCGAGATTTCCAAGATCCAAATGTATCTTGAGATGATGAAAAAACTAATAGAGAGGTGGCATAGTGAGGCCTCATCTTTCTACTTGCCTAATAGGCTACTATGACACTAGAGGATGTCTGGAACATCTTGTGGATGCCAATTCACAATGAACAGATTATTTACGATGTGGATGTTGGGACTATGGCTTGTTATGATGTTCTTGGCACTGATACCCTCTATATACATATGACATATATTAACCTAGAGGACTACAGAGGAGTGGCCCCAGACACGAACTTAGTTGTTAGAGCTTTGATATGCAGGGTGCTTGTTCTAGATAGGTGGGGCCAAGGTTTTAGCCTAGGTTGGGGACCTGCTTGGTCTCGGATGATAGAGGATATGACCTGCTTTGCATGGGACCCTATACTACTTGCCTCAGTATATCATGATATGCATCAAGCCGTATATATGGAGGGGCAAAGCATTGGATCCATCCTTACTATTCTACACATCTAGGCCTAGGAGTACATTATCATGCTAAAATTGATTGTTGCACTAGCAGATGTGGATGCAAATGAGCACACTATTTATCACTATAGAGGTATGATCACACTGCATCAGACAGGGCTTGCCAACATCCCATACTAGAGACAGGTGATTGATGACATGGTAGTGTTTCAATGGATGCCTTAGTTGTAGGTACCTACCTGGTATGATGATGTTCAGTAGTTGTTCTTCACCAGGTATACGAGGCTTATGTAGGGAAGGGAGCACACCATGTTTGAGAGGTATTTTCTAGATCTGGTTGCCCACCAGTTTAGGGAGATATAGGATGGTGTTCCTAATGACTACATAGTTATATTTGCATGCACTATTAGAGAGGCTCAGTGGGGTCAGCAAATTCCACTGGAGGTATCCATTGATGACTTTTGAGAGCTTGTGGCATAGCCATGGGTATACGCTGGTGGGCCATATAATGCAGGTACCACACTTGCATATAATGCTTGGTGGAGATAGTTCTCACCTATTTGATTGGAAAATTCTACAATGGTACAACCACCCAATAGGGGGAGGAGATAGGGATAGGGAAGAGGATAGGGGAGGGGGCCCCAACAGCCTCCTTAGTAGCCTCTGAGATATGGTCAAGATGGAAAAGTACCTAGAGATGGGAAACATCAATAGGTAGGGCATGATAGACATGTTCCAAGGAATGTGTTGTTGGGACCGCCTCCTCCACCACTCTACCGAGATCAGAAGTAGCAGGGTCAAGCTCCAAACCCCAGGGATGCCTAGATTATAGCCCTAACATTGTAGAGAGATCAACTATTATACCAAGTACAATAGTTATAGGTGTTGGTATAGGCAATAACAGGTGAGTGGGATACAACCCATGCAAATGCACAAATGATTATAGGTGAGTAGGACCATGACTATCAGTAGGTCCACTAGTTGTTCGTGTAGCTTGCATAGGATACCAAGCATAGGTAGCAACTAGAGGCCACCTTAGCTCACACACAGGGTCAACGTATGATCCTAGCTCAAATGTATGGGACAACAATGGCAGAGGCCTCCTACTACCAAAATTTATACCATAGGGTGGTGCCTCGATCATGGTGACAACTTGACTTTGAGCATAGAAGTGGGGTAGAGTCGAGTGCCTCAGGAGGTGCTCCTTTAGTCCACCTAGAGAAGTCGCAATAGGATGACAGGAAAGGCAGAGGATAGCTTGTGCACTATTGTAGACATTTTTTTAGATATACAATCTTGATATATTACATGTATATACATTCATCGACCGATTCTTGATAGCCTCTTGTATATCTATTTTTTATGATAATTGACACATTGACTCTGATGTTATATCATGACATTCAGATTTTGAGATATATCTAAGATGTCCCAATTTAATTATCATATATATGCTCTATTATTTTGATGTGATGCTTCATTTATTTCATGCTTTATGTTCTTTCATGGATGCACATGTATATGGATGGATGCAGATGTTTATACTATGGATGTGTTTCTTTCTTTATGCATTATGATATGATGTGATGTATTATCCATGATACGATGTTTATATGATATGAAATGTACAATTTATGTTATGGATGTAATGTGATGGATGATTTATTCTCCTTTTCAATATCTTTCTATGACATGCTATGAGATGGATGCATTTTTATTTTACGTATTTTCCATATGATGTCATGCTTATGATATACAAATGATTATGATGTGATTATGCAGGATGTATGTATGATGATGGTTTATGGATGTAGGATGGATGCATTATGATTTTTATTGATTGGCATGATACCATGTTAGCATGAAAATAATATAGAATAAAAAGACGAATGTATTGACCATCGATTTCAAGATTGATTAAGAATTCCAACAAGTCTATGATTCATCAGGACTTTATTAGATATGGTGATGAGACTAATGATATGATTGTTTCAGGGATTGGGATACTACATAATTCCTTATTGTTGATGATTTTTTCTGCACAACAACAACTCAAACAAGATACATGTATCCTATCTCTCTTGAAAGATAAATCTCTATCAACAAGCCTCAAGAGATAACCCCAAGGTCTCTATTGTCAGGTCTTGACAATGCATAAACAATTCAGATAATATGTGAAAATGTTGGTAATCACAAGGGGCCTTACAAATGAACAATGTTGGATGCGTACTTTCATCAGATACAACAATATGTTGAAAACTAACCCAGATTCAAAATAAACAACAAAAGAGGTAAGGGTTAAGAGAGATTCAACTTTAAGCTAGCTCCTAAGATCAATCACAATAATGATGAATGCTGCAAATGGACATATCTCTAATAAAACCAATCTCTGCTTGATCAAGGAAAAGCCCACTCTACAGAAATGGTGCAATCTTCTAAGGAAACTGAAGATTTTTAGACTATGAATATTCATCCACATAACCAATAACTAGCGCAATGTAAACAAGCATTCATAGTTGAACTTAGCACAAAATAAGGCCCAAAATAACTTTACATAGCAAATTACAATCAACAAATTGCTAAAAGTATGGACCAGAGATCGATCAACATCATTAGCATTTCACCATCATTGCAAAAGAACTGAAATCTAACATCTAACATTGAGAATTGAGAACAAGAAACCATAAACTGTCAAAGTGTAACACAAAGCTTTCCAAATCAAAAATCCAATTGCATTAACTTCTCCAGCATTACATAACAATTTCCAGTCTCTTTTCTCTCCTACAGCTACTATCTTGCAGAATCTAACTCCTAACTTATCCAATTCTGGCTTCTAATCAACTCTTCTAACCTAGTCTCTTTCTTCTCCTACAACTGCTATCTTGCATAATCTAACTCCTAACTTAGCCAATTATGGCTTCTAATCAGCTCTTCTAACCTAGTCTCACCCCTTACAATTGAGAAGACACTGACCTTTTATAGAAAATTATATTTTGAATCAAAGGCCAGGATTAAATCAATCCAATGGCATAAATTACACCTCTAGAAGCATCCAACAGTTACATTTAATTTGGGAGCTCATGGTACATCATCATCCAATTGCATAAATGCAGTTACATCATGGAACAATGGAAAAACAATATTATGCCAGCCTGCCATTAATGAAAATTCTAATTGGATGATGAAATCAATTTCACACATGTCTTCTAGAAACTCCTTCCAACTGTAGACAGTTTGGGCACAAATTCTTATGCAAGTTCCACTTTTAAAATTTGAATTGAACTCTTCCATATTTCAAATTTTTTTCCATTTTTGGAAAATTTCGGGTTTTTGAGGGGATCTTGGAATTTTCCAAAAATGAAAATTTCGAATTTCCATTAGGGAAAATTCTAAATTCCCTACAAGGTCAAAATCCCCTAAACTCATAATTTTTTTTAGAAGGAATTTTCAAAAAATTCAAAAACAACCCCCTAATTTTTCGTCCTCTATCCATGGGTGCAAAAAGAAAAATTTTGGAAAATTTTGGGTTTTTGAGGGGTATTGGAATTTTCCAAAAATGGAAATTTTGGGATTTTCCTTTAGGGACAAAAATTCTTGAATTCCCTGCAGGGTCAAAATCCCCTAAACTCCATAACTTTTTTTCTAGAAGGAGTTTTCAAAAAGTTAAAAAAGAAACCCAACCTAATTTTTCGTCCTCTATCCATGGGTGCAAAAAAATTTACATATAAAATTGAAAATTCACTTCAAAATCTCATTTTCAAATTCCAAGATAGACGAATTTCTCCTAGAGCCTCAAAATATTGTCCTCATCAAACCCAATCTAGACTTAATCCCAAAATAACCTCCCAAGAAGAGAAAAACCAAAATTTGACCAAGCTAAGAGGCAGAGATGCAAAAGAAAAAAAAAGGTCCTGGCCTCCGGTGGGGCGTGTGTGCGAAAATTGCACAATGCTTATTTTTGATACAACACATAGACATGATGCATTATGGTATTGATAACCAAGATGGCGTTGTATCTAGTGCGATGGAATTTGACTCTCAAATAGATAGGATAATTCTTGCTCGCACCTTGACACATGAAAACCTCGTTGGAATGTAGTTTAGAATTTTAGAACATTTCAAACCAAAGCATACACAATAGTCAACAATCTATGAAAAACAACCTCCCTACACACAAATAAGCAAGTATTGTCCAAGATTATTTCACAAGAACATCCCACAAGCACAACAAATGAAAGATAATGATTGATGCCCCATTCCTTTCTCTCTAAATCGTTTAGACATCATCGAGAGGTCCTCAAAATGGTTCAACAAGATAAATCATAAGAAAATATAAAAAACAAATAGTCAATGTTATCATATCTCTTTCCAAAGTAACATAGCTAAGGTGATTTCTAACAATGATGTCCATTGTAGGAAAGATGCATCCTAGGATATGCTTATCAAATTTTTTGACTGAGACTAAGTGTTTGATCGGTCGTTGATACAATTGTTACCAACTTGTTTACCCTTGATCTAGACTTTATAATTTCACATTTAGGTTCACACTCCATGACTTTCCATACTTATTTCCACTTGTTTTACCAAAGGTTGAAGATAACGACTGATTTATTATGAATGGAGCTTTATTGTGGGTGAAAGAGAAATGAGGTGGTTGGTTTTGGTATTTTTGAAATATTTCAATGTTTTTTGGTGTTTTGTAATGTTTTGAGGTTTTTTTTATCTGCTTAGTTATATGTGATTTTTTTAGGTTTTTTGATATTTGTGAGGCTGTTTAGGGGTTTTTGAATGTTTTCAAACTTTTTTGTGTTTTCTGTGTTTTTGACCAAGACCTAAGAGAGACTGACCTAGGGCCTTGAGGGTTTATCAAAGATTAGCCTTGCCTATGTTATACATGTAGAGACCATATATTTCAACTATCTTTGACTAGTAATCGCTTATTGATGAGATATGAACACTTGATGAGTTGCCGGTTTATTGTGACAAAATCCTAAGGGCTGACCTAATGCATCTCAGGGGCACATCAATGATGGCCTTGGCTATGTTCAAGATTATATTCTCATAGTTCGACATGGTTATGTTTTTGATTTTTTGATGTGATTTGGATGTTTTGTATTTTTGACTTTACAAATTTTTGAAGGTTTTTAGATTTTGCAAGTGGTTTTGGATTTTGGTGAGGTTTTCAAATTTTTTTGGATTTTTCAAGAGATTTTGAATAATATTAAGATATACAAGAACCCAATCCAATGCAAACATAAAAAAAATTCCCCAGTGTAATGTGATAGACCACCTCGATATAGGTAGGAAAAAATGACCTTAGGAATGTGTTAAGTAGTACTAAAAGGGAATATGATACTTACATAATATCCAACTATGATAAGGATGTGAATGGGTGATGGAATAAATAAGATTTCAATGATGTGATGGATGGATGTGATAGATGATGAAGCAAGATAAGCTTAAGAGCCAATGATGGATGTGGGTTCTTATTTACGAAAGGCATCTATTTGCCAGGTTTTCATCAAGGTACTTGCCCAAAATGTGAGCCAAATGGTTTTCACTAGAGGATGATTTTTTCTTTACTATTTTCAATCCTTTATCTTATTTTTTTTGGATTTTTGTTAGTTTTTTTTTTTTTTTGTATTTTTTCAGATTTACAACCTTCAAGCCTAGGCATAATTTTTTTTTGAGATGTAGACTATTAATGGGCTCCTGCAAGGGTTCTCCTCTAGGTTTTTACAATTGATAAGCTCCTAATCCATAGATCGTTGTGACAATAAATGGACCTAACTAGTTAGGCTCAAAATTTCCATTACTAACTAGATCTGGGACATTCTTTTGATTCTGCTTGAGGACAAGACCTCCTACCTAGAAGGACCGACTCTTGATTTTCTTGTTGTAGCTTTGTTTCAATCAGTTTTGGTATGCTTGCAGATGATTCAAGGCATTAAGACAACACTCATTCAAGAATTCCAACTCATTCAACTGAGACACCATTGTATTCATCAGTAATCAAATTTTGTAGTGACACTTTCAATGAGGGGAGATCGCTCTCAATGGGTAGGCTGGCTTTAGATCCATAAACTAGGTAAAATGGTGTTGCACCTGTAGGTGTGATGATACTAGTTCTATAGGCCCATAAGGTGGGATTTAGTTGTAGATGCTAATCACAACTAGCTTCATTGAATAAATTTTTTAGTATTTTCAATGTGGTCTTGTTCATATCCTTAGCTTGATTGTTGCCCTATGGGTAGTAGGGGGTAGAGAACTGGTGTGGGATGTTGAATCATTGGCATAGTTCACGTAAATCCTGGTTTTTGAAAGGTGCATCATTATCTAAGATAAGGGCTTGTGAAACACTGTAGCCACAAATAAGGTAGTTTAGGATGAACTTAGAGATTTGCTTCCCCATTGTGTAATTCATAGGGATAGATTCCACCCACTTTGTAAAGTATTCACTGTCCATGATGATGAATTTGTGACCATTAGACGAGTTGGGGGTAATATTTCCTATGAGATCAAGTCCCCACTATGAGAATGGCCAAGGTGTGACAATCAATTGGATCTCTTGAACTAGATCATGGATAAGGTCCCCATGTTGTTGACACTAGACACATTTCTTCACATATTCATGAGCTTCTCTTTCCATGGTGGGCTAGTAATACCCTATCCTCAATAGTTTCTTGGATAAGGTAATACCACTAGAATGGGAACCACAAATTCCTTTGTGCACTTCCGTTAACATGGTTAAGACTTCCTCTTGGTTGAGACATTATAATAATGTCCCATCGATACTTCATTAGTATAAGGTATCTCCTAGGATGATGAACCAGGATGCTTTCTTGACGTAGGTTTTCTTAAGGTTGGAAGTAATGTCAGTGGGAAGGATACCTCAGTTTAGGTAGGTGAAAATATTATGATACCATGGGGAACTGGAATGAACAATTTCACAAACAAATTCATATTCAAGTATCTCAAAAGTTGGTATGAGAAGGTACTCTACAGGGAACTCGCATTGAAGGACATTGTGTGGCATGTCTAACAAAGACCTAATGATTTTTGTGGCATGAGCTGCTTGATTGTTCACATGGGGTATTTTCTCAAATGTTATATTGATGAAGAAGTCCTTGAGACTTTCCACCAACTTCTTATAAGGTGTGATTTTATCATCATTTGTTTGATAATCATCATTGACTTTATTTATGATAATATGTGAACCCCCATAGAAAACTCATGAATCTACCACTGGACTATTATTCTTAACCCTATTATGAGAGCCTCATACTCAGAAATGTTGTTAGTACATGGAAAGGATAGCCAATATAACTTTGGAATACAATCACCTTGATGGGTGTTAAAGACAATTCCTACCCTTGATCCATGTTGGGTATATGATCTATCAAAGTACATCTTCCATTGATTTTCTACGTCAAGGAAAACACTGACTCATCAAGAAATTTGAACACCAATAGATTTTATGATTAGATGGGTTCCTCTGCCAGTTTTTCTACAATGAATTACACCTTAACAACCTTACACTCCACATATTATATGTCAAAATCTATTAAGATCATTACTCACTTAGCCATTCACCTAGTGAGAGTTTCTTTGGAGAACATGTATTTCAATGGGTCAATCTTAACAATTAGCTTGATTTGATGTGCAAGAATGTAGTGTTTGAATTTTTGTGAAGTGAAGACTATTGTTAGGCATACCTTCTTGATGGATGAGAAATTCATTTCATACCCTACCAAAGTTCTACTGATATTGTATATTGCTTTTTCCTTTCCTATTTCATTGTGTTGGGAAAGAAGACCACCTAATTTTGTTAGTGTGATAGATATGTACAAGATCAAAGGCTTGTTTGGTATTGGTGGCATGAGGAATGGAGGTATTAATAGATAGTCCTTGAGTTTCTAGAATTCTATATCTCATTCCACTTGTATTTTATTCCTTTATGGAGGAGGTGAAGAAAGGATTGGATCTTGTCTGACAACTATGCTATGAATCTCTTAATAGATTGTAAACTTCCTTGTAGGCCTTTCATATGTTTCAATGTTTGTGGTGGCTCCATTTATATGATTTCTTTTACCTGTGTTGGATCTATCTCTATCCCTCTTTGTGAGACTATCTATCCAATGAGCTTTCCTGATGTGACCTCAAAGACACTTTTTTAGGTTCAATCACACCTTGTATTCTTCAAGCCTATCGAAGATCGATCCCATTACCTCTATATGCCCTTTCCTTGTCTTTTATTTAGCTAGGATATCATCCACATAATCTTCAACTATTTTATGGATAATATCATGAAATATTAGGGTCATCACCCTCTAATAGGTTGCTCCTACACTCTTTAGTCCAAATGGCGTCATATTCTAGCAATATGTTCCCCACAGACACTTAAATGTTTTTTTTATGTTGGTCCTCCTTAGCGATCATTGTTTAGTTATATCCTAAAAATCTTTCCACAAGTGATAAAATTTCATGTCCCATGGTTAGATCGACAATGGTGTCAATGTTTGAGAGGGGAAAGTCATCTTTCAGATATGCTTTATTTAAGTCCCTAAAGTCCGTGCATTTTCTAATGCCCCCAGTGGGTTTGGATACTAGCACCAAGTTGGAAACACACTTAGGATAGTTGATTGGTCAGATAAATCCAACATCAAGGAGCTTTTGTAATTGTAGTTTAACCAGTAATGCTATTTGAGGGTGTATCTTTCTCAATTTCTATTTTACTAGTTTTGCTTTAGGATAAACTGCTAGGTGGTGTACAGCCACTTTGGGATCGAGTCCAGGCATATCTATGTAGGACCATGCAAATTTTTCTCTTCAATCTTTGAGGAATACTACTAGGTTCATATTCTCTTCATATAATAAGTATTTTGCATAAAAGGTTATCTTAGGTGCCTCCTCCATTCCCACATTCATTGGGGTAGCTTTCTCTACTAGTACTGCTAATTTCTCTAGTGCATTGCACTAAGGTGGAGACTGAGTTCCTCATCCTCCAATGCCTCTGATAGGTTTTCACTATTAGATACATCCTTTATTTTTACTATTTTATGATGAGAAAGTTTCATTGTGTGGTTTTCACTTAAATATCTACATGTTATTCTCATGTCATTTATTTTGACACAAAGGGATTTATTCATCTCCCCACATTACACATGTGTATCTAGATCAATGCCAAATACTACTTGATGATCTTTGTATGAAAATTTGTCACAAAGTCCTATAAATTCAGAGATTGCTACATCATTTTTTAACACATCAAAAATTGGTGGTCCTCATTGGTCCCAGCCAATTAGTTGGGGGTATACTAGCTTTAGTTTAGAGATTTGGCTATTTTGGGTAAAGTATGCGTGGTTATCATGAAGATGGAGGTATCGTCAAACAAGTCAACGATGTCAAGGGGAAAGTAGTCTAGGGTATTATCACACAATGTAGGTAACCAAGAGGAAGCCTTGACCTATTTATTAGAAGTACCTTTTCCAAGAAGGGTTACCTTACTAGTGGTACATCCCAAGCCAAGATTCTTTGGGAGTCTCTTAGGAGCGATGGGTTCTAGCAAACCATTGCCATTCTACCCCAACTTTTCATTCTTGTTATACCCCCATCCCATCATTAGCTATAGTCCCTTGTCATCATCTTCCATTCGAAGAACGAGCATGGGAAGGTTCTAATAATATAGCAATTTGGATACATCTTCTTCATCGATGACCCTCAAGTTCCCTCAGTTGGTGAAGGTGGTAGATGTTACCTTCATGGTTTTAGTGACCTTTTTGATAGGTTGGGGTTTCTTGTGAGATTTAGGGGAAAGAGGTAACTCTTTGAGCACAAAAGTACCATTTTTCAGATTATAATCACTACATCCATTATTTGTGATTACTACCTTGATGTCGGGTATGTTTTGTACAATGCGTGTTTTAGATTCTGAGGTAGAAGCCAAGGAAGATGAGTCAAAAAATGAAGAGGAGGATGTAGGCCTTTCATCATTTTTTGGTACTCGGGGGATCTTTTAGAATTTGGCTTCAAGGTTCTTACAATAGTAGAATGGCTTAGGATCACCATGGATGGTAACTTCTTTATCCTCAAAGAGGAATTTGACACATTGGTGGTAAGTGGAAACTACAACTTGCATTACATGAATCCATAGTCATACTAGAAGAATGTTGTAGGGAAGGTCAAGATCAAGCACTTGGCATGTGGTTTCAGCTATGGTGGGTCCAACTTGAATATGCATCTTGATATTCCTTGAGACACCCGCTCTTGATCATCATAGGCCCTTATGATTACACCCTTTTCCTTTTCAATTGCACCTTCTGAGTAACCCAAGTTTCTAACTAATGGAAGGGTACAAATGTTTAGACCAACACCTCCATCCACCACAACTCTTTTAATTTTATTTTTGTGAACAATGACCTCAAGGTGTAAAGTGTGATTATGAGATGGTTGCATTGGGAGGTATTGCTTATAGAAGGTAAGAAGATGGGGTGTGGTGATATGTCCTATCATAGTGAACCATGGGGAAAAATGTGACAGGAAAAGGGGACTCACAATACAAGAAAATAATTCCTAATCCTATATTTTCCTTTATCAGGGGAAGGTTCAGTCAAGGAAACCTAGGATCCCAAATTGGATTGACTATCAACATAAAGGTGAGTCAATTATCAACAAAGGATACCTAGGAAAATTCCTTAGGCTTTGAGGGGTTCACCACCAAGCAAAATCTTGGAAAAAGAGAACTTAACATTCAACTCACAAAACCTAGTAATGCAAGCCAAACAATGAGTGCAAATGACCAAATTAAGTGACAACAAGTTAGGATGTATGTACTTGGGAAGTCTGGAAATGTGATAAGGGTTCTGGAAATGCAAAAAAATTGTCAAAATATGGTAGGGAGGACTAAGATCCTCTTACTATCTTAGATTAGTCCCACTACTATTTTTCAGGGCAAACACTGAATCTTCAGATCTCAGAATAGAATCTAAAAGAATCTCTGAGAAATACCTCCAGTAGGACTGATATGCCCTTACTATTGTCTTAGTATCGATTTAAATTTCAACAATTTTGGAAGATGATCCTAAGGTTCAATGTCTGCAACTCCTCAGATCTTAGGTCTCAAAACTTCTAGATCTGGCCTATAGGCAACTTTTCATGAACATGACAACTTTGCAACTTTGCAATGCAACTTTGCAGTCCAAATGGTATTCAACCTAAATCTACAAATACAATCACACAAGAGAATAAAAACTTAATGATTGTTACTAAATGAGGGTTTTCCTTGGTCAAAACCCTTGTTGGAACTCACCAAAACCTTGTTATGAAATCTAGAAACTTGTGTGAAGTGGCTAGCTTGAATGTAGATCTTGAATGGAAGTAATGCTTGATAGATCTTGAATTGAATTGCTTGCTTGAATCAAAACCCTACAACACAAATGTTAGCTCAAAAACACACATGATGCAAGCATATCTTTGACATGATGCTTGAATCTTGATGATGGCTCCAAATGCTTAATGAATTGCTCTTTAATTCTCTTGTGAACTCAATTATGCTATTAGGAATGCTCTCACAAAAGTACTATATGAAAATGAGTGAATCAACCGTGTATTTAAACTTATCCATGCTTAATATCCTAGAATTACACCACACCAAGCTGACATATGAATTCATTAATTAAAGGAGTATAAATCCTACCAAGATTTGAAATTAAATCTTGAAAATAAATTGAGGGGGACTAAGACGCCCTAGGTGGTTTTTTAGTCCTAAGGATTGAAACTTGAGGCATAGACTCCAAAAAGGGGCCATCTTAAGGTGCTTTTGAAATCAAGGTCCCAAGACCTTTGGGGAAAAATATGTCCTAGGTGTCTTATTAGTCCCAATCCAAAAATCAAGGACACAATCAAAATCAGTAAACCGTCATTTATCCTTTGATGTTTTTTAGGATTAGTCATAAATGGATACAATTTATTAGGCTTGTGGATGCAAAATAGGACCAATTAAGACATAATTAAAGATAAAAAAAAGGAAATCGCAAACAATTGTAAAAATTCAAGGGTATGCATTTTCCTACATTACATTTAGCCCCCACTTTAGTGAGAGGATGAACTTGCTTTAAACTCACACTAAAGTAGCCAACCACACAATCAAGAGGAGCTCAAATGTACTCATGCTAGTAAGATAGGATGAAAATAACCAAGAGGGTGGCCAAGCCCTCGGGATCAAGATCCTATGACAAACCAAAATAGGCACAAAGGAACACACTCATGAATGATATATGAAGCCATAACTAGATCACCAACATACACCATCAAAGATATGAAAACGAAAAAGAAAAAAGAAAAGTACAATGGATCAAGCTTTGACTGGCCATCCAACGCATTGTGGACCAGGTCTAGGTTGTTTTTCCAAAAGAAGTTTACAAGTGGAATGTGTTGTCCACTATGCAAATAAAACACATGCTCTCAAGGGCTGGTGAAGCTAATTGTCCACTAGGTGAGCCCCAAAAGATCCATATCAAATTCATACCCCCATGAATATGATAAGGGCAAAAAGAAAATGCATGCTCACAAGGGCTAGTGAAGCTAGTTGTTCACTAGGTGAGCCCCAGGGAACCATATGAAAGCCATACCTCCATGACTTTAATAAGGTACAAAAATGCAACAAAACAAGAAAGAGAGGTGTTTGAAGGGATTTTGCTTAGTTCATGCAAGGTCTCATCTTAGGGAACATTATGCTTAATGTATCCAAGAGAGGACAAATGCAAGGTCTCATCTTAGGGAAGATTGTACTTAATGTTAATAAGAGAGGATAATTCAAAGAAATATCATGCTCTCAAAGGAAATCAAAACCAATGACACCACCAAGAAAGGAACGCATCATAGGAAGGAAGAAAATCACACAATGAAACATGAGTGTCAATGTATGCTCCCACTTTAAAGTGGTTTCTAACACCATTTATATGAGCAATTGCTTTAAAGTAGAAGAAGAGATGAGAGCTTATTTAGAAATCCCTATGCCAAGTCATATGTTTCCAATAAGCTACATCATGAGAAGGGAAGGGGTTTCCCCCAAAATGTATAACTCAGTACACCACATGTGAGCCAACTTAAGGCATGTCATCCACATCCCAAGTTTTCTCTTACATATACATGGAAGGCAGTCAACTATCCAAAAGAGACAATCAAAAAATGACATTTGAGAACAAGGCTACCTAACCCCTTTCCCCCACTTAGTGCAGGACAAGGGTGAGCCGAAAAAATTGATGAGAAACATGCTCATGTAAAAATTAGTATCAATTAGAGGAATTAGGTGCTTCAACAAAAGGTAGAGCACCACACTCCTTAAGATGTTAAATTTTATCACTTAAGGCCTTACATTCATTAGTAGCATGACCATGAACTCTATGATATGCACATAATGAATTCTTGTAGTAAAATTTATTTCATGTTCTTGGAGGGAGGGATATCAAATGATATTGGAGGAGTCTCAACAAGATACTTTCTTGATCAAAAGTAGCTAGGATGTTTCATTATTTTGTGACAAAGATATCTTGTGCTTAGTATTAGTTGTCATACCTACACAAGACTCTTTAGATTGTGAGATTTTGTACCCTCTTTTACAAGAGTGTGTAAAATCTATCAAATTTGAATCATAAGTGTTTTGCATGATGACATTACTGTTAAGTGAGGATTTCTTTGTTTCTTTCAAAGGATAACAATCAAGACCACTAATTTCTATCGATTCAGGATGCACTAATGTTAAAGTTGGCTTAGAGGAAACTTTTATAATAGTGTTGATATTGAGTGAAGGCTTGTTTGTTTCTTTTGAGGGGAAATAACCAAGCACACTAGTATTTTCTTGCATGTGAGGCTCTATAGGGACACGGAAACCTTGTTCATTTGCACAACATCCTTTTCCACTATATCCTAGTTGTCTCATAAGCTCATAACCTTTTCCGTAGAGCTTCTTCATCTCTTTTAGATTCGGTGGTGGCTCATAATTATTTGTGTAATTGTTGTATGTTGAAGATTCACCTTGCATAAGCCCTTTTTGTGTTGACATTAGTGTTTTCCATTTTTTTCTTCACTATTGTTGTTTATTTTGTATTCTCCTATGAAAAAAGGTGTGAAATCTAATGAACCCAATCATCTTCCAACAATTTTGATGTTTTTTCAATATTTTGTTGTTTAGTTGTTAGGGGTTCTATCTTTGAGGTTGGAATTAATTTTTTCAGAGGAATTCATGTTCCTTTTTCTACTTGTAAGAAAATTTCAGGATCATGATTAATTTCCACTTTGTACACCTTATTATTGTAAATATACTTCATTATGCAATGAACAATTGAAGGCACAACATGCATCTCATGAATCCATGATCTTCCTAAAAGAAGGTTATACGAAAGCTCATAAGGAATAACATGGATTGGTGTTTCTAATGTGGAATTTCTAGATGTGATAGAAAAATTGATCATAGGTATGAGGGAAGTTGATAAGGACTTTTCTAATATATCCCTATGTGCAGGGGAAAGCTTCAAAAATTATAGGATGGAGATCTATCTAGGGATTTTCTTTAACTAGTCTAGAAGACTATAGCTACTAGGGTTTGATGTTGGAAGTGTAGATTGTGTCCTAGGTGGTGATGAAGCTCCCTGGATTGTGACCTTTCTATGACATCTAGTGACTCCACACTCTACAGTAGGTCCTTTGATAGTGATGACCATTACTAAACTATCACAAGATGCGACCACATTGGAATATGCATGACCTACATTAGTGTAATCTTTCCATTTACTATTGTTGTTGCCTTTTTTGTGATCCAAAATTGGGTTTTTGTATATCTTTAGGTCTTGGTTACCTTCTGGTAGATTGATAGTCATGTCCCAATTTTCAATGAGATCTTGGATAATATTCTTCATCTTCATACAACTTGATGTTTCATGTCCTTTGATCTTGTGGAAATTGTAAAGATCCTTTTCATTATACCATGGTGGTTTAACTTGAGGTTCTTGATAGTTTTGGTAGTTGGGGAGTCTAATCAAGTTTGATTGTACCAAATTTTACATGATGGCTTCAATGGGTTCCCTCAATGGTGTGTATTTTCGCTTTGGGTAGTTATTCGTATTGGGTGGTCCTCTTTGTTGTGTGTTGGCGTTGTTGATTTGGTTGTTTGGTGGGCATTGTTGATTTGGTTGTTTGGTGGTGGTGTGTTGGTTTGTTGTATGTTCTACTATGTGTTGGTTGGTTGATTGGTGGTTTTTCTAGGAGCACTTATGACTAATTTAGCATCAACGACACCATCATTTGTTATATTCTTATTCTTAGCCAATATGTGGGGCTTGTCGTTAGAATTGGTAGATGGGTGGCTATCTTTATATGCTTGTGTGGTTCCTTTTGTGATTAGGGCTCTCTCGATGTTGAGGGCCCTAGGGATAAGCTCATCATAGGTTGTGACACATTGCATATTTAATTGAAAGGATAGGTCTGTGGAAAAAATTTCTATGATGATTCCTACTTGTTATTCTTCAGGAATAGGCCATTTGCTCTTGCTAGCTCTCTGCCTCCATCTTTTTAGGAGTTTTTTGAAGGGTTCACCCTTGTTTTTTTTGAGGGTGTATAGCTCTTCCAAGCTCACATCTATGTCAATATTGAAGGATAAATGATCTATGAACTTATCAATTATTTGTTGGAAGTTTTGAATTCCTGGAGATAATTGTGAGAACCAATCAATCGCTAGGCCTACCAAACTACATGGGAAAAGGGGCATTGAGTAGGAATAATTGTAAGCAACCTCCACACACATTATGTGGAACTATTTTATATGATCCACTGGATTTCCCCACCCTCTATACTTGTTAAATTTTGGACTTCAAATCTAGGTGGGAACAATATCATCGTGATGTTCCTATCGAAGGGGTATGGGCACAAGTTTTGTGGTTTCTTGGTTTACCCCATTTGAATGTCTTGTATTTTCTGTGTGAGTACCTTGATTTGTGATGAAAAATCATCTTGAGGATTTAGGGGAGGAGTATATGTGGTATAGTGTGGGATGGTAGATGAGTTTCCAGTAGGATTTTGATATAGTGGGGTGTTGTATGGTGTGTAGAATGGATTTTGATATTGTGAAGGTGATGGTGATAGGGGTGGAGGTGTGTATGATCATTTTCCATTTGTTTCTAAGATGTTTTGTTTCATGTCAAGGAATATTGTTGGGGATTGTAGTACAAGCCCTGTTGTTGTTGTTGCACAAACACTTTTTGTTGTTGTTTTGTGTTATCATTCTTTATAAGATTGTTGATTGGGGTGGAGGAATGTAGGTTTGGGGTCCCATTTGATTTTGCATGACTTGGGGGACCAATGGTTGAGATGATGGTGCTATTTGGTGTTGTGATATCAATGGAACATTTTGACCTTGGTTCAATTGATTGAGAGGGTTCCTTTGTTTGATGTGATGTTGAGGGTTTTGTTGTTGTGTTTTATTTGAGTTCAAGGTGCTACCTTGGTTGATAGAATTCATGACCAATTGTTTTCTTTAATTTGGATTTGTGAAAAGTGACTTCGATGTGTTTTGTGGAACCAATTGACTTGATGGATCAATTAGATGGGTGGATGAAGATTTCCCTTGTTGTGTTAAGGGTTAAATTTGTGTGAGGGTGTTAAATTTCCCTTGTTATATATGGGTTACTTGGCTCACATTACCTTGTGTAAAATTAGCCACACTTGTGGTACTTGTGGTAATTTTGGTGATGTATGAAGATGGTTGCACTAAAAAATTCAAGTATATTGTGGTGTTATGGATTGTAATGTTGGAAACACAATGCAAACAACTGAGAGGCGGGGGGTGAATCAATTGTCACATAAATTTAAAACTTAGTCAACCTTTTAACTTTATTCTTACATCTGATTATTAAAAATGAAAGCATAAATCATCAACACATCAGAGACACATAACACCAAGATTTTTTATGTGGAAACCCTGTTAGGGGAAAAACCACAGTGCAGGTCAGTCCACAAGATTATACCCTATTAACAGTATAAGAAATGAAAATATGGGGAATGCACTTGCTTTCAGGAACATGACCTAGAGCTCACTGCTCAATTAGAACAGGTCTTACTACCCAAAGGAAGACACATTATCTTATAGAAAGAATCATATTACATCCAGAGGGATTTGAAATGATAGAATAGTATCTACTAATTCTTGATCACAATTTCGGTTAAGCACATGAACACTTCTTCACTCTTCTCCACTCCTCTTCATACTCTTCTATGCCTTTGAATAATTTAGATCAATATTCACACACACACACATAGAAGAACACTCTAGAAGCCACTCGCTCACTTCAATTCTAATAAACAATCGCTCTTATATATCTACAACAAGAAATTTCATCCCTACATGTTGGCTTCAACAAAAATAATAAAATGAATATAAATTATCAGTCCAAAACATTAAAGATTATTAATACGAATCAACCAAGGTCGGCCACAACTTAGTGAAGACCCAAATCAACATCTCCAATACAAAAATACTTCAATTAATTACTCCTTGAAGTTCCACAACATGCTACAAACACCATGTCGGCCAAGAACAAGAAAAACATGAACAAACAAGAGAAAATTTTCAGCCACGAGCACAACGATCAATGCAGACATGAAACAAAGATAGAGCATGATCTAGAAGCATCCAAAAACATCATGAATCACCAGAGAAGGATTTGCAACAACTGAACTAACTAAAATTGCATCATCTTCAACCGGGAACACAAACTAAAGTAATGGAAAAACTATCAAAATGAAAATCTTCATAAATAGATCAAATCTTCATGCAGATCTCTGAAACTTGACATGGATAAACTAGATACACTCAACAAAAAACCCTTTAGTCCACAACCTGTTATCATCAACTTACAAAACTTACTAACATACTAAACTTCACTTCACCATTGACAACCTGCAACTCAACTCATTACAATTTTCTCAATATCCTCGACATATACATCTTCTAATGAATTAATGCTAATAGTGTTTGAATCAATGACAACCCCATATCAACAACACAACCACAATATCCAACAATCTCCCTCTTTGGTATTGATGGAAACACATGATCTGAAAAACACCATCAACACGACTAACTTTTGACACTTACTCCCCCTTATACTCTGACTCATTTTCTCCTCAACTCTTCCACATGATCTTTTCCCAACAAGGCTCTTCTCCCCAGATAATTCAAATTTTTTCACATTAATCTTCTCCCCCTTTGAAATAAATGACAAAGATCTCTAAGCTCCTTAAAAACTCTGAACCACATATCTGAGCATCAAAACATCTAACTACTCCCCCTGAGCAGTAGCCACCACAACATCAATCTGAAACAAGATATGACTATGAAATGCACAAACTGATGCAATGCAATGCATCCTTAGTTCTGATTAGGAGGGGTAATCACCCCTAACTTCCCTTTGAGATACTCAAAAGTATCCTTAGGAAACAACTTGGTAAAGATGTCTGCAATCTGCTCCTTAGTAGGAACATACTCCAACATGACTTCCTTTTCACTCACCTTCTCCCTCAAAAAGTGAAACTTAATAGATATATGCTTTGTTTTTTAATGCAACACCGGATTCTTAGAAATGTTAATGGAACTTTAATTATCACATAATATAGCAATAAGATCATTATACACAACTCTAATATCCTTCAACATCTGCTTCATCCACAAGACTTGAGTACAATTGTTAGCAGCATCAATGTATTCAACTTATGTAGTAGATAAGGAAATGGCATTCTACTTCTTAATTAACCATGAAATCAACTTCTTACCCAAGAAAAATGCTCCACCACTAGTACTTTTCTTGTCATTTACATCTCCTACCCAATCAACATTAGTAAAGGCACTCAAAGTAAGATCATCATCTTTAGGATACCATAGGCCAAAGTCAACTATTCCCTTCAAGTATCTGAAAATTCTCTTCATAGCAGTCACATGATATTCCTTTGGATCAACTTGAAATCTTGTAACAATACATACAACATTCATGATATCAAACCTATTTTGAGTTAAATACAACAATCCACCAATCATTAATATGTATCTAGTCTAATTTACCTTCGGAGAATCATCTTCTATTGTCAACTTGCATTTGGTCACCATGGGTGTACTGATTGTCTTTGAATATTCCATACTAGACTTCTTCAGCAATTCCTTCACATACTTGGACTAAGATATAAAAATCCCTTTATCTAACTGAGTAGTTTGCAATCCCAAAAATAATTTCATCTCACCAATGATTGGCATTTCAAATTCACTCTTCATCTCATTAGCAAACTTCATTCACAAAACATCATCTCCTCCAAAAATGATATCATCAAAAAAGACTTAAACAATCAAATATTTATCATCATTCTTGAAATACATATTACTATTAGTAGTACCTTTGTTAAATCCAAGCTTTAGCAAATACTTGTCTAATCTGGCATACCATGCTCTAGGGGCTTGCTTGAGTCCATACAAATTTTTCTTCAACTGACACACCATATCTCCCTTATCAGTCAATTGAAATCCATCAGGTTTCTCAACATACACTTCTTCTTCCAATTCACCATTTAGAAAAGCTAACTTGACATCCATCTAATAAAATTTTTAGTTCTTGTGAGCAGCATAGGCAAGAAATAATCTTACAACTTCAATTCTAGCAATAGGGGAAAAATTCTCTTCAAAATCAATTCCTTCAATCTTTGAATATCCTTTGCATACTAGTATTGCTTTGTTTCTAACCACTTCTCCTTGATTATTTACTTTGTTTCTAAAATCCCATTTAGTTCCAATGGAATTCTTATCCTTAGGTCTGGGAACAAGAATCCATGTATCATCCTTCTCAATATATTTTAACTCCTCTTTCATTGCTTTGACCCAATGCTCATATTTACATGCTTCATTCACATTAGTAGGATCACTCTTTGAAATCAAGCAGTATTCTTCTACAATATTTCTCCTAGTCTAGACACCTTTGTTCTTATCACCTATAATATGATCTTTTGAATTATTCAATCTTACATAACTTGGAGTCTTCTTAGGTTGTTCTTCAACTTTAGGCTCTTGTGTTCTCTCTTCTGCAACTTTACTGGTTTCTTCTTCCTCTTGATTTTCCTGATTCACTAGATTGATTTGCACTTGATTTTTTGTCTGAACTTGCTTTCCCTTGTTTGTACTAACATTCATATTATTAGAATCATATCCACAGGTTATGGATGGTGTACCTAAGTCTTCATCAACTTTGACATTTTCACTTTCAGCTATTTTCCTCAATCTTTTATTGTAACATTGGTAGGCCTTGCTATTAGTAGAATAACCCAAAAAGATATCTTATTCACTCCTAGCATAAAAATTTCCTATGTCTTCATCTCTCTTGATATAACATTTTCTTCCAAATATCTTGAAGTATTTAACAGTAGGTTTTTCACCAGTCCATAGCTCAAAATAGGTCTTACCAATATCACCTTTGATTTGTACCCGGTTGAGTGTGTACACATTTGTACTCACAACTTCTCTCCAATAGATATGAGGTACATTTCCTTCCAACATCATAGTTCTAGCAACATCTTAAATTTTTATGTTCTTCCTTTCCACAACTCCATTTTGTTGAGGGGTCCACGATGCAAATAATTCTCTTTATTCCATGTTCTTCACAAAAAGAACTAAATTTACTAGAAGTGAATTCACCACCTCTATCTGATCTTAGAAATTTAATCTTCAGATCTATCTCTATCTTAACCATAGCCTTAAAGGTCTTGAACTTTTCCAGTGTTTCAAATTTCTCCCTTAAGAAGGTAACCCACACCATTCTTGAATAATCATGAATGAGTAACATGAAATACCTGTAACCTTGTAAACTTCTGACCTTAGAGGGACCACATAGATTAGTATGCACAAGTTCCAACAATTAATTTGAACAATGTTGTTTGCTTCGAAATGAAATTCTAGTTTTCTTTCGTAACTGACTTTCCTTGCATATGGCATTAGTAGGTTTCACTAACTTAGGTAGATCTCTCACAGCCTTAGTAGAACTTATCTTGACAATATTATAAAAGTTAACATGACACATTCTCCTATGCCATAACCAACTTTCATCAACTTGAGCAATCAAACAACTTTTACTAGAAGAGCTCAAGTGAAATATATTACCTTTTGTTTTTGTACCTGATGCAATTACATTTCTAAAACTCAATATTCTGCACTTTCCATCCTTGAACTGAAGATTGTATCCCTTATCAACCATCTGAAAAACACTTAAAATATTATGCTTCAAGCCTTCCACATACAAGACATCATCAGTATTATGCTTACCATCAAGATAAATGCATCCTCTGCCACATATCACACTAGTTGTATTATCACCAAATCTCACAACACCACCATCATAATTTTCCAAGCTCACAAACTTACTTTTTTCTCCTGTCATATGATATGAACATCCATTGTCAATCACCCATTCATCTTTCTCTTCAACTCGACCAGCTAGGGCTTTCTCCACATTTGTACAACTAGCAGATTCAGTAGATACAAGATTGCTTTCCTTGGTAGCAATAAATACCCATTCATCATCACTTCTATTTCCTTTATTAGATTCATCATTTGTCACACCTTCATCAACAGCATAGTAACACTTATTTTGAAATCTAGGCTTGTTATGTCTTGGTTTAGAATCTCTTTCCGAACACCTTGATGAAAAATGACCTATCTTATTGCAAGAAAAACATTTAAGAGGAAATTTTCCTTCATACTTACCTTTTCCTCTCAGTACTCTTTTGACAATAAGTGCTTCCATCTCTTCCAACTCTCTTTCTTCTTCTTCAATTTTTCTGATTTCATCCTCATACTTGAATGTCTTTCTAGATGAACTCTCACCCGAATCATATCTCTCTCTATCTCTTCCAGAAGTAGTAGCCTTAAATGCAAATTCAACCTTAGGAAGGGCATCACCAAATTCACTCAACTCAAAAGCAGTAAGCTTACCATCCAACATGTCTCTAGTTACATTTTTTATAGTCTAGAGCTCTTTAATAGCACTAGATTTGACTTTGTAAGAATCAGGCAAGGATCTAAGCACTTTAGCAACAATCTATGATTCGTCTATTTGTCCACTAGCACATCTAATACCACACACAATTTCATTCACTCTTTGCATGAAAATAGTAATGTTCTCATCATCACCCATTCTCAACTTTTCATATTTTCCTTTCAGGCTCTACAACTTAGCAATCTTCACATTAGTATCACCTTCATACAAGGTTTCCAACTTTTTCCATATCTCATAAGTAGTCTTCAGATCCATAACATTTTTCATCTCAGAATCAATCAAGGAACTCAATAAAGCTTCCTTAGCCCTGATATTATACTCAACATCTCTAATCTCAAAAGTAGTAGTAGGACCATTCTGAGGAATAACATACCTATTACTTGTAATGTTCTAGTAGGGTTCACCAATGCATCTCAAATGACATTCCATTTGATTCTTCCATGGAGAATAATTTGTTCCATGAAATCTCGGACTATCCTTCTTGTAAGTCACCATCCTAGATCACCTTAAGTTGTTAAACTTCTTCCAAGGAACCTGCTCTAATACCAATTGTTGGCAACACAATGCAGACAATTGAGATGGGGGGTGAATCAATTGTCACAGAAATTTAAAACTTAGTCAACTTATCAACTTTATTCTTAGATCTGATTATTAACGATGAAAGCATAAATCATCAACACATCAAAGACACACATAACACCAAGATTTTTTACGTGGAAACCTTGTTAGGGGAAAAGCCATGGTGGAGGTTAGTCCATAAGATTATACCCTGTTAAAATTATAAGAAATGAAAATATGGGGAATGCACTTGCATTCAGGTACACCTCCTAGAGCTCACTGCTCAATTACAATAGGTTACCACCCAAAGGAAGACACACTATCCTGCATAAAGAATCAGTTTACATCTGTAGGGATTTGAACTAATAGAATAGCATCTGCTAATCCCTATCACGGTTCTGGTTAAGCACATGAACACTTCTTCACTCTTCTCCACTCCTCTTCACACTCTACTCTGCCTTCGAATGAGTTAGATCAATTTTTGTACACACACAAAATCACACTCTAGAATCCAATCACGTACTTCAATTTGAATAAACAATCGCTCTTATATATTTGCAACAAGAAATTTCATTCCTACATTTCAGCTTCAACAAAAATAATAAAATGAATATAAAATGTCAGCCCAAAACATTAAAGATTATTAATGTGAATCAACCAAGGTCAGCCACAACTTAGTGAAGACCCAGATCAACATCTTCAATGTGAAAACACTTCAATTAATTACTCCTCAAAGATCCACAACATGCTACAAACACCATGTCGGCCAAGAACAAGAACATGATCACATAAGAAAAAATCACCAACCACAAGCACAATGATCAATGCAGACGTGCAACAAAGATAGAGCATGATCTAGAAGCATCCAAAAACATCACGAATCACCAAAGAAGCATCCACATCAACTAAACTAACCAAAATTGATTCATCTTCAATCAGGAACACAAACTGGAGTAATAAAAAACTATCAGAATGAAAATATTCATAACTCGATCAAATCTTCACGCGGATCTCTGAAACTTAACGTGGATAAACTAGATACACTCAAAAACAAACCCTTTAGTCCACAACCTTTGATCATCAACGTATAAAACTTACCGACATACTAAACTTCACTTCACCACAAACAACTTGCAACTCATCTCATTACATATTTCTCAATATCCTCGACATATACAACTTCTAATGAATTAATATTAATAGTGTTGACATCAGTGACAACCACATATCAACAAAACAACCACAATATCCAACATGTAAGTGGTATGTGTGGATGTAGAGGGTTTTCAAGAATGTTGGTGGAATAATGTGGTTGGGCATTAAGTGTGGGTGTCCAATTTATGTGTTGTGGAAGGGTGGTGTTTTGTGTACCAAAAAGGGTGTTGCCTCCTAAATTTGATGTGATACCAAGGTTGGTTGCAAGTCAACTTGCAAGACTTGTAGTCAAAGGTTGACTTGTTGTGTGTGATGTGATTTTTTGAATGGTGGATTGAGTCATACCTTATGCAAAGGGTTGTGTGATGGAAGTTGGAGGATTTGACGCCAGATTCCCTAAATTTTATTCCCTAATTGTATCAAAGTAAAATGTGGAAGGGATTTTAGCCCCTTCTTTTGCTAAAGCTAGCATGTATTGGGAAGGGTTCTTCTTCATCAAAGTGTTGATGATATGGCTTGTTTTAGGATCTTGTTGATATTCAAGGAGTTCCTCCTTAGTAAGCTCAAGTGGGATTTTCGTGACATCTTCTATCTCATACCCCATGTCTAATGGATTATGTGGTTGTTGTGATGGGGTAGAGCGGATCCTTGGATTGAATTCTTGTTAGGTGGTATCACTCATGGTAGATGTAATTTTGGCTTTCTCTATATTTTCTTGCATTGTGATCTCATTGTAACCATAAATTGTGGGTCAACTATGGGAGAGGTGTGTTGAGATTTGTATTGTTGGTACTCCCTAATTGACTCAAATATTGATAAAAGGGACCCTCTAAGTTTTTTTGGACCAATGATGTGAGTGGATGATGAAATGAGTGAGTGATATGGAGGAGGAACCTTCTAAAATTTGGACAATACTCTAGACTTAAAGGTTTAATGTTTTGATATTTTTGATAAAAAGGTGTTAATGAACTTGTTAATCTAAAGTTAAAATTGTGACCTTTAAGATAGACTAGTTCAAAAGGATGATGAGTAAATTAACTAAGTTTATGGAAAAGGATTCACTTACACAAATATAGCTAAGTTAGGGGTTTGATTTGAGGATAGCCTAAGTCTAGAATGTTGATGTGTCCAAAGTTTCTAAAGTTGTTTATGGAGTGAGATGTCAAATTTGTGAATATGGATGAGATGTTTGATCCAAATCATGTGTTAACCTAAAAGTGCCCTTTGTTTACAAGACCAAGGTAGTGAAAAACATGCTTTACCCCTAAAGTGATAAACTCAAGAACTCAATGTTTTGGAAATACATTTTCTTATTGTCACTTTGTTTCTTGGAATTTTTTATGGTTTGAAAATAAGCCCATTGTGTGGTGTGTTCAATTTTGAATTAATATTTAATTAGTGAGATTGATTTATTATCACATCAAGATGTGTTAATTAAGTTCAAACTAAAATGTCTATGACTAAGCAGCTTTCATTCCACAAATTCCATTATGTGAAATCAAGAGGCTAAGGCCATAGCTTCCTATGTTGACTTTGGAATGTGTGAATTGAGATGTAATCCCAAATATTTAGAAGCCTCTAAACACTAAATCGTTTGGGACAAGAAACAATATAGGGCTTTTCAAATATATTCACTCTACTTCCAAAGGGTTTGAAATTTGAAGAACATGTTGATGTTTGTTTAAATTGTTTTGAAACCAAGCAATGTGTCAAACTAACTCAACAAGAGCAAGCAATAACAAAATTATAAAGTAGGTATGTGCTTCTTGGTAGGCTTACCATCATTCCCTAAGAGATGATAAATTTGTGAATATGGAGTGGACAAATAGGCTATTTTAAGGAAATGTACCATCTTGACATGCCAAGAAAAAAAGTTCCTTCCCTATTTTCTTTATTGCTTCAACCAAAAACCGGATGTGGTAAACATGGTAAGTAACTTCTAGGAGTGGTGTGCCTCCTATGCACTACTTTAAAGTATGTTTTGGAAAACAAGGATAGGTTGCTAGGAAAAAGTGTTTAATGACAACCATGAACACCGAGATGTATAGATCAAACATAAGCCACTTAAGGTCATTCTTGTCCAACCCATATTTTTAGATGAGGATGAGGAATGGTATGCTATTCCCACCATAGATTGAAGCTACTTTCTTTGGATTTTCCAACCTTTATATAGCCCGCTGGTAAACGTGCTTATTTAAGAGTCACTTGTATAAGTTCTTCATTGTAGAATGTGTCTCATTAGTAGGTTGTTATCCAAAAAAGATAATGAAAATGTTATTTCTCTTCACCCATGTTCACATGAAGCGCAAGGGGAGAGGATACATAGCAAGTTCTTTGGGTGACCAAAAATGTGTGTATACTTGGAGTGTTTCTCTTCACCCAATATCACATGAAGCACAAGGGGAGTAGATACACACTATAGGTTTACACAAGAAAAAAACTCATGCAATACACTCATTCTTTTTAAATCCTCAAAGGAAATGATGAATTCATTTTAAATAGCACTTTAAAGTATGAAGTTGTATTTCTTCAATTTTAACCAACATTACAATGGTGAGGATGTATGAGTTCAATTTTAACCAACTTTGAAAGATTAATGCATTGTAAATTTTAAACCCAATTGAAATCTATTTATCCTAAAACATGAAATGAAGCAACATATGAGGGGTTATACCATCCCCTAAGTGTTAAAACACTTCTACAATATATGGTCAAGTGATAATATGCTTCTTTACTAAAATATTTTGGTCCTTTTTCAAATTTGCAAAACTAGTTAGCATCACAAAAAAACTAGAAATTGGTAAATAACCAGAGAGTGGATTAAATTGAAAAATCAAGGCAAACATTAAACTCTAGCTCTCTATTTTACCCTGTAAAAGCGTCACTATCCAACAAAGGTATCACTGTAATAGACATCAAAAGCATCGCTAAATTTCAAAAGAGACTATGCATTTCAAAATTGTCACTCTAGCGAAGGTCAAAAGCGACTCTCTATTGTACCTATTAAAAACCAAAGATATCAAAAGTGTCACTATATTCAAAAGTGAATTTATACCAAAAAAGTCAAAAGAGATTCCATAAAGAAAAAAGCATCACTAGATTGCAAAAGTGACTCTAGATTGCAAAAGCAAAATTGTTCCACAAAAGCATCGCTCTAGTAAATACCAAAAGTGTCGCTCTAGATTAAACCTTAAAAACACGAGAATCTCAAGATAAATTTTTCAAAAAAAGTTAGTTTTCCCTCCTTCTAGTGCCAAAATGTGACTATAATCATAGTATGAGCTAAATACACGAGATGCAACAGATTCCAAGCCATATTTAACTAACTAAGCTATAATCCTAATGAAATACTTGAAACCCATTAAAATGAAGAAGCCATTAAACAAAACGATGAAGAAATGGGTTGGTTATTTTTCTTGCAACCTTCAACCCTAAGGAGGAAAACAATTCCTAAACTAGGAGATTCAATATTTAGGACAAGGAATCTACACTATCAACATGTTGAAGACAAGAAAAGCCAATGAACAAGGCCATGAAAGCCTTCTGCACTTTGAGCTCCACAAGAGTCAAGAGGGTGTTCCTAATTGTAGGCCTAAATGTATGATAAACTTGTGCTAAATAAAAAATTGTAGACCTATGAAAGTGGATAGTTCTTAGTTATATGAGTAATGGGTATTCTATATTCTACTAGGTTCAAGCATAATCCCATTTGCATTAAACATTGTTGAGAACACATAACTTAGATATCTTCATCTCAAACACATAGAGGGTTAATAGATGGAATTCTCTCAAATTTATCCTCTATACTCTTTCAAACTCCATGAAGATACATGGAACATAGATAACTTAAACAACCAAGAAAATGTAACAGAGATTTAATATGATTTGAATTGTTTCTGACAATGATTTCAGTAATATCATATATCAATGCCTAATCCTAAGGCATGGAGTCAAATCTTAGATCATGAATGCAAATTTAAGCAATAGCTTATTTCAAATTAGTGGCCCTTTAACAATTAATGCTTTACATTAATGTAACCTCTCATATTATTGCATGATCATACTTAAATATCCATTTCATTCCCTCAAACCCATAGTAATTTGCATATATAATTTAATTCTTTACTTGAAAAACCCATACACAAATCACACAACTAAAAAAAGATTGCAATGACAAATCAATATATCATTAATTTATTTAATCCATAGGCTATCTGAGAACACAAGATGGAGACAACTTCTACTATATTTTCATTGATTTACTCAAACTAATTAACATTGTTATAGAAATTTGTACATTCATTCACTGTAAATAGAAGTCCAACTCCCAGCTAAACATTCCCCTAAAACTAGAAGTTCAAAATCCTTCACAAATGAGAGAAGAAAAGATATAGAAGAATGAAGAACCCTAAAACTACATCTACAATTGACACCTGGATCCATTCTTCTCTGTTGATCTCTAACTGCCTTTGATTCCAAAAGAATCTTCAATCTGTAGCTTGGTTCATACATCTTGCATTCACTTTCCCTCCCTAACAGAAAAATATTCCCTTTATGATGACCTTCTTCATTATGCCCTTGTTGTTGAAAATATCTATTGATCATGAAATCATTCACTCCATTTTACCTGTGCTACAAACTTACTGCTTCATTGAAAAAAACTTTACTTCTCGCACATTTTCCCCTGCAATGAAAATTACTTCTTGTTGCAAGTGTTTTTGTTCCTCTATGAAATCTTTTTAACCTGCTCTCCATTTTACCCTATGCACTTCACTTTTATTTTCCAACAAATAAAATATTCACTTTTATAATAGAAGCCTCTTTAATCTTTTAACTTTCACAGAGCTCCTTTCACCTGAAAACCTTTAAATGGTAGGGAATTTTTAAGAAACACTTATAAGGTAAAATAAAAATCTTACCGATGCCCTTTACATTTAGTATTTCCCCATATTTCACTTTTAATTCCCAACACAAAAAGGCTTTCAACTTTTACTTCACCAGGTCATGGAGATATTTAATCCTCTTATTTGCACTTTTCAAGGAAATATTTTCCTTTCTAAAAAAAATGAAACCCCTTAATTCTTTCATCAGGCAATAAAACTCTTTTCCTATGCCCTTTTACCTTTTATATTTAAAAATCTTGTTTTTAAATAATGCAAACCCCATATCTTTTCGGGCAACATTTTTTACTCGCCATCAAAGTCACACTTTAAACAATACATTTTAAATATTTCCATTAGGCCCACATTAACCAATCCCCACCTCCCTGTTTCTCTCTATAACAATATAAAAAATTCATTCGAGCTAACGGGCAAATACTCCTTCATTCTCAACTCCCCATGCACCTGCAACATTCAAGAAAACATTATTTTATTTTAATGGGTTGGCGGGCTAGGGTTTGGATTAATCCATGTTTCTCCATCTTTGTTAACCATTTGATCAAGCTCCCCTCTGCCCTAACTCTTCATTTTGCTAGTTCTCCTTGACATGGCCGCAATAGAGCAAAACTCACAGTAGTCAATGTGGAACTCTATCCTCCATCAAAGCTCTTTCTTGATAACTCTCAGCTTTTGAGATGACAAATAACTAGAATCAACAACCTTCAATTCAAAATTTCCCAATTCATTCATTGTTGGGTCGTTTTTTCTAATGCAGGAGTGTTTTTGGCAATGTTGGCACTCGAAATCCATCACAAACATGATTAAAAACACCTCCCAAGCATTAGGAATGGTCAATGGATGAATTCAAACCATAAATCACTAGTTATGAGCTCAAATAGACCCCCAAAATTTTTCCAAAAGCCAAAAACGTGATTCACAACCTCTCAACCAAAACTCTTTGCTCAAATCTGATGGAAATCCATCAGAGACGCCTCAATGGAGAGGGAAATACCTTAATCTTGACTGCAATAGAAATTGTAGATCAAAATATGCCCTCTTAGCATTCTCCTCACTTCCCTGTGAGCTTCCTGTGTCATGAGCATTTCTTCCATGGGTTGGCAGGGAAGGCAATATAAAGTGGAAACTTTATAAAAATATAATAAAGTTTTGAAATATTTAGTGTAGCCCTAAAATTTCCTTTATTCATGTGCAATTTTTTCTTTTTCAAGTATTTAAAATACTTAAGATATTTCAAGTATGTGCAATTTGAACATTAGGAAATAATGAAAATTTAAATTCTGCCTGCAATTCAATTGGAGGAAGTTCACTACGGGAAAATTGGGACACCTAGAGCCACGAAAAAAATTTCATAGGGAAATTATCAATTATTTAGAGAAAATCCATTTACTCAAAACTTGTATTGTTGTAAGATTTTAGGTACCTCCTTTGTAAATTGGCCTACCAAATGCATTTGCTGTGACTCAAATGCATTAAAATAATGCATCAGATGATCTTCAATTTTGATGAAAATGAAGTTGGACAGGTTTTAGACTAAAATGAGAAATAGGTTGCCTTAGAATAGCAAAATTGGAAAGTTTATGGAACATCAATTTTGACCAAGTTACTATCAGATAATTAAATAACCCATCAGAACTTATCCTGTAAGCCTCAAACTAAGCAGAAATGTTACCATTTGACCCAAGAATTCAATGCAACAAATAGTTTGGAAAAAATCACCTTGGGGTGAAAAATATTACTATCCAAAGTGGCCTAGTTAGACTTTTTCTGCAAGTGCACCTATTCAAAACCAATTAGGGCTCACCAAGTCACCACTTCGAAAAACTATCAAATCACCTCTTGGGAAGCTACCAATAGAAATAATAGGTCATTTAGGTACATAAAGTACATTTGAAAAAGGGATTTCCTTGAATAATCATTCATCACAAGATATTAAGGCTCAAACTTGACCACTTTGAAACATTTTAGAAATGCAGATGTAAAAACTGAACAAATTGCATTTGCTTTTAACCTGGTAAAAATATCAAATTTGATCTTGAAACTCTAAAATTAGACTGAGGATCATATGAACGTGAGGGGAATGCAAGGAATCAATATATTTTTCATGAAAATTATCTGGTTGTGAAATATCCACTCGAACAAGAGGCCACTTTGCAAGACTGAGAGTTTGCAAACAATAAAACAGTCCCAGAACCCTCTAGCTTTTCTTTTCAAAACCCTATCAAAACTTATCATGGGAAGCTAAAAATTGAGATACATTTTCACATATGTCACATGAGTACACCCACCAAAGGATTTGACATGAAAATCATCTGGCTCCAATTTATGACCCTCCAAAGTAGGTCACTGGGGCAGATTTTTCAGGTGCACTTCTAAGTGTGCAAATCAACTTATTTTCATCATGGGCACTCAAAATTTGAAAATTTTGGAGGTTCCATTAGTGGCTTTTACTAGGGACACATTCCCCTTGTGGGCATGGTGAGATTCCAGATCTTTGGGAGAGCATACCACTTGTGCTAGAACATTGGGTGACAAAGTCTTAATCAAAATTTCATAACATATGATGGCCCTAGGCCATCAAATGAAAAGAAGTACCCAGGTTTTCCTCTTCCAAACACTAGCCTGTTGAAGAAAATGATTTCCCTCAACCCTCATTTACCTCTATCACACCACAACAACATGAGTGACTACATTTTTGTAAACACAAGTGTCAAGGTACCTTTGAACAAGTGAGAACTTGCTCCCCGTTTAGCTTTGCTATTACATGGCAACCAAATCACATAAACCGGATCATTGCCAACCCCTTCATTTTCTAATTTTGTAGCAAGTGGTAGCATATGAGGATAATGATTAAGACCATATGAAAACATAGCCTTATCACATTTATTTACCCCCTCATAATGATTACGCTTAAAGAAGATATCATGCCTCAAAAACAATGTGCAATCCTCTTGTGTGTTGAGCACAAAATGCTCACACATTTGAAACTCCTTTAACTAAATTGCACCATAGGTTAGTTTATTATCATTCCAACAACACAACTTAGTCACATCATCATATGCTTCAAGGTTTTGAAAATCAGATTAATCAACACTCACAATACCTTCATCTACATTCAAATCATGGTATTCAGAAAAAACATGAAGTTCAAATGCATAAACACTGTTTTCCATCTGAGGTTCACACATGATGTCAAAATCATTCTTCGGTCCACTATGCAATTGCATATGGAATGTTTCAAATAAAGATTCAAATAATTCAGAATTTAACCCTGAGCCAAAAAATTCAAATTGATTTTTCATAACATGTTCAATATTACTTTCCACAATGTCAATATGAATACCTAAATCACTTTGAATGCCATCACTTTCAAGATTAACAAGATCAGAAAAAACACTTTCATGTGTACTATTAGTTGATAGGCATGTTGACCTATGTGCCAAAGACTCACTGTTATCTAAAAAAAGTTCATTAGCACTTGAACAAGCATCTTTGTTTTCCTTCACATAAATGATTCCCTCATTGGATGAAAAGATGTCCACAATCATAATGTGAAGATAAGGAACATTAGAAAAGAACTCAATTTCACATTCACTAACATGAGATCTACCATTGTTTGCATCATTTGGCTACTCGACACATAGACCAAAAATTTCTACAATATCAACACAATTTGAAAATTCATCAAAATGTTTCACATTATCAATGGGTAATAATGTTGATTCGAGATCCATGTGCTTTTCATGATGTAAATTCTGATAATTCAATAATGAAACCCTTCTTTCATCCATGAGTACATCATCATCCTCTTCATGAATAGATGACATCTCCACGTCCACTTCATATAAACAGTCATAAGTAGTAGGGTCATGAGCACATTCATTAGCATCTTCATCATTTCTAGCACTGTGTTTAGGATCAACATACTGATCACACACATTCTTATCTTCAAATTCTTCATCATTCATACAATTAACATGATCCATCAATGGAAAACCCAAATTATATTCTAGGTATGCATCAAATAGGATTCATTCATTCACTTGTGAACAAGTGACCATATGAACATTCATATCATTGCATCCTTCATGTGAAGAAAATACCTCTAGAACATCCTCATAAGAGCATTCACAATCCTAAAAAACAAATCAAAAACTTCACTCTCATCATGATCCTCATCACAAGAAAATTCATCAATACATAAATTATGCTCAAAGTTTTCAGAGTGAATGCTTAGATTTTCATCTTCAATATCTTGACCACTGATTTGTGATGGGAAATCAGCAACACTTGAAAGTGTATATTTATCTTCATCACTGGTATACATATCTTCATATATGCTACTTGTGGGCTGATTACAATCACTATCCTCATCCATACAACATGGATCTTCATTTTCTGATATATTCTTTTCATTTTTGTGTATCATGTTCTGATTTTCCTCAATAGGATAGTTTCCATCAATATCTTAAAAAATCATATTTTGAGCATAGTCACACTTGGCTCCTTCTACAATCTTTATCCAATCATTTACCTGATCAAAGTTATGAGATTTCTATTCTTTTGGCAAGGTACTCAGCCCTGACTCAAAGATTTCACAAAATAAATCAATACATGTTGAATCCTTAGGTCTGAATTTTTTTGGGACTTCCAACAAGGCATCCAAAAATCTTGAGAACAAATCATAGGGTGATTCTCCCTTGTGCCTCTTCATGTTAGACAATTCTTGAACAAAAGATATCTAATCAACTTTGCTCAAATCTTGTTGATGTTAAACTTGGAGTTCACTATTATTTGTGTGTTGTAGTGATGAACAAATCAGAACAACAAAAACATTATCATCTTGACAATCATTTCTATTGTCTGATCCATGAATTCTATTTGCATAAGGTATGCAAGGATAAACAACACTTGTAGCCATGTATCCTTTCATCATTGAATATTTCAGATTGTTCTCAATATCCATTGCAATTTGATATGCCTGATGTAATGTTGTAGGATCTTTATCTCTTAGTAGATAACTCATTTCTTCATCAAATACATTGAAGTATATATTTAGACATACTACATCATTCAGTCTCATGCTTTGAGGAATGTCACCTAATGTTTTTGAAAATGTTAGATTGAAAGCTGGGACTAACTCATCTTCTTCTTTCTAGATGTTCATAATTTTTTCTCTCACTGAATGTGGAGGATTACTTCTTTCTCCAAACTATTCTATGAATGCTACCATGAACTCATTCCATGAAGAGATATAACACACTAAAAAAAATGAAACCAATCTCTAGCATCTTTCTTTAGAGATTGAATAATGAACTTCATGACAACATCTTCATGACTTATCTCATAATTTCCCATCAAATCAGAAAATTCTTGCAGATGTTGAGATGTTGATTATGACATTTTCCCTTTGAACTTTGGCAAACGTTCCCTAACTTCATTAGGAATAGGGTTTGGGAAACCTTGAATACCATTAAAATGCCATGGTCTATATCTTTCCATAGAGAAACTTCTTTGATGACATGACAAGGGTTGCACACTCTTCATGTTTACATCATGCACCCCACATGGATGTACAAGTGAATGATTCATTTTCTTACACCCCTTTACAAACTTCAAACATCAACTCTATAGTTGATCACTAACCTATTTATTTCTTTTATCATGACCTTAAAATATTACAATGCATAACTCAAATACATCTCTATCTAAGATCTCTCTAATGGGCAGATTTTAAGAACAATCATACTTCTTCATTACAACATAGAAGCTTCAAATTACAACTTAGAAGTATGAAAAAATTACCACTACCATTCCCTATCTTAGTGCTTAATTCACTCAATAGGGAATCAACATTCTTTCAAACTATCAAATATGATTTTCATATACAAATGTATGCTTCTTGAAAACCAAAATACGGAAAATGCCTGGGTATGTTGCAGTTGTTGTAAATTTTCCTTTATGATTAGAAATCTTTGTAGATATAAAAATTCTCCACATCTTCATCAGGTTTTTTTTGAAAAAGTTCCCACCTCTCTTCATAGAGGATTGAACTTCAAGCAATATGAAGCTCCTTAAAAAATGAATTTCATTCTGGCTTTACACCAATAGCGGGGTCACACATAAATTATTTTAAATTTCTACAAAAAAAACACTTCTAGGTCTCAAAACTTCAATATCTAAACCAGATGTTTAGATGTACCAAATTCTTGACTCTTAAGGCTAGATGATCTATTAGAATTTTCTCAAGTCCTCCCCACCAGAGTCATCAATTTGTTGGTTATTTTTCTTGCAACCTTCAACCTTAAGGAGGAACACAATGCCTAAACTAGGGGATTCAATATTTAGGACAAGGAATATGTACTATCAATAGGTTGAAGACAAGACAAGCCAATGAACAAGGCTATGAAAGCCTTCTGTACTTTGAGCTCCACAAGACTCGGGAGGGTTTTCCAAATTGTATGCCTGAATGATAAAATTATGCTAAACAACAAATTATAGACCTATGAAAATTGATAGTTCCTAGTTATATGAGTAATGGGTATTGTATATTCTATTGGGTTCAAGCATAATCCCATTTGCATTAAAGATCGTTGAGAACACATAACTTAGATATCTTCATCTCAAACACATAGAGGGTTAATATATGGAATTCTCTCAAATTTAGCCTTTGTACTCTTTCAAACTCCATGAAGATATAGGGAACAAAGATAACTTAAACAACGAACCAAATGTAACAGAGATTTAATATGATTTGAATTGTTTATGAAAACGATTTGGGTAATACCATAGATTAGTGCCTAATCCAAAGGCATGGACTCAAATCTAAGATCATGAATGCAAATTTAAACAACTTATTTCAAATTAGTGGCCCTTTAACAATTAATGCTTTACATTAATGTAACCTCTCATATTATTGCATGATTATACTTAAAGATCCATTTCATTCCCTCAAACCCACAATTATTTTCATACAAAATTTAATTCTTTACTTGAAGAAACCCATACACAAATCACACAACTGCAAAAATATTGCAATGACAAATCAATATATCATTGATATATTTAATCCATATGTTGTCTGAGAATACAAAATGCAGACAACTTCTACAATATTTTCATTAATTTTCTCAAACTAATTGACATTGTTATAGAATTTTCTACATTCATTCACTGTAAATAAAATTCCAACTCCAAGCTAAACATTCTCTATTTCCTTCCACTAAAACTAGAAGTTCAAAACCCTTTACAAATGAGAGAAGAAAAGATATAGAAGAAGGAAGAACCCTAAAACTACATCTGCAGTTGACACCTAGATCCATTATTCTCCATTGATTTGTAGCTTCCTTTGCTTCCTGAAGAATCTTCAATTTGTAGCTTGGTCCATGCATCTTGCATTCACTTGCCCTCTCTAATAGAAAAATATTCACTTTATGGTAACCTTCTTCATTATTCCCTTGCTGTTGAAAATATTTGTTGGTAGTGAAATCCTTCACTCCATTTTACCTGGGTTGCAAACTTACTGCTTCATTGAATTTTTTTTTACTTCTCCCACATTTTCCCCTACAATGAAAATTCTCTCTTCTTGCTGCAAGTGTTTTTGTTCCTCTATGAAAGCTTTTTAACCTGCTCTCCATTTTATCGTGTGCACTTCACATTTATTTTCCAACAAATAAAATATTCACTTTTATAATAGAAGCCTCTTTAATCTTTTAACTTTCACCAAGTTCCTTTCACCTAGAAGCCTTTACATGGTAAAGACTTTTTAAGAAACACTTATCAAGTAAAATTAAAATCTTACCCATGCCCTTTACATTTAATATTTTCCCATATTTCATTTTCAATTCCCAACATGAAAAGGCTTTCAAATTTTACTTCACTAGGTCATGGAAATATTTAATCCTCCTATTTTCACTTTTCAAGGAAATATTTTCCTTTTAAAAAAAATGAAACCCCTTAATTCTTTCATCCGGCAATAAAAATATTTTCTCGTGCCCTTTTACCTTTTATATTTAAAAATCTTGTTTTTAAATAATGCAAACCCCATATATTTTCAGGCAACATTTTTTACTCACCATCAAAGTCACACTTTAAACAATACATTTTAAATATTTCCATCAGGCCCACATTAACTAATCCCTGCCTCCCCATTGCTCTCTATGATGACATCAAAAATTCACTTGGGCTCATGGGAAAATACTCCTTAATTATCAACTCCCCATTTACCCACAACACTCAAGAAAACAATATTTTATTTTAGAGGGCTAGCGTGCTAGGGTTTGGATTAATCTACATTTCTCCATCTTTGTTAACCATTCAATTAAGATCCCCTCTGCCTTAACTCTTTATTTTGTTGGTTCTCCTTAACATGGAAGTAATCGAGCAAATACTCACAGTAGTCAATGTGGAGCTCTATCTTCCATCAAAGCTCTTCATTGATAGTGCTCAACTTTTGAGATAACAAATAACCAGAATCAAAATTGCAATAGAAATTGTAGATTAAAATCTTCTCTCCTAGCATTCATTTATTCCACGGGCTGGTGGGGAAGGCAACATAAAGTGGAAACTTTATAAAAAATTAATAAATTTTTGAAATAGTTGATGTAGCCCTAAAATTTTATTTATTCCTATACAATTTTTTATTTTTCAAATATTTAAAATACTTAAGATATTTCAAGTATGTGCAATTTGAACATTAGGAAATAATGAAAATTTTAATTCTGCATGCAATCTAATTGGAGGAAATTCACTGCAGGAAAATTGGGACACCTGGAGCCATGAAAATTTTCATAGGGACATTATCAATTATTTAGATAAAAAACCATTTACTCAAAACTTGTATTGTTGAAATATTTCATGTACCTCCTTTGTAAATTGGCCTATCAGATGCCTTTGTCATGACTGAAATGCATTAAAATAATGCATTAGATGATTTTTTATTTTGATGTAAATGAAGTTGGAGAGGTTTTCAACCAAAATGATAAATGGGTATCCCTTAGAATTGTAAAATTTGAAAGTTTCCATAACACCAATTTTGACCAAGTTGCAGTCAGAAGATAATTAAATAACCCATTAGAACTTATGCGAGGAGCCAAAAATTGAGTAGGAATGTTACCATTTGACCCAAGAATTTAGTGCAACAAACGGTTTGGAAAAAATCAGCCTAGGGTGCAAGATATTAATATCCAAAGTGGCATAGTTAGACTTTTCTACAACTGCACCTATTCAAAACCAATTAGGGCTCACCAAGTCACCACTTCGAAAAAATATCAAATCACCTCCTGGGAAGCTACCACTAGAAACAATAGGTCATTTAGGTACATAAAGTACATGTGCAAGAGGGATTTCCTTGAATCATCATTCATCACAAGATATTAATGGTCAAACTTGACCACCTTGAAACATTTTGGAAATGTAGATGTAAGAATTGAACAAACTGCATTGGCTTTTGACTTGGTAAAAATATCAAATTTGATCTTGAAACTCTGAAACCGGACCAAGGAGCATATGAATGTGATGGGAATGCAAGGAATGAATCAATTTTTCATGAAAATCATCCGATTGTAAAATATCCACTCGAACAAGAGGCCACTTTGTAAGACTAAGAGTTTGCAAACAACAAAACAGTCCCAGAACCCTTCAACTTTGCTTTTCAAAACCCTGTCAAAACTTATCGTGGAAAGTTGAAAATTGACATGCATGTTCAAATATGTCACATGAGTACACCCACCAAAGTATTTGACATGAAAATCAACCAGCTCCAATTTATGACCCTCCAAAGTAGGTCACTGGGGCAAATTTTTTAGGTGCACTTTTGAGTGTGCAAATCAACTTTTTTCATCATGGGCACTCAAAATTTGAAAAAATTGAAGGTTCCATCAAAATTAATACTGAAAAGCTATTTAACTACTTCAAACCTTATCCCATTGGGGGATTGGTGTCGTATTGATATGGAATGATGACCCTTTCCCAATCCCTTTGATAAAATGAGCATCTAAACGAACTCCATTGATGAAAAATAAGCTAATATGATGAAAACTAAGCTATGGATGGATGAAAACCCAAAATTGATACAAGATAAATGAAAATGAGTGATAAAATGTGCAACATAACTTTGCTAAAATGGAAGTGGATCCTTTTCTCTCCAAAGTGAGGAGTATTTATAGGACAAAATGGTGAATCAAGAGTCAAGATTGATTTGATCAATCAAGGGTTGACATGCAATGTGGGGTGAAGGCATGGATCAAATATTCTTATCAATGGATGGGGATGCAAGATCACATGGATCAAATAGTTAATCAATGGCTCACAATGATCACAAGAAAAACACTTCCTAAAATTTAGGAAGTTTGTTAGAATTTTGTTAGGAAAGAATATTCCATTTTTGGAGATCAAATGGGAGAATAGTCCAAGGGAATATTCCCATGCAAGTGGATGGGTGAGGTAGAATAGGAATTAGATAATTAAAACAAATTTTTAATTGTGCAAGTTGAGTGAAATTAGGCTTCTCATTAAATAATTTATTTATTTAATGAAAGGGGTTCAAATGACATTTTATTAAATAATTAAGATTATTTAATGAAATGAGATGACATAAGCAATCTAATCAAATAATTTGCATTACTCAATTAGATAAGATGGGAAATTAATGTGAAAAGGGGTGAATTAGCCAAGTGATCATTTGATTAATAAGAGAAATTGATGCATTTAAGTTAGGATCATTTAATTAAATAGTAGAAACGGAGATGAATTTCAAGATGAAATAGTGTTAGTAATCAGATTCAAGTGTGTAATATCATTCGGGATAATTTTAAGTGTCTACAATTTAAATGCATATTTTGATGATATATTTAAATTGCTTATAAACATAGTAAAAATTGATTTATTTTCATTTTGTATGCTTTAGCCATCATCACATTTGACACATACTTTGAGATAAAAAAAGAGATGATGCAGATGAACTACAATGGAATACTTGTAACTATAGGAAAGTATATATATATATATATATATAGTTTTATATATTTAAATACATGTTTTGATGATATTGATATTACTTATATACATAGTTAAAATTAATTTATTGTCATTTTGATATTAGGTGACCATAATCACATTCATCACATATTTTGAGACATACTAGTTGAGACAAAAAAGAGAGGATGCAGATGTTACAATGGAATAAGTAAATATATGTAAATATGTATGGTTTTATATATATTTAAATACATGTTTTGATGATATTGATATTGCTTATATACATATTTAAAATTGATTTATTGTCATTTTGTATCCTTAAGCCATCCTCACATTCATCACATACTTTAAGATAAAAAAGAGAGGATGCAGATGGTATGATGGAATAAGTAAATATAGGTAAGTAATTATATATTTTTTATATATTTAAATACATGTTTTGATGATATTGATATTGCTTATATGCATAGTTAAAATTGATTTATTGTCATTTTGATATTAGGTGGCGTTAAGAGGCTATATTTGATGATCCACCATAGGTTTTGGATTTTCTTGACATGGCATAGCTATTTGAGATGTACATTGCATATAGACCTTGAGATGGAATATACCAAATTTTGTAAATATTGTTTTGAGTTGGCATATATGTCAAATTTTAATATGTATATGTACACAATCAGGATACACTTTTATATATAAAAATTGATATTCGATATATTTTGTGCATGTTTAAATCCTATTTTGAAACTTAAAATTTGAATGTATAATAACTTTATAATGGTTGAGCTATGATCAATAACATGTTATATCTATTAATTTCTTGCAATCTTGCACTTAAATAGTTTATGAATTATATATCATTTTCACTCATAAATTATCATCAAACACTTATATTAATATGTATACTACTATTAAATTTGGTTTCCTTGGGAAAATTCACCGACTTTGATCCCCTTAAGTCATCCTATTAGGACCCCTCAAGCCATCCTACGAGGACCCCTTAAGCCATCATTTTTCCTAGGACCTTAATTCATAGATCCTAATTATATCTATCTAATGTGATTGAACATGAGACATACTTTGATCATATTCATAATATTATTCAAGTTATGATTTTTAATGGACATAAATTATATATAACTAATTTGTTCAAGTTAAAATGTATAAATGAAATCCTATTTGATTACATAAATTATAACTATTTTTATTAGTGCATCAAAATAAATTAAATAGAATGCAAATTTTGAATTCTTTGATCCCCTTAAGCCATCATTTTTCCTAGGACCTTAATTCATAGATCATAATTATATCTATCTAATGTGATTGAATATGAGGCATACTTTGGTCACATTCATCATATGATTCAAGTTATGATTTTTCATGGACATAAACTATATCTAACTAATTTGTTCAAGTTAAAATGCATAAATGAAAGTCTATTTGATTACATAAATTATAAATATTCTGATTAGTGCATCAAAATAAATGATATGGAATACAAATTTTGAATTCTTCGATCCCCTTAAGCCATCCTATTAGGACCCCTTAAGCCATCCTATGAGGACCCCTTAATCCATCATTTTTCCTAGGACCTTAATTCTAAAACATAGGGGATAGTATAGGGTGAGGTAGGTTTTGAATGGGGGTAATGCACCTATTTCCCTACTTTCATGAGGAAAAAGAGATCCCATAGGGAAAGATTGAATTTCAACCCTTAGGTGAGTCAACCTTGATGGAGATCTTGTTGTTTTCCTTATGACTGAGGATAGGGTAAATCAACCTAAAATGCACTTTTGGGAGATAAATGAAAAATACCAAATGAATGCAATTGTGTAATATAATATTTGAATCATCAATTTAAAACCTAAATCTATCAGAATCTAAAAAATTTTAGATGTAAGAGGAGTATGAATTTATGCACATCTCATCAAAAGCTCCTCTTGAGTGTCATCCTAGGACAAATTCACCCTAGGGTGAATGGGTATTGTTACATGGATCCAAAAACTATTTTTACAATCCTCTACCCCTAGATCTATAGTCTTGATTCCTCCAAATTTCATAGACAAAAAGTTGGAATTAAAGCTTGTAAGTTAGTTTCCATGGCTTGACAACAATGTTGACAACTTTGACAACTTTGAAAAATTGCACTTTTGATCAATCTTCAATCCTTCTTCAACCTAAGATCTTCAAACATAAAGAGAGGGAAAAATTGTTTATTTTTGGTGAATGGGGTTTTTCCTTGGTCACACCCTACTTTGGTAATTAAACCATGAAATGAAATGAAACATGAATGGAAGGAATGGTGAATGAACAATGCTATTTTTCAACTCACCAAACCCTTGAATGAAAACCATTAGAGGACTGAATTCTAACACATCTTTCCAAGGTATTGATCTTGCATGAAAACGCTTGATTGGATGTTGATCTTGATGCTTGAATTGATCCTTGAATGCTTGAAACCTACATCACAAAGTTATATCCAAAAACATGCATGAATAAAGATAAATTTGACATGATGCTTGCGATCTTGAATGTTGGAACAAATGACTGAGAAATCTGCTCTTAAACACCTTTGAAAATAATATTTTCTCTTGTGAAGTCTCTCAAAAAGTTAAAGGTTGCTTCTAGGACTTGAATTGATAAAAAGACCTTGTATTTATAAGTAAATTTATAATTTCTCAAAAATTAAACATCAAATTCTGATAAATGCAAATTGAATTTGATTCATAAAATTGCTTCAAAAAACATATTAAATATTGGGGTCCTAAACTTAATGGGGACCCATTCACCCTTGGTAAAATGGGTCCTAGGCACCAAACCTACTACACTCCAATTTAAAGTCAATTTAGTTAATGTTTTCAATTGTTTAATACAAGTTTCCTTTTTGGAAAACAAAATTAATTAGGCTTTTAAATGCATAATTGGGCCTATTAGAGGCTTAATTAAGTCCAATTAATTAAGGGATCCAAACATAGTGTGAAAATGTAAAGGAGTACATTTTTTTACACTACCTTTAGCCCCCACTTTAGGGAGAGGATAAGCCCTATGCTCAAACTCACACTAAAGTAGTCAAACAAGTGGCAAAAGAGGTCTAATTGTACAATTGTAGGAAAGATAAGGAAAAAAAGTTCAAGGAGGACGATCAAGCCCCCAAGATATAAGATTTCATGGCAAATCAACAAAGGCACAAAGAGACACATGCCTATGTTAAATATGCATCAACAAGACAAGATACACAAGCATACAATGCCAAAATTAATGAGAAGATAAATAGAGGTGGATCAAGCCGCGACTATTTTTCCAATTAGTATAGATCAAGCCTTATACATTTGTCCAAAAAAATTTACAAATGGAAAAAAAAATCCATTATGCAAACAAAATCTACTCACATAGGCTAGTGAAATCCAGTGTCCACTAGGTGAGCCCCAAAAAGTGGCTAATGGGAAAGTCATGCTAGGTCTATAGGTTCTTATTGTACTAACCATACCAAATTTATACCTCCTGATAAATTTGATAAGGCACCACACAAAAATGGTCACAAGGCTAGCAAGGTGTGTTATGCTAGGAACTCATGAAAAAGGCTCCACTAGCAAGCAAGTTGTGTTATGCTTGGTGGCTGTTAAAAATACAAAGGCTCCACTAGCAAGAAAGTTGTGTTATTCTTGGTGGCCTTGATACATGCAATAAGATATTAAAATATTGTTTTCATAGTTTATGAAAGGTCTCACCTTAGGGAACATCATGCTTAATGTCTCCAAGAGAGGACTAGTTGAGGATAAAAGATTTGAAACTTAGGGAATCAAGCTATAACATCACCACAAAGAGGAATGTCATATATCAAGAAAGGTCACAATCTTGAAGGAAATTGAACCCAATTTCACCACCAAGAATAGACATCATGTGAAGTAAAAATACCACACTTTGAAGAAAATAGTGAGCAAGGATGTGTATGCTACCACTTTAAAGAAATTGCTAAACACCATGCTGTGAGAAATTACTTTAAAGTAGAACAAAATAAATGCCAATACATGAGAGCTTTATTTGGAAAGCCCTATGTAAAAAATGTGTTTCCATGATAGATCTAAATCATGAAAAGGAGGTTTCCCCCCATATGAAATCCTAAGATATAATCATAAGGAGGTTTCCATGGATTTGGGGTTAGTGTTATGTCTTTGCTATAGTGATATAATAAAGGATGAAATCATCATCATTCCCCAAATGACTCATGAAACAACAAGGAAAAAGGATGAATGAAACATAGATAGTGAAAAAAAAGAAAATATTTTTGGTTAACATGGAAGAGACCTAAATGTCTCAACACCTTGTGTCATCACCTAAAGGAAAACACAAGATAAGAGAAAATACAAATGGTTATGATAGATAGAAGAATAGAGATACAAATAGAAGAATGTCACGATAGATTCACTTCCTTTGTATCCCTACACCAACAGAGCGACAATGGTCATCCAAAGTAGGCTCACAAACTTATAAAAATACACCAAGAAACATTGTATGAGTCATCACATTACACATATGCAATCACAAAGAACATGAAAAAGAAAACAAAGACTAGTATGGCACATGTGATTCAACCTACAATAGGTCATTTGCATCCCAATCTTGTTCATCATATGTAGAAGGTGGACAACTAGCCAAAGGGACAATGGAAAGTTAGGAGAATCACTAGGTTCAATGAATGGTGAGTCACTCTTTATAGGACTATCATGGTTGTAATCATCTAAGCTCATGGAAGAGGAAAACAATAAATTCATCTCATTATGCACTTCCTCATCAATCTTAGCAATCACATCATCATCATCCAAGTTAATCATAACAAGATGATGCAAGAGAATCTACCAAAAATCATCATTCATCAGGGGTACTTTAGACCCAAACTCTTACTAAGAAGATCATTGCACAAATCACCAAGAATTCACTTATTCATTTCACCAAAATCCATCAATATTCAAGGCTACCAATAAGCCAATTCACCACATCTATTTTCCAATCCTTTAACAAACTAAAATTCACCTTAACCAACTTTAAAATGAATAAACCAATCCAAAACCACCATCAAAAACACTAAACCAATAGATTCTTTCATCATTCCCAAAATAACATTATTTTGCAAACTATACTCCAACAAGGCCATAAGACATTCAATTTGACAAACTTACCCCAACCTACTATCATACCTTCACGACATTGTTTTCATCATGTTTCCAATTGAAATAAGCCCATACATACTTGCATAAATTCTGTACCAACAAATCTTCTAACTGTGCAGGAAAGACATCCCTTAACACATAGAAATCACCCTAGCTCAATCATACCATTACCAAAAATACTGCACCCAAACCTCTTCCAAACCTTAGAAACAACTTTACCAACATTAATTGATCAATTAGAATACAAAAAAATAATTAGATCTCTACATTCATAGTATTGCACTTCTTTTCAATCACAGACCCAAAACCTTTGTAGCACTGCCCCATGACAAAAGCGGGTGTATCCTGCAAACCACTTTGAACCATCACAATCTATTAGCACATCTTGGGACCCATTTTGACACTTGTTCACATAACTTAATAGTAAATAAACTTGTTTTGTATCAAACAACTGAAAACTTGACTATATGATGCAAAAACCCATCAATTAGCCCTAATTTACAAATTAAGTGGTTTTTAATCTTCACCAAAACATCAAATATTTACAAGAAGTCTTTTAATAGGCCACAAAACTTAATAATAATCAATTTTTAGGGACTTAAAATCTCGATTTAATGTTAATCCACAAAACCCTTAATAATAGGCTTTTCAACACAAAATGAATGAGGATTTATTGGAAATGTATATTGCAAACCTCAAAATAACCTACCACCTCTTCAAACACATTTTTTTATGTCTTCCCAAGCTTATTTTACAAACACCAAGCCTGTATACATGTTAGATCCCCATTATCATACTTGTAACCATTAATTTTTCAAGGAAAAAATCATAGAAATTTTGTTAAGAGCAGCATCAAACTGTATAATCTTGACTCCCCTATTCCTATGCACACACAAATAACTTACAAAATGCTAAAAACTCCCTAAAAATTCCATCCCACCAATATTCTAAACCTACATTGGTGGGATGGTGAATTTCAATCCTTATAAGACCCTCAAACCCTTGATTGGGTTTTTAGGAAAATTACAAAATTTGGCTTTTAAAACTGATGGAAATTATTTAAAACACCACTAAATGATTGTTAACACCCTACACAAAGTAAAAAAACAATTATATAGTCCATACAAGTTCTGAATTCAACAATAAATCACTATAAAAATAGGAACAAGGAACTTTATTTATTAATATGACTCAAGAATACAAAAATCTGATGAGTTTCTCACCTTCTACAAGCTTTATAGATGTTTCCTCAACCATAACTGACTTTTAAACTACCTACATCAACCTATATCTTCATTTTTCCCTTAAAGTCTCTTCATATTCTTGTTTTTTTTGTTTTTAACAAAATTGGCAACTTTTTGCATCTTTTACATTATTGAGAACTTTTAGCATTTTTTTGAAATTTTTCTTTTTCTCATCCTTTTCCCACCTAATGACCTATTTATGACCTCAATTACATTACTTCATGACCTTTACAAATATTTACATGCTTTTACATTTAGAAACTCAATATGTTCAATTTTTCCTTTTAAAGGCATTTTGTGAACAAGGTGCTGCTACACCATACAACCAATCAACAAAACCTTTCTAAGTCCCTTGGAAACATGTGATCTTGTTCTTTCAACTGCAAAATAACTTCAAATTGTCTTGGACTGCTGCTTCTTTTCTCTTGAATCTTTGTCTTGTCTTCACTTTCCTCTTTTTTTCCTTTTTCCTTTCTCATTCTTTGTTTATCAGGTTCTCAATCATCTTCTCTTTCAAAAGGACACAAGATTGTCCTTCCACAACACTCATATTTTCACCAACTCTTTCTCATCCAAGGACACATGACTGTCCTTGCAAACTTTCCTCTTTCTTTCACAATTCATCCTTGACCTTCTCTGACCAATCACCTTTTCATCTTCTCAACTACTCCCATCAGTGGAGTACTCTTTAGGTTGCAAACTCAAGTGCTTCTTCAATCAAGTATCCATCCTCTTTCTTACTGCAACACAACTCAACAACTCAGTAAACCAAGAAAATTTTTCCTTGCTTCCAACTTCTCTCAACTTTCTCCTACCTTTCCTTGGTAGCAACCAAGTTATCAAACAAATTCTCAACCTGCACAAACTCACAACTTCTCTCTATAGCTAGATGGATCAAGCACCTGCAACCAAACTCAACAACTCATCACACCAACTATCAGCAAACCAACTTATCAGAATCAACTAGCTCTGATACCAATTTATGCAAGAGCATCTACCAAAAACCATCATTCATTAGGGGTACTTCAACCCCAAACTCTTACTGAGAAGATCATTGCACAAATCACCAAGAATTCACTTATATTAATTTCACTAAAATCCATCAATATTCAAGGCTACCAATAAGCGAATTCACCACATCAATTTTCCAATCCTTTAACAGACTCAAATTCACCTTAACTAGCTTTAAAATGATAGACCAATCCAAAACCACCATCAAAAACACTAAACCAATAAATTCTTTCATCATTCCCAAAATAACATTTTTTTTGCAAACTATACTCCAACAAGGCAATAAAACATTCAATCTAAAAAACCTACCCCAACCTATTATCAGACCTTCAAGACATGTTTTTCATCATGTTTCCAATTGAAATAAACCCATACATACTTGCATAAATTTTGTACCAACAGATCTTCTAACTCTGCAAGCAAGACATCCCTTAACACAAAAATCACCTAGCTCAATCATACCATTTCCACAAATACTGCACCCAGACCTCTTCCAAACCTTAGAAACAACTTTACCAACATTAATTGATCAATTACAATACAAAAAAATCATTAGATCTTTGCATTCACAGTATTACACTTCTTTTCAATCACAGACCCAAAACCTTTGTAGCACTGCCCCATGACAAAAGCGGGTATATCCTGCAAACCACTTTGAACCATCACAATCTATTAGCACATATTGGGACCCATTTTAACACTTTTTCACATAACTTAATATCAAATAAACTTGTTTTGTAACAAACAACTAAAAACTTGACTATACGCTGCAAAAACCCATCAATTAGCCCTATTTTACAAATGAAGTGGTCTTTAATCTTCACCAAAACATCAAATGCCTATAAATAGTCTTGTAAAACGCCAAAAAACTTAAGAATCATCCATTTTTAGGGACTAAAAAGCTCAATTTAATGCTAATCCACAAAACCCTTAATAATAGGCTTTTCAACACAAAATGAATGAGGGTTTATAGGAAATGTATATTGCAAACCTCAAAATCACCTACCACCTCTTCAAACACATGTTTCTATGTCTTACCAAGCTTATTTTACCAACACAAAGTCTTTATACATGTTGGATCTCCATTATCATAATTGTAACCATTAATTTCAAGGAAAAAATCACAAAAATTCTATTAAGAGCAACATCAAACTCTAATCTTGACTCCCCTATTCCTGTGCACACACAAATCACTTACAACATGCTAAAAACTACCTAAAAATTCCATCCCACCAATATTCTAAACCTACATTGGTGGGATGGTGAATTTCAATGCTTATAAGCCCCTCAAACCCTTGACTAGGTTTTTGGGAAGATGACACAATTTGGCTTTTAAAACTGATGGAAATTCTTCAAAACACCGCTAAATGATTGTTAATACCTTGTACAAAGTAAACAAACAAATATATAGCTCGTACAAGGTCTGAATTCAACAATAAATCACTTTAAAAATAGGAACACAGAACTTTATTTATTAATATGACTCAAGAATACAAAAATCTGATGAGTTGCTCGCCTTCTACAAGCTTTATAGATGTTTCCTCAACCATAACTGACTTTTCAACTTCCTACATTGACCTATCTCTTCATTTTTCCCTCAAATTCTCTTCATATTCTTGTTTTTTTTTTGTTTTTTACAAAATTGGCAACTTTTTGCATCTTTACATTATTGATAACTTTTAGCATTTTTTTGAAATTTTTCTTTTTTTCATCTTTTTCCCACCTAATGACCTATTTATGACCTCAATTATATTACTTCATGACCTTTACAAATATTTACATGCTTTTACATTTAGAAACTCATTTTTTTCAATTTTTGCCTTTTGAAGGCATTTTGTGAACAAGGCGCTCCTGCACCATAGGAGGCCTAATGAAAATGTCCATAAAAGTTACTTGTTATTGTTGTTGTGGCATAGGTGGAGGATTATCATTCTTTGTTTTAATTGGTGTTTGATCTTTATTTTATGTTTTATTCTCTTTTTGTAATCTACGAGAAATATGATGATGTCTATGCCTACACTCTTTAGCATTTCTATTTCTCTTTGTATGATTTTCAAGTTGTAATTGTGTAGGAGAAAGTTTATCAACCATAGTTTTCTTTCTTCCCATAAGGGAGGAAGATAAATAATCATGCAAGATTGTTCAACCACTTTATCTTTAGCTTTATAAACTTGTTTTATCTTAGGAGGGACAATAGGACTTATTTGGTTATCTCTTGGTCTTTACAGGAAATAGGTGAAGGATTTATCATGGGTTGGTCTTGGTTACTTGGAAAGGATTTGGTTTTAATCATGGCTTCATAAATTACAGGAGGCTCAATCATGGGTTGAGGCATGTTACCAAGGGATAATTCTACTATGCACTTTTCCTTAAACTTTTGATAAGATTTGAAAAATAAGTCTTCACAAGGCTTAATAGGTTGGACCATGGGTTTAGGCCAAAATAAATCCAATGAGAAATTCCCATAGGAAGACATAGGATTAAAGCCAGTATGGTGCACAATAAATATATCATTTTTGAATGTAAACTTTAAGAATTTATGTGCCACTGATGGGACAACATCCATGGATTGTAGCCATGGTAACCAAGCTTCACACCAAATTGGTCTGGTGATCGGATGATGGAGAATGAGACATTCAATTGTTTCGGTATAACTTTTAAAGAAAGAGTGATCAAACCTATTGTAGGGAAAGAAAAAGCATTATTTTTTTTGATCCATACTTTTGGTTGTTCATAAGAATCCTACTAAAGTCCATGAATAAATAAGAATTCCTCGGTGATCACATTCTCTACACACACATGATCAATTAATATCCCATTAGTAGGCTTGTCATTGATTTTGTAGGAGATGTAAAGAGGACCATCAGGTGCACGTCTAATTATGTCATTTTGTGAGAAATCAATGTCAAGGGGCATTTTGGTTTGGCTCTTACAAGATTGAACATCAATGAAGCCAACCATACATTGTACGTCTTCTTCATTTTCACTCATATTGTCATTATTTGTATCTTGGAGTTTGTTAACATTCATCACATCATTCTTGATCTATTAGTAGCTTTCACAGAAGAGAACTTATGATTTGGCTTGGGGTTGGTAAATATTTACAAATTTTGGTTGGGTGGGGAAACATACTTATTTCCTTGATCATTAGCACCACCAATCTAGATGTGATTAGAATCAATGAGGTCTTGCACAATATGTTTAAGACACTTACATTGCTCTGTATCATGTCCATTTTTTAGTGAAAATGGAAAAAGGAATTTTAGTTAAAGTTTGGAGATAAGGGCTTAGTAGTATCAAGGGCTCTAACAAGAGGTAAGGTAACCAGGTTCTTACTTATAAGTTGCAACATTATGGAGTGAAGGGTATCGAGTAAAGGGATAAATTTTCTATTTCTTTCGCTAAATGGATATGGATTTGTCATTTTTATGGCAACTACTTGGGAGTTAACATGTTGACTTGTTTTAGGTGTATTTATTGTAAAAATACCTTATTTTTTTTCTTAGAGGGTTGGAAATTGTTATGGGGCATGAGTTCGAGTTTCTCAGTATGGTTAGAAGGATTTTTTACTTCATAGTGACTAACAGAATTTTGATAGTCATGAATATCTATGCACAAACATGTGTAAAGGAGGGAAATTTCATTATCCCAATATTTTCTTGAATTTTTTTTTGCAAATTTTTAATGAAAATTCTTTGAAGATCATTAGGAATCTTAATGTTGATTTGTGAGTAAAGCAATTGGTATCATCCTGTAAAATCAATGATATTTTCATCATCCTTTTACTTACATGTCACTAAATCAGCTAAGGTCATCTTGGGACCAATGTGCACTTGGAAATGGTTAATAAAGGTGTCAACAAGCTCATTGAATGAACGAATTGAGTTATTCAGTAAACAAAACCACTCCAAGGCAGTGTCTATCAAGGATCTAGGAAAAAATTTAGCCAAGAGCTTATCCTAAAAAATGAAGTCACCACATAAGGCTATGTATGCCAAAACATGGTTACTAGGATCTCCTTTTCCACCATATTTCTCAAATCTAGGAATCTCTATGCCTTGTGGCATTTGTGCTCTCAATATCTCCAAAGATAAAGGGTTTCTTTTGACATATTGTGATGGTTGGAAATTTTGAGTTTGGTTCAATGTGGCAATTTTTTGTTATAGGGATGAAACATTTTGTAAGAGTTGCTTAGGGATTAAATCATTGATTGTGTTGTGAGATGGAGGTGAATAAGGTGGAGGTGTATATGTATTTAGAGGGAAAGTGAATTGTAAGTTTGAGAGGGGAGATGGATTAGGAGATATGAGATTTGAATGCATAAAGCTAAAGGGATTCCCAATGGAAATACCTACGGATGTATTGACATTGATAGTTGGTTGTATGGTTGTAGTAACATGTGGGTTGGTATATGTAGGAATAGAGGCCACAGTCATAGGGGGAGGAATTGAATTTCTACCTTGACTTTGAGTATACCCAAAGTTTGAGCACAAGTAGCTATTGTAGGAACATGTTTATCAATAATGTGAGCTAGGCTACACACAATCTCTATTCCTTGTTCATTATCAATGATTTTACTCAAGTTATCTATGACAGGAATTGTAGTACCAACAATGTATTTAGCACTCACAAAGTTTTGCATTTTTTCTAAATCTTCATCCATTTTTTTGAGCTCTTCATGAGGGAAATTACCAACCATTGTGTCAACATCAATCACATTGGTTGTGGGTAGGGTAGGCATGGGAAATGAGGTATCAAAGCTATGGTCCATAGTGGGTTGACTAGTATCAACACTCTAAGTGAAAGATTTGGAAAAATCAAGATACACAATGGATGTAGTAGCATAGGATGGCATGAGTCTCGAACTATGTCTGACTACAATATTGGTAATAGGACACCAGGTTGTGAATCTTATACATGTTTCAACAAACCAAGGTGCACCCAAAATGGTGAGTAGGCACTATGTAAATGCAATAAACATCCAAAAGAATGAAGTGCAATGCAAGTATGTAAATAGAGATGGAAATTTTTAGATTTAAAACAAGATAATCTATTCATTATGCTATGCAAAAACCTAAAAATGATGTCTTTCAATGCCAATTTGGATTTTCAAATAATGTACTCAATTTGACCAATTGAACCTAATGCAAGAGAGTATAGATTTTTTTGATTTCTAAATCTAAAACACAAATTTAATAGCAGAAAAAAAATGAAGCAAACAAAGACAAATTACTGCCCAAAAATTTAGAAAAGCACATGTACAGGGACTTATTTACCCTAGAGAAAATGGGTCCCAAGTCAAAGTTCTCAAAAATCAAAGTTTAAATTTCTTTCTTAATGTTTGCATTTCTAGTTTTAGGTTGCAAACCATGGTTTTAGTGATTGAATTTTCCAGATTTAGGTGTCCTAATGCAAATTAAATGAATGAAAAATGATGAACAATGTGACACTTTTTGAAATGCAATTTTGAACAAATTTGAGAATGTAAATGACTGAAAGTACACTAATATGCAAGTACTATACAAAATCAATGTAATATGCATACAATTTTTTGAATTTTTCAAATTTTAAATGATGAAAAATGCAAACTTAAAACCCTAAATAAGATGCAAACTAATGCAATTTTAACAACCATAAAAGAAATGCAAACTAATGCAATGCAATTCAAACTATTGCAAATCCTAGATCTAGGGTTTGAATGGACTCCAATTTTAGAAATTAAGATGTACAATGTCGGGTTCACCAAAATGAAACATAGGAAAATAGGGCGAGGTAGGTTTTGAATGGGGGTAATGTACCTATTTCCCTACTTTCATTAGGATATAAGATCCCCCAATGGTAGGATTGACTTTCAACCCTTGGCGAGTCAATCTAATTAGAGATCTTGTTGTTTTCCTTATGAGTGAGGATGGGGTAAATCAACTTGAAATGCACTTTTGGGAGATAAATGAAAAATATCAAATGAATTCAATTATGCAATATAAAACTTGAATCATCAATTTAAAACCTTAATCTATTAGAATCCACAAACTTCTGGTAGATCTAAGAGGAGTATGAATTTATGCACCTATCACCAAAATTTCTTGCTGAGTGTCCTCTTAGGATAGATTCACCCTAGGGAAAATGGGTCTTGTTACATGGATCCAAAATATGTTTTCACAGTCCTCTTCTTTTCGATCTGTACTCTTGATTCTTCTGGATTTCACAATTGAAAAATCATAATTAAATTTTGTAAGTGAGTTTCTATAGCTTGACGATAATGTTGACAACTTTGACAACTTTACAAAATTTCACTTTTGATCAATCTTCAATCCTTCTTCAACCTAAGTTCTACAAACACAAAGAGAGGGAAAAATTGTTTGTTTTTGGTGAATGGAGATTTTCCAAGTGGTGAAACCTTGTTTTGGTAATTAAACCTTGAAATGAAATGAATCATGAATGGAAGGAATGATGAATGAACAATGTTATGTTGCAACTCATCAATCCCTTGCATAAAAACCCTTAAAGGACTGAATTCTAACACATATCTCCAAGGTCTTGATCTTGCATGAGATGGATTGATTGGATGTTGATCTTGATGGTTGAATTGATTCTTGAATGCTTGAAACCTACATCACAATGTTAGCTCCAAAAACATGCATGAATGAAGATAGCTTTGACATTACGCTTTCACAAGATCTTGAATGTTGGAACAAATGACTAAGAAATTTTCTCTTGAACACCTTTGACAATAATATTTTCTCTTGTGAAGTCTCTCAAAAAGTTCCAGGTTCCTTATAGGATTTTAATTGATAAAAATACCTTGTATTTATAGGTAATTTTTTAATTTCCCAAAAATTAAACATCAAAGGCTAACAATTGCAAATTCAATTTGAATCATAAAAATACCACAAAAAGTATATTAAAAATTGGGATCCTAAACTTAAGGGGAGCCCATTTCCCTTGGGAAAATGGGTCCTAGGCCCCAAACCTAGGACATACCAATTTTAAGGAAAATTAATTAATGTTTGCAATTGTTTAATACAAGTTTCCCTTTTAGAAAATAGGATTAATTAGTCTTTTAAATACATAATTGGGCCAATTAGAGGCTTAATTAAGTCTAATTTATTAAGGGACCCATAAATAGTGTGAAAATGTAAAGGAGTACATTTTATGACACTAAAAATTCATATATCCTAATTATATCTATCTGATGTGATTGAATATGAGACATAATTTGATCACATTCATCATATTATTCAAGTTATTTTTTAATGGACATAAATTATATCTAACTAATTTGTTCAAGTCAAAATGCATAAATGAAAGTTTGTATGATTACATAAATTATAACTATTTTGATTAGTGCATAAAAATAACTAACATGGGATGCAAATTTTGAATTCTTTATATCCCCTTAAGCTATACTATTTGGACCCCTTAATCCATCATTTTTCTAAGGACCTTAATTTATAGATCCTAATTATATCTATCTAATATGATTGAACATGAGACATACTTTAATCACATTCATCATATGATTAACTTTTAATGGACATGAATTATATCTAACTAATTTTTTCAAGTTAAAATGCATAAATGTACGTGTGTAAATTACTCAAAAAATAATATTCTATAAAATATTGAAATTAATGAAGTCCATGAAATAGTAAAACATGTATATAATCTAGCTCATATATAGAGTCCATGAAATACTGAAACATATATATATATATATAGTCTGTGAAATGTGTACTAAAACATATAAAGATCTAGTCCATGTGTGGAATGTACTAAAACATGAAATAAACTTGTAGACACAGAAAAATTTCATGAGCCTGCAAGCAACATTTTATCACTAATTTCCCTTCTTTCATACATAATTAAATAATTTTTAATTGTTTAATTATTCTATAATGTCATTTTCTTCTATTAATTAAATAATTTTTAATTATTTAACTAATTCACTTTACCTTTTTCCTCTCTTGATTAATTTAAATAAATATCAATTTTATTTAAATTATGTCACTAATTTATCTTTTTCTTACCATAATTAAATAAATTTTATTTATTTAATTATTTATTTCCATCTTCATCTATAATTAAATAATTATTTTAATGATTTAATTATTCATTAGCCTTTTCACTCCATAATTAAATAATTATTTGTCATTTCCCTCCATCTTTTATTATATAACTATTTTAAATTATTTAGTATTTTAACACTCCATCCTTCTTCTATAATTAAATAATTATTTTTAATTATTTAATTATTCATTTTCCCTCCTATTAGAGCTCAAAATTTTTGACAATTTTTTTGCAAAAATGATGAGAAAAATGGACTACAACACTCAAAAATACAGTTGTGAAATCTGCTCTAGGAGCTTACTTTGAAAAATCACAACTTGAAGCCCATTTAGTTTTATGCCAAACCGCTTTACAAAAAGCATTTATATACCATATGTAAATGTGTCCACCTGATTCCAACTCCCTATGATCAGTTTTGACAAGGTTTCAAAGTTCCAAGTTGGAGGGTTCTGAAAAGGTTTGCTAGCTACACAGTGTTAAATCTACCAAAACGATCAACTTTGGAGGACAATATTTATCAACTAGAACATTTTCATATCAAAATTTTTTTTTTTTTAGATTCTCCCCATATTAATGTTCTTTCATGCCAATTCTCAAAGTCCCTACACCTCATTTGGTATTTTTCAAAATCAAAACCAAATGGATTTTACATAGTTTTTGTGACTGCACTTCCAAAAAAGTTCACAGAGGACACTTTGACATTCAATATTTTGTGAAGGAGACGAATTGATAAAAAACCATTATGCACACATGTTCATTTGACCTAAATGAACTAATCCTCAAGATGGAAGCTTCCCAGAATCAGATTTGATATTTTTTCAAGGTGGTGAATTAGCGAGCTCCAATTGAGTTTTAACAGGTGTAGTTTTCATAAAGGGCTGAGTAAGCTACTTGATTGTTAATAGTTTGAAATACCAATGATATCATGTCAATCTATTTAAAACCATTCTCCCCTATCATAAATCAACATGTCTATAAATTCTCATGGCTCTAAGAGGTTGTTTAACCAAATTTTCAAGGCAATTGTGGCGGCTACTTGGCTTGTTTTGGTCATAGTGCAAAATGTCAAGAAATCAAGTTTCTGATAATTACCCACTCAAATTTAGGATAAATTTCAGATTTTGATGGAATATTGTAATAATGTATCATGTAATTCGATCATTAAGGGTTATGTTCAAAATGATTATGGAAAATAAACCATTAAAGTATTTGGTAGAGTGATTGATGTCATTGATTTAAAAAGGAAAATTCCTCCCTAGACACCAAAAGGTTTGTAATATGAAATCAGTAGCAAACAATATGTTGATGTAAAAAGACACACACCATCGTGGTAGTCTAAAGGAAAATCTTAAATATTACTTCAACTTGAAAATGCTAGAGAAGTCTTGAATGCTTTGATGGGGAAATTGAAAGAGCATAAATATGATGATTGTAAAGCAAAAAATCCAAAAAATCAAAGATCATTGTTTTGAAAGTTTGCATCAGGAAGCTTCCAAAAGTAGCAACATCAATGAAAATTCCATGAAATAATTGAACATGCACCTTACTCCATTTGGAAAGTAAACATACAGACCTAGATGTTGTGATGAATGCAAATGATATGTATTCAAAATTGGAAAAGAAAAGATACAATGGACAATGTGACACAATTTCACTTGAAGGGAAGCACCAATTTTAAAGAGTTCATTCTAAATGATTTGGAATTCAATAGTACAAATAAATGTCAATATGTCATTTATTGCTTGAGATCTAAGTAATCTACCATATGAAGAGTGGAACAATAAATGTGTAGAAGAAAAATCTTCTTTAAATGATTAAGAGATGAACCAAAGCTACCAACGTCTCTTCTATTGCTCAGAGCCAAAAATTGTTTAAGAGATATACCACATATAAAATGGTTAGAGAGTAGTTTGACAGGTGCCATTGAGTATTGCCTCAGTATGCGAATTTCTTAACTAGTGTAGATATTCCTACTGTTGCTTATGCACAATTAATACCTACATTGGATAAACTTACACAAAAATTCCACTTGAATCCAATAATTTTCCTCATATAAATAAATAATTAAAGCAATTTAATGCATCCCATGAAGTGATTCCAATCTCAGGTCACAATGAAAGACTGTAATGTGGTCAGATCACTCACAACAGTTCATTCAATGTTTCCTTCAAAGGTTCAAGGAGCTTCACTTTTGTAGAGCAATGAAAATAGAAGACAACTAAAGGAGGACAAGACACCATTTGGAGAGGAGACATAAAAGAATTCAATAAATTGCTTCAAAGGCTTACAAGTTCACATCTAGTGGAGAATTTTTATGAGGTGAAATTGGAACCTCTGCTACACATGTGACTTAACTATTTTCAAGGAATGCAGTTCTATTTGCGCCAAGATTTTTTTATGAAGAGAAGTGTTTAAGAAGGTTCTACACATTCCTAGCTATTGCGAGACTTGTACTGTGAAGAACACACTCCTAGAGGCACATTGAAAGGATGGGTTACCTCAAGAAGCTTAGTTAAATTGTTTCACCAAATGAGAAAGAACAGTTGTAGGTACCCTAATAAGCATGTAGAAAAAATGTGGAATCATGCAAAAGGTGTGTGAGTTTCTTTAACTGAAGGCTCAAATGAGATATGGTTTCACATAACACTGCAATCTCATGATATGCACAAAATGGATTTGTTGAAAACAATTGAAAATATTAAGTAAATCAAATGGGAAGAGTCACTAGAATCAAATGCACCCTACAAATCACGGGCCAAAATGTTCATTTGGCTTCCTCACACATCCTTGAAGAGATCAATTTGGTTGCATACTGGAATTGGATCATAATTTCAATCGTGATTAAGGATGAAATTCAATTTTTTTTGTTGGAGAACTATGTAAAAATGATGGAGAAGGTGATTTGAAGCATTTCCTGCACCAAAGAAAAAACCCTAAAGATAGTGTTATTGAAGAGCCATGGCATTTTGAAGGGAGTAATTTTAAATTCTCTTCAATATCCCAAAAAAAAGTATGCATGTGATCCTATCATGAGGACTTGAAAATATCAGAGTATATATTTTTTGTGTCCCTTCGATCTCATGAAATGGAAAGTATGACAACGTGATGAAGCAATAAAACAAGATGTTACTGAACATTAAAATGAGGTGAATATTTATTTACCGATAGAGGAAAAATGAATATTATTTTGTGGGAGTTAATATAAAATAAAATTACAATTATCAGGTAGAATACGCGAAGCAAAGTTATTGAAAAGAGATATAAATTTCGACAAGAATAATTATCAGTCTCTTCGGAGTCCTGGAAGGAAAAGAGAAAGAACTGTTGAAGAAGTTGTCAGAGAGAGATATTAATATCGAAGAGAATGAATTTAAAGTCTCTTCAATCCTTTGATGATGGTAAAACATGGATGCAATCATAGAATGTAGTGAACACCTTATATTTAAAGTGGAATTTATTAATTTACTTCCCTATGAAGGCTATGAGAAATTTACTATTTGGATAAAGGATAGAATGTTAAAATAAATGCACAAAGTAAATACTTTATTTTGTGTGGTAGTGATAAAATTATAAGTCATTTTCACAAAAATATGAAATATTTTAACTAAGGGAGTGGATGATTATTTTAAGGGAATTTTTTTTTAATTATATGAAAGAGCATACAATTGAAAGTGAAAAATTTTCACCAAGGAGGTTAAGAGAAAATACAGAAACCATTTAGTGGGTAATTATTATTTTTAAATAAAAAGAGGGTAAAAACTTTATTGAAAATCAGAAGAGAAGATTACAAAAAAACCAGGCCACAAAGACCCGCCAACAGCAACATAGCAACACACATCAGCCTTCCTCATTGTGACCCTCCCCATCTTTAACCAGAATCCCTTCTAAATCCTGGCGGAGCTCCTGGGGAACTTGCTCCCACCCATCAATCTTCCAACCGAGAAGATTCTCAGAAGCCCACTTAGCCAAACAATCAGCGGCCCTATTCCACTCCCGAGGAATATGGACAAAGGATATAAACTCCATCAAAGAACTAATCTGTAAAATCTGTTGCACCATTCCAGCCAGCTGCCAGCTAACATCAGACACCGTCCGATTATTTATCAAACCAATCAGAACCTGAGAATCAGATTCACAAATAACCCTGCGCCAACCCACATCATAAGCCCTCTCAAGAGCATAGAGAATCGCCAAACCTTCCATAAGGTTGATAGATTGCTCCCCTTCGTGAGCAGAGAAGAAGAAAACCACAGAGCCCGAAGAATCCCGACCAACTCCACCAATTCTAGCAGGACCTGGATTGCCTCTTGAAGAACCATCCGTATTGATCTTCAAGATTCCATCCGGAGGGGGCAACCACCTGCCCAACCTTTGGACTTTTTGTTTCCCCCTCCTTCCCCTCTTGACGCAAGCCGAAGCTGAAGACAACCCCTGGATTCCAAGTCTCTCCACCTTCTCAGCGTCCCCTTTGTCTAAAGGGAAAACCACCTCACACTTAGCTTCCACCGTCTCCTGAATCATAGCCCTACTCTTTGCCAAACTTGTTGGAATATCAACCTTTCACCCCGAAAAATTCTACGATTTCGTTCTAGCCAGATCTGCCACAATATGAATGTAGGACCTACATACCACACCTCCTGCAGGAAAGAGGTCCCAGAAGGAGGTCTACCAACACTGTTCCAAAACTCCACCAGTGAAGAGGCATGAACACACGGGATTCTCCAGGCCTCCCACCAAATATGCCAAAGATGCAAAACAAAGGGGCACCGAAAAAACAAGTGGGAAGAATCCTCCTCCGCTGCCCCGCACAAAACACAAATAGAAGGGCCTTGAAACCCCCTCTTCTGAATATTGTCCCACGTCAAGCACCTATTCCAGGCCAAGGTCCAAAGAAAGCAATTACACTTTGGCCAGGAGAACTTATTCCACACTCTCTTCCACCAGTGAACCTCCCCCCCCTCAAGCCTGTGAGATAACAATCTCTGATATCCAGAAGCAATAGTAAAGACACCCTTAGGATTAGGAGACCATGAAAGAACATCCTTCTCCTGCAGGGAACTACATTTCCTGTTGGAGAGGATTTTGTGCAACTCAGCACAGTCCTCCTCCATACCAACATCAGGCCACTCGCCAGGGCTCTTCCATCTCACCATTCTCAGCTGATCTCGGGTAGAGAAGGACTTAAAATCACTCACCCTTGACCAACCAGCTTCGAGGAACCGCTGGCATAAAATTACCAAGTTCGGAAACTGGGAAAGAATGGGGGGAAAACCATCCCAAGAATCAGACCAGAAGAGAGCTTCCGTCCCCCTTTTGCAAATCCAAAAAAGGCCATCCTTTATGAGATCAGCCCCTTTCTTGAGAGTACCCCAAATCACCGAACCTTTCCCCCTCAAGGAGTACCGGGGAATATCACACTGAGGGATCCCTGGAAAATACTTATGAGATAAAATTCTAGCCCAGAGATGATCCTGCTCCACACACCAGCGCCAATACAACTTAGCAGCTTGAGCCACGCTGGACAACAAAGACTGCCTTAAACCAAGCCCTCCGAACTGCTTCGGGCTACAAACAGTATCCCACTTGACAAGACTCCATTTGGAAGACTGTAGGCTACCAGCCCATAAAAACTGCCTAGCAAGAGAATCCAACTCCTTAATGAAACTCACCGGGGCAACCTGGATCATGCACCTGTAGATGGGGAGAGCCTGCACCACAGACTTGAGCAACTGAACACGCCCAGCAAAGGACAGCCATCTGTGGGTCCAATGATTAACCTTCACACGAAATTTATCCAATATATTTTGCCAAGAATCCCTATGAGGTCTTCCAACAGAGATCGGAATACCAAGGTAGGTCAAGGGGAGAGACCCAATCTGAAACCTCAAAATGTGAGCAATCCTCCTCTGAATGGGCTCAGGAGTGTTAAAGAAAAAGATGGAGGACTTTACCTCATTGATCAATTGGCCCGAGGCATTAAGATAAACATCCAACACTTTACGCATATTAGTAGCTTCCCTGATAGACGCCAGACCCATCAAAGCTGTGTCATCCACAAACTGCAAATGAGACTGCGAAGGTAAGCCACCATTCCATCTCCATCCCGAAATAAGCCCCAGCTCCACATGCCTTCTCATCAAGCGTCCCAGACCCTCGGCAAGAAGGATAAACAAATAGGGAGAGAGGGGGTCTCCCTGGCGCAAACCCCGAGACGCACCAAAAAGCTCTGAGTGCTCACCATTGATTAACACAGAAAAGGAAGTTGTAGTAACACAGCTCATTACCCATCTAATCCAATCCTCTCCAAAACCAAAAGCGCCAAGAATCTTCTGAAGGAAGGACCACTGAACTCTGTCATAAGCCTTAGCCATATCCAATTTGATAAACATTGCCTTAACCTTGGAAGTGGCCATAGAATGGATAGTTTCAGTAGCAATCACCACCCCATCCAAAATTTGCCGACCCTCCACAAAACCGCCCTGTTCCTCAGAAATCAACACTGAAAGCCACTTTTTCAACCTGTCAGCCATCAATTTAGAGATAATTTTATAAATCACATTGCACAGAGAGATAGGCCGAAATTGCGTTAACCTATCAGCACCCTCACACTTGGGAATGAGAGCAAGGAAGGTGGAATTGAGAGCCCGTAGCATTTGCTTATTTGATTGAGACTCCTGCACAACTGCTAACAAGTCCAAATTGATAATATCCCAGAACTCTTGGAAGAACTCAATCGGAAAGCCATCCGGGCCAGGGGCTTTCCCCTTCTTCATCTGAAACACTATACCCTCCAGTTCATCAAGCGAGATGTCACTCATAAGATGCTCATTCATTTCTCTAGAAACAAGAGAAGGGATACACGATAGGACTTGAATTTCCTCATCGAAACTCCTTCGCTCCTCCTCCTTGAATAAAGAAGCAAAGTATTGAACTGCTTCGTTAGAGATCTCCTGAGAGGAGGAAAGCTGCTCACCCCTGTCATTCACTAAAACAGAAATAGAGTTGCCATGTCTCCTGGCTTTCACCGAATTGAAGAAGAAGGCAGTATTCTTATCTCCTTCCAGTAACCAATCAACCCGGGCCTTTTGTTTCCAAAAAATTTCTTCCCTTAGCTCACACTCCTCCAACAGCTTCAGAGCCTTGGCTTCTTCCAAAAGCAGCACTTCAGTCATCCCATCCTCCCTAATCATCCTCGTAATACCAGCCAACTCTGCCTGAGCAGCAGCCTTAGCATGGAAAATGTTTCCAAAGCAATGTCGATTCCATCGTTTGAGTTGATACTTGACAAATTGAAGTAACTTAGCAAAAGTATACATTTTAGTACCATAGGAAGGTCTACCATACCTCCACCATTCAGCCACGTAGTCATGAAGAGAGGGATCCCTAAGCCACATAAGCTGGAATTTAAAAGGAGGAGACCGAGGCACACGAGCCGAAGAGATCGCGAGCTTGATAGGCCAATGATCTGAACCCCTCCAGTCCAAAATTTCAGACATAGAGGACCACAAACCACCAACCCAGTAACAAGAAACCAGAAAATGATCAAGACGCTCAGCAATGCAATCCTCCCCAATCCTCCGATTAGTCCAAGTGAACTGGCCATTACTAGGCTTGATATCAACTAGATTTAGAGCTGAAATGTTGTCCTGAAGGAGAAGAGCAGAGGGCTCCAGCCTCGCAATACCACCCCGTTTCTCATCCAACTTAGAGATAGCATTAAAATCCCCCGCCATTATCCATGGATGGTAAGGAGCCATACTTCTAACAAACCTGATATGGGTCCACAATAATTGCTTACCATGAAGCCCAGGAGGCGCATAAATATTGGAGAAAAATATAGCCTCCCCTGACTCAAAGCAGGAAGCAACCATGGAGAGAGATGACTTGGAGGACATCCACCAAAGAGGAGAAATCTTCTGAGGATTCCATAAACAAGCCACTCCCCCAGAAGCCCCCTGCGCGCCAATACATTGGCACTCACCATTCCCCCACAGCTTAGGCATCAAACCAAACATACTTTCAACCGACAGCTTAGTCTCCTGGAGAAAGAGCACATCAGGAGATTGACTTCTAACCAAATCACGAACAACTTTTTGTCGAGGGCCACTGTTCAAGCCCCTTACATTCCAAGATAAAACAATCATTTCAAGGGGCTCGAAAAAAGAGAATCCAAGGTCTTAACCGACCCTGACTCCACCAAGTTCTCCCCTATCATTTTGATCTTTTCCACATCCTTCTTCCTGCCAAGCTTAGAGACCTTTTCCGTCCCACCTTTTTTTAGATCCTTCTGAAGAATTCCCAAATGAGAAGACAACTTATTACTCTTACCTAACTCCGAGCCCGAACCCCGAGAGTGGTGGGCCGAAGCGTCTTTGCTTTTTTCTGGAACAACAACACAACTTGGTTCCTCCGGAGCCCTCAACTGATGGTTTGATTCCAAAATCCCAGTCTCCTCAACTTGTGGAGCACAAAGAGCCTCTGAACAGAGCCCTTCAAGCCCTAGATCTTTCCCATCCTGCACTACATTTGGTAAACCCGTATGCACCTCCTGCTGAGAAACTTGCACTATCCGAACAGGAGACCCTTGCTGTTCAACTTCCATAGTCCCTTGATCCAAGTCCACCAAACCTGGATTCACTTCCTGCTGACTAAAATCATCCAATACCTCGAATCTATTAAAAGTGTCCTCTTCTTGTCTTTCTTTGAGAGTCCTCTTCTGCCCCTTATTTCTATTCCGATTCCTGACCGGAATAAAACCACCCTCCCCGGCACCACCTTCCAGAATAGGACCCTTACCCTTATCCAACCCAGAAGGATTCTTAGGAGGCTGTGAAGCATTAGTCTCCAAAGGCTTGGCCCTTGGACACCTACGCAGTAAGTGGCCATATTCATGACACAATCGACATCTAAAGGGTAAGGTCTCATAATCAAGTTGTTGAACCCATGAGTGAGAGCCTGCACTCACTTCAAGAGAATCTGGCAAAGGTTTACTTAAATCAATTTCCACACAGAATCGAGCAAATGTCATTACCTTTTTGAACTGCGTCTGCTGCGACGAACCAACGGGTTTACCAAGCATTGAGGCAAGAAGATGCAGAACATCTTCACGCCAGCACTCGACCGGTAGCCTTGGCAATCTGACCCAGACAGGAACTCGACTAGGAATCTCCTCGGCCGGATTGAATCCCGCATGCCATGGCTTGATAAACAAGCCCACCTGATTGTAAAAATAAGGGCCTCCTTCAAAAACCTTGATCCTATCTGCCATGCAATCAAACGTGACCATGAAATAGTTATTGGCTAGGAGCCGAATCTCCATCTCTCCTACCGGCATCCAAGTCCTCCTGGCCCAGGACTCCAAAAATTGCAACGAAATTTTCAAACCCAAAAATTTGCAGTACAATGAATGGCGTGAGTAGTACTCAATATCTTCAGCGAGCATCTCCATCGGGATCACCACATTCGGCCTCTCTTTACACCTTTCGAGGCATCCGTTAATCTTGGGTACACGAAACCCTCCTGACGAACCAACCTCATTCTTCTCCAAATTCTGAGAAAATAAACTATTATCATGAAGACGAGCCTCCGAAGGAAAGGGATTCGAGCCAAGAGCGGCACGGAAATCCAGCTTAGTTCCCTCCCCCGAAGGTTCCCCAAGCTCCATTGGGGAAAGGAAGAGGCACTACCCAAACCCACACCCTTCAGCTAAAAGCACACCACTGACCACTTGGAAAAACCCCACACCAAGCCAGCTCCAACCCCAGACAAAGCTCCACACCCCACACCAAACCCCACCTTCCACCAAGCAAGCAAATCCGACACCCTACACTCCCCAACCACGGCCAAAAGCCTGGCCTCACGCACCAAACACCAGAGAAAAGGGAAGGAGAATGGCCGCGGGCAAAAGAGACCCCCAGCCACCGAACGCCCCCCAAACCCACCCAAAAAAACAAGAAGAAACGCCCCTGCAACCCCACACACCCAGAGAGGAAAAAAGGGGAAAAGAGCTAGGGCGCGTGCCCTAGCTCTGCATGAAGGCGCCGCCATCCTTTTAGTGGGTAATTATTTTACCCAAAGGGTATTTTTTAAATTGGGCGAGAGTTTCCAGCAAGAGAAGGATTATCATTATCATTAAAATTAATCTTCACAAGATGGAAAGGACAAATAAGTATTATTTTTACCAAAGATAATTTAGTAAATGAAAAGTTGCACCAGATGGACATGTGAAGGGTCATAACCCTAAAAATGAAATGTATATATATGTAAGATGAAATCATTATCAATAAATCATTAGTAGAATTAGGAATTAGACAGTAGATAGATTAGCAAAAAATGAAGACTTTTGATATACATTGTATTATCTCTTGAAACAAAATATTGGAGGAGAATATTTAATTTGGTGGACCAATTTCTAGTGTTTAACTGTTCAGTTAAATTTAATTCTTATATGTTATTTGGTTGTCTCTAGAGGGGTTTTCCTATGTCATTCAAATTAAGTATAGCTACATATATTTAACTTGTCAATACACATTTGTTGTACTTGTGTGATTTCCTTGATTGGTTTCTGTGGGAAGAGAATTAAATTCGTTTTGAGAAATCATCTTTAATAGGCTCCTGGCTAGGATTAAAGTCCTTTTAAACTGATTGTCAAGTAATTGTTTTCCTTCACATCAGAATTAAAATCCTTTCAAAAATTTATAGTAACTTAGGGGGATATCACTGGGATTGGTAAGAAGAGCCAAATAGCTGACAAACTTGCATGTTTATACAATCTATAAACATCCATAAGTGTTGAGCAGTTAGAGTTAAACTAGGAAAAGGATCCACATACCTTACACATCTCAACTACATTAACCCAATAGAATTAGGCATTGGTCATACCAATTTATTACAAAAAATTATAAAATCTTATTTATATCTTCACATTTAAAATTTCAGCATTAGGAGTAGGAGTAGCTAACAAGCCTTCATCTATTCCACATTTCATGCCACTATGGGTAGACCCTTAAAACCAACTAAGTCACAACTTGCTTATATCTGCATTAGTTATCAAGGTTCACCCGCCTAGATTTAGTAGAGCTTGAAGTGTAGAGAGTCATCAACCATATAGGTTAATTTTGTTGATTAGTTCAAAAATGTTGTAAGTCTGACCATAGAGCTTGGAATCCTCTTAGGATTTACAACCTGCATTTTTGAGACCTAACACCTCCTTTAAATTAAATAATTGCTATTATTATTTAATTTTCCCATTATGAGCTACGCCCTAAATTTGAACTAATTTCTTGATTTTTGGTCCCTCCTTCCCTATCCTTATCTTAATTAACCTCATCTATTGATCATCACACCTCATCATTATATCCTCACCCTTCATTTGAATTCATATTTTTATAAAGGAAAGCCATCATCATCATTCCAAGGTTACAACCACAATATTTGAAATTTTTCTATCTTGAGATCTAGCCATCCTGCATCAACATTAAGAACATCATACAAGTTGCATACTACATATCTGAGAACAAAGAAATCAAAATGGGGAAAATCATTGGAGATAAATCAACTATGCCATAGAGATTGATTATTATTGTTTCATTATTTGGATTTCTATTGTTATTTGTGCTTTGTTATTGGATTATGGTCTTCATAGCTTGAATTAGATAGTTTTGTGGTTTTTATTATTGATTCATGCTTATTCCCTGAATTTAAAACCTTTTCTACATTTGGTGAACCTAGTGTGAACTAACTATATTTTTTGAAGTTTTGAGAAACTTTTATTTTTAGGAGTGTGTCGCAATTGAGCTTCAGAATGATGCATCTTTTTCCTAGAACAACACATTTGACTATCACTTTTCAAAAATGAAAATCTCCTAATCATTGTTGTTTTTGATCATTTTCTAGAATTTTTTTTATTATACTAACATGTTAACAATATTATTACATAATCTACATCATCAATTGTTCTATCTTTTATCATATCTATGTGTTTTTAGAGCTTTTAGGTCATGCATCATGATCGTCACCTAGAATGCCGCAATCATCGATTTGTGTGCCATAGTTTCCTTTTCATTCATCACAATCATAGGTTTGTAAGTTTCAATTGTTTACTCCTACAATGTATTTGTTAGCCACATTTTAGCCCCTTTATGACACAACTAACTATCATAGAAAAAAGAGGGTATAAATATGAGATTTCCAATTTTTTCTTTTTGCATTTATTATGGTAGAGGTTTTTTGGGTTACTGATATCTAATTTTCAGCTTGTGGTAATCGTTGGGAGAAGACCTTTTGTTTTAAACTACTAATCCACTTTCTTGAAGAGTTCCATTTGTGTATTTGTGATTTTTAAATTAGAAACATTTGGAATTGGAGCTTAAAAATAATAAGTGACTTTTGTGTCTTGTGCACTTGCACATTTTGTTAAATCCTAAATTGGTGTGTGCATATCCTCTCCCCTTGTGCTTTGTGAAACCTTGGGTGAATGAGAAAAACATATAAATATCTTTTTTCTTTAGTAGGAGGCCTTCCTTGAGACACATCCTAATGGATAACTCAAGGGTTCGACCTTATGCACATTTCTCACTAGGCTATATCAAAGGTGCTAAGGAAAAAGTAAGTAGCATTATCTTATGATGTATACCACATGTGTCAATTCAAATGTGGGTGTATAGACCGCATTGGGGTTGAATAGAGGCTTTAGTGTCTCATGTTTGAAATTATACCACAGGTGTTCACAGTTGTCCCCTATTAAAAACCTCTATTTTAGAAGCTTAAGACCTATTTTGAGAGTCTACTATTGTTGGTGCAAGGGATGTGGATTGTACCCTAAAGTTACATGCCACATTTGGTTCTTGGTTGAGGTTCCAAGGTTCCTTGTTTGGAGTTACTCTTTTCAAGGCGAGAGGTGTTAAGGTGGTCCATGACCTTGGCATACTCTAGCTTCATCCACTCCTTTTTCTTAGATTTAATATCACTCTTTCGGGGGTGAGGTAATCCCACTTTAGTAGATAACCCTATTACTACTAGCTAGGATGTGTTTGTTTGTATTTTTTGTGAACCAAGGCCTGGTGATTTTTGTGGAAGAAAACTTGTGAAATACTTGCTTACCAAGAAGTTAAAGAGAAAAGAATAGCTAAATCTGTATTCTAAGTGTTTGTTGTGTTTTATGATCAAATCTAGAACTTGCAAAAAATGGAAAACAACCTAAAAAATATCAATTTGAGTCCAAAAATTAGAACACCATAACTATTACAGAAAAAAAATTGTTAGTTAGAATGTCACATCTATCAGAAACCCTAGGAAGCTAGAGTGCCGCATTTGTCTTTGCACTACAATTGACTAGTCCTGCACCGCAATTGAATGGCCCTACATCACATATGTGGCCTGAAACACCGCATTTATTAGTTTAATTTTTTTTGGGAAATATCTATACATCCAAATTTTATTTTCCTTACACACAATAACTATACACTCAAAGTACTTGAGACTTGTTTAGGTTCAATCAACCCATTCATTGCATTTCATCATTTTCCTTAGGTTAAGCTTGCATAATCCTAGTTTTCATATACCATAGTTCACTTCATTTCATCAGTACCTTTGAGTCTTAAGATTAGGAGGATTTTCATATTGTTGGGTAGATAATAGTTTCATATTTAGGTGTCTTGACCTTAAATCATATTTTTATCTATCTCATCCTTAGGTTGGGCTTACAAATCATTAGTCTAGTTTAGGCTTACCTTTCGTCCAATCATCATTATCATCATCATCATCTTGGTCCTTGTCCTCTTGAGGTCTTGACACTTAGAGTTGTTACTTTGGTTCATCATAGTTTGCTTAGCATCCTCCTTTACGGTTCAAAATTGCATATCCAAATCCAAGCATAGTCATAGTATTAGTCTTATTACCATCTTGAACCCCATCCAAGCATAAGCATAGTCATAGTCTCATTACCACTTTTCATACCAAGCATAGTCATAGTTGCATTGCCATCTTGCATCTTTATATTCCAAGAATCCCAAAAGCATAGCATAGTCTTATTGTCATTAGCACCCTTAACTTGCATTAACATCCATAGTTTTCATCTTTATCTTTAGTTATATCTATTTCCAAAAGTCTCAAGGTCACAAGTCTTATATGGTCTTCACTAGGTCACAAAGGAAATGAAAGGACATGGATTCCTTATATGAACCCAATTTCAATCTAACTAGCACCATGAAATTTGGGTCCTCTTCAGACCAACCTTAAACATCACAAGATGAAATTTCAAATCTATTTGAAAAATTTACATTGAAGGAGGTTAACCAAAATGTAAAACCCGGAGAGATTGAAAAAGCTTCCCAATATCCTAAGATAGTGTGTATCATAGAAGAGATGGTCAAAGTGGATCCAAATAAGTACTTCCTAGCACTTGCTCAAAATGGTTCCAAGCTTCCCTTTGGTTTTGACACATCCACAATTATAGAGGGAACAACACAAACTCAAAGTCAAGGTCATAACACATTTTCACAAGGTCATCCCTCCTCAAAACAAATGCATAGTAGTATGCCACTTGGGGGAACTACACATAATACAACACATGTTAACATACCTCCTACACCAACATTTGGGACCAAGTCCCACATTTTTCAATCCATTTGGATCATCCTCTAGTGCCATGGGTATGACTTTTGGAAATCCCTTTTCCACAACATTCACCCAAAATAATGCACCATCAACCAACACAAACAAAAACCTAAATCCAAACCCACTAAACAAGACAAGAAAGATTCATATTGCCACACCAAGAGTTCAAAACTAAATGACCAACACCACACCAAAAACCATGTCTTTTGGGTCAAACCTAAAAACCAACCAACCTCCATCACAACAACATGTCAACCAAAACCTCAACTTCATACCACAATGTATCAACACACCAACCAAACTCCACCACGATACAATACCAATACCAACACCATGTTTGCATCCCACTTCCAACAAGGAAATCAAAATCCTTCTCAACAAAACATCAACAAAAATGCAACATTCCCATCTAATTTTCAAAACCAAAATCCCTTAGCACAAAATTAGCTCAACACATTTGACACCAATTACAACCCTCTCATGTAAATTCAACCAAACATAACACCATCACCCATGGAGAACTTTGATGCAAAAAATTCAAGCAATGCAACAACAAATGGAAAACATGCAAGTGAGCACAACAAAGAAAACATAATCAATGGAGGAACTATGTCCTTATCCCTTTGATAGAAGCATATACATGCCACCTTTTCCTCCACACTTTAATGTGCCAAAATCTAACAAATAGAAGGGAAATGGAGATCTAGTAGAACATGTGCGAGAGTTTAACACTGCTTGTATGGAAATTTCTTTTGAGTATACATATCTAATGAGACTATTCTCATGTAGCCTTTCAGGCTAGGCTCTAGAGTGGTTCTCAGACTTACCTCTCGGGATAAGAACATGGAATGGACTAGTTGAAAAATTTATTGCACACTTTTCCTATAACATCGAAAGTGACATGACCCTTGCAAAACTATGCACGTCCAAACAAAAGGAAGGGAAGTCACTAACATCATTCTTTCAAAGATGAAAAAGTATGGCTAGTAAATGCCCTTGTCACATACAAGAAAAATAGTTGGTGTAGACACTGAAAAATGTCCTAGGCTTGCTAACACAATTTTTCCATTGTCTAGGGTCATATTTTTGCTATTAATTAAATAATTCTTAATTATTTATTCAATTCATTTCTCCATTACTCTTGATTAGTTAAATAAATTATATTTATTTAATTACATCACTAATTTCTTTCCTCTATAATTAAATAAATTTATATTTATTAAATTATTTGTCATTTTCCACTATAATTAAATAATTATGTTAATTATTTAATTATTCACTTTTCTGTCACAAGTTAATTAAATTTTATTTAATTAGATGACTCATCATTTCTTCCACTTTTTGAATTAAATTTCTATTTAATCAAAAAGTTAATTTTCCTTTTCCTCTTACATTTAAATAATATTTTCATTATTTAAATATGCAATTTTCCTCTCAAATTGAAGTGAAATTGTAAAAATCAGTCAGTTTCCTCATTCTTCCATCTATCTCATTTCTATCTTATCTCGTCTCGTCTAATTTCAGTCATTGATCGAAATAAAAATAATCTAATCTCGGCCATCTATTTCACATCTGAATCTCTAGAAAAGGATGTTGTCACTATCATTGTGATCTATCTAGAGAATATAGGTTGTCGTGCTATTGAAAAAACTTTGATATTTTGCTTTGTCTTAGTCATGGGCTTGTTAAGTGCATACTAATAATTCTAAGGGAATCAATTACTTAGAGAAAAAAAAGGAGAAGGATAATGGAGGTGATGCAATGGAGGTGTAAAGGTTACAACAATATCATTTCTTGTATTCCATATTTACGTACTCTCTTGTTCTTCATTATTAGATTAGGAATGTTTACTGTGCTTAATAATCTTCAAGCACCACGAGCATGGTATGCTAGGATTGATGGATATTTTCAGAAGAATGGATTTCAAAGAAGTAAGAGTGAACCTACCCTTTACTAAAAACATGAAGGTAATGATATTCTTATTGTAAGTTTGTACGTTGATGATTTGTTGTATATGGGTAGTAGTTATAAGATGAAGGATGAATTCAAAACTACTATGATGAATGAATTTGAGATGAAAGATTTAGGTCTCATGAAATATTTTTTAGGAATGGAGGTTTGTCAAAGTGAGAATGAAATTTTCATTTGTCAAACAAAGTATGCCAATGATATGTTGAAGAAATTTGATATGGTTGATTGTAAACCTTGCTCCACTCCAGTTGCTCATGGAGTTGTGTTATGTAGAGATGATGGTGCTGAAAGAGTTGATACAATTTATAGTATTGTTGGAAGTTTGATGTTTCTAACTCACACAAGACCTGATATTGCTTATTCAGTTTCATTTGTTTCAAGGTATATGACAGAGCCATCTGAAATACATATGAAGGCAGCCAAGAGAATTGGAGAGATACAGGTTCAACCTACAGTGATTTTTTGTGATAACATTAGTGCCATCAAATTGGCCAAGAATCCAGTCCATCATAGCAGGACAAAGAATTTTGATTTAAAACATCATTTTATCCGAGATTTGGTGCAAAAGAAGGTAGTAGAGTTAAAGTACATCATTTTAGCTCAGTTACTCTCTAGCCTATTTCAGAGGCCCATAGGCTCGTTGAGGTAAAATTAGGGTTTCCTTGCTTGGAGGTTTGATGCATTTTTCTGGGTGTTTACTATTTATAGTAAATAATAGTTTTAGCAGTGGTCCTATTGGCAGTGCTTCAGTGTGTTCTTTTATTGTTGGAGCAGTTGATATTTTTGATGCAAACTTCAATATGCAGTATTTGTGGCATGTTTTTAATTACAAGGCATTAATGTTCTATTTTGCTGTTGACCCCCTTGGCCTAGTGAAATAACTTCAAGTTGTTCTTAAAAGGTGGACTTGAAGGGGGACGCCTTCATATAAGGAAGAATTAAATATTTATTAAATCTTTAATGCTTTGGAAAGTGGGATGCCATTTTATTGAAGGATTTATATTTTGGAAATTTGAAAAGTTTATCCTATGGCTTTTGGCATGCCTTGAAGGGAAGTTGATGAGTCTAACATCATTTTACCCGAGATTTGGTGTAGAAGAAGGCAGTAGAGTTAAAGTACATCATTTTAGCTCAGTTACTCTCCAGCCTATTCCAGAGGCCCATAGGCTCGTTGAGGTAAAATTAGGGTTTCCTTGCTTGGAGGTTTGAGGCATTTTTCTGGGTGTTTACTATTTATAGTAAATACTATTTTTAGCAGTGGTCCTATTGGTAGTGCTTCAATGTGTTCTTTTCTTGTTGGAGCAGTTGGTATTTTGATGTTAATATGGTGAACCCGACATGAATTGTAGGCAAGATTATAGGGATCAAATAAGGAAAAATTTGCTTTGATTTTGAGAGAGTTTTCATTTTTGTGTTTTGAGTTTTGAATTGCAGGAAAGATTACACACAACAAATAAGGAAAAATCTACAATTTTTTGTGTCATGGAAAATGAAGAATATTTGTTCTTAATGCACATCCAAAAACATATTATCTATTCTAAGATCAAACGTCATCTATTCATATTTTTAATTTAGATTTTTTTAATTTAGTTTAGATTTAGATTAATTTAGAGTAATTTAGAAGAATTATATTAAGTTTAGATTTAGTCATAGATTTAGATTTAGATTAAGCTTAGATTTAGTTATAGATTTTAGATATAGATTTAGATTTTTAGTTTATATTTTTAGATTTAGATTTTTTAATTTAAAGATTTTTTGAGGTTTAGATTTTTAATTTATATTTTAATAATTTAGATTTTTATAATTTAGATTTGTTAGATTTAGATTTTAATTTTTTAATTTTTTAATTTATTTTGTTTTGGTTATTTTTTAATTTTATTAGTTTAGATTAACGTTAGTTTTGATCAATTTAGATTAATTTTAGTAATTAATTTAGATTAATTTTTGGTTAGTTGGATTAATTTAGTTAGGTTTAGATTAAATTTTTATTTTTATTAATTAGATTAATGTTATTTTTTTTCTAGTTTAATTATGATTTCGAGGCTAATTTTTGTTGACTTGGCTTTTGTGCAGGTTTGAATGTCCAAGACTTGAGATCAAACACCACATGTTAATACCAGTGAAACAATTTAGGGACAAAAATAAGCCCCTACTCAGATGTTCTCTGATTTTATATTAGAATCACTCAAGAACTTTTTGTTTGTTGTGTTTTGTGTGTGTTTTCAAACAAACATTGTCAATACAAATCAAACACCGCACTCAAAACTTACAACATTTTAAGCTTGAAATGAATTAGGCCTACATATCCTAAATGAGCTTAACCTTTAAATTTGAATAGACCAAGGCCTTTCTCACCTCATTTTTACCATTATCCATTCATCCATCATTTCATCTTTTTTCATTAGACATTCCTTATAGGTTAAATTTTTAGTTCATCCTTTTAGCTTGCATAAACCTCTTGATTAGGAAGCCCATCAAACTTAGACTAGATCATAGCTTCAAATCTATATACTCTTGACCTTATCTTTCAAAAAAAAATCATCCTAGTCCTTCATCATTTAGGTTGGTTCCTCAGCTCATCAGTCCAGTTTGAGACCACCTTGTCAACATACCCTATCAGTCTTTACTATACCTAAGGTCATTGATAATCATATTAGTTGTTATACCTATCTTAGTTTGATCAATAATTGTATCTTAGGTTTACAAGAGGTTTTAGTTTGAACATACTAGATCATAGCACTCCATCCCTTCATCTCACATCTTGCATACACTAGTCATAGAAATACTTCTAATTTTCATCATTGTGACATTACCTTATTCACAACTTGACTCTTTAATCTTGTTATCATCAAAAATCCAAAAAGCATAGCATAGGTGCATGCCTTCCAATGTTGCATTGGCATCTCTTAGGCTTCATACCATCCACCACCATGTCTTCCATTCACCTTGATATGCTTGCTAGTCAAGTTGAATACCAATTACTCCAAAATGGTCAAACCCAACAAGTCATAGACTTCAAAAGAAAATTCATCAAATCCAAACACCAATCAACCTCAACCAATGGTCAACTACCCACATACCCTTCTTACAAACAATCCATATGCCCTCACTATTAAGAGTCATTTGGAACGTCAATTAGTCATCTTTATCCTAAACTTGAAAAGGGAAACCAACCTTCCACAAATCCGTTCCAAGAATCCACATCCTATCCTAACCAACCTTTCACTAATCCATTCCAAGTCTCTACCTCTTATGGTAGTAAACCTTCCACTAATCCATTCCAAGTCCATACATCCTATCTTAACTTGTCATCCACTAGTCCATTCCAATCCACTACATCCCAATCAGCTACCCCATCCAATAAGACCACGATAATTAATGCTCTCCAAGGATGACTAGCAAGGAAACTTGTTCAACTCCAAAATGAAAAGAAAGTTAGAAAATCTAGCCAAATTGCTACTCATACACAATCTATCACAATCATGTCTTCCATTACCTACCAGTCCAGATCTCTCTATTGAAACTCCATCATTTCCATGTCCAAATATTGAGTCCATTGAATAAAATCATATCATTGCATTTCCCAAATCATTAGAAATATGTCAAGAGCATGATCCAAACCATGATGAAATAAACCTAAAAAAAATTCATGATCAAGTAATCCATGATAGCCCAATCATAGATCAAAATATTAACCCTTTTCATGACATCCACATTTCAACCACCTCCACCATTGTAGATGAGACAATTTCTCCCATATGACACATAGATGATCTTCCTCTAGAACAAGAGTCTCATATTCTAGACATATCAACAAATGATCAAGCTATAGTTGAATTCATAGGACTCTATGAAATTGACCATACAAACAGTTTCAAAATCGACTTGGAAGTACCAATAGAATCATCTAAATTTGATATGTCACAAAATCAAACCAAAGATGTTAATAAAAAAATTATCCCACATGTTAATGAAGCTAAGATATCCTATCAACTAGGATCACCCACTTTTATCAAATCAAGCTTTCTTGCAAAGGAGTTCTTGGGGGAAAATTTATCTAATACAAACATCAAAATGGGGGCCATGAGTAGTTCTTACCATAAGGTTGCTTCTAACACTCCTTCCATCCATACCATAAACCATCATTCCCAATATCTTAAACCTTCCATTTGGAACCAACAAAAAGAAAACTATTACAAATACAAAGTTCAAAATCAAATGTCAAATGCCATTAAATCAAATAAAAAAACAAGTGGACAAATAAAGTTAAAATGGATCCTAAAGAAAAATGGATCAAGCAAAGAAAATATTCCAAATCAAAAAATCAATCAAAATGTGGAGCCACAAGAAAAGAGGACTCTGACATATAAAAAATGTCCACCTTCAAAATGGTCGTCAGGCAAGGAAAATAAAAGTGTTGGTTCCAAACACTATCCCAATCAAAGTTCCAAACTCTTCCATTCAACAACCCAATTTTGGAAAATAAAAAGTGATTCATCCAAACGTCCAAATAATCCTTCCACATCTACCATCATCCATCATAATCCTACATCATGCCTAAAGTCTAAAATACATACCTCACAAATCTATCACATCTTGACAACAACTCTTTATTGTAAGGACTCTCATGACACTCTATCATGATGTGTGTATTCTGATAAGGCCAACTCTAGTATAAAAAAGATCAGAATGACATCAATCAGTTGTATGCAAGCATTATGATCCTAACAAGGAAACTACTTCATAAAGGTCACTATTGGCATATCATGGACCTAGTCTCTACATCAACCCATCAATGGATTCAGAAAATTCAGTGATCAACTAAAATAGCAAAGCCATCTAGAAATATAAAAAAAACCAAAAAAATTGAAAAATCAAAGAAGTGTCGCCTTGATGAAAACCTAGCAAACAAGCATCTTGGTGATAGCAAAAAAATAAAATAAAAAAGTAAAGAGAAAGTTTTTTTCCAATAGTGAAAATTGTTTTTATGGCACTTTGGATAAGTACCATGATGAAAACCTGGAAAATAGGCATCATGTGTAAGAGCAATTATCTATGTGGACCATTACACTTGGGGGCAAGTTATCTCATCTTTCATACTCTTCACATGATATTTCTTAAGACATTTCCATCTATCCATCTAAGCCCTATCATTTCCATCCATTTTCCCACCTACTTTGATCTTAATAAGGACTGGGCTACAAACATAAATTATGCTTTGGGAAAAATCTTGACATGTCTTTCCTTTGGTCATACACTATATAGGTATGTGCAAGATCATGATGGGCCAAAAAGTGGTGATATGATGGGTATGTGTAGGGTATATGGCTGACGAATTTTTTTTACCCAAAGTTGATAAAACGAAAAGGGTTTTTAAAGGAGATTCTTAGCTTTCCACCAATATAAATTATGCTTTACTTTGAATTTAATAAATAATTATTATTCATTTTCTATTTGAATTATGACTAAAGTCCGATTGATAGGTTGATTGAAAATATGTATAGCTTTCAAATGACATCACATTTTTAAATCAAACATGTGCAACATTCTATGCTTCACATACTATAGGATTAAAAAAGAAAAAAAATGAATTTCATGAAGTTTTGAACAAGTTAAGGTGGTCAGACATATGAGTTTTTATATTTTTTAAAAGTTGTAATAAAAAATTCATAATTAATTATTTACTTGGAAAAAAATACAAAAAAATATGCATCACATCGGGACATGAGTCCTCTACTTATATCTAAAATATTATCATTTTATTGTGGTTCTAGGGTGGTTAGAGGACACCTACTTCTTATGTTTTCTTTGAAATTTAAGTGCTACGCATTGAAAATTCAAATTTTCACCAAATAGATTATTTTCAAAAACAATAAGTTTAGAAACTACATTCAATTTGCTATAGATTCTATTCTCACATATTTTTGAAATAATATAGATAACTTATTCAAATTTTTACATCAAGTTGCCTAACTCTAATTTTTCTAAATTTTTTGCCACTTAAAGGCCTTTTTTTTCCATGATGATCCTGCACATACCCATCCATGAAATATCATGTCATAGCCTTCATAGCATTATCCAAACCCATACCTTGGAGAAAACTAATTTTTCATATACCAAATAGTCCTTGGAGATCATATGATAATTCTTCTAGCTAATAATCCTCATGTCTCCTATCCTTTACCAAATTCAATCCATTATCCTTCCATACCTATTTCTAGACTTGGTTTTCCCTTGTCATTGGTTTAAGGACATGAATCCACTTATACAACATCCCTCCATAATCCCATCTAGTCCTAAGGTTAGTCATTCTAAATGCAGCAAGCCTAATCCATACAATCTTGCTATCCAACCTAGTACATCATCCAAAAAATTCCTTGGCCGTGTTCCTATCCTTGCTACAAACCTTGATCCTTTAGTCACTTTTTCATAAATGGGATATTTCTTTCCTATTCCTTGTGTTGTTTTCAGATGTTTCCTTCCCATGGAAACAACGTTGTCTCATTATCACTTGTCAATTAGTTTTGATCTTGACTAGGGGCAATATCATGTTTGTCCCTAGCTTATTGTACATGATGGCTCACTTGCTTGTTGGTATCATACATATGCATTTGTTGTGGTCCTTGTAGTGTATCATCCATAACATAATCCACACTTTCCTTTATCATCCAAAAGACAAAAAAATTAAAAAAAAAACCAAAAAAAAACATTTGAAAAAATAAAAAATCCACAAAAAGAAAAAAAAAACATTCAAAAAGACAAAAAATAGTCAAATATCCACAAAACGAAAAAAAATTCACCAAAAAAGAAAAAAAAGAAAAAAAATCATAAAACTTCAAATTTCATAAAAATCAAAACATGTCAAAACAAAAATATTCAGATAACTTTCAAAAAAATCCCAAAAGCAGAGTCAAAGTCAATCATGTCAGTCTTTGTCATTGTCGAACTATGAGGTCTCTGCTCATTTGGTGTAGGGGCACCTTTAGGCCATATGGTAAAATTTGGTCAAATTTTGGTTTTATGTTTTTTTTTTATGTGTTTGGTCTAATAAGGTCATTTATGACCATTTGGGATCATTTTGATCCATTTTGGAGAGTTATAGGCTTATTGGTAAAAAATTGTATAAGTTGCACAATGTTGTCAAAAAATTGTCAAGCAACTTGTCAAAAAGTGTCATTAAAGTATTTTATTAACAAAATAATAAAAAGGTGGTCAGAAATATTTGGTTTTGGTTGGAAATTTATAAGGACACCCTCCAAAACTCGATTGGGTGTTTTGGATACGGGTATGTGCAAGATCATCATGGAAAAAATAGGCCCTTAAGTGGCAAAAAATTTAGAAAAATCAGAGTTAGGCAACTTGAAGTAAAAATTTCAATAAGTTATCTATATTATTTCAAGAATATGTAAGAATAGAATCTATAGTGAATTGAATCTAGTTTCTAAACTACTAGGTTTAGTTAAAAACAAATCTATTTAGTGAAAATTTAAAATTTCAATGCAGTAGTACTTAAATTTTAGGGAAAAAATAAGTAGGTGTTTGTTTGACCACCCTAACGACAATAAAATGATAATATTTTTTATAATATTTTAGATATAAGTAGAGGAGTCATGTCTGAATGTAATGCATATTTTTTTGTAATTTTTTTCCAAGTAAATAATTAATTATGAATTTTTAATTACATCTTTTAAAAAATATAAAAACTCGTATGTCTGACCACCTTAACTTGGTCACAACTTCATGAAATTCAATTTTTCTTTTTTTAATCCTATAGTATGCAAAGCATAGAATGTGATGCATCTTTTAGATTCAAAAAATGTGATATTGTTTGAAAGCTATAGATTTTTTTCAATCAGCCTATCAATTATGACTTAAGTCATAATTCAAATAGAAAATGAATAATAATTATTTATTAAATTCAAAGTAAAGCATAATTTATATTGGCAGAAAGTTGAGAATCTCCTTTAAAAACCCTTTTTGTTTCATCAATTTTGGGTAAAAAAAATTCATCAACCACATACCCTACACATACCCACTATATCGCCACTTTTTGACCCATCATGATCCTACACATACCCATACATTGTTTTGAAGTTTGATGAATGAAAACCTCAATTTTGTGCGCATTTTTTTGAGTCTTACATTATTTTCAGACTGAAGTTGTGCATTGTATGGCCTAGTACGACCTCATATCAAAGAATATAATACATGGATGGAAAAATATTTGTTTCTAGTTTAGAATTCTTTTTGTCTCATTAAATTTCATTCAGTTTTGTGGGAGATATGCTTATTTTGGTGAGGCTTCCCTATTCTAACAAAGTTTGCTAGAATTTACAGTCTGAAAAACATTATGGTCTGAACCTTGCTTAGGGTTTGCAGTTTTGGGAAAAATGCCATTACTTCATTTTCCAATGTTGGATCTTGATAAAAATTGGAGGAAAAGTTTTTAATTATGTTATCTTCAATCTCACCAAAGAGATTGGCTTCATTATTTATTTTGTGAAAGTTATTTAATGACAGTTCGGTGCATTGAAATGCAGGACATTCTTTGGAACAGTTATGACGGGTTTGATCAGATCTATACTTTGTGTGAACATGATTGGTTGGGAATCAATAGAACATGTTATAAGAAGACTAAAATACCAAGAAACTCATGCATCATGTTAGGTTTTCCTTTTTGAATGCACATTAGGCTGCCATGGTAATGTTTCCAATGTGGTCTAGAATGCATTTAATCATTGTTTGAGATGAATCAATTTATGAAAGTTGTCAAGTGAATCAAGTTTGTTGCATTTTTTTCATTGGTTGTGATGGATCATTGTTTCACCTACGTCAATTTATGCCAAGTGAAGGTTTCTCTGCATCAAATTGGTATCAGAGCTAGAAGATCTTTGGGAAATGATCTATTGTTTTGGCTAATGTGGTTTAATGAGATTTGATATTTTAGGATGGCTCTTAATAAGAAGAAAGATGGGAAAATGACATCTTCATTATTAATTAGATTGTTCAAAGTAGCAAAGAAGCTACAAGAAGAAGAAATGGAAAAGATGATATAGGAGGAAGAAATGAAAGCCAAGAAAGCAAGCAAGATGGAAAAGGATGCTTATTCCAAACTACCTGTAGGTCTAAAGGTAAATGTTTTCAACTTGTGATCTCAAATATCTACATGGATAATTTATTATTTTTGAATATATGGTAGATAAATTGGGTTTGAAAATAATTCAACACCCCACACCCTATTCAGTGACTTGGCTTCAAATAGGTTATCAGGTAACCATACGTGAACAATGTAAAGTTGAGTTTCATATAGGCAGTTATAAGGATGGAATAGTTTGTGATATTATGCATTTGGATGTATGTCACATTGTGTTTGGAAGGTTGTGGAATTATAATAGGGTAGCAAAGTATAACAACAAAAACAACACATATGAGTTGAGAAATGATGGGATGAAATATGTATTAACAACCTTCAAGGATGAGTGCATAGGAATTGAAAGCTTATTGTTAAGTGGGTATGTGTAGGATCATGATGGGCCAAAAAGTGGCAATATGATGGGTATGTGTAGGGTATGTGGCTGACGACTTTTTTCTACCCAAAATTAATGAAACGAAAAGGGTTTTTAGAGAATATTCTCAACTTTCCACCAATATAAATTATGCTTTACTTTGAATTTAATAAATAATTATTATTCATTTTCTATTTGAATTATGAGTAAAGTCCTGATTGATAGGCTGATTGAAAAACATTTATAACTTTCAAATGGTATCACATTTTTAAAATCTAAAACATGTGTCACATTCTATGCTTCACATACTATAGGATTAAAAAGAAAAAAAATAAATTTCATGAATTTTTCACCAATTTGGGTGTTAGACATATGAGTTTTTATATTTTTTAAAAGTTGTAATAAAAAATTATAAGTAATTATTTACTTAGAAAAATTACAAAAATATGCATCACATCCAACATGAGTCCTATACTTATATCTAAAATCTTATAAAAAAATATTATCATTTTATTGTGGTTAGGGTGGATAGACACCTACTTATTTTTCCTTGAAATTTAAGTACTCTTGCATTGAAATTTTAAATTTTCACCAAATAGATTTTTATTTTTTAAAAATAAACCTAGTAGTTTAGAAACTACATTCAATTTTCTATAGATTCTATTCTTACATATTTTTGAAATAATATAGATAACTTATTCAAATTTTTATGTCAAGTTGCTTAACTCTGATTTTTCTGAGTTTTTCGCCACTTAAGGGCATGTTTTTTCCATGATGATCTTGCACATGCCCAAGTGAGATGAACAAAGTATAGCAGTATGAGGAAAGGACAAATGAGGTAATGGATGAGGTAACAAATTTTGAAAGCAACATGTTTGAAAAATAAATGGAAGAATTTTCTTTTGAATTTTCTCAAACTAATGAAAGTAATAGTGGCATTGATGTTGAAGAGGGTGATGTTCAAGAAGAAGAAGAGACAAAAAAAGAAGTTGTAGAGGACTCAAGGATAGTTCAAAGAGAGAGATTCATGGAGGATAAGGAGATGACATGGTTCTCAAGAGAAGAACCGAGAGCTGAGAATGTTGATGTCAAGGAGAATGGAAGAAATGATGAGCAATTCAAAAATGAAAATGAATGGCTGCATAATGTTGAGGTGAAGCCAAATATTTTAGAGAATCGTGAAGAGAAGAGAATGTGTGGCAAACAACATGAGGTGGATGAAGAAGTGAAGTATGAAGAGAAGAAGAATATGATTTCTTTAATATGTTTATTTCTTTTTCAAGTAAAGAAGACAAAGTTGATGACAATGAAAGTAAATTTACAATTGCAATCCAAGGTCAAGCTAGAACAAGAACAAAAAAAAAGCACATGGCCACATTGAACCAAGTTGGCCTTGGCTCAAGAAGCCTGTTGATGGACCAATATGCACAAGTGAACCAGTTGATACAAATGTTAGGGTTAGAAAGGTAGATATCTAACAATTAAATGCAGATTTAATTAATAAACAGAGAAACTAAAACACACACAGAATAAATCATAACACAAAAATTTAACGTGGTTCACCCAATCCGGGCTACATCCACCAAACCGAAGCCATCCAATACTTTTATTATCCATTGTAAAACTTATTACAATCTTGCAAATAATCACGTTTTTCATCATACTATAATACCCATCTGAACCGTTTTTTAACAAGCTTAGAAGCTTCCAGATTTTTGGTTCTACAAAATCGGATTTTTCTTTTTTCTTTGATTTTTCCCTTTTTCGGTGATGACATGAAAAAGTAGGAGGAAATTTTTTCTCGGGGGCTTCTGCCCCCGAACCCCCACCCTGGGCTCAGCCCGAACCCCGACCCCGACAAGGATACATGCATGATCAGTCGCCACATACCAACAACAAATGTATTTGAGATCTAGGAAAAAGGAAATAATGCACATATGCAAAGGAACTAGAAGAAAAGAGAGAAGATTCCTATTTGAGGTGGACCTCAAATTTTCTCTTCCCTAGGAGTATGGCACAAGGGCATCTTTAGGCCATATGGTCAAATTTGGTCAAAATTTGGTTTTATGTTTTGTTTTTATGTGTTTGGTATAATAAGATCATTTATGACCATTTGGGATCATTTTGATCCATTTTGGAGAGTTATATGCTTATTGGTCAAAAATTGTAAAAGTTGCATAATGTTGTCAAAAAGTTGTCAAGCAACTTGTCAAAAAGTGTCATTAAAGTGTTTTGTTAACAAACTAATAAAAGGGTGGTTGAAAATAGTTGGTTTTGGTTGGAAATGTATAAGGACACCCTCCAAAACTCGAATTGGGGGTTTTGGATACATTGTTTTGAAGTTTGATGAATGAAAACCTCAATTTTGTGTGCATTTTTTGAGTCTTACATTGTTTTCATACTAAAGTTGTGCATTGTATAACCTGGTACAATCTCATATCAAAGAATATAATAAATGGATGGAAATATTTTTTTTTCTAGTTTACAATTATTTTTGTCTCATTAATTTAATTCAATTTTGTGGGAGATATGCCTTTTTGGTGAGGTTTCCCTATTCTAACAAAGTTTGCCAAAATTTATAGTCTAAAAAATGTTATGGTTTGAACCCTGCTTAGGGTTTGTAGTTTTGGGGAAAATTCCATAAATTCCTTTTCCACCATTGGATCTTGATAAAAATTGGAGGAAATTTTTTTAATTATGTTATATTCAATATCACCGAAGAGATTGGCTTCATTATTTGTTTTGTGAAATTTATTTAATGAAAGTTTGGTGCATTGAAATGTAGGATATTCTTTGGAACAATTATGAAGGGTTTGATAAGATCTATACTTTGTGTGAACATGATTGGTTTGGAATCAATAGAACATGTTATAAGAAGACTGAAATACCAAGAAACTCATGCATCATGTTGGGTTTTCCTTTTTGAATGCAAATTAGGCTACCATGACAATGTTTCTAATGTGGTTTAGAATGCATTTAATCATTGTTTGAGATGAATCAATTTATGAAAGTTGTCAAGTGAATCAAGTTTGTTGCAATTTTTTTTATTGTTGGTGATGGATCATTGTTTCACCTTTTTCAATTTGTGCTAATTGAAGGTTTCTTTGCATTAGCATTGCTATGTAGGAAAAGGCATCTATCGGTGAGCCTCTGAGGCCCTCTAGGTCAGTCTTTTAGGGTTTGTTAGGTTAGTAAAAATAAATCAAATGTTGTAAACTCAAACAAACAATAATCATCAAAACTTCAAGCACAAATCCTCAATCAACAAGGAAAGCAAGCCAACAAGTCTTCAAGTCAAATCAGTCATTTTTCAAATCGATCAAACCAATCGAATCAATAAAAAACAATGGTCTTATATATGATGTGTCCTTCCTGAAACTAGACCTTGTCACTATCAAACTTTGTCATTTTCCTTATACAGGAAGTTACGTGATCAAAACCAAACTTGATGTCTTATACGATATGTTTCTTCTCCTAAAACCAAGCCTTTTCAAAATAGTCCACCCATCACTCAGTCACTTAACACATTGGAAAACACTTATTGAAAAATAATTTGAATGGTTGTTGACCTTGTTGATCTATTTTGTCTTATCTTTTTAATTTACTTCTGTCATGTTACTAGCCACCTCGAGGATGTTCCATGATGGATTTAGAGGAGCAATGATGTCTCATGACTCAAATTTTATTTGATTTTTGTATGTGGTTTGTCTTGAAAAAAAGACTAAGGAAACATGACCCTTATTATGAGTTAGGACATTGCTTGGTTGGGACTATCTATTTTACAAATGGATGACCTTTCACACCTTGGTCTATGTCATACCATGGTGTTTATTGTCCATTTGTCATATTTTATTGCCCAATGATGATTAAATGTAAAAGCCTAGCATAGAAAAATATATATCTACAAATTATCTCAACTAGCACTATCTCAACATCCTTGTCTTCCATGATAACATCCATATCTCCCATGCTAACATTTCTTCTTCCCCTTATCTATTTTCCTCTCATCCATTTTGAGAGTACACTCGTGTTCTTTGAACCCGCCTGTCTTCTTGAGGGGGAATACCACTACCTCCTCATCATTCTTCCTTACATTGGGGCATATCTTTTTCTTTGACACAATGTGATAAACTACATTGTATCAAAGAGGGGAAAATGTAGACATTGAAAAATGTCCTAGGCTTTCTAACACAATTTTTTCCATTGTCTAGGGTCATATTTATGCTATTAATTAAATAGTTCTTAATTATTTAATTAATTCATTTAATTAATTTCTCCATTACTCTTGATTAATTAAATAAATTAAATAATTTAATTACATCACTAATGTATTTACTCTATAATTAAATTAAATTTATATTTATTTAATTATTTTTCATTTTCCACTATAATTAAATAATTATGTTAATTATTTAATTATTCACTGTTAGCTATTCTGTCACAAGTTAATTAAATTTTAATTAATTAAATGACTCATTGTTTCTCCCACTTTTTGAATTAAATTTATATTTAATCAAAAATTTAATTTACCTTTTCCTCTTGCATTTAAATAATATTTCCATTATTTAAATATATAATTTCCCTCTCAAACTGAAGTAATTTTTGTAAAAATTGGTCAATTTCCTCATTCTTCCATTAGTCTCGTTTCTATCCTATCTCATTTCTTCTAATTTCAACCATTGATTGAAATGAAAATCATCTAATCTTGACTATCTATTTCACATCTGGATCTCTATAAATGGATATTGTCACTATTCTTTTGATCTATCTAGAGAATATAGGATATTGTGCTATTGAGAAAACTTCAATATTTTTTTGTCTTAGTCATAGGCTTGTTAATTGCATATTGATAATTCTAATGGAATTAATTACTTAGAAGAAGAATGGAGAAGGATAATGGAGGTGATGCAATGGAGGTGTAAAGGTTATAGTAATATCATTTCTTGCATTTCGTATTTACGCACTCTCTTGTTCTCCATTATTATATTGGGAATTTTTACTATTTTTAATAATCTTCAAATCTAATTTCCTGATCACAGTTCGTTCACATCTTTCTAGAAAACCTCAACACATAATTAATGCACCAACTTAAAATCCATTTTTGCAACACATTTGAGGATGCCATTGAAAAGGGAGCCTCCATTGAGAAATCTCTTGTTACAAAAGGATTGGTCAAGATCTTCAAAGAAAACCAAAAAAATCCTAATGACAAAGGAAAAATTTGGTCTAGAAACAAAAATGTCAGCAATAATAAGGTAGTTGATGCTAAAGTGGTTAACATGGTTCACCCCACCCTTCACCTCAAAGTTCCCACTACACAAAAAAATCCAACACCAAGCCAAGATCAAACTACAAATGTAGTCCAAAACAACCAACAATGTAGAGATCCTCTACGAGAAGAAATTCCTAAATGAACCTACACAATCTTAAGACAACCCATTGAATCAATCTTGAAGAAAATATTACAATAAAATGTCATTCAACTATCAACTTGGTTAAGCCTTATGAACCAATAATTTTAAACCAACTTGGTGGAATGATAATGACTTTTGTGAGTACCATCACACCAAGGGACATAAAACATCATCATGTTGGATGCTTAAGAACCTTATCCAAGACCTCATTGAACAAGGTGACATATCAGTGGATAATTCATAAGGAAATACAAATGTTGACCATAATATTTTCAAGAACCCCCTCTAAGACCATGGAAATAGAAAAGCCTCTAGTTCAGGAAACAATACAAACACCAATACCAATTACACTACCGTCTCATAAAAGCATACCATTAATAAAATTCTAGCCTTTGATGAAAATGTCTCTACCATTACCATTAAGAAGAGTCTAGAATTTTCTACCACCACCCAAAGAGATAAAGTGACCTTGCAAGGTGCCACTTAAAATCCATAACCAAAAATTCAGTACAACCTCCTAAACCATCTAGGAAAGACTCTCGCGCAAATATCCATTCTTGAGTTGCTTCACATATCCCCTAAGCATTAAGTCATTTTGGACAAAGCTTTGCAAGATACATTCATTCCCACATACCTAAACATAGCCAATTCCATTCCATGGTAGGATACTTTGCTACAACCCATCATATCACATTTTACGAGCAAGATATTCCCACACAACAACCAAATCAAAATAACCCATTACACCTTGAGGTATACATTAATAAACACAAAATCAGATGAGTCTTGGTAGACAATGGAGAAGTTTTAAATATATTCACCTTGAAATTGGTCATAACATTAGGATTCTCTAAAGCTTGTATAGATACATCTAAGAAAATCATCATCAAGGATTATGACATGATGTTGAGCGTTCATCCAAAGGTATAATCACAGTTCCCGTGAGGGTTGGGTTTGCTATTCAAAACACGATATTCCAAGTCTTGGATCTAGATCTACCAAACAACCTTCTTCTTGGTCGCCCATGGATTCATGTCGTCAGAGTCTTTCCTTCCACATACCACCAATGCCTTAAGTTTCCATATAATAAGTCCAAAATCACTATATTAGGCGATCTGAATCCCTTCCAATACTGTAGTAATTTGAAAGGGACCATTGAACATCAAGTGTCTATCAATTAAGAAGCTTCTTCCTCCACCTAATTTCATTACATTGATCCCTCTTCACTCACCAAGTCATCTATTCCATCCACCACACCTTTTAAACCTAAGGTCCAGATCCATGACATGAGATGTGGCAAATACAACATCAAGAGCTTATTTTGCATTGGGAAGTTGCTTGCATCACCAAAGTCTTATGGGAAGCCTTGTCCTATCAAGAAAGAACCTAATATTGTCATTCATAATTATCCTACCACATTCACTAAGTGGGGTGAACTAAGCAAAGAGACTATAGGTGAGGATATTTCTACATGGATCTACAAGGATGAAGAATAAATCAAGTATGCACAAATACTAGTAGAGAAGTATTCAAAAAGGTTCAAGATCATGAAAAAACAAGGTTATAATGGACATAGTGGTCTTGGTTTGAATAAGAATGGAATGATAAAACCTTTATTGCATCCTAAATTTCCAAAGAATATAGGGTCAGGGTATGTACTATCAAAGGTACTCCTACTAAGTTATCTTTGGGTGAAAATGTTAATGCTTCTAATGAAATTGAGACATCCGAGGAATATCATACCAAAATAGATTCTAATGAGTGGGAATGGGATTCCTTCACCTCTATTGATTATGACCTATCTGGAACCTTTCAATAGCTTGACCTATCCTCATCCCAAACCAAACCTACGAGTGGTCATGCTTGGATCAAAAAAAATTTGGATCTTGATGCTACTGAGCCATTTTTACCATGTCTGCTTATTCCTTAAGCTATAAGGATACCGATGATGACTTACCCCTTTTCCACCCACAACTAATAGATTGGGATCAACAAGGACCTCTGAGTTTTGACATATTTGAGAATGACAAAGCAATAGATGAGTTCATGGGACTTTGAGAAGGAATAACAAGTGGGGAAAATTAGGTTAGATTTATCATAGAGATTGAAAAAATAGCTTACTTTGGAGAGTCTACTCCACTCTCTAGTCACAAAAGTTAAAAAATAAAAATAATAGGTCTCTAGGTGAAAACTGAAAGGTGCCTTTAGACCAAGAAAAACTAAAAATAAAGGATGTATTTGAAGGTGGAAACCTCCCTAAGGTGCCCAAAGATGGAGGGTTGGACATGCTCCCCATAAACGAAGAAGGATCATCATCGCTTGTAGAAAAATCAGAAGAATTCAATCTGGGTACATATGATAATCCTAGAATCGTTCACTTTGCAACATCTTTTGTAGTCACACAGAAGCCATAATTTACCACTTTATTTTTGGAGAGACAAATCAATTTTTTTTGGTCATACATTGATATGTCTAGATTGGATCCCAAGCTAGTTCTACATCATTTACCATTGTTCCCAAATGCAAAACTGGTCAAGTAAAAGTTGGGAAAAATGCATCCCTAGATTGCACTTTTAGTAAAAGTGGAATTAAAGAAATTACTTGACATTGGTTTCATTTACCCGATAGACTATGTAGAATGAATATATCAAATCTTGTCCCCATTACAAAACCAAATAGTGGAATTAGAGTTTGCACAAACTTCAGAGACAAACAAATCTTGTCCCAAAGATGATTTCTTGTTAACCAACATTAAAATCATAGTAGACTTGATAGCAAGATATGAAATGCTATCACTCATGGATGGTTTTTAAAGATATAATCAAATCAGAATTTCCCCTTAGGATCAACATAAAATATCTTTCACTTGTGCTTGTTGGAATTGTGTGCCTCAATCATCACAGGCTGTAACCTCTAAGAGAGCCAAGTCGGTGTGATATATGTTGTGTCTGGCCGACTACTAGCTATTCTGAATCTTGTTGAAATGCCCTAGTCGCTATGACTTGGTTTCGGTTTTTCTGAATAGAACTATCACTGTGAAAGTCCTAGCGACTGGTGAAAGTCTCATCAATAGCATATGGCTATTGGGGTAATCACAAGGGCATTGGTATGATGTCCCAGCAACAATGGAAGGTCTCGGCGACAGTGCTTGGGGTCTTCGCGGTGACTCAAAAGACTTCGGTGTGAAGTCTTGGCGACTTGGAGGAGTCTCGCCGATAGTCTTCGGTATGACATGTTCGCTCGATGAAAGGTCTTGGTGAAGGTAAAATGTCTTACTTACTTGGTAAGACATGGGTACTCGATGTGAGGTCTCGGAAAAAGACAAAAGTCTTGCTAACTTGGTAAGACATGTTTGCTCGGAGTGAAGTCTTGGCGAAAGATGAATGTCTTGCCGACTGTCAGGTGCTTTAGTGAAACTTGAGGAGACTCAGTGAAACCTCTTGGCGAATGGAAAAAGTCTTGCCAATGGAAAAGTTGAAATCAATGTGACTTGTGAGCATCGGTATGAGTCTTGCCGATGAGAAATCTCTTGCCGATAGCAATGCGATGGATGTTAGAGGTTTCAGTATGACTTTGGAACCTCCTTATGATCTCCTGGCGAAAGCAATAAGTCTCGCCGACTGGTGGATGCTTCAGAACAACATGAAGACTTAGTGAGAGGTCTTGGTGAGAGCGGAATGTCTGGCCGACAGAAGACTTCAGGGTAACTTGAAGGCTCGGTATGATGTCTTGGTGAAAGACGTTAGTCTTGCCGACTACACTTCAGAATGACCTTTGAACATCGGTATGAAGTCTCATCGAATGGCGATTGTCTCATCGATGAGAATGCTGAGGTCGATGTGACTTGAAGACTTCAGTGTAATGTCTGGGCGAAGAGCGATAGTCTTGTCGACTGATGAACTCTTTGGAATACCTTGTGATCTTTTGTGTGAGGTCTTCGCGACATGGCAAAGTCTTAGCGATAGCTCTCTGGACTCGATGTAACATCTTGCCGATAGTGAAGACTCTTGGCGATAATGACGATATGGGCTCTGTGGCATCGGGGAGACACGGTTAGTGTCTCACCGACATGCGAATATTGTCTGAATGCTTTTGACCGTTTGGATGACTGTCCTACGTGGTGTGACCTGGACGTATTATCTTCTATGCAAGGAAGTGGAAACATCTACGATGCTGAGCTAGATGATTCGGCAGTTGTGATCTGACAGTTGGAAACAAACCGATTCACAGAGGCTGGAAGATGAGAACGAATGTATAAACGTATGCATTGGACGTTCTGAAGATACGTCAGAGAGAGCTAGGAAGTTGAAGAGCTGATGAGAGGTGAAGGCCAAGAGGCTGGCTGGATGGCTGGGGAGCTTAAGGCCGGAATAGAGGAGAAGAGAGAGCTCTTGATCATGAATCATGTTTAACTTCTCTTATGTTGTTTTGCACTGTATATGTGATGGTATTGTAACAGTGCGAAGATTGTTTAGTTTGAGAGGGTGATCAGAAACTATACAGGGAGATCTGTTGCTACCAATTGTATCCAGAATGAACAAGATGTAATATATGAAAGGCTAAGATCCTGAAACTGTATTGTAACTTTTTGTTGTTGAATAATACAATGGCTCGAACTTTGGAGAGTGGGGTTTTTTACCCGAAAGGGTTTTCCCTATGTAAAATCTTAGTGTTTTGTTTTCTGTAGTATCTTTCTGCTGTGTTGTTGCTTGTTGTTGAATTTACATGTGTTTTTCTCAGAAAGATCAATGTGGGAAATAAACTATGTTTGTTTCCGCTTTAGGACATAGTTGCATGTGTCTTTGAGGCAACCTGATCGAAATTAAAGTTACCAAAGGCACTACTATTTGGTGTTTCATTGGATGCACTCCATTGATCTCCTTACAAGTGGTATCATATCCTTCTTCTAGTTGTTGGTTCTGGGTATTTCTCCTGTGAAGATTTCTTTACTTGATAGGCTGGAAGAGATCTAGAGGAATGGACTGATGTATTGATCCTTTGATGAGTGGAAGCCTTGTGTTATTCTGAGACAACATGTAGCTTGAAGGATGGTCAAGATGGAAAAGGGAGTTGATCATGTTGTGATCTGTGTCTCCTGGCTGGTAGCAGTTTAACCTTGAAGTATGAGGTGGATTTCTTTGCTCTGTGGTTGTGTAGTAGTAAAGCTTTCATATTGGGTGTCTGTGTGTCAGGCTCCTTGGTGATATGGAGAAGCCTAGGTTGTTTCTTAGCCATGGAAGAGAGTGCTTATGCTAGGTGGTGGTTCCTGGTGTTGGAAGGCACTATTTCCTGTTAACCTTGAATGCTTAAAGGCTATGGAGTTAATCATTAGATGATTTGCAAGCTTCTAAAATAGCCTTTCTCTCTTTCTCGGATGCATGTACATGTTGGTGGTTTTAGAGTTGGTCTAAAAGGGACCTGGATTCTCCTGAACTATTGTTTTCCTTTCTAAGGATGATTTGTACTTGCATGGCTCTGTGATTTTGTAGGTTTTATATGGTTAACCAAAACTTGTGGTTTTGTGGAGTTGTTGTTGAGCTATTTTCTAGACCCTGACTTTTGGGGTGGTGTTGGATGAGATAGTTGCAGTTCTACATGCATGCTTGGTGCATGGTTTGAGGAGGCATTTTTTCTTCTCTGCATGGGAGTGTTGGTACGTGATTTTTCACTCAGCATTCTTGTGGTAGTGCATGTGGGTTCCTTGATTATGGTGCTCGTTGTGGACATGATTGGAAAATCAGATTTGGCATGATTTGGTGTTTGAGTCATGTTGTCTATGTGGTTATTCTCTTTGAGATCTCAGTTTTGCATTTCCAATGCGATGATGGGTTTGCATGTTTCTATTGAATGGATCTATGGGTTGTGAAATGTTGCGGGCTGTCTTTACCTACATGGTTGCTATGAGACAACTCAGAAGTGGACTGTCTATATCCATGAGGTTGATTCATTGTTGGTGCAGACTTGTTAGTTGGCCTTGTCGTTGGTCACTTGTGCATTGGTGTGGTGTTTTGAGATGAGAGGATGGATAATATTGAGTACCTGAATAGTCAATTATGGGAACCTATAGTAGATGGTCATGATGCTTGGAGAGCTCAGGTGTCACGTTTCAGTGGGAGCTCTAGCAGTGACTATGGATTCATCACGTGGTGGTGAATGGTCTTCTTTAGTGGTGCAGATGTTTCTTGGGAGAACTCTTTGATCATGTTGCTGCAGAAGGTTTCTTTCATATTTGCATGGACATCATTTGAAGATGTGCAACATCTTGGATCCATGGAGGATGCTTGGAGTCTTTGGCTAAGGTGTTGGTGGTGCTTGACAGATGATATTGGTTTTTTGAGTCTATTTGTTGTATGTCATGGTATGGTGCACTGGAGTTTTTGGCATTGTGAATTGTACTTAAGACAATGGAGAAGTCACTTGAAGCATGGTATCTCCTTAGGAGATGTATAGATCATGGTGTCATGATAAGTTCCTGATTCAGCTGATTGGAGCTTTGACAGTGGTCTAAAAGTCTGAGAAGGCTACACCTTGGTTGAACGTGAAGTTCAACAGAGACCAATGAGGAGATTGCTCTTTGATTATTCACGACGGCATGAATATCTTGAAGGAGCATTCTTGTTCCCACTCTTGGTCTACTTGGCAGTTTATCTGAGAGGTATTTGGCTCATTATATCTTTCAGATGTATTTTTTGATATGGATCTTGAATTGTTGTTTAATGGTTCTGGAGGATTCATAGTGGAAGATGTACAGTTATTTTATCTCCTTGAGCTTTTGTGTTATGTCATTTACTGATGAGAATTGGTAGGAGATAATGTATGGGCTGATTTCCTGAAATGGGAAATGAATTAGCTTGATCTTCTTTGAGAGGCTTACATCCATGTTTTTTAAAGATGGTTTAATCTTGGTGATTGAATGGATAGATGTTGTTAAGGATTTTCTTTTGGGATGTGAAGAAGATCATTCTTGACACAGTTGGTTGTTAGAAGTGTATGTAGGAGGATGCTCTATAGGAAGATGATGTGCAAAGTTTCTCTCTGTGGCTGTGAAGGCTTGTGGTGAGAGAAATGTTTCTTGTGGTAGGTTGTTGCAGGTTGTGCATATCATTGTGGATTTTTCCTTGGTACTATAGGGTTACATTTTCTATGTGCTGGTATTGGTAGACTTGCGATGCCTTTGATCTTTTAGATCTAAATTACTCAGGCAGTGGGAGTTCTTGTATGTGTCTTGTCTTCTTTGACTGGTTGACACTTGGAGCTTGTATCTGCTATTAATGAGTTGGTTATGGATTGGCAGAAGTTTACTAATGGTGATACATATGAGGTATGTGAGATTGGATGGAATAGCATGAGCTATGGGTGCTAGTTCCAGTCGCATGGGTTATTAGTTGGATGGAAGCAGTCAGTCTGATTGGTGTTCTAACTAATGTTTAGTTTCATGTTTTTGGATAAGACTTCATGGTTGTGTTATGATTGAAGCTTTGAAGTTGATATTGCTTCTGTATACCGTTTGAACACAGTGAAGTGGTAGCAGTATCTTGTTGATGATATCACTGGGATCTTTTGCTTGTGTTCATTGGAATGGTGCTTATACACCTTGGATTTGTATCCTTCTTCCACAAGTGGCATGTTGGAAGATGACAGGATTGTTGCCTAAATGGTGAACATCTTGGATGTTGGAGCATAATTCTTGATGGAGCATGAGAGCATGATGAAATCTATGTGGTTGCTTGGGAGGCTGTGATCGGTTGAATTTCGGTTGCTTTGTTGGACATTGAGTTGCAGTTGGATGCCTGGCCTTTGTTGTAGATTGTCTAGTGGACTGTTATCTGTGGAATCATGTTGATTGGGTGCCTTGAGTATTGCGGGGTTTGAACTGGTGGAGCTAGTGTGATCCTAGTTCCTGATTGCTTTGGAGGTGCCTATGTGATCTTTGTCAAGTCGTAGATTGTTGGAATTGTGTGCCTTAATCATCATAGGCTGTAACCTCTAAGAGAGCCAAGTCAGTGTGGCATATGTTGTGTCTGGCTGACTACTAGCTGTTCTGAATCTTGTTGAAATGCCCTAGTCGCTGTGACTTGGTTTCGGTCTTTCCGAATAGAACTATCATTGTGACAAGAAGCATTTGCTGTGACCTTTTGTCAAGTGGAAACCTCTGGCCGATAGTATGCTCTTATCGGGTGTCGGGGAAACACAAGGGTTTCAAGGAGAAGTCCCAGCGACTGGTGAAAGTCTCACCGATAGCATATGGCTATCGGGGTAATCACAAGGGCATTGGTATGATGTCCCAGCAACAATGGAAGGTCTCCATGATAGTGCTTGGGGTCTTCGCGGTGACTCAAAAGACTTCGGTGTGAAGTCTTGGCAACTTGGAGGAGTCTCGCCGATAGTCTTCGGTATGACATGTTCACTCGGTCAAAGGTCTTGGCGAAGGTCAAATGTCTTACCGACTTGGTAAGACATGGGTGCTCGATGTGAGGTCTCAGTGAAAGACAAAAGTCTTGCCAACTCGGTAAGACATGTTTGCTCGGAGTGAAGTCTTCGCGAAAGATGAATGTCTTGCCAACTATCAGGTGCTTCGGTGAAACTTGAGGAGACTCGGCGAAACCTCTTGGTGAATGGAAAAAGTCTTTCCAATGGAAAAGTTGAAATTGATGTGACTTGTGAGCATCGGTATGAGTCTTGCCGATGAGAAATCTCTTGCTGATAGCAATGCAATGGACGTCAGAGGTTTTAGTATGACTTTGGAACCTTGGTATGATCTCTTGGCGAAAGCGATAAGTCTCACCGACTGGTGGATGCTTCGGAACAACATGAAGACTCAGTGAGAGGTCTTGGCGAGAGAAAAATGTCTGGCCGATAGAAGACTTCGGGGTAACTTGAAGGCTCGGTATGATGTCTTGGCAAAAGACGTTAGTCTTGCCGACTACACTTCAGAATGACCTTTGAGCATCGGTATGAAGTCTCATCAAATGGCGATTGTCTCGCCAATGAGAATGCTAAGGTCGATGTGACTTGAAGACTTCGGTGTAATGTCTAGGCAAAGAGCGATAGTCTTGCTAACTGATGAACTCTTTGGAATACCTTGTGATCTTCAGTGTGAGGTCTTCGTGACATGGTGAAGTCTTAGCAATAGCTCTCTGGACTCGATGTAATGTCTTTTCGATAGTGAAGACTCTTGGCGATAATGATGATATGGGTTTTGTGGCATCAGGGAGACACGGTTAGTGTCTCACCAACATGCGAATATTGTCTGAATGCTTTTGACCATTTGGATGACTGTCCTATGTGGTGTGACCTGGACATATTATATTCTATGCAAGGAAGTGGAAACATCTACGATGTTGAGCTAGATGATTCGACAGTTGTGATCTGACGGTTGGAAACAAACTGATTCACAGAGGCTAGAAGATGAAAATGAATATATAAACATATGCATTAGATGTTTTGAAGAGCTGATGAGAGGTGAAGGCCGAGAGGCTGGCTGGATGGCCGAGGGCCTTGAAGCCGGAATAGAGGAGAAGAGAGAGCTCCTGATCATGAATCATGTTTGACTTCTCTTATGTTGATCTGCACTGTATATGTGATGGTATTGTAATAGTGCAAAGATTGTTTAGTTTGAGAGGGAGATCAGAAACTATACAGGGAGATCTATTGCTACTAGTTGTATCCAGAATGAACAAGATGTAATCTCTGAAAGGCTAAGAGCCTAAAACTATATTGTCACTTTTTGTTGCTGAATAATACAATGGTTCAAACTTTGGAGAGTAGGTTTTTTTACACGAAAGGGTTTTCCCCATGTAAAATCTTAGTGTTCTATTTTTTGTAGTATCTTTCATCTGTGTTGTTGCTTGCTATTGAATTTACATGTGTTTTTCTCAGAAGGATCAATGTGGGAAATAAACTGTGCCTGTTTCTGCTTTAGGACATAGTTGCATGTGTCTTTGAGGCAACATGATCGAAATTAAAGTTACCAAAGGCACTACTGTTTGGTGTTTCATTAGATGCGCTCCATTGTTTTCCTTATAGTGCTTTGGGTAATTATTGTTGGAATATCATGCCATTTGGTCTTAAGAACACTGGAGCAACATATTAAAGAGCTATGACCATATTTTTTCATGACTACATTCATACCTTCATGGAGGACTATGTTGATGACTTGTTAGAAAAATAATTGTCAAGGGATAGTCACTTAACAGTATTGGATAGTATTTTCAAATGATTAGAAGAGTATAGTGTGATATTGAATCCAAAAAAGTGTCTTTGGGGTGCAATCCGAAAAATTATTAGGATACATCATCTCTTGTAGAGGTATTAAGGTTGATCGCGAAAAAGTGAAATCCATCATGGATATGTCCCCGCTAACAAATATAAGTCAACTACATACCCTACAAGGAAGGTTGTACATTCTATTTGAAGGTGCATAGCTTCGTTAGTAGATAAATGTCAACCATTTCAGCATTTTCTTCATAAGGGATTCCCCTTCATATGGACCGATCACTATCAAGAAGTGTTCCAACAAACCAAGGACTATTTTCTATCTACTCTGGTTCTTATTCCTCCTATCGATGGTAGATACCTAATACTATACATATTAGCAACCTCATCAACATTGGAGACCTTGTTAGCACAAAATAATAATGATGGAAAAAAACAAGCTATCTATTAAATCAGTTGCACACTTGTGGGGTATGAGCTTAATTACAATCCTATTGAATGACCATGCCTTGTAGTTGTCTTTGCCACTCATTATCTTCAACACTACATGTTGAATCATTAAACAAAATTGGTTGTAAAGATAGATCCCTTGAATTACCTAGTCAATAAAGAAACCCTAACAAGATGTTTAGTAAAGTGGGTAATGATCTTGAGTAAATTTGATAGAATATTTTGATCAAAAAGAAATATAAGGACAAGTGATAGTTGATCAACTTGCAGATGCCCCAATAGTAGTAGATCATCAATTAATATCTAATTTTTCTGATGATTCCATCTTCACAATAGAAACCTCTACAACATGGAAGCTATACTTTGATGGATGTTACACACATCATGGTTCAGGAGTGGGTATCCTCTTTGTCACACCACAAGGGGACTCAATACCTAATTCATATAGAATGTCATTTCTCTATAGGTCAATAACATGGCTAAGTATGAAGGTTTGCTAATGGGACTCTAAATTACTATCAAATGGAAAATCAAGAATCTTCAAGTCTATAGTGACTCCTTATTGGTTATCCATTAGGTTAATGATGATTATGACACAAAATATGAAAAGCTTACACCCTATAAGAGGATGGTTCATAGTTTCACGTAGTACTTCAATGTCATTATATTTGAGTTGATTCCAAGGATTCAAAACAAATCAAATGATGCAATGGGCATCATAGGATCTCTCTTGGATATACCTAACAATGTGCTACAATATGAGTTCTTCGTGGAACAACTCTTGGTCCCTACATTTGATTTCCCCAAATCCAAGCTCATGTGTGAAATTCTTGGTCCTAACTCTCCTTCATAAAAAAGACTTTTAAAATTACCTATATGACCAAATTATCCCTCTTGACTTGTTGTCTAACCAATGCAAAACCTTTATTCAACAAGAATCTAAATATGTCATCATCAATGATACCGGGTAAATGCAAGAAGATGAGTCCAAAAAACATGGAAGTTTTTTCCTTAGACAAAAATCCAATATCAGCTTCAAGAAAATGGGATCCTGTTTAGGTTCGGGGTCCCCAGCCGAAAACATGATCCCGTTTTCCAAAAACGGGTTGTTTTAAAAAGGACCGTTAATACGTAGGATCCCATTTCCTAAAAAATGGAATCCCATTTTTTAATAGTGATCTTATTTTTTAACAAACCATTTTAAAATAGGCCATTAAAAAATGGGATCCCAGGTAGTAAAAAATTGGGATCCCATTTTTTAATGCAAGATCCCAGTTTTTAATGGCCCGTTTTAAAACGGGGTCCTATATTTTACCATTTTTTTAACAGCCTGTTTCATAAAAAATATTTTTCTATACTTTTAAGAAATGGGATCCCGTTTTAGAGAACATGATCATGTTTTCAAAATGGGATCCTATTTCATTTAAGTATAATTTTTTTATATTTTTATGAATCAGGATCCTATTTTTAAATTTTTAATTTTTTGGTCAGGTTTTTGCTTTGTTTTTCAGCTTGGGAAAAGGCTTGGGGACCTAAACCTAAGCTTAGGACCTGATTTGACCTGCAAGTTGAAGGTCCTGACAATGTCACAAGGAAATAGTGACTTTGGACATATGTTTGAAGACTTTTTTTACAATTTTTTTTTATGAAAGTAAAACCCATTATAGATGAGACAATGCAAATTCCAAATATGTAATTTTTTTTACAATTGGATTATTTTTCTATTTTTCAATTAATTTCTTATGAAACTGGTCCATAAACTTGAAATATCAGGGTTTTTACTATTTTAATAACTTTTTATTAAAATATTTTTTGTCAAACAAATTGCACAAAAATGTACTTCAACAATTCTTTTTAGTTTAAAAACAATAAAAAAATGATAAGTTTAGGTAATCTTATGCATGACATACATGATTTTTCAAAACAACAAATATGGCTAATAAAAATTTAACAAAAAAAATAATTCAATAAAAATTTACAAAAAAATATTGAAAACTTGCTTCAATGAGTTACAAATATTTTCCAAAAAGGATTTAGAAAAATACAATTATTTAGGTCAAAATATGGATGATGTACATGTACATGGTATGGTAAAAAAAAGTGACTTTTAAACAATAGTTTTTAGAAGCACCTATTGAAAATCAATTTGTAGCATCTGGGTATTGAAATAAATTACATATTTGGAAACTAGACTCCGAGTACTACATTTTATGATTAGTGAATTTTTCCAAGATTTCATCTCTACGTGCTTCAAATTTTAAGGTCAAATGTGTCAAATTCTGAAAATTGGGGTAATCACTTCCACTTTTTGGCCAAAAAGTGGACTCAACTTCTTCCACACACCCTACCCTTTATCGTTGCAACCTAGATAGTACCCTCCTTAGATGTCTCGATTCAGAGGAAGTATAAATGGCTTTACATGAGATACACGATGGTATAAATGGAGCTCACTCTGCTAGCCCTACCCTAGCCAGAAATTTCATGTGAATGGCATACTATGGGCCTACTATGGAACGTGATGCCTATCACTTTGTTAAGAAATATCCTCAATGTTAGAACATGGAGATCTTGTGTATGCACTTTCCCAAGACCATCCAATAATGTCACCATGGCCAAATTCTCTTAATGAGGATTCGACCTCATGGGAAAGATCCATCCTACTTCCACCAATGGTCATAAATTTATCATCACTGCAACTAAGTATTTCACAAAATGGATCAAATCCATTCTAATGACCTACATTACCAAAAATAAAATATCCAAGTTCATCCTTAATTACATCATATGTCAGTATGGTGTTCCCCAGTACATCATTGCATATAATGGTCATCCTTTCAAAACTTAGGATGTTTGTGAACTATGCAAGAGATTCCATATCCATCAACATTTCACCACTCCATACTACCCTCAAGTTAATGGTCAAGTTGAGTCTTCTGATAGAACTATCCTAAAAATCCTAAAGAAGATTGTCAATGATGTTTGTTATGGCTGGCACATCCAACTTAACCCCACCTTATGAGCCTATCGTACTAGCATTTGAAATCCTATAGGAGGCACTCCATATTCCCTCATCTTTAGATCTGAAGCCATTCTTCCCATTGAGGTTGAGTTACCACCCTTGAGAGTATCTATGCAACATTTTATTGATGATGAGGATTATCGTGTATCCCATTTGTATGAGTTAGAGTTACTAGATGAGAAGAGACCAAATGCATTGATCCTCTTACAAGCATATCATAATTGTCTCTTCCATACCTACAAAAAAATATTCTAAGTTAGGAATTTTGATATTGGTGATTTGTGTCCTAAAAGAGAATCTGAAGAATCAAAAGGATCAAGAGAAACCCAAAAATTTTGAGCCTAACTAGTTGAGCCCTTAAATCATAACTACAACATATAGATTAGGTGCTTATCAACTTGCTACTCTTGAAGGTGAACTATTACCAGATCTTATCAACAACATGCACCTTCAAATGTACTATACCTAGCTTTCAGAGAATCCCATAAAAAAAAAAAAGTTGTCACCCTGATGAAAACTTGGAAAATAGGTGTCTTGCTGACATAAGAAAACTAATAATAAGCAAATAGGAAAATAAAAATAAAAATAGTAAAGAGAAATAATTTTTCCAATAGTGAAAACCACTTCAGTGGTGCTTTGGATAAGTACCATGGTGAAAACCTGGCAAACATGCACCATGTGTAGTCAATATTTTCTCCATCGTCTACTATCATTCTATTTGATCTTCTACTTCATTCCATGATCCTTCACACATATCCTGATCCATAATAAGATTGAGCTTTTCCCATTCATTCATATTAAAGCTTAGTTATCCTTCTCATGGCATGTTAATCATTTATGTTAGCATCCTTCTTCCTTTCATATCCATCCATAATAAACTTCACTCATCCATTTCATCCATAAAAAGCTAGTCCTATACCCAACTAGGGGAATTTCCTGGACTTATGTCTCACGAGGGATCCTAAATGTGGATCAACATCAAAATCCAAAAAAAAATAGAAAACATCAAAACTCAAAAAATAGAGTCTACGTTAGTCCAAGTAGTCGAACTACATTGCCTCAGTGACTTCACATAGGCAAGGCCATCATTGATGAGCCCTCAAGGCTTAGGTCAATCCCTTAGGTTTTGTCATAAGAAATTATTAGTACATCCATATCCACATGTTCATAATAAACTATCCATGGTTAGAGTCAGCCGAACTACATTTCCTCTATGACTTCATGTAGGAAAGGCTATCATCAATGAGCCCCTAAGCCATTAGGTCAGTCCCTTAGGGTTTTTCATAACAAGAAAACCATCCATCATGATCCACATCTCATAATAACGTGTCTCTTGCTAAGGTTAACAATTTGATCAGACACAAATAGAAAAATCATCAAACAAAAAACTAAGCTTAACAAATCTCAAAATAACAGACGAACTATCCAAATATCCCTCAAACATCATAGATCAACTAATTAAAGATAGGTAAACATCAAACATCAAATAACAAACATCAATGATCCTTATCAATCCTATCATCTTGTCTTATGCAGTAGGTAGCATTGTCGAGCTCCCTAGGCTTATATGACATGCTTCATGTCTAAAACCAAAATGTTTCCATCAACCTTTAGCTCATATAGGATGTTGCATCACTGGGATCCTTGGGCTTATACAACATGCTTCCTTTTCTAAAACTAGACATTATCATTATCCAAAATCTGATCATACAATTTGGAAAAAGATCTAAATGGCTATTGACTTGTTGTTCTAGTTAGTCTTATCTTTTTATTTGATTTATCTTTGGTCATGTTACTATGTACCTCAAGGATGTCATAAAATGATTTAGAGGAGCGATGATGGATCACGACCTTTTTCTCTTTGATTTATGTTTGAGGTTTGTCTTGGCAATATGACTAGGGTAACTTAGTTCCTTGTGTGTGCTTGAGTTTCCATTTGGCATAATCAAAACATCATATGCAAGCAAGCACACTGGGGCAAGTTTTGAGCTAAATTTTTCTGGTTATTCTTTGATACAACATGTTCTATCAAAGAGGGGCAAAATGTCGACATTGAAAATTGTCTTGAGCCTACAAGCAACATTTTATCACTAATTCGCCTTCTTCCATACATAATTAAATAATTATTTAATTATTCTCAATGTCATTTTCTTCTATTAATTAAATAATTCTTAATTATTTAATTAATTCACTTTGCCGTATTCCTCTCTTGATTAATTTAAACAAATATCAATTTTATTTAAATTACGTCACTAATTTATCTTTTTCTTCCCATAAATTAAATAAATTTTATTTATTTAATTATTTATTTCCATCTTCCTCTATAACCAAATAATTATTTTAATTATTTAATTATTCATTAGCATTTTCTCTCCATGATTAAATAAATTCTTATTTATTTAATTATTTGGCATTCCCTCCATCTTTTATTAACTATTAAAATAATTATTTAATATTTTAACACACCATCCTTCTTCTATAATTAAATAATTATTTTTAATTATTTAATTATTCATTTTCCCTCCTTTAAATTAAATAATTGCTATTATTATATAATTTTCCTATTTTTAGCTATACCCTAAATCTCACCTAATTTCTTGAGTTTTGGTCCCTCCTTCCCTATCCTTGACTCAATTAAAACCTCATCCATTGATCATCATACCTCATTATTCAATCCTCACCCTTCATTTGAATTGGTATTTTTATAAAAGCAATCCATCACCTTCATCCCAAGACTAAAACCACAATCTTTGAAATTTTGCTATCTTGAGATCTAGCCATCTTGCATCAACATCAAGCTCATCATACAAGTTGCATACTACATATTTGATAACAAACAAAGCAAAATGGAGAAGAGCAATGGAAATGAATCAACTATGGCATAGAGATTGAGTATTATTGTTTCATTATTTAGATTTCTATTGTCATTTGTGCTTCATTATTGGATTAGGGTCTTCATAGCTTGAATTAGATAGTTTTGTCGTTGCTATAATTGATTCATGCTTATTCCCTAAATTTTAAACCCTATCTATACAATACTAATAGGAGTTAGAGAGGATATCATGAGTTAGATCTCAAGTATATTCATGCTTTATTATATTTCACATGGAGTCCATGTGAAATATACTAAAGAATGAATATACTTGAGATCTAACTCCCAACATTCCTAAAATCAAGAGACCTCTTCAATCTACATGAACTAGGACAATTTGAATCACTCTATACAAGAGAAAGAAACTTGAAACCAAATTTAAAATGATTTAATTTATAATTTAATTTATAAAATCATAAAAAATATTGTATGAGGCTACTCATCTCCTCTGATGTCCTTCTCTGCATGTGTTGTTGATTAGTGGAAAAATAGTGCTCTATGGTTTAGGACATAGAACAACAAGTTTCTCCTAATATCATTCAAGGAAAACCCTAGAGATCTCAATCCAAGGATAAGAATGAGGGGAAGAGATCTGCAATAAGGGTGTCCTAGGGTATGATTTATGACTGAAAAGGGGTTCACCACCAAGCTAGGGATTGGAAAGACTAATGAAATGCAAGACCTAATGTATAAACTTAATGATATGCAATGCTTCACTAAATGACCTAGAAAATAGTGTAAATATTAACAACATACTGGGAAAATAGAGAAGTACACCTAGAAACCTAAAGGAGCTCATAATCAATTTTGAAATGCTAAAAATGCTACTTTTAGGGGACACTGGGACTCATACTCCACTCTTAGCGTATTAGTCCCAATCTAGGGTTTTTGGGTTGGAACAAGTTTCTAGCAGTGCAAACTCAAAATCTTCAAAAATTTGGAAATTTTCCTGTAGTGGAACTCATACGCCACTTTAGGTGTATCACCCCTGTTTTTATTTTTCATAAATTCAAAGTCCAAATCTACTCTCCAATCTCTACTCTTCCTTCCTAATTTGATTTCTGGATCTGAACCTCTAAAGAGACCTTCCTTAGGCTGAAGGTAGAGTGATAATGGATGATGGAATCACTTAGGAAACAAGTCATTAGGCTTGGCTTGATGGTTAGTTGCATCTCCCCAACCTAGAATCTATCATGATTCACCATAGGCAACCATAATCAACCCTTGACAATGCTAGATCCTTGATGAAAGTGAGCTTGAAGACTTGCAAAAACATAATAATGTTGTTCCAAGGCTTCAACTTTGTTGATTATTTTCTCTTGAATGCTCTTGTGAAGAATTCTCGAATGCTTGTTGATGCTTAGATCTTGAAATTGCTCTTCTAGAATTGAAAATAATGACGTATAAGCTTGCTTATATAGGAAATACACCTAATTTACCATTATTTAGATCTAAAAAGATGAAATCAACCAAAAAAATGAATTAAAAACATGAATTTTCTGCTCAAACCCTAAAGGGTCCCAAATGGGACCCATACAACACTCCTAGTGTATGGGTCCCACCTAGGGGGACTCATATGCCAGAAGTAGCATATGAGTCCCACCCTAGTTTTTGGGGTGGATTGTTAGAAATTTTAATGTTTTTGATGATTTTATCAAGATTTTGGTCGAAATAAGCTTCGAGATCTGAAATAAAGGGTCTTAGGGGCCTATTAATGATGAATTAAAGAGGTATTTAATGCAAGGGTACTAAAATAGGTCCAAATTAAGTGTGAAATTGTACCATCTCTAAGAGCGTACAATTTTCTACACTACATCTAGCCCCCACTTTAGTGCTCATATGACTCTATGTGCATATGTAAGATAAAGGAATCCAAACAATGAACTTCATTTCAGAAAAGGATACTCATAATGCAAGAGAATGAAGCCCCCACTATAGCTATCTACAAAACCACAATGTTAGGAACCGCATTCTGCAACATGAATTTATTAGTCATTCAAAAATCCTCTTATCTAACTTCTTCTAGAGATCAAATTAACGGGTAGATGTATGCCCCCCTTGATCCTGCTTGCTTTATGGAGGTGGAATCAAGGTAGTAGTCTAGCTGTATCAAAATAGATAAGTCGTATCATAGGGTATTTCCATGTACCATTACACATAGTGATAGACATTTGATGAGAATAGGAGCAAAAGCATAATTTCAATGCAATAGATGGCGTCAATAACAAAGGTCGCTAGCCCTCAGTATGCTAGTTGGGTATGTGCAGGATCATCATGGAAAAAATAGGCCCTTAAGTGGCGAAAAAATTAGAAAAATCAAAGTTAGGCAACTTGATGTAAAAATTTGAATAAGTTATCTATATTATTTCGAAAATATGTAAGAATAGAATCTATAGAAAATTGAATGTAGTTTCTAAACTACTAGGTTTATTTAAAAAAAAAAAACTATTTGGTGAAAATTTGAAATTTCAATGCAATATATCACTTAAATTTTAGGGAAAAAAAAAAAGTAGGTGTTTTTCTAACCACCCTAACCACAATAAAATGATAATATTCTTTTATAAGATTTTAGATATAAGTAGAGGACTCATGTCTCGATGTGATGCATATTTTTTTGTAATTTTTTTCCAAGTAAATAATTAAATATTATTTTTTTATTACAACTTTTAAAAAATATAGAAACATGTATGTCTGACCACCTTAACTTGGTCAAAACTTTATGAAATTCATTTTTTATTTATTTAATCCTATAGTATATGAAGCATAGAATGTGACCCACATTTTAGATTCAAATACTATGATACCGTTTGAAAGCTATAGATGTTTTTCAATCAACCTATCAATTAGGACTTTAGTCGTAATTCAAATAGAAAATGAATAATAATTATTTATTAAATTCAAAGTAAAGCATAATTTATATTGGTGGAAAGTTGAGAATCTCCTTTAAAAACCTTTTTCGTTTCATCAATTTTGGGTAAAAAAAATTCGTCAGCCACATTCCCTACACATTACGGTCTATCATATTGCCACTTTTTGGCCCATCATGATCCTGCACATACCTAGTTTGAATGAAAGGCACTTTTAACCCTAATAAAGTAAACAAACCTAATTTTAACATATATAAGAGCAAAAAGTGAAGTAATTTGTAATAATTTTGTCTTTTATCTTCTTGCATCTTGACTTTGTTGGAGAGTGATTTGAAGATGTCGAGTTGATGATAGTACATACCTTCGAGACTTGAGGTCCTATAGGAGGAGGTAGCTCAAGGCAAGTTGCAACATCAGGTGAGTTGATTTTTTTGTTCCTTAGCTTTGATTTTACACATTTAATTTATATTTTATGCATTTCTAGGTTCATTTAGGACCCTGGAAGAAAAGTTCACACAATGTCCCTTTTTTTCACAAAGTGTCCCATTTTCTCACAGTGTCCTCTTTTGTTGCAAAGTGCCCCACTTTTTTGCAAAGTATCTCATTTCTTCTCAAAGTGTCCCAAAATGGAAATAAAGTGTCTAGGACCCTTATAAAAGTAGACTAGAACAACTTTATCACACTTTTTTATTATTGATGTGTAAATTTCAGATTTTAGAGTGCTTATAAGACATATTTTTGTTGTTTTGTTAGACTCCACCTCGGTCATGACAACATCTCAATGGAAAAAAAATTATGTCGTATCCAAGACCTAGTTTTGAAATTGTCACAAGTAGACACATAGATCTTATAGACTATTGGCACCTATTGGGAATACCTCGTTCCTCCCATGAGGTACCATGACACCATGTTGATGGTGTTAGCTGAGAGATGGGATGTTGATACCTGTACATTTTTCCTACCTACAAGCAAGATGATGATCACCCTAGAGGATTTTCATTGCATCCTTTGGGTTCCTATCCATGGTGAGACTATGCACTTTGTAGGGGATCGATCATATGCATAGATGTGAGCTGATGTGGGATATTTCTTGGGAGGACCTATTCGAGAGGAGATTGTAGGGACACACATTGAGTTATCATGGATACTCTATGCATGATCTTCACTCTTGAGATAGATTATGATTTTTACAGTAGCACTAGTACTTTTCCCTGATCGTCGGAGAGCACACCTAGATGGAGGCATAGTATACATGATCAGATAGATTGAGCACCACTGGACATTGTACGCTTGGGGTCAAAGAATCCTTGCACATTTATATTATGATCTCAAGAGGTTTTCATATCGTGAGTTGGATAGTATGGTGCATTGTACACTTCTCCAGGTGTGGTGTCTACAGCATATCACATGCACCAAATTAACAGTATTCCCTTTAGTATCCACCATCGGATACCCCCATGCATTTAGTTATCCATTGAGATGGGAACGATAGTTTGAAGATATTGTATATTGGAGAGTCAAATTTGACCACCTGGATTAGGAGGAGATTGTGTGGAGACCATACAAGTTGATATGAGAGTGGCCGAATGAGACTCATCAACTGAGGAGGATTTAGAGGGAAATTTTTTTATAGGGCCAACACAATTTCATAGTAAAACCATTCTACCACGATCATGTCATGTGGTAGCTCAGGTAGATATAGGTAGCACCAATAGCACGACCCTTTTACATGCAACCAGTGTAGAGTGCCCAAAGGCCAAGAGACACTAGACAATTCACCTCTAATGATGTCATCTCTAGTGACCCTTATGATGATGACCATGATATGCCCCTAGTCTCTAATGCTGATGATGTTGATACTAAAAATACATATGAGGAGTGGTGGAAAATAACATGGCCAAATCTAGTGTTCCCCATGGATAATCCAATAGGCTATGTAGGACCACTCCCAGATCAGAGGGATGAGGAGGAGGATACAATTGAGGATACATGGCTTAGGGTTGCCAACCTATTCAAAGATGAGATAGATGAGGACTATGAAGAGGATGCAGACCCAAATTATGAGGGAGAGGAGGAAGTCAAGGAGGAGGAGGAGGAGGAGGAGGAGGAGGAGCAGATGAGTGATGGTAGTGATGCGATAGACGAGGGTCTGATTTCCCATGAGTGGGGAGATCCATCTCCCATTCGTGTTACCAGATCATAGTCGAAAGTCGTGGCACACACCAACATTCACAAGCATAGAGAAGTTAGCACATCCTCTATGCCTCTTGTACAAGATGAGGTTGTCTTTACATTGCCGGTTGGAGACCTAGGTGATGACATTTTATTTATAATTATGCTTACACTTTCCTGATTATGCTTTTAATTTACGCACACACACATATATATATATCATGATGTCTATTGATTATGTTTATGATATCTATCTTGCAGGTTTCGTGAGAGATTTATATGATCTCTACCAACAAGTAGCTACAGAGATAGTGCCCCCCATTCTTAGAGATGAGGCTATAGACTACATGCCCCCACCCATCATGGAGAAGGACCCGAAGTTGTTTGAGCCTTATGTCAAATTGAAAGTAGCGTACAAGGGTGGTACTAGGCATGCAGATTGAGCTGAGGCTTCCTATGAGGAAATTCAATCATCTCGAGGTCTAGTGGAGGTTGAGAGACTTCATGTAGAGGTAGCTAGGCTATAGGTAGAGAGGGATCACATAGAGCAAGAGCACCTAGAGGCTGTCGGGTGGGAGATTAGGACAATTGGACAAGCATAGGGCATACATTATGTGTTGGATTCTCTTATTATTTCATGATCACGATTGCATACCATCATCTCTTGATGGAATATCTCTAGACAGATGTGATCACCAAATCCCAAGTAATCCAACAATCACAAGCCATATTAGTATTGTATATATTGATGACATGTACTCAAATATTTGTGATATATATATATATATATGATTATATGATGCTTATGTGTTTTATGTTGAATGGAAATGTGATTTATCAAATAATCTTTGTAAAACTATTTAATAAATGTCTCCATGACTTACCATGCTTTATGTGATCTAACTAAAACTATTCCAATTTATTTTAGATGTGACATTGTGATTAAGTATGTTATGCTAAATTAAATGCACCTATGATTTAATTAAAGAAGATTAAATGCATATAAGGATCTAATCTAACACAACCCAAAAGATGGGCTTGAATAGTATGAAACCTAAAGTAACCACCTAAAAGTTAATTTAAATAATTACTTTAGTATTCAAGATATACAAGTAATTGTTTGTCAAGAATGAAGCAATGCAAGAGAATATAGAATGTCATCTACTAACTCTAACACCACTCTTTATCGTTCACACTATTCAAGAGGATTTAGACATAGTATTGGCACAGATGCATGACATTAATAGGCTCTTTAAGAGGTGTTTCATCCATTTTTGTTAATGTATATGCTCCAGACCCATAAATTTCATTAATTATATAAGGTCCTAACCAATTAGGGATGAATTTTCCTTTTTCAATTAGGGAAACATTGACGTTACATTGATTTTCAAATAACACCAAATCACCTTTAGTGAATACCTAGGGAATGGCATGATCATTGTAACTACATTACAATTTTCTAGAATAAGCTTGGAGATGCTCAAGAGCATTAATACGTTGTTCATCAAGCATTTCAAGCTAATGCAATTGTTGTTCTTTATAGGTTGTGTCATCAATAAGTCCTTGGAGAGAAATTCTTAATGAAGGGATCTCTAACTCCAAGGCCATTATTGCCTCAAAACCATAAACAAGGTTATAAGGATTATTCTCAGTTGATTTTCTTATACTAGTGTGATAATCACATAATGCATATGTCAACTATGTGTGCCAGTCCTTATTGTGCTTGTTTACTATTTTCCATAATATTTGCTCAAGGGTTCTATTAGTTGAATCAACTTGATTGTTAGATTGCAAGTAATAGGGTGTTGAGAAATGATGTTCTATGTTAAACATTTCTAAGAACTTCTTCACATCATTATTCTTAAATGGTGTCCCATTATCTGAAACAAATGCAGAAGGGAGTCCAAAGTGGGCGATGATGTTTTCCAATATAAAATGACATATTACATTGGTAGTTGTTGAATGAAGGGGAATAGTTTCCACCCACTTTGTGAAATAAATATGTTGCAGTAATTATAAAGGTATGTCCAGCGGAAGAGGGAGGTGGAAATTTTCTAATCAAACCCAGTCCCCATACTGAGAATTGCCAAATAGGAATTTGGGCACAAAGCTCAAAAGTTGGAGTGTGAATTAGATTACTATGTTCTTGACATTTTTGACATTTCTTAATGTATTCAAAGCAATATTTTTCCATATGTCTCCAGTAATACCCTATGCAGACAAGTTTTTGAACTAATGATCTTCCTCCAAAATGATATCCATAAGCACCTGCATGAGCTTCTTCAAGTGCTATGGGGATTTCAGATTGTTTAAGGAATCTAAGCAAAAGACCATCAAAGGATCTTTGATATAGCATGTCAGAAAGGATTATATATCTAGATGTGAGTTTACAAAGGTGATCTCAAGTGTTCTTAGTTCTCAACTCAAGAAAGGTACCTTCTTTTAAATAATTAAATATCAGTGTGTACCATTCACTAGAGCTTTCCATAGTTGTTGATAATACTTCTTCAGTTTTAGATTCTATTGATGCTTTCATAATTGTATGCATAATAAATTTGAAATATTTTGAAGGATCCTTAGGGGATATAAGAGAAGCCACACTTGCCATTGCATCTGCATGTTGATTATCCTTTCATGGGATGTTATCAATGGTAAAGGAATAAAACTTCTCTAATAAAGTCATTGCGAGATCCTTGTATTTCGATAAATTTCCATGCTTTGCTTGGTATGTTTTGTTTATTTCATTAATGACTAATTGTGAATCACCAAGTATCTTGTCTCAGGCCCCCAGAGTTAAAACAACATGTAATCCAACAATCAATGCTTCATACTCTATGGTGTTGTTCGTGCATAGGAAATTTAAGTGATAGGACAAGGGAATAGCCTTTCCTCCAGGTGGAGCTATGATAACTCACACTCTAGAGCCTGTTTTGCACTTAGATCCATCAAAATATAATTCCCATGTATCTTCATCTTTTTGAATAGTCATCACATTCTCATCAGGAAATGCTTCTATATTAGGTAATGCTAAGGGAGAAGGGGCATCAACCAATTGGTCAGTCAAGGCTTGTCCTTTAATTTACTTTTGTGAGACAAATTTAAGGTCAAACTCAGTTAACAACATAACCCATTTAGCTAAGCGTCAAGTGATAAAATTTTTTTAGCAAAAAGATGTTTTAAAGGATCGAATTTCATCATCATTTGTATTTCAACATTTAATAAGTAATGTCTTAATTTACTAGTACCGAACACAAGAGCCAAACATTGTTTCTCTATAATTGTGTATCATGTCTCATAATCAATCAGAGTTCAGCTAATGTAATAAACAAGATGCTCCTTACCATTTTTATCTTTATGAGCCAACAATGCTGCACTTGAGCATGTGTTGATGCTATTGTATATGGGATAAATATTTGTCTTGCATAGAAGGTTGTAAAATAGGTGGAGTAGCAAGGTAATCTTTCAAACTCTCAAAATAATGTTTACAATCCTTGTTCCAATTAAATTGCACGTCTTTCTCAAGGATATGTGTAAATGGTAGTGTTCGGTCTACTAGGGATGCTACAAAATGACAAATAGCCTAAATTATTCCTTGTAACATGCGTAATTGAGAAATATTTCATAGAGGTGTCATGTTAACTATAGCATCAATTTTCTTCATGTCCACCTCAATGCCTCTATGAGATATGACAAAACCTAAAACATTTCCACTATCTACACCAAAGAAATACTTTTTTTAGATTTAATCTCATGTTATACTTTTCCATCCATTCAAAGATATTTCAAAGAATATTCATATTGTCTTTTCGATTTAAAGATTTAGCAAGAATATCATCAACATAATCCTCCAAAATCTTATGTAGGTAGTCATGAAATATCAATGTCATAGCTCATTGATATGTTGCGCCTATGTTCCTCAATCCAAAAGGAATGACTACCCAAAAAAATGTTCCCCAACCTATAGTAAATTCTATTTTATATTGATCTTGAGAGTTGATAAAGATTTGATTATATCCATAAAATCCATCCATGAATGACATGAAAGCATGTCTCATAGCCAAATCCACTATCATGATGATATTAGGAAGGGGAAAGTCATCTTTTAAAGATACTTTATTTAAATCTCAAAATTCTATACACATCCTAATATGATTGTTAGGTTTCACACCTGTGACAATGTTTGAGATCCAAGGAGTGTAATCTATAGGTCATATAAAACCATCTTCAAGAATTTTTTCAATCTTGCCCTTAACCAACAAGGCTATCTTAGGATCATCTTTGGTATCTTTTTTCTAACTTGTTTAGCATTTTTGACAAGAACTATATTGTGTGTTACAATCTTAGCATTAATTCCCAGCATGGCCGAATAAGTCCAAGAAAAGAGTTTAGGAAAGTCATGAAGTAAAGTTGCATGGTCTTCTTGTTCACCTTCATCAAGGAACTTTCCTATCTTGATTACTTTTTCTTCATTATTAATGTCCATTAGTATTCCAATTATATCTCCCAAAGGAAGTGCACCTTGTTTCTCAATGGCAAGGTTGCATTCTTCATTTTTTGTATCAATCTCCTTACTTTCTTTTTCTCCATCTCCTTGTTTAGCACTAGTCATAGCATATGTAACCCGTTTCTTTTAGGAGTAAATTACTTGTCATAAAATCCTAACATTTATATCTAAGGTTTCATCATCTTCAAAGTATTCCAATGAGTCTTCATAATTTTTATCAAGTAATTCAGGATGCTTCAAAGTGAGAGTTACTATAGGTTTGCACATAATGGTGTTGATGTTTAACAACGGTCTTTTGTTTGCTTGCATTATCTTAGAAGGGAAATATCCCAAACCACTTTTTGTCTCTTGTGAGTTAGGCTCTACGGGAACACAAATCCCTTGTTATTTCTTTCCACATCCTTTTCCATTTTAACCAAGTTGTTTCATAAGCTCGTAACCTCTCCCATAAAGTATTTCCATTTCTTTTGGGTTTGGTGGTTGTTGATAATCTATCTCATCAAAGTTTTTTGTGTAGCTTGTGTCTTCTTCTAGAGTAGATGAGGTAGATGATTTTGTTTTTTCTTCCAAATTTTTCATTGACATCACCATTGGTTGCTTTTGTTTCTCATGTTATTTTCTTGTGATTATGTATTCTCCCATAAACAGAGGTGTGAACTCTAAGGAACCCCAGTCATCACCCAATAATATCAACACTGTTTCCATGTCTTGTTTTTCTTCTTCCATAGGTTCTATGTTTGATGTTGGAATTAATGTGTTTAGAGGATTTGTCATTAATTTTTCCACTTATAATCAACTTTTAGGCTCGGGGTCTATTTCAACTTGGTATACTTTATTGATATAGACATACTTCATGATACAATGAAGAGTCAAAGGAACTACATGCATCTCATGAATCCAAGGTCTTCCTAAAAGAAGGTTGTATGAAAGATCATGAGGCATAACATGAATAGGAGTTTGTAAGCTATCCTTTCCAACTATGACATGTAAAGTAATCACACCAAGAGATTTCTTTCCTACATTCTCAAATCCTCAAATCAATAAGGAATCAGGTTCCATTCTTGATTTATCCACACCAAGTCTATCTACAAGATTCACACTACACACATTAAAAGTGGAGCCATTATCAAAAAGGGTTATTTTTATTCCTATCCTATTGAATCTAGCTATTATCATGAAGGAATCATGTTTCTTTCTCATCTCTAACAGAGGTAGCTCATGTTGGTCAGAAGTAATATCTACTTTAACTGTATTTATTCCTTGAATTAGAGCTGCCACATCACTTGCATTTGTATTAGAGGGGATCACAACTTGTTGTAAGGCTATTTGAAGCATAGTATGACAGTTCTAGGTGAATTTTGAATTAGGTCCCATAGGGATATCTTTGCAGGAGTGTTCTTAAGTTGTTCAACAAGATCATACTCGTTCCCACTATGCAAAGGAAAATGAGGAGCACTAGGCAAGATGGGATTAGGAAAAGGTAAGGTTGTTGAAGTTGTTTTTCTTGGCTGCAAAGTTTTTTGAGTTTTATATGTATGAGAAATGGTATTGTAGCTTGATTGATGTGAAACATTGTTCTTAGGTGGTTCAAGGGTGAAAACAGGTTTTTTTTTAGTTTGAGGTTTGTGTGAGGGAGGGTAAAGGATAAGTTGAGGTTGAATCACATTAACATATCTTGGTTTTGGTTTTTCAAAACAAGCCTTAGTGGATGAAGCTTGTGAGATGAAATCCTTAAGGGCTTATCTAACATGTCAAATTCATCACTACTAAAAGGCATGAGGGTTAGGTTAACTTGGAAAAAGATATTTGACATTCAAATACTATGCTTTCTCCAAGTGGTTCATCAGTTTATAGGTGTTTTTGGTTTTGTTTTCTAACGAATGACAAATGTGCTCTAATCTAATTGAACTATGAACTAATGTTGAAAATGAAAAGTACAATAATCTAATTTTATCCACAATTGAAATGAGTCTAATCTAAGCTAGCTCTAATGAAATGAATGTAATAGAGATTTTGCAAAATAAAATAGAAATGTAATAACAACAAGAAAAAAAAAAAGAAATAGAGAATTTAATGCAATAAAATGCAATTTAAAATCTGTACTAGGACTAAATCATCCAGAGGGGGGTATGAGTCATAGTCAGGGATTTTTTCATAAATTTTAGAAAAATTTAAGTTATTTTTATGCTTTTTGGTTGGGATGATCTCTAGACAAAATGAAAATGTAGATTTCATATGAAATTCAAGGATGCAAGATGCAAAAATGGAACCTATATGCACTTTCACTAATGTAAGATTTAGAAACCCTAGATACAAATTAACTAGTGCAAACCCTAATGCAAAGTTAATGTAAGCAAGATCTAGGACTATGATGCACTCCAAATTAGAAATGTTGTGCTCTAAATGTAGGTTTACCAAAATGATTAGTGGAAAAATAGTGTTCTATGGTTTAGGACATAGAACAACAAGTTTCTCCTAATATCATTCAAGGAAAAACTTGGAGATCTTAATCCAAGGATAAGAATGAGGGAAAGAGATTTGCAATAGGTGTGTCCTGGGGTATGATTAATGACAAAAATGGGGTTCACTACTACGCTATGGCTTGGGAAGACTAATGAAATGCAAGACCTAATGTTTAAACTTAATGATACACAATGATTCACTAAATGACCTAGAAAAGAGTGTAAACCTAAACAACAAATTGGGAAAACATAGAAGTGCACCTGGAAACCTGAAGGAGCTCGAAATCAACCTTGAAATGTTGAAAATTTTATTTTTAGGGAACACTAGGACTCATAGGCCACTTCTAGCATGTCATTCCAAATCTAGGGTTTCTGGGTTGGAACAGGTTTCTAGTAGTGCAAACTCATAATCTTTAAAGATCTAGAAATTTTCCCATAGTAGGACTCATACGCCACTTATGGCGTATCAATCTTGTTTTGATTTTTTAGAAAGTAAAAGTCCAGATCTACTCTCCAATCTCTACTCTTCCTTCCCAATTTTATTTCCATCTTTAAACTTGTAAAGAGACCTTCCTTAGGCTAAAAGTAGAGTGATAATGGAGGATGGAATCACTTAGGAAACAAGTCATTAGGATTGGCTTGATGGCTAGTTGCATCTCTCCAACCATCATGATTCACCATAGGAAACCATAATCAACCCTTGACAATGCAAGATCTTGGATGAAAGTGAGCTTGAAGACTTGTAAAAACATAATAATGTTGCTTGAAGGCTTCAACTTTGCTGATTATTTTCTCTTGAATGCTTGTGGATGCTTAGATCTTGAAATTGATCTTCTAGAATTGAAAATAATTACTTAGAAGCTTGCGTATATAGGAAATACACAAAATTTATGGTTATTTAGATCTCAAAATTTTTTGAAAGAGGAAAAAATGGGTTTTACAAGGACCCGAAACCACAAAGTTTACATACATAAGATAATATTGTCAAAGACACCATAAGCAGAAAGGCTATAAAGAAAACAACAAAAAGAAAAAGCCACATCCACCAAAAAATCCAACAAGGGCCACATAAAAGACCCAAAAAGACTAGATAGAATGCCAGCAACAACTAAATATGGGACTTTAATGTTTCCGCAATCTTAGCTTCCAAATCGTTCATTTCCTAAAATTTAGATCTCAAAAGTTGACATCAACGAAAAAATTGAATTAAAAACTTGAATTTCTCACTCAAACCCTAAAGGGGCCCAAATGGGACTCATACACCACTCCTAGCATATGGGTCCCACCTAGGGGAACTCATACACCAAAAGTGGTGTATGAGTCCCACTCTAGTTTTTCGAGGTGGGTTGTTAGAAATTATAATGTTTTTGATGATTTTGTTAGGATTTTAGTTGAAATAATCCTCGAGATCCAAAAAAAAGGGTCTTAGGGGCTTATTAATGATGAATTAAAGGGGTATTTAATGCAAGGGTACTAAATTAGGTCTAAATAAAGTGTGAAATTGTACGATCTCCAAGAGCGTACAATTTTCTACACTATAGCTGGTTATAGCTTCTATCGACTTGTTGGGACCTATCTCATACTATAAAAGAAAAATAATTTAACACATGAACAAATATTCAATTGAAATTTTCTATAATTCATTCACTATATAACATGAACAAAATGATACTGAACATCAGTTTGCTTTGTTCTGGCATGGAAAGTAGGGTTCTTTGCTAAACAAATGACACTTTTATTTTCACAATAGATAATAATTTGCACTACATCTAAAACAATATTTTAACACAACCTCTTAATCCAAATGGCTTCCTTACAAGCAAGAGTAGCTTCCATATACTCTGCTTCTAGCATGGACAAAATGACTACAACTTGTTGCTTGTTCATCCAACTAATAGCACCACCAAACATCATAAAAACATAACCACTAGTGGATCTTCTACTATCAATGTCACCTACCCAATCTGAATCCATATATCCATGAATACTCATAGAATTTTGAGGTCTAGTAGGATAACCATGAAAGCACAAGGTGTACTCAAAAGTACCCCACAAATATTTGAACACTCTCTTAATTGTATCCCAATGTACCCATCTAGGATTATCCATAAAATAAGGACTCCCCCTATTTGGGTAATTTTTTTCCTCATACAAACCATAGAATACATTAAACTACCAACAATACTCACATACAATACTTTCCTCATGTCCTCCAACTTAGTAGGAGATTTTGGACAATCATTTGTAGAAAGATTTGTCCCCTGCATCACAGGAACAACTAATTGTCTACAATCTGCCATGCTAAATCTCACCAACACTGAGTTCACATACTTTCTTTGTCTTACAATATCCTTATGTTAGCTTTGTCTCTTATGATATCCATCCCCAAAATATACCTAGTTGCACCTAGATACTTCATCTCAAACTATACCGACAACTAAGACTTCAAATATGAAATTATGCTTTTACCATTCCCAAAAAACAACATATCATCTATGTATAAAACAATAATGAGAATGCAACCATTTTCAAATTTATAATACACACAATGGTCATATTTAGTTCTCAAAAATCCCAATGAAAACATATAGGTATCAAACTTTTGGTACCACATTTTAGGAGACTAATTCAAACCATACTGAGACTTCTTCATTTGGCAAACCAGATTTTCTTCACCTTTGACAAAAAATTGCTCTAGTTGTGACATATAAATCTCTTCCTCCAAGTCACTGTGAAGGAATGTTGTCTTCACATCCATTTGTTCCATCTCCAAATCATACACTGTTGCAAGTGATAAGAAGAGCTAAATAAATGTCAGCTTCATAATAGGAGAGAATACCTTACCATAGTCAATTCCCTCCGCCTGAGAATACCCCTTAGTGACCAATTGTGCCTTGTGCTTCTCAACACTACCATCAGGACCACACTTCTTCTTGAACACCCATTTACATCCAATGGGTTTGTATCCAACAAGAAAGGGTACCTAATTCAAAGTCTTATTTTTCTTCAAAGAAGCCATCTCCTCATCCATGGCTTTCATCTAAGGATCTGCATCATTCATACCCATTGCCTCTGTAACAATCCTAGGCTCATCAGTGTTAGAAATCAAAGAAAAAATGCAATTGGAATATATATTAATGAATAACCAAACCTTTTTTAGTTGTTGCTTAACACACCTAGACCTCCTCAATTCTAGTTGAGGTTATCCTTCTTCAAAAATTTCAAAGTTGCTCAATCTCTCCTCATCATTAGGTCTTGCAGGAGTGTGTAGTTCACCTTTCATCATAGTAGGTGGAATTTGAACTACCTCCTTCTTCTCTTTCTCCTCTTTCTCTGTCTGTAGCTCAATAATGGAAGGTTTCATCTTTCTAAAAAATACTCTTTTGCTATGGAGAACCTTTTGGGCCTCTAAATCCCAAAGCTTGTACCCCTTCACACTGATACCATAACTGATGAAGATATGATTAATTTCCTTGTTCTCCAACTTAGACCTCTTCTCAATTAGAACATGAGTGTAAGATTCACAACCAAATACTCTGAGATGTCCTAATAAAGGGTTTTTACCAAACCACGCCTCTATGGGTGTCTTCTCAATAAGCACCAATGTAGGAGATCTACTGATCAGATAACATGCAGTGGCTACCACTTCAGCCCAATTTTTTTCTCAAGGTCAACACCACTCAACATAATCCTAGCTCCCTCCATCAACATCCTATTCATTCTCTCTACAAATCCATTTTTTTTAGGGTGTATGCAGTTGTCATATATCTCTCAATCTCGTGCTCTTTACATAACTTGTCAAACTCTACTGAAAAAAACTCACTGCCATTATCAATCCTCAAAAACTTAATCTTTCTACTAGTTTTATGTGACAACGAAGGAACATTCACAAGACCAAACACATTTGCATGAACATAGTCCAAAATCCCAGAAGACTTATGAGAACCAGAGTAAAAAGAAACAACATGTTATTTTCCATCAACACAATGTTCAAAAAATTCAACTCGAGATTACAATCATCAAGGCCTTTTAACAAGGCTCTTATTTTCCAAGGCTCTAAGACCCTTCTCAAGAATGTGAAAAAAACATTGTTGGGCCATAACATTATATTCTTAGCAAGAAGCTTCATCTCTAATGAATGAGCACCCTTAGATACCCAAAATGCACGACCATCAGATGTAGATGCAACAAACTTCTCTGCACAATCTGACAATGAGGATGAAGAATCCAAAGGTCTCTTCTTTGGTGTGTTAGAAGAACTATTTCACTAAACCATGCATGCATCCAACTTGCACAAGGTGCCAATCTAAACACCCTTAGCCAATACCATAGCTCGTCTCATCATCTTATATCCTCCACCAAAGAAAACAACTTGCACTCCTACATAATTCAATTTACTTATAGAAAGTACAGGTTTCATGCCAAACAAAAGATATGCAAGACACCATCAATCCCCTTCACTCTTCCATCAGGTAATTTGATCTTGGCTCTTCCATGAAAAATTATCTTTAGGTGAGAGACATCACCTAGATACACCTTCCCACCATTGTATTCCTCATACTTTGAAAACCAACCTCTATGAGAGGTCATGTGGAAAGAAGCACTCGAGTCCATCAACCACACATCTTCTAATGCATGGGTTTCCTAGGCTGTGACAAAGGCATCTACAACCTCCTAAGAGGATTTTTCAGAGTCTAAATCAGAGAAATTATTCTTTCCTTTCTTCTTCTTCTTCTTCTCCTTGCACTCTTTTATGATATGACCAGTTTTTCTATAGTTCCAACACTTCACCTTATACTTTCGAGGAGACTTAGATCTCCCCAAAGATTTTGAATTCAATTTATTATCCTTTTTTTTCCTTTCTCATTTGATCTACCACAAATAGCAAGGGCCTCCTTAGCCATCTCAGAAGACTTTCTCTACATCTATTTAGATAACAACAAAGGCACCACCTCATCCATCTTGAAAATGGTGGTTGTTCTTCCAATAGCCATTACAAGGTGGTCACACAAGTTTATCAACGAACACAATAGGAGCATGAAATGATCATGTTAATTGATCTTATCTCCAATGGAACCCAGTTGAGCTATCACCATATTGAATGTGTTTAAATGATATTCTATAGATCCTCCATATTCCATCTTAAAAGAGTATATTTTCTTTCTCAAGAACAACTTGTTTACCAGGGATTTAGCCTAATAAATTTCTCCAAGTTTCTTTTAAAATTCTTTTGTATTTTTCTCCTCATGGATGTTCAAGAGGACAAAATCAGCCAAAAAAAGTTTGACCAAACCCTTGTCTTTCTTGTCCACAAGATCCCAATCTGGCTAGGATGTTGTGGTCAGTTTGAGTCTAGATATTGCAGCCCACAGATCTCTGTCTATGCGCATATCCTCCATTTTCATTTTCTAGAGTTCAAAATTTCCACCATTAAACTTCTCCATCTCAATTATTTCAGATGTGCTTGCCATCTTTTTCTTGCAACAAGGTCACAAAATACCCTTTTGCAAAACTCCCACTGAAAAAAAGATTGGCTCAAAAAACCCTTCAAATCCAACAATAAAATCACAACTGGCAAGGTTCTAATAGGAACTAAAAGAAAGTCGTGTAAGCAAAAGTAGCTTCCTACACAAATTTAAGTAGGAGAGATATGCACAAATTTATTTTGAAACCTTTAAAATTATAGATTCAAAAGATGCATATACATATCAAAATAGATAAACAATAAAAAATGATAACATTGTGTGTATGTGGGAAAACCCTTTTGGGAAAAACTCACACTCCAAATCACATAGATCAACTTGTATTATCGGAAACAATGTCAGTTACAATACAATATCAAGCTCGCAATGATTAGGAGTCTTCACACTATGACAAGAATTAGGAGTAATTTTTGTAGCATAATTGTATGTAAGCTTCTTCAAACCCATCATCATTAAAATGCACTAAGTTTGCAAATATTTATAACCTCTCAACATGAAACATGTCACCCAAAACTTGTCACGACCAAAACCCATTCCCAAATTGTGAACATGAGTTCATTATGACATTCCATCATAATTAAAACTCATAATTATTACAATCTTCCATAATCAACCCATGTTAAATAAAATTAGCCACTACTATACATGTAATGAGATTGCTCTTGAAGGGTATTTAAAATCCATTTAAAAATATCTAAGTTTTTCCAACAAGGATGCCATTTCACTCAAAAACTACTCATATAAAAATTATAAGACACAAAAATACATTTATAAAATAAAGAATTCACTTTATAAGAAACATTCCATTTAGAGACTTTGGTCCCCATCATAGACTAGGGTCAAGGCCTCACTAGAGGAATCACATGACTAGGGTTTCCTTAGGGACCTCTTATTTCCATTGGCCATGGAAATTTTCCTATACACTCCAAGATAAACACTAATACATCCAATATAATAGATGAAGCAACATAAACTGAAATGCGTGCATAATCACACACTCGACAATAATCTAATTCTACATAACACAACATAGTTTGATGCAACATCATATTTAAATTAGATTTTATTCTAATTCTTTTTAACCACACTCATAGATTTCTAGCATGACATGTGTAGAACCCCAATCCTAATACCTACAAAACACAATAAACAAACACATAGTTAGATCAAATGCAAGCAAGAATTAAGATTCCCCATGAAATCCATTAGCAATGCTCAAACTAGAAAATAAAATGAAGAACAAAACAAGAAAGCAAAGGAAATCCTAATTAAACATGAAAACTCTTGATCCCATGGGGGAATTGGTGCCAATTTGATGTGAAAATTGGCCCTTTCCCAACTCCAATGATGCAATGTTGATGAATGATGAAGAGTGATCCACTTTGTTGAAGATTCAAGTGTGCTCCATGATAAAAATCCTGCATAACCTTTCCATGAAACAATGAAAATGATGAACATTTGAAATGAAATGGATAAAATTAACTCTCAATGTGAAGAGAGTAACTTTTCTCTAAGTTGTGGATGATCAAAACAAAGGATGCGCCCTCCATTTATAGAAAGACAAGATGGAGAAATGAGCAAAATGGAGTAATGTGGGATCATTCAACATCCAATGGGCAAGTGCCACTTGTCAAGATGTGAATTGAAGAAGCTTGAGCACATTTTGGAGAATGTGCAAAGAGGGGGGAGATTCATATTCAAAATATGGCTTGAAGGATGAGGTGAAAGGTGAAGTTAATTCCATATGGCTCAAGAAAAGGACATGTAAGAGATTTCAAATGTTTTGTTGGATGTACAAACCCTTTTGGAGGGATTTTTCAAATTTGGGGAATATTCCAACCATTTATGCCTTTTTGAAAGAAATAGATGATTTAATAAATTGATAAATTGATTTTCATGAGCAAGTGGCAAAAGCTAGAGGATTTGATGGATTAGGATTAAATTAATCAGGATTTGATTAATTTAATGAGGGATTAGATGATGTGACTAATTGATTTAGATTTATGGGTTGATTTAAATCAAAAGATGAGAAGAATGTGATTTAGAGATTAATTAAATAAAGATTTTTGATTTATTTAATTAAAGGGGATGAATGTTAGATTAAATCAAATAAGGTTTTAATTTATTTAATTTAATAGAGATTAATTTAGAGATTTAATCAAATAAAATGAATTATTTAATTAAATAGAGATAATTAGATCAGATTGATTGATTTAATTAACAAGAGCTCGAATGACTTAATAAGATAAATGATTATTTATTTAATTAAGGGATGAAAGTTGATGAATTTAATCAAATAAGGCTATTCGATTAAATGGTTAGACTGAGGGATGATTCAGGATGAACTCGTGTTAGTAAAATCAGGATCAGGTGTGATTGGTACATATTTTCCATGTCTACAACATGTATAGATAGAAATTTTAATGTCTAATCACTTGATAACTGATAATTTATAGCATAATTGAATTCAGTTTAGGAAATCAAAATATAAATTAACTCACAATAATCACATAGAGGGTAAGATGCCTAATTAACCATCACCATGTTATCCTCATCATATGCATATATATAAATAATCTAATCTATGAATGTAAATCCAAATCTAGCATATTATAATAACATGATCATATGTCGACCATAATAATAATCAATAATACTCATGAGGTGTCAAAAGAATAATAGGTCCAATATTTCCAATGCTATTTAGCCATTAAAGGGTGGACCTCAAAGGGATAATGGAACATAGGAGGGTATTTGCAAGACCATCATGGAAAAAACAGGCCCTTAAGTGGCAAAACATTTAGAAAAATTAGAGTTAGGCAACTTGACATAAAAAATTTGAATAAGTTATCTATATTATTTCAAAAATATGTAAGAATAGAATCTATAGAAAATTGAATGTAGTTTCTAAACTACTAGGTTTTAAAATCTATTTGGTGAAAATTTTAAATTTCAATGCGATTAGTACTTAAATTTGGGGAAAAATAAAAGTAGGTGTCTTTCTGACCACCACCTAACCACAATAAAATGAAAATATTTTTTATAATATTTTAGACATAAGTAGAGAACTCATGTATGAATGTGATGCATTTTTTAATTTTTTTCCAAGTAAATAATTAATTATTAAATTTTTATTACAAATTTTTAAGAAATATTAAAACTTGTATGTCCCCACCTTAACTTGGTCAAAACTTCATGAAATTAATTTTTTCTTTTTAAAATCCTATAGTATGAGAAGTGTAGAATGTGATGCAAGTTTTGGATTCAAGAATGTGATACCGTTTTGAAAGCTATAGATGTTTTCAATCAGCCCTATCAATGGGACTTTAGTAAATTCAAATAGAGAATGAATAATAATTATTTATTAAATTCAAAGTAAAACATAATTTATATTGGTGGAAATATGAGAATCTCCTTTAAAAACCCTTTTCATTTCATCAATTTTGGGTAAAAAAAAATTGTCAGCCACATACCCTACGAATACCCATCATATCACCACTTTTTGGCCCATCATGATCCTGCACATACCCAGGATGGACTAGTAGATATTAGTGATATGGACCACAAGAGGATCATGAAAATAGGATGAGCTATTAGATGTTAATAGGATGGGTTTAGGATGGAATAAAGAAACATATGGTGAATTAGGAGATGATAAAGAGATAATACCAATAGGGGGGTATGTGCAGGATCATGATGGGCCAAAAAGTGGCAATATGATGGGTATGTGGCTGACGACTTTCTTTTTACCCAAAATTGATGCAACGAAAAGGGTTTTTAAAGGAGATTCTCAGCTTTCCACCAATATAAATTATTCTTTACTTTGAATTTAATAAGTATTTATTATTCATTTTCTATTCAAATTATGACTAAAGTCCTGAGTGATAGACTGATTGAATAACATCTATAGCTTTCAAATGGTATCACATTTTTTGAATCCAAAACATGTGTCACATTCTATGCTTCACATACTATAGGATTAAAAAAATAAAAATTGAATTTCATAAATTTTTTAACAAGTTAAGGTGGTTAGACATATGAGTTTTATATTTTTAAAAAGTTGTAATAAAAATTCATAATTAGTTATTTACTTGGAAAAAATTACAAAAAATATGCATCACATCGGGACATGAGTCCTCTACTTATATCTAAAATATTATAAAAAAATATTATCATTTTGTTGTGGTTAGGGTGGTCAGATAGACACCTACTTCTTATTTTTTCCCTGAAATTTAAGTACTACTACATTGAAATTTCAAATTTTCACCAAATATATATTTTTTTAAACAAACCTAGTAGTTTAGAAACTACATTCAATTTTACACATATTCTATTCTTACATATTTTTGAAATAATATAGATAACTTATTCAATTTTTTACATGAAGTTTCCTAACTTTGATTTTTCTAATTTTTTTGCCACTGAAGGGCTTGTTTTTGCCATGTTGATCCTGCACATAGCCAGGGAATAATAAAATATAATATGGTTTCGTAGAGATTAATGGGATGGACCAAGATATGATAACATAATATGGGGTGAACCATAAGAGGTTAATGTAAATTATGAGGGAATAATGGAATATAGTGTAAATTAATATGTTTTTATGGTTTGAATGTGGGACATGAGGTGGAAACATAAGTTGAGTAGTAGTAATGGAGAAGAAATTTGATCAATAATGATTGGAAGGAAAGGTTTCTTGTAAGGGTGTGTGTATAAGATGAAATATTGAGGGAGATATATAAAATAAAAGGGATAAAGGGACAAGACCAAGAGGAGATAATGAAACATAAGGTGAAATAAGAGAGGGTACAATGTGATGGGAATAGAAGTGAATAGTGTAACATAGGATGGATGAGTAGTAGTGGGATGGGATAGGAGGGGATCATGGAACATAGGGTGAAACTAGATGGGATTACTACGGAATAAAGGAACATAGGATGAACTAGGAGAAAATGGTATAAGACCAAGAGGGGATAATGTAACATAGGGTAAAATAAGAGAGGGTAATGGGATGTGAATATAATGGGATAATGCAACATAGGATGGACTAGGAGGTATTAGTGGGACATGCCAAGATAGGATAGCATAACATAGTGTAAACTATTAGAGGTTGATGGGATGGGATTATGAGGGAATAATGGAATATAGGGTGAATTAGGAGGTGTCTCTATGGTTTGACTATAGTACATGATGTGGTAACTTGAGGTGTGTAGTGGTAATGGAGAAGAGAGTTTTTCAATAATTAGTGGAAGAGGAAATGGTTATCATAAGGGCATGTGTATAGGACAAAATTTGGATGGAGGTGGTATAATCTAAAAGAAGGTTTAAAAGGTTGGGCTATATGATATGAAATGGGTAAAATATGTGTGATGGTAGTAATAGAAGAATGAGGTGGACATTGAATGGTAAATATATTTAGGATCTCATAAAACCAACTAAAAATGTCATCGTTTAATGATTATAGAAGAGAAGACATCATGGAAGGTTCCTTAGAACATAAGTGATTCATATCACATGTCCTCTACTCTTCATGTTTGTTTAAAATTAGTGGTGAAGAGGAGGATACAAGTGATAAGTTGTGGGATGGTGGAGGTAAGAGTTAACTTGTTTGAAGGGATGAGGTATCTTGAAAATGAGCATGGAATACGCTATGTGGGAGATGATTTCCCACTATGATCTACCATAATAAAATCAACATGTGTCCCTAACAAATAGTGTAGATAAAGTTGATAGAGGAAATATAGTGGTCATATGGAAACCAATGGATATGACAAGGGATTAGTAGAATCATGGGCACATAATAGTGAAGACTAGGAAATGCATTTTTGATTGGAGGTAAAAATAGGTTTTGAAGGGGCTCGAAACCCTTTTAAAAAAATAGCTAAAACTAAAGATAACTACAAAAAGCATATAGCATCCAAAACATAACACACCATCAATGCAACAACAGCCAAAAAGGAGAGAAAAAGCAACAACACTACATATTCTTTAGGATATCAGGAGCATCCATGTCTCTCACCACAACCTTCTGACAATCATCTGTGACTTCAAACGAATCTTTAATAGGAGTCCTAGAGTGAACCTTGGTCTTGTTTCATGTTCTATCCCTAGGCCCACCTGCATTCACCTCACTAATAAAAAAAATTGCTTACCACCAGCCTTATCAACAGAAACATCTTCCTCCATAAGCCTGCCACCAACACCAATATCCTCACTAGGAGCAATCTCCTTGTGTTTCTTGGCACTTTAGAAAGGAGAGGAAATGCCAACAGACTCAAACTTCACCACAGATTTAGTCCCCTCCCCACCCTTCTCCAAATTAGCAAAAATTCTCTCCATATGGTCCTCAAGGGTGAGAATTCTTTTCTCAAGATTCTGCTTCATATTTAACATTTCATCTGCCACAATTTTCAAAGAGTCAAATAGTTCATCAATCTAATTTTGAACTGAAGACTCACCAACTTTACTCATCACACCATGAACTTTAGCATTGGTCATGTTGAGTTCATGAAACACCCATTTAAACAATTTGAACAAAACAATGGAACCCTCTCTAGCCATCCCAAGAACATAAAAAATATATTCACGGTCAAAGTTAAAAATACCCTTACCCATAACATCATCCTCCTGGGAGGAGCTTACCTTGTCCTGACTAACATAGACATCCTTACCCTTACTAGCAACAACCGACATGTGGATTTTCTGAATAGAGTATGCAATATCCTCAACAATAGACTTCCTTCTCTTTTGCAAATCCAAATCCACACCTGGGGCACTTGTCCACAACACCCTGCCCACCAGCCACCTTAAGGGGAGAAGTAGCTTTCATCTCGAACAACTAGCTCGCAGACCTAACAACCAATTTCTTGTTACTACCTACCTCTAGATCCTTCTTTGGCATAGAACCCAAAATAGGGGGTAGCGAGGACACCTCACCAATAATTCCAATCTCATCCTTCATACATCTACTCAGCTTTTCAGTAGCATTATCCTCACTGCAGGTCCCATAGCCCTAATTAGGGATCAACACCCATTTCGTAGACTTACCCAATTCAAGGGGTTGCAAAACCACCTCCATAGAGGAAAGATAATCTGGGACATAGTCTGCGTCCTCCTCAGAAACCTACTCCTCTTCCAGGACAAGTTTCTTCTTTTTCCCTTTCTTGCTAATCGGCTCCTCTTTAGAGACCGTTTCATACTCCACAATTGGATTCTATTGCTTACCCTTAGGAGTATCAATAAGATTCAACACCACAAAATATTTAGCATAGTCAGAAATTAATAAAATGAGCCCCACATGCAGCATTGGATTTTTGGGGTTCCTTTTGTGGCCCTTCAAACCATAATTTAGCAATGCCAAGAGATAAAAAGGAAAATAAATTCTCTTTTTATGGTGAAAATGATTAAGCAAAACAAAATGGTAAGAATTTACTATAGAGAAATGACCTTCGAGGGTGATATACCTCATAAGTTCCTCAGCCACATCCCCCCAAAGAGCCTTGAGTGAACTTCGTCAGTACTCTTAGTCGTCTTAAGGTCTTGTGCTTTATTCCCTTTGAAAAATATTTGCATGACCACCTACGATTCCTTCTTTCCATCTGTAGAAAATCCAATGATATTTTCTATAAAATCCTCATTCACATCAAATTTTGTTCCACCTAGTTTCAAAACCCTATTGTTCCAAGCTTTAGCAAACAAAGTCGTTGCCTGTGGATTGTTTCCATGCAACCTTTCCAAATATGGAGTAATCCCACCTTTCTCTAAAACACGCCACACCTCCTCCATTTTCTTGTTGGAAATAGTTATATTGTCCTAGGGTATTAGTTCTAGATTAGGGCTTCTAGGCTGAAATAGGAATCTGGTGATGACAAGTTTGGATCTTCAAAAATCTATAAATTTCACTATACTAGGACTCATATGCCAGAAGTGGCGTATTAGTCTTGCTTAGATTTTTTGGAGGATCCAGATCTCAATTTTCTCTTTAATCCATACTCTATCTTCTCAACTTGATTTCCAGATTTGAACTGCTCAATTCTACCCTATAGGTTTCTTTTAGTGATCTTGTAAACAAGGTGACAACTTTGACAACTTTGCAACCTTGACAACTTCTTTCCAATCTTTCTCTTCAATGTATCTTCAACCTAGATTTTCAAATCACACACTAGAGAGAGGGAAAATGTTGTTTTTTTAGTAGAAAGGGGTTTGCCTTGGTCAAACCCCGTTTGGGTAATCAAACCTTGAAATGAAATGAAATGGGAAGGACGAGTGATGAATGAAAAAAATTATATGTTGCAACTCACCAAACCCTAGAAACAATTTTTTTCAAACATGTATGAAGTGGCTAACAAGAATGTGGATCTTGAATCTTTCTTGAATGTTGTAGATCTTGAATTGAATGCTTGCTTGAATCATGAAACCCTACATCACAAATTTTAGCTCAAAAACAAACATGATGCATGATGACTTTGACATGATGCTTGATGCTTGAATAATGCTCCAAAACACTTGATAATCACTCTTGAATGCTAGAATACTTGAATGCTTAGGTTACACTTGCTCATGAAAATTTCTAGGTAGAAAATATGTGAAATAACCTTGTATTTATACTTGTTTATGCCAAATTTCCCAAAATTACAACACTACAAGCCAACATCAGATCTAGGAGAATAAAATCCCACCAAGAATTTGAATTTAATTTAAGTTTGAGCCACATGGAACTCATACGCTAGAAGTGATGTATGAGTCCCATTAGGCTAGGCTTTGGGACACATAAATTTCAAGAAAGGGTTAGATTTATGTGAAATCCAGATTGAGGCCCCAAACCTTAGGTGGGACCCATACGCCCAAGGTGGTGTGTGAGTTCCAGATCAGTAAATCTAGGCCATACAATTCAAAAACACATGAATTATGATTGGATGTTGGTTTATGTCTAGATTAATCTTAGAAAGATGCATTAATTAAGGCCCATGGATGCAAAATAAGGCATAAAGAAGCCCAATTAATAATGAAAACCTTAAATTAGTGTGAAAGTGTTAGGATACACTTTACAACACCTTAAATAAGGCACAATTTAGTCCATTTAGTTTACAAGAACCAAAGACCTAATGTGAATGTGTTAAACACATTACAACGTTAGATCAAGGCAACATTAAGTTCAATTTAAAAGGGAGGGCCCAAACAAGTGTGGAAATGTAGAGGGATACATTTTTCGTTAATACAAGAGGAAATATTTAAGCATTCATAATTTAAGGTCAGATGGGGATGCTACCAAGAAAATATATTTCAAGCTTGAACTAGACTTCTTACCAAGGTAGTTTCATAATTATTCAAATTATCAAACTAACAAATATCAAATTGAGATGGAAAATATCATGTACTTTCAACTCCTAAATTTCAATTTCTTTATTTTTCAAAGTTATCTCATTCATTCTCCACTTCACATTCCTTCAATGTTTGATTTTTTAATAAACTTCACTGATATGATGTTGAATTTTATATCATTTTAATATAAATGGTTAAAATAGTTAATTATTAAAATGAAAGACAAAACATGAAGATAATAATTCAAGTTCTTCAAAACATTGAAAAAATCAATTAAGTTCTTCAAAAAATGAAAATAATCATTCAAATTATCAAATTCAATTTAAAAATGTGTAATTTAAATTTTTTGTGACAAGGAAAGAAGAAAAAGGTGATATATTTATCAAATAATCATTAAAATTTCCTAGCATCTAGGTCCAACCTCATAGGATGAACATGCTTTTTGACATTTCATTATTTCTTACTTGCAAAGAAACACACTCCCATTATTTTTTGTTATGGATATTTCTAACACGTAGGTTTGGAAATCATTGTCAATGCCTACTAGTGTGTTACCTACAAAATATAGAAAAATGCCTAAATTTTGAGCATGCTCTCCATCAAGTTTGTATGTCTTTCAATGTTTATCTAAAAATTCCACAATAATGTCAAGATCTCTCTTATCTTTCTAACCATATAATTTTTTCTTCATTTCCAATACATTAAGTTTCTTATCATGAATTTATTTTCTTAATGTCTTCTATTTTTACCAAAAACCTATGGATATTGTTTTTAATGTCATTTCTTATCCATTCATCTAAAACTTGAAATAAATTACATTTTACATTTTACACTCTATTCTATACACATTATTTAAAAATATCAATTGGTTTTCAAAGAATTAGGGGGAAGCATGCTCATTTTTTATTGTTCATGATGTGTCCACTTTGAAAATTAATACAAAATCATATATTGATTAAAAATTAGTGAAAATAAGACATAAATTACATGATGTTACATAATTTCCTAGTAAAGAAATTTTTAAAATAATTAAAAAAGTCAATATTTTAGAGGGAGCACACCAAACACTATGTTATATTTTGTTTGACAAAAAAATGATCACTTTCTATAATCCCCCTATTTGAACCTCTTAATCTCCACTATTTTAAAAAATAGTAGTTTAGAAAGTAGATTTTGAGCACTACGACTCATGTTTTTATCACTTCTTCAAATTTTGAGTGTATATATCTTCAATTTATCATCCAAGTTTATATTCTACTAATTTAGAAAAAAAGAGGTGGTCACTTTTGACCTGCTTTTGATCCCCCATTTCTATGCACATACCCTAATATATCTAATCACTATATATATCCAACCAAAGAAAGTTTTTAGATGATGTATAATACATACCATAATTTCTTGTTCCATGAACATATATGAGTATTTTATTTTCTGCCTAAATGTTCCTATCCATTGGATTCTAGATAAATTTTGGATCAAACTCATGCTATACATGATATTAGATCTAGTTACAGGGAGATACATAAGGCTTCCGACTAACCTCTTATAATTTTTATCATCTTCCTTGCTACTATGGTCCTTCTTGCATAGCTTTTTTCTGAAGACTAAAGGTGTGTAATAGATATATAATAATGTTTTTAAAACCTTAAGAAATTCCTTCACATATTTTTTTTGTGAAACAAAGATTCCATTATCCAATTATGTAATTCCTTTACTAGTAAAATTATAAATTATGCCTAAATCTATTATTCAAATTATCTTTTCATTTTTTCTCTAAAATTATCCATTAAGATGTTTCTATTTATAGAATATATTAAATCATCAACATATAGAGATACAATTTATAAATCACCCTTACAATTACACTCAATAAATAGAGAGGGCTCACATATATTTTTATTGAATTTTCTTATAAAATATGCATCTATACAACTATGTCATAATCATGAGACTTGGTTGAGGCCATACAAATCCTTCTTTAACCTATAAAATTTGTGTTCAAGTATCTTGTAACTTCATAAACGAGTGGGTTTGCAATAAACACTTACTCATCCAATACACCATTTAAGAACATTATTTGGCACTATTTGGTAAACATTCCATTTAAATTTAGTAGCTAGTGCCAAAAACATTCTTATATTGTATAACATAGAAACATAGGAATATGTTTTATTTTCATCTATACCTAGTTCTCCCAAAGAGGACATGGACACTAGTCTTTCCTTGTGTCTTTCAAATGATCCATATACCCAATAATTTTTTTATAAATCCATTTCAATCTTATTTGTCTTTAGGGATATCAACCAATTCCCATGATAATTGTTTCTACTATAATAATTTTATCAAGATTACTTCACACCAATTATCATGCCTTTTTACATATTCATAACAATTTGGTTTAGATTCTGTAAAAAATAAAGATAAGTTGATAATTTCATCATTATTTTCAACATTATTATTTTTTTGATAGATTTATTTAAGAATTTTCATCCTTCTTGGTGGTCTTGGACTTGGACTTGATCTTGAGTTTGCACATAGAGAAGTTATTGAAGTTAATATTGGGCTAGAAATGACACTTGGTCTACTACTAAAATTATTAGTAAAATAGCCATGTCACCATGTATGTCTATATTCCCAAACTTGTTGGTTTTGTTATTGTTCACTTTATTTCCACTAGGATATTCCTTCTTCATCAAATAAACTACATCATGAATGATTAATACCTTATTTTTTATGGGTTTATACAATTTTTAAGCCTTTATTTCTTCATTGTGACCAACCAAAATACATTTCTCACTTGCATTATGAATATTTTCTCTTTTTTTATTAATTAAAGTATAACAACCATTACAGAATACTGCTATATCAACTTTCAGCCCATTGTGACTAGATTACAGTTGTGTGTCAAAATTTTATGACATAATGATCAGTGCCTAAATGACTATTAAACCAAAAAATTAGTGAGATATAACTTATTACAGACTTATGTAATTACACGGATGGTGATGTTTCAGACTATACAAAATTTATAGAGTTTACTTAAGTATATACTCGGACATTTACAAAATTAGCAGATTATACAAAAATTAGAATATGGTGTATATAGAACTACTGATCATTGATCATTGCAGCTTCCTTCATTATCACCCCAGTTTTCCTCCCTCTCAGGTGGCTAAACATTAGACATGACTTCCTTTGTGGCTAGGTTTGCATCTTCATTTCCTTGGGGACCTGCATGTTGTGGTTCTTTGTGCCTTTCTAAGCCAGCCACATCATTGAATAGTCTTTGGAACTCATTCAGGGCTCTCATAAATGTTTCAACTTCCTCATTGTTTCGGTGGCATGTGTGCCCACACCTCACATACTCCTTGTTGATCATCATAATGCCTTCCATTATAAGCCTCATGAACTTGACCATGGAAAATTATCTCTATGTGGATTGAAACAGGTACAAAGCAATATTCAGAAAAGTGAGTCATGACTTGGTAAGTGCCCTCTTTCTACCCTTGAATTTATCTTCATTTCTTACTTTCAAAATGTGCCACATGATCTCACAATTTCAGAATAGTTTACAATCATTGCTAATTTTTAAATCATTAAACAAAACATCCTTCCAGCTAACTTTACCATGTTTATACTAGATTTTTAAATTGTAACAAAATAATCTCTATATTCCTTGTACATAGAAACAATCAAATAATATATGTCTTATAGATTCAGAAGTTATACAAATGCTACATATATCAACATTAGAATGATTGGCCTTAAATGGAATTTTATGCAACATAACAAGTCATTTAAAAGAAGCCTTTTAGGCTCCATAACATTATGCCAGACAAAAGAGAATATTTTATACCATTCTTTATCATTCATAAAGATTCCCCAACAATTATTAACATGTTCAATAATGGAAGCATTGCAGATAAGGTCTTTATATATAGTCTTAGCTTCGATTTCAGATAGAGCGACCCCATCCTTCCAAACAATGTCACCAGATAAATCCAACATTTTCTTTGCAATCTTGAGAAAGCTAGCCTCTTTGCATGCTTCTAGTAGTGTAGAGTAAGTTCTTAAGTTGAAAGAGGTAAGGTCAAACTTAAAGCACAAATTTTTCCAGCTTTTTAATTTCCCATTGGTTAATATGTCCCCAAAAACTTTAATGTCTTTTTTATTCCATTTTTTAGTAGAACAACCTTGTAACAAAGCTAGGGTCTTGTTATTATGTTCCAAGTTCCACTAGATGGAATTGTAAGTTTGTCATTTAAAATTATTCTTAAGTGTAATATTATTAACCTTCAACTAACCATTATGTTTGATTAGCTCCCAAGCCTTCCAAAGGATTTTGAATACCAAGGAACCATTTGGAGCCATAGGGTGTTTGTTGATGAGAATGTCACTCAAGGGAAACAATTTCCAATCCTTAGCCTACTTGGGAAGTACCTGTTGTATGTTATTCCTTACCAACACCTTTCAAGGTTTGTTCCCATCCAAGCCCTTTACAATCCATTTGGCGGCCAAGGCAATACCTTGAAGTCTTAGGTCCTTTAGCCCTAGGCTACCATGCAACTTGTCCAATTAGAACCACTCCCATTTAATTGATACCTCTTTCTCTTGCTTTTCCCATCTAACCACAAAAAAACCCCTTATTCTTTTTTGAATTTCATTAACTTGATAACTGCAAAAGAACCAAATTGATGCAAAGTAAATACTGTAAGAGGATAGGATCTTTTGGCAGACTTGTAGTCTTCTAGCTAAAGGGAGATACTGCTTGTTCCACCCTCCTAACTTCTTTTCAATATTTGTTCTGATCTAGTTCCATATTTCCTTGAGATTAGGGCTAACAACAAATTGTATCCTCAAATATCTTACTTGTTTGTTGGGGCCACCCCATTGGAAATCATACCTTTTTAGCCACTCTAGTGGAGCCTCCTCCCAACCTGGAACATTAGATTTAGCCTTAGATATTCTTACGCCAGAAGCTTGACAAAACATATCATCAAGCTTTTTCATCAAATACTCCATATTATCTTGATCAAGTTCTAAGAAAAAAAGTAATATCATCAAAAAATGGTACACTGATTAACTCACTTTGTTCAAGAAGCCTAATCCTCTTGATCCTAGGTGAGAAAGTGTGGTCTCTCAACAGGTAGAAAAGAGCATCTAAAGCAATGAAAAAGAGGGTTGGTGCCAAGGGGTATCCTTGTCGAATGGACCTTTCAAGGTTAACTTCATCTGATATTGAACCATTTACATCTATATGAGCAGAAGCACCTTTCAGAAGAGTATCCACCTTATTACATAATAGACTAGGAAAGCCAAAAGCTTGCAAGATGGTTCTCAAAAAGTCCCATTCCACCTGGTCATAAGCTTTTCCAAAGTCAAGCAAGAGCATTGTTGCATTCTGATTGGAATATTTGGCTCACTCGAAGACCTCCCAACTTGTTATCAATATATTTCTCTTTCATTATCAATATTTTATCTTTTCTCTTTAGGTATATGAGAAGAAGAAATACACCCAAAAAATTCAAAATGCATCATACTTGGCTTTGTTCCAATATATGCTTCTTCTATTAGTTTTCCTTAACACTATTTATAGGATATATTTAGTCAACAAGTAAAGTAGACATGCTACAAATTTTTCCCAAAAATAATTTTGAAGCTTTTTAGTCTTTATCATGCTACTTGTAATTTCTTCAATTGTTCCACTTTTATGTTTTATCTCCTCATTTGGTTAAGGTGTATAAATTGTTGTTAATTACACTTTTATCACATTATCCTTCCAAAAAGCTAAAATTCATTAGAGAAGTTCCCCACCTTTATTTCATTGTAACACTAAAAAAATACTTTATTTTTCTATATATACTTTAAATTTTTATTTTTTTAAAAGATGTAACTTTTTTTTGAGAAAGTATGCATATGTTTACATACTAAATTAATCAATAGAATTATTAAATTATATAATTACCAATTGATGGATTTTGCATTGGACCATATATATCAATATGCACTAATTCAAGATATGCCTTGATTTTTCATGATCTCCCAACTAGAAAGGAGTCTCTATATTGTTGTCCCAAAATACAATCTTTGCACTTTTGGTCCTACTACACATCTATTGGAATTCCATTCACCATATTTTTCTTGTAAATCAAATACAATCGAAAAAACCCAAATATCTATATCTCAAATGTCATGTACCAAGATTGATCTTGTAGGACAACTTTGAAAAAAAGAGATATATGAATTTGAATATTTTAGGTAAACATAAAATATTTTTCATGGATACTTTTGTAATAAATTTATTTCTACCATTTCTATCATAATGTTGCATATGTCACTTTCAAATTAATTGTGTTGCCTTTTTTATTTAGTTGTCCAACGTATAACAAATTTTATTTTAAATTAGGAATATATAATAAACATATAGGGTAATTTTTTATCCTTCATTTATCTTGATTGAGATGTCCTCTTTACTAATAATTATACTTTGTTATTTTTTCAAGATTTTCCTCCCACTATATTTATTCATCTATTATACAGATATTTCTTTATTCCTTAACATGTGATTGTTAAACCACTATCTAAAAATTAAATATCTTTTGATATTTCCTTAGCCACATTGCAAGTGATAAACATAGAACCATATTATTCATTTTCTTGTGATAATTTATCATTTTACTTATTTTGATGAAAATTTCTTTGCTTACATTTAAAAATGACACTAAATGTTTGATTTTTTTGAATATTTAATTACCTGCATAGTATTTGTTACTTATTCATCTCCCACCTCATTCATGGTAATTGCTACTTCTTCCTCTCCTCAACCTCTTGCAAAGATTCTTCCACTATATTTATTCATGCTTGACAAGGATACTTTCAAAAAAAATAATTTTTTTTCCTTTCTTTTTTGATTTGTTGATACAAAATTTTGATTAGAAATCTTGATCAAAGGAGGTAAATTTTGGCCTATTTAATTTTTTCTCATGAATTTGAAGTGACTAGTTCTTCAATTGCTAGTCTTGTTAGATCCTTATATTCCTCAGTTGTAACTACAACATGATCATCTTTTGCAAGTAAAATTATTAGAATATTTTCAACAACCATTTGATCTTGGAATGTATCCCTCTAATATTTCATGTGGTTTATAATTCTAATAGTATATATATTTCATTGATAAGCTCTCAATTTCCTCAAAATTTGAAGTTTACACAATTTTATCTTATTTATACCTTGACTTTGCATATCATCATATGCTTGTTTTGATTTAATTGTTGCAAATTTTATGAAGATGAAATTATCCATAACTTTCTAGAATAAGAGTACTTTGGTACATATTTTTTTGTTTTCTTTCAGTTTATCTTTCTAGGCCTATGTGCATTGAATGTAATCAACTTGAATTGTTGGTTCTAGCTACCCACTTTCAACCAAATCCCATAAATCTTGAGAATATAAAATAATTCATCTTAATACTCCAAAAACCATAATTTCACCACTTAGAATAAGGGATTAGAGGTTAAGTAAAATTATACTTGTTGTTGACCACTACATATATTCAACTACTACTAGAAAATGTATCCAATATGTCTCTTATGGATCCCTAATTTATTCTTTGATATTAATTATACTACCTTGATTGTGATACCATTTAAAGAAGTCTAATTTTTGACATAAAGTGGTGTCTACAATATAGGCGAGCCCTATTTTATCTCGACCTATAGAATACTAAACAAAGAAAACAATCTAATATATTATCTTACACAACAACAATCTACACATAAATTATACAGACAAAAACATAATTTCCTTATTCTTCAACATACAATATATAACACTATATCTTTCATTCTCTTTATAAAATACAAAACTATAGAGCCAATTGATCAATACCACTTTTTCTAAAATAACATTCATTATATACACTAGAGAACTAATGTTATTTAATATTAACAATGTAAGTTGAGTTAAAGTTATGGCTAGCATATCTTAGGGCTTGATATTAGTTCCAGTTTCAAATCCTACTTTCTATTTCTATAGGACAATCAATTTCAAAGTAAACCCTAACCCAATCTTCAAATTATTTTCTTATTTCCATAACCTATCTTGGGTTTAAATTGTATTGATCAGGCCTAGAATTTGACGGCCATCCCTACCTGTTATATGATCATTTTGTGATGGTTTCATCATTTAAATGCCTGTCAATTGACGTTTTATGGAAAATAGAAATTGTAAAATCCAATTACCCATAACACAAATGTTAGATCAATCCCTAAATTCATCTATCTAAAATCACATTTAAATACCAATTTCAAATCTACCAAGAAATAATTATATAAAATTAAAACTAATTTATACTAAAATTCATCTATCTAAAAGCATAAATTATTTGTAAAATCCAATTACTTATAACACAAATGTTGGATCTTGAAAAAAATTGAAAGCTCCCAATTACTTGTAAACAAATGTGTATTTGAAAAACATGAAAATTCTTGTTATGTTATTAATAATATGGATATTCTATATATATTAAAAAAATCTAAAATTAAAAAAGATTGATAATTAATAATAAATCTAAAAATCTTAGATTTATGTTACAATTAACAAGAAATTTCTAAATTGATATAAAAAATAAATCTTGTTAAAAATATTCTAAAAGTTAAAAAACAGTCATATTCTATTTTGATTATTATTTTTAATTTATTATATATTTTTTTAATAAATATTATAAATCATATATATTAATATAAAGTAATGATAACTATTAGTAAAAAATTTAAAATCTTAAATTTATTGTAAAAAATATTTAAAAAATTCTAAACTAATTTATATTTTTATAATAAATATTATATATATACATATATATGTGTCTATAATAAAAAGTGTCATATTTACACTTATATTTTTAACAAGTTAAATTGTTCGTTTAATAATGGCCTAAAATGCAGAGAAAAAGGGTCATGTAGACCACCAAATTCCAGGCCTATGTAAACCCTTCCACAAATGTGTCCTTAGATTCCCTCGCACGCAACTAAAAGAGCGAACCTTGCGTTCCAGTTCCAGCACAAATAAAAAACCAGGGACACTCTTGATATTTCTAATGCGCTGCGTTTTGGCGGAAGAGCATGTCCATTTTAACAAAATGTTACGCGGGCAGCGGCACCCAGATGAGATCGTTCTCGAAAAGCCAATGGCAGACTTCGATCTCCCCTGGCTGATGTCCCAACGCCACGAATGCCGCATGCTTTGCACTCCACTGCCTCGTGTCCAAATGGCAGATGGCGACTCCCTCGTTTATCTTCTTCTTCTCCTTCATTGTCAACAATGCCGCCTGGTACACTTTAACCTTGGGCACCGAATGGCAGTAATAAACAAGAAATGGAAACAGACTCTGGTGGCACGATACCGACCTGGTCACCTTCCCTCCGTCTTTGCCCGTCACGACACCGACGGAAACGTTCTGTCCGGATCCTGCCGTGCTTTCTGTGGTGAGCACCTCCACCTTTGAGCCCAACACCGACACTACAAACTCCGCCATGTCCTCCGCCGACATCACGCATTTCTTTATTTCGCCCTTCACCGCCGCCCTTTCGCATTCTTGCAGCGTACGCGCCATGATCGCCGACATTGTCGAGTTCTCTGGAATGTGAAACGTTTTCATCAGCTCCGGTAGTGTCTGGGTACTGAAGGGCAGCTTATCGGCCAAGGAACCGGGAAGGAACGATCTTTTGGGCATGTAATCCTTGATATCGGGTATGGGGACAGTTTTGCCCTGCACCAAGAGATTCTCCCTGAAGAACTTTCCAGACTCCACCCCCGTCGCTTTGTAATTTGAAAACGTTATGTCGGTCCTGGCATAGTTTTTGAAAGTGAATTTGAATCGGTAGGAACTGAAGGCCACGCCGGGGCTGTTGAAACCCTTGGCGTACTGAGCGAATTTGGTTGAGGAGTCTTTCGAGATATTGTCCACGAATTCTTTGGATCCACTTGGGTAAGTGGCAAAGCCCTCGTCTTTACAGAGAAGCTCCGCTGCCATGCAGAAGGACGCGGTATGGTCGGACAGAGTGCGGTTTTTCAAATAGAGAGAAAACAGAGCAATGGAAGTCGCATTGAGGGGCGAGGCCTTTTCCAGCAAGAAACCAGGAAGCCGCGCACCGGGCAACGCGCGTCGCCAAAAGCGCAAGAGAGAAGCCTTTGCTGTAAACAGATGATCTCCTCCATCTTCATTCTTTGAGAACTGCACAAGCCATCAAAGCGACCATTATGAACATTATAGAAGCCATCAAAGAACAATCTTTCGTGGAAGCAATGAACTTACAGCTAACATGGATAAGACAAGAACCAGCAGGATTGCGCAGCGTGGCATCTTCCGACTAACAAGCCGCCGACTGTTGTTTACGACTCCTACCAAAACACCTGCCTCGGTGCAGTCAAGAGCGATTAAGGCATGAATTACTCATTTTTTTGATCTCAGAGTCTCTGTGGATTACAGATAGTCACAAGATCCCAATCAAGGACTCAAATTGAAATTATGATTATGCCGCGGTATATGATTATGATTGTGCAGCGGTGTATGATTATGCCGCGGGTAGATTGTTTAGTGGTGTTCGTACAGAAGTTCCGACATGCCTCCGTAATCCCTGTGGATCAAGTGTGGGCTCTCTTTTCCATTACACAGCAAGCGCACTGGTAGAATCCAATGACTCCAAAGCTCACCATGCACGCTTTCTTTAGTCAATGAAGAGAAATACCTCTTTCTGCAGAGCGAGTGGGTTTTAGTCTGGCTGGTGTAATATACACGGAAACTCTTTCCCTCGTTCGTGAATTTTCATTGATTTTATGGTGGCAAGGTTTTCTCATAGCCAGTAATTTTACATATAAATAGTTAAAAAACATTTATCTTATTTTTTATAGAATTAATCTTTAATTATTACCTTTCAAACAATTGCTCAACTCTTTTATATAATTTTATATAATACCAGTAAAATATATTTATAACTAATTTTAACTATATTGATATATTAATTTTATATCAACAATAATCAATTTTACTTTATATTAATATAGTTTGTGTTTGTAATTATCTAGAGTCGAGTGTTTGAATAAATGTGAAAATCAAATAAATAAAACAATGATATTTAAGTGGAAATATAATGTAAGTATGCTATGACAAATAGTTATGAGTGATTCATCGATATATGGAAAAGTCAAGAAGAATTAGATAAATGACTTGGGATCTAAAAACTCACTATTTGTAACCATCGATCACTTCCACATGGATTTGATTTCCCTACACAAATTTGATATTTATAATTTTTTTAATGTTTGCTAAAAGTTCACTTTGATGCTTATATCTTCTCCTTGTAGAAACTTAGTTTTCTGGTTTAGACTTTCCAATAATGGATAATATGTCCCACTTTAGTCAAACCCTTATGATACCAAGTCAATGACCTTTCGATATAGTCAAAGCTAACATGCGAGTATGCAAGAGATTCTTTATATTATTATGTAGTAATGAATGCTTTGATTTAATTCTCCTTCAAATATGATGTAAGCAATCTCTAAGTATTGGATGATCTAAAAATGAACTAAGCTAAGTTCTTAAATACAATTTGAAAAGAAAAAAGTGCAATGTTTAACACTTTGAGTTAAAACATAATGAATAATCATAAGGATTAGGTGGGCCCTATATTTGAATTAAAAAATAAAATAGGAATTGAAATCATTTTCATGAATCATACAATCAACCTATAGATCACTAGCACAAATCAAGGATCTAGATCTAGACAATAAATGGTTAGCATTAAGGATTGTGGCTGGTTCCTACGAATGAATAAAAAATAAATAAGAAAAAATTTAGTAGAAATGATCATACCACTTGTACACTAAATTCATTACATAAAGGAGCAAATAGATCAATGTGGGCCCAAATCCAAGGGGAAAAGTGCAAGTTGCACAAAATTTTGATACCATTACAATTTCCCCCACTTTAGTTGACATTAATAAAGCTTATGTTGATAACCTTCACCTATGGATTGTACTAGGCATTAGAAAAGGTTTTGGATAAATTTTTAGTAATACCCAAAATTCATTGTCTATCTAGAGTAAATAAGTTTACTATATAATTCATATTTTAAATCTCTCTACATATCCAAACCATTGTTAACGAATGGTTTCAAGTTTGATATTTTAGAGAATGATACAAATATAATTATTTTGGTCTAAAAGGTCTCAATATTGATAAAGTGACTTAGTTGGTTTGGGGGTACTCTTAGTTGCTTGTTAATTATCAACTATTTGAATATGAACTTATAGAGCTTATTTTTCTCACACTAAAATTTGTCATAGTTTAGATATATCATGATTGATGTAATGAAGGTAGTGCCATGTTACATCCATCACATATGTCAACAAGATGGAAGTCCAAAATAGTTTTGGTTCAAACTATGTACTCTTAGTAAGAAACCAACTTAAAATTTTCTTATCGCCATTGCAATTGTCAATATAATTTAATTAATTCATGTAGACTATAAATATTAAACGTGTTTCTCTATTTTCTTGAAGCCTAAATACAATTATGTTAATAATTTCTTGAATATATTGATATTTCATGATGGATGGAGGGGATGTCATAAGTGTATCCCTAGCAACATTCACAAATATTCCTATTTTCATATATTTCCTTGCAATGTATGGTCCTATACCCCACTTAGCTTCAAATATGTCATTGAGTGACATTAACTATAAATTCTACTTCATCATGCCTTTTTCTATGTATTTCTCCCAAAATAAGGATTTTAGCCAATTCCCTCATGTCACCTTAAAGTTGTTGTAAACTAATGTGTACATGTTCAACAATGTTTCTTTCCTTAAAATGTCTTCAAATCTTGTAGTGTAATAGCACATGTGAAGCCATGTGAAAATGAACCAAGTTTATTACTTTTATAATTAATAATATCAACAATATTTGGCTCTACTTGTTCAATGAATTGAATTAGAGATCATCAGCCTATTAGATTTGGATTATATGTACGATTTGATTTTTTTTAAGGAATACCTTTATAAGCTTTGTTTCTTCACTTGAATTTAGTCTTTATAATATTAGATAAAATTTATTTTGTCTCTTACATGATTTATATAGTCTATTGCACAATTAAATGTTGGTCGGTTTCCAATCTAATTTATCCAAATTTACACTAGTCTTTAGTGCTTCTTGATACTTACAATCTACCTCCAACATATTAAATAATCATCATTGATCAATAAAAATCATCCCTGTCCTTGACTATGATTTCTAACAAAATATCTAAATAAGAAAAACTCTACGATAAGGTCCCACTAAGCATGTGGATTTGTACTATCTTTTACCAACAAGATAGCTTCTAGATGTGTCTCCCAATTTTCTCTTTACAATTTTTTTTGAGTAGGGTGGAATTCAAATCTTATACCATATAAACAACTAACAAAAAAACTGTAATTGATCTTCAAAACCGCAATTGATCTACTATAGATATAGTCAGTACAAAACTGTGCAGGTGCATATACATCATCTTCAAAACGTGTGACACAGGATATTTGAGGAAGTGTGTATGGACAAGTATAATCTAGTAATTCTATTGTTTTGATGGGTTGGTCCTAACTATCCATGTCATTTATGCGCATTTCATAAGATCACATCTCTACGAGGCATTTCGCCAATTCGGCTTCTGTCAAGAAATAAGAAGATTCCAGGAACTTAGACTAACATTGAAGACATTCTTAGGAAAATGTTTGGCACTAGAGGAGGTTGTGGGAACCACTAAAACTATCAAAACTGTTGATATATTTATGCCTCCATTTTCTTACATAAGTGGGGTCAGGTTTCACGCCTGCCACTTGTCTCTGGTTGAAAGTTTAAAGCTTTTGCAATAAATTGATTCTATTATCTTCGGCAAATGTTTTATCAGTGAGAACCAACTAGGTTCCAAGCACTCTCTTCGATGCCAAAGAGGTTCTTAGCAACAAATAAAACACTTAACGTGGTTATAAGTTTACAAGGCATTTTCAATGAATCAATTCTATGTTAATTCGATAATCCTCTCGTTGTTGGGCATCCATGAGCTTCTGAGAATTGTCTCAATACCCAAAGGGGTGCTGAGGACTAGTTAAAACACCAATGAATCTTTTTCTTCCATAGTTTACACTCTTATAGAATCTAGCTTTACTCCTGCCAATTACTTTAATTGTTTGAAGTTTTTATAACTTTAGTGACAAATCTAATCTATATATATCCTACTTGTATTGCAGTCGAGCTTGAAGCCATTGCTCTGTCGACCAATTCGTGTGTTTAGCCTAAGCTTTGGCAATTTGCATCCATTTATACCAAGTTATGACTACTCCTTGTCAACAAAATCTCCATTAGTTGCACTTTGATGGGTGCATATACCTTGTCTAAAGGCTCCAGACCAGAGTGATTTGGGAGGATGATAGCATGAAGACCAAACTGCTTTAAAATACTAGGAATCATTTTTAATGACAAGTAGTTGCCACTTGTTATTTTGTTGTCTATTGTATATAGATTTTCTTATTAACATTTTTGAAAGCTATAAAATGTAATGAAAATTCAAAATGTAATGAAAATTCTTAAAAACACTCTTGTGGGGTAGGAAATATTTTCTTTTGGTTGCGTTACATTTTTTCCTTTATGCATGCTGTTTATTTTGAAGGCTGCTATCTACTGCATCAAATACTATGTTCTCTTCTATCTTTTTCTGGGGTAATATTTTTTAAATACTCTGTTGTGTATTGCTTTTATTTTTTGGGAGATAGCCTGGTTTTATTTGGCCTTTCTGTTGAATCTGAAGTTCAACAATGAAAAAGGTAATTTCTTTGATAGTTGTGATGTTTCAATAACTCCTCTTTTTTACGAGTATTAGTTTCCACTTTAGAAGGAGGATGTTTCTGAATGTATTAGAATTTTATAAATAACTATGATGAGATTCTTGCAAATTTAATTTTCTTTGTATATGTTTGTTTATTCGATATTTGTATTAAACTCCTTTAGAATATTCGTAATAGTTTTAATATAGTAATATATTAGAAAATATGTGCTTTTATAATTGTGTTCTAGTCTTGGTCGACTTAGCATATGCAATACATTATGGAGACTAGTTATGTTTTATGGATGTTAGCCAACTTGGTACAATGCACTACATGGATAAAATGTTTATGGTGTTGACAAAGAGAGTTTTGATTTTTTTTATCTAATTAGTCTGACCTAGTTGATGATTAAGATATACTTGTATATATATAAGATGTTTTGAGAAATGGGAAGAAGAGAAGAGAGAAAGTGTGGAAAGTGGAAAGAGGTGTGAAGTGTAAGTGAAAGGTTCAAGCCTAAATGCTTTATCAGTTGTGGATCAGAACAGATTTGTTGAGTGACTATTGTGTGAGGTAGTACTTCATATTTTGAGCTTCATTGGAACTGAACTTTGCACATTGAAAGTGTATTCTATCAGTTCAATCTCTTGGCAGTGAGCCACTATCTTTGTATCTTGGCGGTTAGCCATCTTTTGTATTCAGGCAGTGAGCCTTTTTAGGGACAGTGAGTCCTGGCAAAGAGCCCTGTAATATTTTGTATCTATATATAATATATTGTGAGTTAACTCTCACTATGGTTTTTCCCTTTTTGGGTTTTCCACGTAAAAATCATGTTGTTCATGTGTATGGTTGCAATGATTTGTTTCTATGTTCTCTCTTGTTGATTCAGTCAAAATTGTGATAATGGTTAGATGGATTTTATGTGAATGGTTTTATGGAAGACTACTTCACCCCCCCTCTCAGTATTCTAGATGTTCAACAAGATATCCCTTAGAAATTTAGGGCAAAGTAAGAAATGTTGTGGTAAAAAACCTTTTTCTAAAAGAGATAAACAAACATGGAAAAAAAGCATATACAAGTCAAGGAAGGAGGACTAAAGAATGTCCCCTATCATAACTTCTTTCATTTGAAGAACAAATTGCAACTAAAGTTAAGGAGATGATATCAAAGTCTTAAATGTTTACAACCCATTCCTCTATAGAAAAATAATCCAAGATGAGAAATACATCATGGATGAGCTGTGGAATTAAACATATGCTTATTTTTCTGGTGTTATACTAGGTTATGAGAAATGTGAATGTATATATGATTATCACACCAAATAGTGGTAGGAATACCAAGAGGGAATCCAAACTTGGTCATCAAATAATAAAGCTAAAAAACCTCGTAGATAGTCAAAATCACACCTTGATACTCTACCTATATAGATGATAATGCCATCTTGTAATACCTTATAATGGGGCCAAAAGCAAGAAAAAATATAAAACTAGAAGTATACTTCCTATCATCAACATCAGAGAAGCCTATTTGAGAGCCTCTTTATGTATAGTTTGTGTTCCCTTAATATATATCTAAAAGAAATTGGTGTCATTCTAATGAATCTTGTGTGAATCTTAAGATAAATAGGAGACAAGTAAAATTATCAAATAAATATCAAGATGAGAATATGTTTTAAAGTGTGCAAGATTGCCAACAAAATACCTATACAATGTGGTATCAATTGTAGGAGTGGTTCAACTAGAAGATAATATAACATCAAGCTAAAATAGATGTGAGAAGGCTTACAATTATGTTTGTCAAACCTCAAAAGTAAAGATCAAGATCAACTAAAATAGATGAATTCAACATGGAAACTAAGAAGGTAATAGAGAAGTCCAGGATCTAACATATCAAACTTATCCATCAATTCTTTCTATGCATTGGATTGTAGAAGATGAGATATTTATAAGCATTAAGTCATCCACATTAAACACAATAATGAAATCATCATATCCCTATTTCTAACTATAAACTATGGGATTGCAATGGTATTCAGTGAATCCAAAATTCTTAGACCAAACCCTAGGGGCATTTTTGAGACCATATTTAATGAATGATGAAGACTACAAATAAATGAGGATTTATAAAAAAAAATATAGGCTTCTTCATATAAATCTTCTAATGAAGATCATTGAGAAAAAATAAACTCTTCACATCCATATGATATACTAACCCTCTCTTTGATGTATAAAGTGAATGTAAAATATTAGTGGAATACGTCATGGAAATAGGATCAAAGGTTTTTAGAATAGTTAATTCCATTAACTTTTGAAAAATACTAGCGACAAGACATTCCTATTACTTATCAATAGAACCATCAACTAAATATTTAGTGTGGTACAACCACTTACATCAAACCAACTTTGTTCCCTTAGGAAGAGAAACAAGATCTCAATATTGATTATTCATCAAATAAGAATATTTTTTTTTACCATAGTTATATCCCGCTTAGGAATTCCTACCACAAATGAAACTTTAGAAGATAATCTAAAATGGTATGACTCAAAATACTAACACTTGATGCCTATACATAATTATGATGGGTAAAAGCACAAAATTGTGTCACACTTTCAGCCAACTTATCAACATAAGTGAATTTAAGTATTTCTAACTAAAAATATATTTTGGTCAAATATATGATCTTATAATATTCATGCTATCTAAGTTAGATATATCAACAACTTTTCCAACTAAAATTGTTGACTAAATGCATATGTAGCAGCACTTTGAGGCCAATTTACCAAAAAAATAGATTTATATGAAAAAATTGATATTTCAACATTTTCTACTTATGTAAATAACTTTTTTTTAAATAAAAATACCCTTTAGCCAGATCATAACTCTGGTTTTCATATATATATATATATATATATATATATATATATATATATATATATATATATATATATATATTCTTTTTTATTTTTACTAAAAGTAGGTTAGGTTGATTATCATGTCAAGGAAAAATAGTAAAACTTATTTAAAAAATTTGGAAAAAATATGATGCACTAGATAAAAGAATCTATATCAAGAGGGTATAATTTTTTTTCCATTTTAGATATATAGATAATATGAAAGTTGACATTGAATGGAAACAATTATTTTTTAATACACACATTTTAATATTTACTTAAAAATATTTATTTATCAAAATTGGAAAAAAAATGTATCCATGCACTAAAGTTTCAAGTTATAAATACACACAAAAAAATTGAAGGAGAAAAAATAAAATTACTATATAAAGGTTGACGTCCAATGTGACTTCTTTTTTCAGCATATTTTCAGCAACTAAATTATAGTGTCAATTTATAAAAAACTATATTCAAATAATTTTTTATTTATTTTTTCAAATACAAGCATAAAATATGCTAAAAAATAAATATTTTATTATTTTACATCATTTCAAAATTCAAAACATATATGCCACCTTTTAGTGATTGAAGTTTAAAAGTTGGATCAGTGTTAGTTGTTTCCCTTAAAAAGTGTGACACAACTTTGTGCGTTTACCCTGATAATAATTTGAAGGATCATTGGACAAAGATCCAACTATGTCTCAAAAGTAGTTTTGGTCCATCAAGGAAAATGTTGTGTAACAAGAGTTGGTGGATCTAGGAAATTTTCCTCATCCTCAAGAAATAAGGATTGCTCAAGTGATGGAGAATGGGGATTAAATGATGAGGGAGAGGTTTGTGATAGAGAATCTATTAGAGGAAATCTCTTATTGAATTGGACATTTCACCTAAATAAGACATCTCTAGAAATAAGATCATATAACTTGTAAGTCTTAACATCCTCATAGTAGGCCAAAAATATGAGTGGTTAAATTTTCCTCTCCATGTATTATTGTTGAGCATCTAGTATGAATGCTTAAGCCTCACTACCAATACCCTAGATGAAGATACATCTAGTTTGACAAAAGATCAATCCACCTAAAGAGTCATATTTTGCACTACCTTTTGGGGCATGTGATTTTGTAGATAATTTCGACCACTAATCACTTCACATCAAAAAGTGGATTCCATGTTCTATAACTAAACCATTAAATTTTCCATCTCCTATTGCAATGCCGCCAAAAGAACTCCAGAGGACAACACATCTAACTACAAGTTATGGCACAATTTATTTTATTTTTTTTATAGGTGGAATAATACGAATTGCCTAACTAATAACATAATCATTAATATGTATTTAGAATGTTTAGTGTCAAATATAAGGCGCAGACAATAGTTATTACCTAGAACAGTGTCAATTTAAATAAATGAAAGGTATCGAATAAAGCCACAGGGATATAGGATGCAGTGCATATTTCAAGCTATCAAATTTTATCCTAAATGTTGACAACCATACAGAACGCATCTTTAGCTGAATGGAGGCTTGGACACACTATGAAGCATAATGGTGGCATGACTGGACGTGAGCAATTGAATTTGTTTAAAATCCTAGATCAACTTTCAAGCAAATGTAATTGGCAGGTGGAGGACGCATGTAGAATGTGAAGTATACACATGGCACATGTTCTAAAGAACAAAATGCCTCATACGAAAGTGGCTTCCAGTTTGTGGAATACACGAAGAGCGAATTTATCAAAAACACGTTGAAGCTATGTTAAGAGGATGAGAACACATAAACTATCCCTGATGGGATGAAAACACCATATTCTACGATTTCATACTGGGATCACATGCAAATTTTCCAAGGCCATTGCACAACAGTTATACAAATCAAGAGGATGGTGCAGATTCAACGACTTACTATGGTTGCTTTTGTTTTGATTAATAGTCGAGCCCAAGCAAAGAATTAGGTATCGAATAAATAAAGATGGAGGAACCAAGGTTAAGAGCTTAGAAAATTTCTTGGATTCAAACAGAGGAATGGAAAATATTAAAGTGCCATATTTGGACACTATGGTGGAATAAATCATATTTTCCAAAATCTCAAGAGGTGTCCCACCAGACGCCATGCCAAGATTGTGGGATATAAACAAAACAGTTTTGTTAAGGACGCCTAAAAACATGTAAACCAAATAAAATTCGCAGGAGATGGGAATCTGATTAAACAAAATTGAATGCTAAATAAAATATGAGTCTTTGTTTGTTTGACTTAATCTATAACAAAAGATTCTCAAAAATCCATTAAGCCATATTCCATTTCTATAAATTAACAAATCTCCCCAGATATCCAGAGAATTTCAGCTTACTCTTAAATTACTCTTAAATTAATGGATCTAGGTGATCTTGAAGCAACTGTGAATGGTAAAGCATATAACTTGCTCCCATACAATTTTCTAAAAGAGATAAATAGAATGCTACATGATAACAATGCATTCTCACTCCTGCTAATGAAGAGCCACCTATACTGTTTAACCTTAAAGGTCAATGAAAATAAAAAATAATAGCATAGAATAATAGGAAAGTAGAATTTTAGCAAATGACCCTAACTCTGTAATTGTCGGCAAGGCTGATGAGAGGAATAAGCTTCAAATATCTATCGATTTCCACCTAAGCTGTTTTGAACTAGAATACAATATTCCACCCCATTGCATATATATATATATATAAATATATAATTTGCATACCAACTAGCTGATTAGCAGTAAAAGTAGCGACCACGAGAATGGAGAGGAGGGCGTGTTGGGTGCAGCCTAAAAAGGGCTTAAGAAATTGAGTGCAAAAGATATTAACTGGTGTAAGATAAGAATGTAATCTTCATAAAAGACAATGATTTGTCCCAATGTCGGCATAGCAGGGGTAAACATGAAAGAAGGAAAGAAGACATTAAGTTATTTTTGGTTTCCTTAGATATTTAGAAGATTACAACAATCAACCATACTAAGACAATTTAGAACTTGCTATTCTGAGAAAAATATCAAGGGAAAATTTTGTAGATTTACAAGATCTAAAGATTCGATTAGAGGTTCCATGCTATGCGAAAGTTCTAGACTGATGAGGTAAAGAACGTGAAGACAAAGGAACCCAACAAGAATAGACAATACAAATGTTGGCATATTGTTACCAGGTTTAATAAGATCTAATACAACAATATGCGAAAGTCCTAGACCGATGAGGTAAAGAACGTGAAGACAAAGGAACCCAACAAGAATAGACAATACAAATGTTGGCATATTGTTACCAGGTTTAATAAGATCTAATACAACAATATGCGAAAGTCCTAGACCGATGAGGTAAAGAACGTGAAGACAAAGGAACCCAACAAGAATAGACAATACAAATGTTGGCATATTGTTACCAGGTTTAATAAGATCTAATACAACAATTTCCTACATGGATATTATACTGATCTTGTTGAGAGGGTACAAAGTGAAAAGTTAATATAGACTTTTCTAAAAAGGGCCTTGCAAAAATAGAGAATTCCTCAACGAGTAATGATTATGAGACTATAATGGAATGGAAAACATGCAATTTATAATTTCTCCTTAAAAGACCAGCATACCTGGAAGATGTTCTTCTCCAATTCATAATGTAGCTCTCTCTCTCCTTTTTCCACCCTCCTCCTTCCATGATATCCCATTCATAGGAGCAGTTTCAAGTCCCCTTGACTAATAAAAGTGTCCTCAAGTCTCAAATGCATGATACGATGTCATGTGCCTTCCTCCTTACTGTAGATTTCTAAGCATAATAGTTTGGTGTTTCTTCCCACTACACTCGATACCACCGGCACCGTCATTGAAGCAGCCAAAGGTAGGAGTATTCATCAATGTCTAGTGAATTCCCTTTGTAAAATACAACATCTAACCCTGAATGAATTAACACAGTATTACTGCCATCAAATTATTCCCCCCATATTGCATTGATCCCCCTTTTTAAAACTGCCTCCTCCACTATGCTTTCTTTTTAGAAGTGTAACAGCTATCCAAAATCTCATCTTTGCATGTAACCACTTCATTGCCTTTATTGGCATGCAAAAATTGGAATTGACTCAAGCAGAAAAACTGAAGATTCCATAACTAATTTCAATACTAATTTGAAACCGCCTGTTTAAACTAAATTTAGAAACCCCACTATTCATTTATCACCTTTTTTTTTTCAATTATAATTTTTCCACTTGATTTTATTTTATTTTAATATTACACCATACTTATTTACAAATTTATTTATCAAAACATGCTCTAATTTTTATTGTTATTTAATAATCAACTCATCATAAAAAAATATTTTATTTATTATCTTCAACTTTAAACTATGATTATATATTTTATATTTACTTATCGCAAGTACCTTATTAATTTGATAATTTTATTTAATACAACAAATACCCAAGGCATAAATCAAACAATTTTAAATTATATAAACCAAATACCAAACCCTACCTGTTCACAAGACAAGGTCAGAAGCAAGACCACAAAAAAAATGGCAGGGTGAATCATGGAGGAGCACTACATCCTCCCCCGTAAGATTCGACTTACTCCTATAAGTCGCAAGGTTAGAATAAAATATATGCACATTAGCTCAAAAATTTGTTAAATAATACCACATTCACCTTTCCTTTAACGTAAATACAAGCAACATCAAATAATCAAGCAAACCATTTATATCAAACATTTACCTAAATCTTAATCAAAGTTGAGAAGAAGGACTAACTAACCATAGACATCAAATGACATAGACGTGGCGACAGACTGGATACTCATCCTCTTCAAAGATGATGGCTAGGGTAGAGGATCTAATGTTATCTCTGAATCAACTATTCCATTGGATTTGAGACATGCTCAAACCTGCTAATTTAGGTGGAGTCAATGCCTGGTACCTGCAACCTGTAGCAAACAAAATAGTCAAACATATATATAACCATACAATTAGGCACACCGTGAAAGGAAATTGGAGTGTGGTAGGGTACTCACAAGTGAGTAATGTGACACTGTCTCTTTCACCAAAACACATCAAACAAGTAACCACATAGCAAGTCTATTCATTCATCTAGTAAGCAGTACAATATTTGACAATGAGACAATTTACATCCAATAGCAAGTTTTAAGAAGACCTGTCTACTTCTACAAGTTCCTTTTCCAGCCCTATAATAACTTGACTAGGCTTCCCCACATCAAACTCTTTAACCAATTTCCTCTAAAGATGATGGCATTCACTAGGTTTCCTTCAAATCATTGCACCCTTTAACCCTAACGAGTAGAATTTTTTCTATAAAACTATTCAATTTCAAATGCATTGCCATATCATTTTCTTTACAATTCCTCTTTCGATACATTGTTAAACAATTGATACATCAAAATGCTATACTTTCATAAAACACAACATATTTATACACACATAACACACTTTTTCCATTAAATATTCATCATTTTCAGACAAGATGTTCCACTTTGTTCTTTATACAACTCAAAATCTCATAACATATTCAGTAAAAGACCACAATTTTACACCTTTTCAGAAGCATGAAGACACAATTTATCACTTCATAAGCACAAAATTCTAGATTTAACATTCTTCACATACACAAATAGATTCACATCACCAGGAGTCACTTCAGAAGGCTAGACAAGAGTCCATAATGCATCCCCAATAGAAAGAATATCTATGCATAGCACACTACACCAAGGGTCCTATCCTTTCCACCATTTTTTTGCACCATCAGACGAACACCACTGAAGAACAAATCTTGGGTTGCTAAGCGAGGATGACACAAGAGGAAAAACATAAGCTCAAGAGTGTAAGCACTAGGACAACATAATGGGATCATATGTTTCCAGAGTATCCATTGTATGAACCTTTGCTCTGATACTAGGTGTAACGCCCCGCCAAAGAACCCCAAAGGACAACACATCTAACTATAAAATATGGCACTTTTTTTTAAAGTGGAATAACAAAAATTTCCTAAAAAATAACATAATCATTAATATGTATTTAGAATTTCTAGTGTGGAATATAAGGCGTAGACAATAGTTATTACCTAGAACAGTGTCAATTTAAATAAATGAAAGGTATCGAATAAAGCCACAGGGATATAGGACACAATGCATAATTCAAGCTATTGAATTTTATCCTAAATGTTGACAACCATACAAAACACATCTTTAGCTTAATGGAGGCTTGGACACATTATGAAGCATAATGGTGGCATGACTGGACGTGAACAATTGAATTTGTTTAAAAGCCTAGATCAGGGCATGTGTAGGATCATGATGGGCCAAAAAGTGGCAATATGATGGGTATGTGTAGGGTATGTGGTTGACGACTTTTTTTTACCCAAAATTGATGAAATGAAAATGATTTTTAAAGGAGATTCTCAACTTTCCACCAATATAAATTATGATTTACATTGAATTTAATAAATAATTATTATTCATTTTCTATTTGAATTATGACTAAATTCTTGATTGATAGGTTGATTGAATAACATCTATAGCTTTCAAACGATATCACATTTTTTGAATCCGTTTATCGTCACATTTTATGCTTCATACTATAAGATTAAAAATTTGAATTTCACGAAGTTTTGACCAAGTTAAGGTAATACATACAAGTTTTTATGTTGTTTTGAATATTTGTAATAAAAATCATAATTAATTATTTACTTGGAAAAATTACAAAAAAATATGCATCACATTGGGACATGAGTCCTCTACTTATATCTAAAATCTTATAAAAAATATTATCATTTTACTATGGTTAGGGTGGTCAGACAAACACCTACTTCTTATTTTTTCCCTAAAATTTAAGTACTATTGTATTAAAATTTCAAATTTTCACTAAATAGATTTTTTTAAAATAATCCTAGTAGTTTAGAAACTACATTCAATTTGCTACAGATTCTATTCTTACATATTTTTGAAATAATATAGATAACTTATTCAAATTCTTTGCGTCATGTTGCCTAACTCTTTTTTTTCTTTAAAAAATTGCCACTTAAGGGTTTGTTTTTTCTATGATGATCCTGCACATACCCATTTACTTTCAAGAAAATGTAATTGGAAAGTGGAGGATGCATGTAGAATGCGAAGTATACACATGGTGCATGTTCTGAAGGACAAAATTCCTCATACAAAAGTGGCCTAAAGTTTATGGAATACAGAAAAAAGTGAATTTATTAAAAACGCGTTGAAGCTATAAGAGGATGAGAATACAGAAAAATTTCTTGATGGGATGAAACCACCATATTCTATTATTTTATATTGGGATCACATGTAAAGTTTCCAAGGCCATTGCACAATAGTTATACAAATCAAGAGGATAGTGTAGATTCAACGACTTACTATGGCTGCTTTTGTTTTGATTAATAGTCAATCCCAAGGAAAGGATTACATTTCAAATAAATAAAGAGGGAGGAACCAAGGTTAAGAGCTTAGAAAATTCCCTTGGATGCAAACAAAGGAATGGAAAATATTAAAGTGCCATATTTGGACACTATGGTGGAATAAATCGTATTTTCCAAAATCTCAAGAAGTGTCCCACCAGATGCCATGCCAAGATTGCAGGATATAATCAAAACATATTTGTTAAGGATGCCTAAAAACATGTAAACCAAATTAAATTTGTAGGAGATGGGAATCAGATTAAAAAAAAAAAATGCTAAATAAAATATGAGTCTTTGTTTGTTTGAATTAATCTATAACGAAAGCTTCTCAAAAATCCATTAAGCCATATTCCATTTCTACAAATTAACAAATCTCCCCAGATATCTAGAGAATATCAACTTACTCTTAAATTAATGGATCTAGGTCATCTTGAAGCAATTGTGAAAGGTAAAGCATATAACTTGCTCCCATACAATTTTCTGAAAGAGCTGAATAGAACACTACATGATAACAATGCATTCTCACTCCTGTTAATGAAGAGCCACCTACACTATTTAACTTTAAAAGGTGAATGAAAAATAAAAAATAATATCATAGAATAATAGGAAAGTAGAATTTTAGAAAATGACTAGGTGACTTTGTAATTGTCGGAAAGGAATATGAGAGGAATAAGCTTCAAATATCTATCGATTTCCACCTAAGTTGTTTTGAACTGGAATACAATATTCCATGGTCCCATTGCATATATATATAATTTGCATACCAACTAGCTGATTAGCTGCATTAGTAGCGACCATGGGAATGGAGAGGAGGGCATGATGGGTGCAACCTTCAAAGGGCTTAAGAAACTTGAGTGCAAAAGATATTTACTGGTGTAAGATAAGAATGTAATCTTCATAGAATACAACAATATGTCCCAATGCCAACATAGCAAGGGTAAACATGAAAGAACGAAAGAAGACATTAAGTTATTTTTAGGTGCCTTAGAGGTTCAGAAGATTACAACAATCAACAATACTAAGACAATTTAGAACCTGCTATTTTGAGAAAAATATCGAGGGAAACTTTTATAGATTTACAACATCTAAAGATTTGATTAGAGATTCCATGCTATACGAAAGTCCTAGACTGATGAGGTAAATAACATGAAGATGAAGGAACCTAGCAAGAATAGACAATACAAATGTTGGCATATTGTTACCAGGTTTAATAACATCTAACACAACAATTTCCTACATGGAGGTTATACTGATCTTGTTGACAAGCTACGAAGTTAATACAAACTTTTCAAAAAAGGGCCTTGCAAAAATAGAGAATTCCTCAATGAGTAACGATTATGAGACTATAATGGAATTGAAAACATGCAATTTATAATTTCTCCTTAGAAGACCATCATACCTGGAAGATGTTCTTCTCCAATTCATAGCGCATCTCTCTCTTTCCTTTTTCCACCCTGCTCCTTCCATGATATCCCATTCATAGGTGTAGGTTCAAGTCCCCTTGACTAATAAAAGTGTCCTTGAGTCTCAAATGCATGATATGGTGTCATCTTCCTTCCTCCTTATTGTAGATTTCTAAGAATAACAGTTTGGTGTTTATTCCCACTACACTCTTGATACCACTGTCATTGAAGCAGTCGAAGGTAGGAGTATTCATCAATGTCTAGTGAATTCCCTTTGTAAAATGCAACATCTAACCCTGAATGAATTAACACAGTATTACCACCATCGGATTATTCCCCCCAGACTATGTTGATCCCCCTTTTTAAAACTGCCTCCTCCACTATGCTTTCTTTTTAGAAGTGTAACCACTATCCAAAATCTCCTCTTTGCATGTAACCACTTCATTACCTTTATTGGTGTGAAAAAATTGGAATTGACTTAAGCAGAAAAATTGAAGATTCCATAACTAATTTCAATACCAATTTGAAACCGCTTGAACTAAATTTAGAAACCTGACTATTCATTTATCACCTTTTTTTTTCAATTGTAATTTTCCCACTTGATTTTATTTTATTTTAATATTACACTATACTTATTTACAAATTTATTTATCAAAACACGCTCTAATTTTTATTTTTATTTAATAATCAACTCATCATAAAAAAAATATTTTATTTATTATCTTCAGTTGTAAACTATGATTATATATTTTATATTTACTTATTGCAAGTACCTTATTAATTTAATAATTTTATTTAATACAACAAATACCCAAGCCATCAATCAAACAATTTTAAATCATATAAACCAAATACCAAACCCTACCTATTCACAAGACAAGGTTGAAAGCAAGACCACAAATAAAACTGGCAGGGTGAATCATGGAGGGGCACTACACCTATAATTTAATGTTCTTTCTCTAAATGACAACATTATGTTGAAGGGTTTAGCGAACTATAAGTCAATGTTGAATACCATGTTATCTGCAAAATTCCTTGAAATCTTGATTGATATATTCTCCCTATTATCTAGATGCATATCCTCCTCATAAAGAGAGAAGACTACTTTAGAAATACCTTGTAGATCCCAAAAGTATTAAATACCACTCTCTTCTACTTAATAAAGTACACCCATGTAAGTCTAGAGAAGTCACTAATGAAATTGAGCACATTCTTAGCCCCTAAAAAAGGAGTTAGAAATGATATAAGGTCAGTATCTACCAAATATATAGGTGACTTGGCATGTGTGGCCTTCCCTTTGGGAAAATAATCTCAATGATGTTTTCCAAGTACATAACCTCAACAAACTCCCTTACTACACAAGACCTTAGGTAGATATGTCACTAACTATTGTGTGATCATTTATTATAGATACCCATAATTTACATGAACAAACCATTCATTTAAAGTATTTCTAAGGGAATTTACATGTGTTATAAGAGATTATCCTGATTAACTCTAAAGACCATAAAGTTCTTGTATTATAAGAGACATCTAGCATCAACACTATCTAAAGCTAGAATGGTCTTAGTACCATGAAGCTCTAAAATACTCAAATTATGAGGCAAGAACTTGGCTATCTTAGTAGTGCTAGAGAGACAAATTTGATACATCAAAAAGAGGTTGGATAAACTATTAAGAACTAAAAGTACATGATGAATACAACTTTCCATCCTCTAGCTAAAAATTACCTAATCCTAAAATTTGAAGTTATGTAGAATCTTGGACTTTATAATTTATGTAGTACAATATAAAATTTATAAGACAATTTATTGGGAATATATCATATGATGAGAATATCATGACTTAAGTATCCATCTTAGTGCATAAGAAGGAAAATTATATGTAAAAGGGTTTTCCCTTTATATGTACCTATGCAAGTATACTTGGAGGATATAAAGTGATGTTATTGCATGGCCTCTTCTAAATCCACTTGTCTATTCCAACATCTAGTTAGTTTGTGGTCAAAATTCCCATAAAAACTACAAGTCTCTCCTCATTTCTTCATTGTCTTGGAGGAAGATTCATTGAAACTAAAATAATTATCATTCTTGGAAGTGGAATAATTCTTTCACTAAAATTTTATTTTGTGTTGGAGGGATACTCATCACTTGATTTGGAATCTATCTTAGACTTGTGTTTCTTCTTCTTTTTCTATTTTATTTATTGAACCATGGATGATTGGTTCTTCAAAGTTGAAATAGCATCTAACTAGACTAGCATAGCCTAATCTCATGTCAGAGGATCATAAAAAACCTCAAAAAATAGGCATAGTGAAGGAATTTTCAAGTGCATACATAGTAGAATAAAATGTAGAAGACAAGACTTAGAATGAGACTTTAAGTTTAGATACAATTAGAGATATACATTCTTTTTTAGTATTATCCTTTCCATAACTACATAATAGTGGCCTCAATGATTTAAATTGTATAAGAAAGTCCTCAATGGATAAGAATGGATCTAAAGTAAATATAATCATTTTTTCCTCAATTTGAAATACCCAGAACTCATTAACTATATCAAATACCTTTATGTACTTGTCATAAAACTACTCAAATTTTCTACAAAATAATGTGAAATAATATTCTATTTATAAAATGCAATAATATCAATCCCATATGCTTATTCATCTTGTTCATATATGCAAATATCACATATTCTTAAGTGAACTCAAGTGGAGTATCATCCAAAGTGGACTATAATCTCTTAGATATGAGCAATCTGTCCATTTGTTTCTTCAAGGTGTACAAATTCTATGGCAAAAGATGCTCACTAGAAGAGGTTTTTACCAATTTAAATATCTATGAAAAAACAAAATTGACAAATATGTAGCAATTTATATTTTATTGAACCTTCAATGTGTTGTATGGATAAAATTCAATCCCGCACAAAAAAGAAAAAAATAGTTTTTGTAATTTTTACTTGAATATATATGTTAAACTACAAATATTTGAGTTCAAAGTTAAATATTATAGGTACATGGGACAAAATATGGAAAAAATAAGTATATTTCTCTGTACTTAGAACCATATTCCCAACATTTATTGTTTTGAAAAAATCTAATTTTGTATGCCCAAGTTATGTCTAAAAAAAATCCTACTTTATGCATTAATAAGAGAATATATAAGAACTATTAGGGAAGCCTTGTGGTGTCTCAAGTCTGAGAGGGACCATGGTGGCAAGCTGGTGGCTTTGAGGCTAAGTTGATAGGGTCTTCAAATTTATACTCTGGGTATGTGCAGGATCATCATGGAAAAAATAGGCCCTTAAGTGGTAAAAAATTTAGAAAATCAAGGATTAGGCAACAGTAAGAAATTTGAATAAGTTATGTATATTATTTCTTAAATATGTAGAATAGAATTTGTAACAAATTGAATGTACTTTCTAAATTACTAGGTTTATTTTTAAAAAATAAATCTATTTGGTGAAAATTTGAAATTTCAATACGATTAATTTTATAAATTTAGGGAAAAGAAAGAAATAAAAAATGAGTTAATACGTGGAATACCTAACCACAATAAACAATATTTTTTATAATATTTTTAGATATAAGTAGAAGTACTCATGCTTACGATGTTGATGCCTTATTTTTTTGTAATTTTTCAAGTAAATAATTAATTATGAATTTTTTATTACAAATTACACAAAATATAAAAATCATGTTTTGACCACCTTAACGATGAAGAACTTCTGAAATTCAATTTTTTCTTTTTTAATCCTATAGTATGCGAAGCATAGAATGTGATGCATGTTTTGGATTCAAAATATGTGATACTGTTTGAAAACTATAGATGTTTTTCAGTCAACCTATCAATTAGAACTTTAGTCATAATTTGAATAGAAAATGAATAATAATTACTTATTAAATTCAAAAGTAAAGCATAATTTATATCAGTGGAAAGCTGAGAATCCCCTTTAAAAACCCTTTTTGTTTCATCATTTTTGGGTAAAAAAATAGTCATCAACCACATACCCATCATATTGCCACTTTTTGGCCCATCATGATCCTGCACATACCCCTCTACTAGATGATATAATCCTTCAACCAAAAAATGTGGATACAACCTCTATCAAATTGCATGATTTCTTGTATACTCTACATGATAGCATGCATTTGGCATAGACAAATATTTTGTTGAATAGATTTGTGTAGTGATTGATGCAATACTAGTGGATATAATGATATGACATTACAAATATATATTACTATATGAAGAGATATAGATTCAATTCTAGTAAAGCCCTCAAAAAATGAGAAGGATTTTTTTTATTTAAAGCTCTAGTTTACCATTCTAGCATTATAAAAGAACTAATAGGTGCAACAATCAACTAAAAAAGAACAAAAAAATTCTAAAAGAGATGAAATGGAAATAATTATATAAATTACAAAAAAAAAGGATATGTTATGATATATTGTAATAAGATGGCCTTGTTATAAAGATAAGGATAAAACCCTAGAGCTATCCAAGATCATGAGAAGTGCTTAAACGTTACAGGTCATGAGATTAAAAATAACCTAAGTAAGCTTAAATATCTAAGTTTGAATAGGTCCTAAAGTGAAAATAACTAGATAATATATCCCTTTCATAGCAACATTCCATTCACTATAAGTTTTTCAACAATTAAATAAAATCCACAATAAACTCAAATGTCTATATCTCAAATGCCATGTACCAAGAGTGATCTTATAGGATAAGTTTAAAATATGAATTATATCACTTTAAATCTCATAGGGAAACATGGAATTATTTGTCATGCTTTCTTTTGTATTAAGTTTGTTTCTCCCATTTTTAAAATATTAGCTTCAAAGGTAGTAACATAGCCTTTTGGCTTATTTTTCCGATGTTTAACAAATTGTGTTGTAAAATAGGATCATAAGTTGGGTAAGTGCAAGAAGTTGAGTCCATGAAACGTGGAAGTTTTTGCCTTAGCCAAAAAAAAAGTGGCATTAAAATGGGATCACAAACTGCAAGAAAGCGGATCTGTTTTAAAAATAGGGACCCCGCTACAACTTTTGGGATCTCGAACTGAGGTAAAATGGGATCGGTTTTAAAATTTCATTGCGGAAAAATTTTTAAAAGCAGGGATCTCGTGAAATTTTCAAAACAGAAATTTTCAAAAATGGAAAGTTTCAAAATGGGATCAATTGAAAATTTTTCATTTTGGAAATTTCGGCCCACTGAAGAAAATTTTCAAATTCCAAAATGGAAATTTCGATTTTTAGCGATTTTGCAATAGAATCACGTTTTAATAAGGATCCCATTTTGTAAAACAACGGATACACCAATTTAAAGTGGGTTTCTAACTGTGGTAGTTTTTTGCCTTTGTATTTTTGGTTGAAGGAAAAAGCATTAGAATCAGAACTGAGCCTTCAACACTTTGGTTTTGACACACTGAAGGTCTAATAATGTCGAGAAAGTTTGGACATATGGTGAGAACTTTCTTGAAATTTTGACGAGGGGTAAAACGCCCATTTAGATGAAGACGATGTAGATTCCAAATATATAATTTTTTACAATTGGATTATTTTTCTTTTCAATTAATTTCTAATAAAACTAGTCCATAACTTTAAATATTAGGGGTTTAAATATTTTAATAACGATCAACATAACATTTTGACGAATGGATTGCACGAGAACAAACTTCAAACAATTCTTTTAAAAAAAAAAAAAAAAAAATGATAAGTTAAGGTCATCTTATGCGTGTCGTACACGATGATTTTTCAAAACAACAAATATGCCTAATAAAAAATTAACAAAAAAAAAAGTATTCAATAAAAAATTACAAAAAAATATCGAGAACAAGCTTCAATGAGTCACAAATCTTTTCCCAAAAGGATTTAGAAAAATACGATAATTTAGGTCAAAATATGGATGTTGTACACGTGCATGGTATGGTAAAAAAATGACTTTTAAACAGTGGCTTTTAGAAATGCCTATTGAAACTCAATTTGTACAATCTGGGTATTGAAATAAATTATATATTTGGAAACTAGATTCTGAGTACTACATTTTATGATCAGTGACTTTTTTGAAGATTCCATCTCTAAGTGCTTCAAATTTTAAGGTCAAATGTGTCAAATGCTGAAAATCAGGGAAAACACTTCCACTTTTGGCCAAAAAGTGGGCTCAACTTCTTGCACACACCCAGTTCATCTAGGATAAAAAAATCTCACCTTTTTTGTTCTAATTGAGATTTTTCCTTTTCCTATCATTGTTACTTTCTTCTTATTTCTGACAAGCTTTTCTTCCAACTATACTAATTCATTTATCATATAGAATATTTCTAGATATTCCTTAGCATGTGGCTACACAACCTATTTAATTTGTTTTCATGAATTTGAAGTGACCCAATAAGTTCTTCAATTACTTCTAGTCTTCTTAGATCCTTAGATTCCTCAATTGCAACTATAACATGGTCATATTTTGTAAATAAATATCTTAGAATTTTTTCAACCACCTTTCAATATTGTAGTCTCTCCACTTTGTATATCACTTGGTTTATAATTACCATATAATGATTAAAAAATCATGCATATATTCTGAATATTTCATTTCTTAATTCTCAACTTCCTCAACATTTGAATTCTACCTAATTCTACCTTATTTTTACCTTGATATGCACTTTTCACATTATGTCATTATTTTTTTTAATTTTGTTGTTCTTGTAACTCTTGCTAAGATGAAATTGTTCATAGTTTTCTAGAAGAAGAGTGCTTTGGAGTCGCTTTTCTTTTCTTTTTTCTTAAATTGTGTCCTTATAGGCCTATGTCTATGAAATGTTTGTAGTTTGATTGATTGGATTTAGGTACCTAGTTTCAAACAATTTTTTTAAATCTTGAGAATATAAAAGAGTCTTCATTACAACACTTAAAAATCCATAATTCTCTCCCTCAAACAATGGGATTTTTGGTTGAATAAGATTATAATTATTGGTGGATATTATGTATATCCAACAACTAGAAAATTTTACAAATGCACCTCTTACGAATCTTTAATTTCATTTTTTTGTTAGTGATTATGTTGCCTTGGCTCTATTACCATTTGAAATAGTTTTATTTTTAACATAAATTCATCATTAGAATAAGGGAGATTTTCTTTATCTTCACACATAGAACACGAAACAAGTCAACCTATCTACTTTGTAATATCAATAATCATCTTACTACATAACTATCATCTACAAATGAATACATAATTTATTCTTTTCAACATACAAAGAATCACTAGCACCACATATCTTCCATCCTCTATAAAATGTAAAACTATATAATCTTAAGTGGTAAAAATCCACTCTCTTAAAATAAATCATTTATTACAAGCACCACACTCTGAAGTCTAAAATCTAACTAAAATGTTAATACTAGAGTATTTAAAGAAAACATTGTTATTTTAAATATTGTTATTTAATAGTGATAATGTAGGCTAAACTTATAGGTGAAATGGTGCAATATGGCGCATTGGAGTGAAATTCTGCAGGAGTATGGGATTGACAGGAAGTAGGCGGCCAGGATAGATGGCGGTGGGGTGACGAACCTGAGGAAAGGATCCCAAGAAGAGGAGTAGAGGCAGTAAAGGAGAAGGAAATAAACCACATCCCATAATGGGTTTTCTCGAATGGAAGTTGGATTGAAAAATGCAACCCAAGGATTCAGAAACGGGAGGAAGAGCAAGGAAAAAATTGACACATAGACATAGGGAAAGATGGATCCCTCGGTGGCCAACGGGAAGGAAGATGGGGTAAACAAAATCCCTACGGATGGAATCAAAAGGAAAATGAAATCTATGGCAATTTCAGGAGTGGGCGGTTCAGGAAAAATAAAAACCCTAGGGAACCAGTGGTGAGGAAATGGAGAGTCAAAGAGAATAGGACAACGAGTCGAAGTGGTAGTCCCAGGATGGAAGAATCTTGGCAAATTGGAAGCGACGATAGCAATAAGTCAAGCTACCAAGGAAATTTCCTAGGAGGAGAAAATGTGTGTTGGGAGCAATCCTCACAATTTGGAGCCCACTGGAATAGGAGGAGACCTCCAAGAAGACCTAATCGTTATAATCCTCAGCGCAACTGGAGGAATGGAGGTTAAAATGGAGGGAAGAGAGGAAAAGAAAGAGGAATGGAAGCAATCACTAAACCATGGGGTAGCAAGCTCTTGCCAATGCCATCAGAAATAATCAAAGGAAGAGTGGAGAGATTGCGAGATCGAGCCCTCTTTGTGAAATGATGCGGACCAGGAGATCTAAAAGAAGAAATCATGAACTAGTCGCAGCAAGACTTCAAAGACCGGGTAAGCATAAAACATCTCCCCAATGCCTTTTATTTGATAGAATGCATAGAATGGGAGTTGAAACAAAAAATAGTATATGGTAAACCCCTTTTTTTCTAAGGTTACAACTTCCATTGTAAAAACTAGGAACCCAATTTCAACCCATGGCATTACAAAATCAAACAAATCCCAACATGGCTAAAACTGAGACCTACCATCAGAATACTGGGGTGTGGAGGCCATGACCAAAATTGGGGATACTCTGGGGGTCTGCCTGGGAATAGATGAAGATTTTGTAAATGGTAAGAAAGGTGCAGAGGAAAATATTCTAGTAGAAATAGAGGAAGGAGTAGGGTATATAAAAGGTTGGAGATCCTATCAGAATTTGGTATTTGGATTCAAAAGGTAGTAAAAAGTGAAGGCAATAAGATAGGGAAATGTCTTTTCTAGGAGGACATAAAGGTAGGAGGCTTTAGCACAGTGGAAGAGGAAAACCCTATGGGTAGTAAGCAAGAAATAGCAAGTAACTTAGTAGAGAAGGTCAGGGACAATGGAAACAAAATATCCCTAAGAGATGAAGGCCGAAAATGAAGAACAAAAGAGATGGGAAAGAGATCAGACAATAAATAAAACAAAGAATAATGGATAATTGAAGGATAACAGGTTAAGTGCAAACAAAGTCATAGATCAGAACTCGATGAGAAAAACAGCGGATGGAAAAAGAAAGAATCAGTAAAATCTTCAAAGCCAGAGGAAGAGAGGGGAAAGAACTCATCATGGAATATTGGTGGTCAGGAAAGAAACAAGAAGGAAGTGATGGAAGAGTTGTGGGAAATAACAAGATGCATTTAAATCTAAACTAAAATCAAACATAAAAGGAAAGGGGAAGAGAGGTCCCAAAACCAACAAATCTAAACTGGAAATAGCAACAAATACAGCTGATCAAACAAAAATATGGATAGGGAAGGAGACTCTCCTTCCCCAAACAAAATGAGGATAATAACATGGAATGTTAGGGGATTAAATTCCCCTAACAAATGGCATATGTTCAAGCTCCAAATTGACCAACCCAAAGCAGATATATTCATACTACAAGAAACAAAGTGGGACACAGAAAAAATCAATAATAGAATGAAGTGGTGGAAGCATTGGGAAAGATGCTTTGTAAGGGTAGATGGGGCATTAGGAGGTCTAGGGGTTATATGGAACCCACTCTCAATAACAGGTGAACTAATGGAGGAGAATAGGAATTGGAAAGTAATAAAATGTAAAATGCTACAAAAAAATGAGAAATTTACATTAATCAACACATATGGCCCTACTCAGACAAGAGAAAGAAGAGCAGTATGGCAGAAAATATCTTAGGCCATAATGAATCTTAGGGGAGAAAATGGAATCATAGTAGGAGACTTCAATGCAACCCTAAATTGTGAAGAAAAGAGAGGTGGGATAGGGAGAATCACAAGAGTCCAACAAAAATTTCAAGAATTTTTGGACAACCACCTAATGGACATAGTAACAAGAAATAATACCTTTACTTGGACAAATAGGAGGAAAGGATTTACAAAAATAGCTGAAAGGCTAGATAGATTTCTCATGTTTGGGGATTAGGGAAGAATAAACCAAACACATGAAGCTACTATTCTACCCTATGTGGGATCAGACTATTTCCTATTGCAGCTACAAATCCAGCCAAATGCCACTCCAGTGGACTACCCTTTCAAGTTTGAGAAAATTTCGACCAGAGATGATAAGATCCCCAATTTGATTAAGGAATGGTGGCAAGAATTACAAATAGGAAATCACTCATGTCTGTACAAACTGAACAAAAAACTGAATCATGCAAAAAATAAACTCAAAGAATGGAATAGAGAACACTTCAAAAACATCTTCCAAGAAAAAGATCAAGTGGAAAAAGAACTAAGCACACTCAACGAACATATTATAGAAGAAGGAATGGATGTGGTGGATTTTGAAATGGAAAAGGCTATGAAAGAGGAATTGGCAGAGATCCTAAAAAGAGAAGAATGCTTCTGGAAACAAAAATCAAGGGAAACTTGGCTCAAAGAAGGTTATAGAAATATAAAATACTTCCATAGATTGGCAGTATCTATCATAAGTAGGAATATAATAACATCCATAACAAGAGAAGATGGCTCAATAACTCAATCATTGGATGAAGTCAATGAGGAGGCAGTGAATTTATTCCAAGCAATTCTAAATAGACCAACTAGAAATAATGTGGAAATTAGAAATAAATTGTTGGCAACAATCCCAAGGATTATAGGAGAAGAACAAAATAAAATGCTATATAAGCAAATAAGTAAAGAGGAGGTGAAAAGGTGACTTTTCAACTAAATCCAGACAAGTCCCCAGGACCGGATGGGTTTTTTGCATGCTTCTTTCAGAAGTTTTGGGAAATAGTGGGGGAAGACCTATACTTGGCAACAAAAGAGTCAAGAAAGAAGATGACCATGTTGGGAGAAACAAACCACACATTTTTGGCATTGATCCCTAAGAAAAAGGACCCAAAAAAGATGGGGGATTTCAGACCAATTTCCTTATGCAACATAATGTACAAATTAATTACGAAAATAATATCAAACAGATTGAAGGGATTATTAGGGAACATAATCTCAAAGGAACAAAGTGGGTTTTCTCTAGGCAAATAAATTGTTGAAGGCATAATAACAACTCATGAAACCCTCCATTCAACCAGAAAGGCAAGAGAGTTGTGTATGATCTTCAAGGTGGATATACTTAAAGTATATGATTTGGTGGAAAAAGAGTTCCTATTGGAGGTACTTAGGAATTTTGGATTTCATGAGGAATGGGTAAACTAGGTGAAAAAATGCATCTCCAGAAAAAAATTCTCAGTGTTGGTAAATGGGACAACTCAGGGCTTCTTTACATCCATGAGAGGGATTAGGCAGGGGGATCCCCTATCTCCTTTCATGTTCATCATCATGACATAAACTTAATGGGAAGAGGAATAATAGCTCTAAGATAGGCAGGAAAATGGAAAGGTGTGCAAGTAGCTAATGGTGTTGAGAATACAACGCACCAACATTTTGCTAATGATACAACTTTGTTTGGAATAGCAAGTAGAAGAGAAGCAAGAACCATAAAAAAATTCCTAGATGAGTATTTCCAGGCTTTAGATCAAAGTATAAACTGGCATAAATCAGAGTTCTTCTTTCTTAACACACAACCAAGCCTTCAAAGAGATCTAGCGAGAATTTTGGGCCTGAGAATGGAAATTTTTAAAAAGGAGATTCTTGGGTACTCCACTATTTGTGGGTATCAACAAAAAATGTTATTGGGAAGGGCTAATAAACAGTTGTAAGAATAAAATGGGGACATGGAAAGGGAAATGGTTATCATTGGCTGGTAGATTGATGATGGTGAAGGCAGTGTTATCAGCCATTCTAATATACTCAATGGTGTGCCTAAAGATA
>VDFB02271358.1:351391476-351522110 GCA_007258455.2 Sequoia sempervirens | reverse complement strand
TGGGTCTTATTACATGGATCCAAAATATGTTTTCACAGTCCTCTTCTTTTGGATCTGTACTCTTGATTCTTCTAGATTTCACAATTGAAAAATCATAATTAAATTTTGTAAGTGAGTTTCTATAGCTTGACAATAATGTTGACAACTTTGACAACTTTACAAAATTTCACTTTTGATCAATCTTCAATCCTTCTTCAACCTAAGATCTACAAACACAAAGGGAGGGAAAAATTGTTTGTTTTTGGTGAATGGAGATTTTTCAAGTGGTGAAACCTTGTTTTGGTAATTAAACCTTGAAATGAAATGAATCATGAATGGAAGGAATGATGAATGAACAATGTTATGTTGCAACTCATCAATCCCTTGCATAAAAACCCTTAAAGGACTGAATTCTAACACATATCTCCAAGGTCTTGATCTTGCATGAGATGGATTGATTGGATGTTGATCTTGATGGTTGAATTGATTCTTGAATGCTTGAAACCTACATCACAATGTTAGCTCCAAAAACATGCATGAATGAAGATAGCTTTGACATTACGCTTTCACAAGATCTTGAATGTTGGAACAAATGACTAATAAATTTTCTCTTGAACACCTTTGACAATAATATTTTCTCTTGTGAAGTCTCTCAAAAAGTTCCAGGTTCCTTATAGGATTTTAATTGATAAAAATACCTTGTATTTATAGGTAATTTTTTAATTTCCCAAAAATTAAACATCAAAGGCTAACAATTGCAAATTCAATTTGAATCATAAAAATACCACAAAAATTATATTAAAAATTGGGATCCTAAACTTAAGGGGAGCCCATTTCCCTTGGGAAAATGGGTCCTAGGCCCCAAACCTAGGACATACCAATTTCAAGGAAATTTAATTAATGTTTGCAATTGTTTAATACAAGTTTCCCTTTTAGAAAATAGGATTAATTAGTCTTTTAAATACATAATTGGGCCAATTAGAGGCTTAATTACGTCTAATTTATTAAGGGACCCATAAATAGTGTGAAAATGTAAAGGAGTACATTTTTTGACACTAAAAATTCATATATCCTAATTATATCTATCTGATGTTATTGAATATGAGACATAATTTGATCACATTCATCATATTATTCAAGTTATTATTTTTTAATGGACATAAATTATATCTAACTAATTTGTTCAAGTCAAAATGCATAAATGAAAGTTTGTATGATTACATAAATTATAACTATTTTGATTAGTGCATAAAAATAACTAACATGGGATGCAAATTTTGAATTCTTTATATCCCCTTAAGCTATACTATTTGGACCCCTTAAGCCATCCTACAAGGACCCCTTAATCCATCATTTTTCTAAGGACCTTAATTTATAGATCCTAATTATATCTATCTAATATGATTGAACATGCGACATACTTTAATCACACTCATCATATGATTAACTTTTAATGGACATGAATTATATCTAACTATTTTTTTCAAGTTAAAATGCATAAATGTACATGTGTAAATTACTCAAAAAATAATATTCTATAAAATATTGAAATTAATGAAGTCCATGAAATAGTAAAACATGTATATAATCTAGCTCATATATAGAGTCCATGAAATACTGAAACATATATATATATATATAGTCTGTGAAATGTGTACTAAAACATATAAAGATCTAGTCCATGTGTGGAATGTACTAAAACATGAAATAAACTTGTAGACACAGAAAAATTTCATGAGCCTGCAAGCAACATTTTATCACTAATTTCCCTTCTTTCATACATAATTAAATAATTTTTAATTGTTTAATTATTCTATAATGTCATTTTCTTCTATTAATTAAATAATTTTTAATTATTTAACTAATTCACTTTACCTTTTTCCTCTCTTGATTAATTTAAATAAATATCAATTTTATTTAAATTATGTCACTAATTTATCTTTTTCTTACCATAATTAAATAAATTTTATTTATTTAATTATTTATTTCCATCTTCATCTATAATTAAATAATTATTTTAATGATTTAATTATTCATTAGCCTTTTCACTCCATAATTAAATAATTATTTGTCATTTCCCTCCATCTTTTATTATATAACTATTTTAAATTATTTAGTATTTTAACACTCCATCCTTCTTCTATAATTAAATAATTATTTTTAATTATTTAATTATTCATTTTCCCTCCTATTAGAGCTCAAAATTTTTGACAATTTTTTTGCAAAAATGATGAGAAAAATGGACTACAACACTCAAAAATACAGTTGTGAAATCTGCTCTAGGAGCTTACTTTGAAAAATCACAACTTGAAGCCCATTTAGTTTTATGCCAAACCGCTTTACAAAAAGCATTTATATACCATATGTAAATGTGTCCACCTGATTCCAACTCCCTATGATCAGTTTTGACAAGGTTTCAAAGTTCCAAGTTGGAGGGTTCTGAAAAGGTTTGCTAGCTACACAGTGTTAAATCTACCAAAACGATCAACTTTGGAGGACAATATTTATCAACTAGAACATTTTCATATCAAAATTTTTTTTTTTTTAGATTCTCCCCATATTAATGTTCTTTCATGCCAATTCTCAAAGTCCCTACACCTCATTTGGTATTTTTCAAAATCAAAACCAAATGGATTTTACATAGTTTTTGTGACTGCACTTCCAAAAAAGTTCACAGAGGACACTTTGACATTCAATATTTTGTGAAGGAGATGAATTGATAAAAAACCATTATGCACACATGTTCATTTGACCTAAATGAACTAATCCTCAAGATGGAAGCTTCCCAGAATCAGATTTGATATTTTTTCAAGGGGGTGAATTGGCGAGCTCCAATTGAGTTTTAACAGGTGTAGTTTTCAGAAAGGGCTGAGTAAGCTACTTGATTGTTAACAGTTTGAAATCCCAATGATATCATGCCAATCTATTTAAAAACCATTCTCCCCTATCATAAATCAACATGTCTATACATTCTCATGGCTCTAAGAGGTTGTTTAACCAAATTTTCAAGGCAATTGTGGAGGCTACTTGGCTTGTTTTGGTCATAGTGCAAAATGTCAAGAAATCAAGTTTCTGATAATTACCCACTCAAATTTAGGATAAATTTCAGATTTTGATGGAATATTGTAATAATGTATCATGTAATTCGATCATTAAGGGTTATGTTTAGAATGATTATGGAAAATAAACCATTAAAGTATTTGGTAGAGTGATTGATGTCATTGATTTAAAAAGGAAAACTCCTCCCTAGACACCAAAAGGTTTGTAATATGAAATAAGTAGCAAACAATATGTTGTTGATGTAAAAAGACACACACCATCGTGGTAGTCTAAAGGAAACTCTTAAATATTACTTCAACTTGAAAATGCTAGAGAAGTCTTGAATGCTTTGATGGGGAAATTGAAAGAGCATAAATATGATGATTGTAAAGCAAAAAATCCAAAAAATCAAAGATCATTGTTTTGAAAGTTTGCATCAGGAAGCTTCCAAAAGTAGCAACATCAATGAAAATTCCATGAAATAATTGAACATGCACCTTACTCCATTTGGAAAGTAAACATACAGACCTAGATGTTGTGATGAATGCAAATGATATGTATTCAAAATTGGAAAAGAAAAGATACAATGGACAATGTGACACAATTTCACTTGAAGGGAAGCACCAATTTTAAAGAGTTCATTCTAAATGATTTGGAATTCAATAGTACAAATAAATGTCAATATGTCATTTATTGCTTGAGATCTAAGTAATCTACCATATGAAGAGTGGAACAATAAATGTGTAGAAGAAAAATCTTCTTTAAATGATTAAGAGATGAACCAAAGCTACCAACGTCTCTTCTATTGCTCAGAGCCAAAAATTGTTTAAGAGATATACCACATATAAAATGGTTAGAGAGTAGTTTGACAGGTGCCATTGAGTATTGCCTCAGTATGCGAATTTCTTAACTAGTGTAGATATTCCTACTGTTGCTTATGCACAATTAATACCTACATTGGATAAACTTACACAAAAATGCCACTTGAATCCAATAATTTTCCTCATATAAATAAAGAATTAAAGCAATTTAATGCATCCCATGAAGTGATTCCAATCTCAGGTCACAATGAAAGACTGTAATGTGGTCAGATCACTCACAACAGTTCATTCAATGTTTCCTTCAAAGGTTCAAGGAACTTCACTTTTGTAGAGCAATGAAAATAGAAGATAACTAAAGGAAGACAAGACACCATTTGGAGAGGAGACATAAAAGAATTCAATAAATTGCTTCAAAGGCCTACAAGTTCACATCTAGTGGAGAATTTTTATGAGGTGAAATTGGAACCTCTGCTACACATGTGACTTAACTATTTTCAAGGAATGCAATTCTATTTGCGCCAAGATTTTTTTATGAAGAGAAGTGTTTAAAGAAGGTTCTACACATTCCTAGCTATTGTGAGACTTGTACTGTGAAGAACGCACTCCTAGAGGCACACTGAAAGGATGGGTTACCTCAAGAAGCTCAGTTAAATTGTTTCACCAAATGAGAAAGAACAGTTGCAGGTACCCTAATAAGCATGTAGACAAAATGTGGAATCATGCAAAAGGTGTGCGAGTTTCTTTAACTGAAGGCTCAAATGTTAAAATAAATGCACAAAGTAAAGACTTTATTTTGTGTGGTAGTGATAAAATTATAAGTCATTTTCACAAAAATATGAAATATTTTAACTAAGGGAGTCGATGATTATTTTAAGGGATTTTTTTTTTAATTATATGAAAGAGCATACAATTGAAAGTGAAAACTTTTCACCAAGGAGGTTAAGAGAAAATACAGAAACCATTTAGTGGGTAATTATTTTACCCAAAGGGTATTTTTTTAAATTGGGCGAGAGTTTCCAGCAAGAGAAGGATTATGATTATCATTAAAATTAATCTTCACAGGATGGAAAAGACAAATAAGTATTATTTTTACCAAAGATAATTTATTAAATGAAAAGTTGCACCAGATGGACATGTGAAGGGTCATAACCCTAAAAATGAAATGTATATATATGTAAGATGAAATCACTATCAAGAAATTATTAGTAGAATTAGGAATTAGACAGTAGATAGATTAGTAGAAAATGAAGACTTTTGATATTCATTGTATTATCTCTTGAAGCAAAATATTGGAGGAGAATATTTAATTTGGTGGACCAATTTCTAGTGTTTAACTGTTCAGTTAAATTTAATTCTTATATGTTATTTGGTTGTCTCTAGAGTGGTTTGCCTATGTTATTCAAATTAAGTATAACTACATATATTTAACTTGTCAATACACATTTGTTGTACTTGTGTGATTTCCTTGATTGGTTTCTATGGGAAGAGAATTAAATTCCTTTTGAGAAATCATCTTTAATAGGTTCCTGGCTAGGATTAAAGTCCTTTTAAACTGATTGTCAAGTAATTGTTTTCCTTCACATCAGAATTAAAATCCTTTCAAAAATTTATAGTAACTTAGGGAGATATCACTGGGATTGGTAAGAAGAGCCAAATAGCTAACAAACTTGCATGTTTATACAATCTATAAACATCCATAAGTGTTGAAGAGTTAGGGTTAAACTAGGAAAAGGATCCACATACCTTACACATCTCAACTACATTAACCCAATAGAATTAGGCACTGGTCATACCAATTTATTACAAAAAATTATAAAATCTTATTTATATCTTCACATTTAAAATTTCAGCATTAGGAGTAGAAGTAGCTAACAAGCCTTCATCTATTCCACATTTCATGCCACTATGGGTAGACCCTTAAAACCAACTAAGTCACAACTTTCTTAAATATGCATTAGTTATCAAGGTTCACCCGCCTAGATTTAGCAGAGCTTGAAGTGCAAAGAGTCATCAACCACATAGGTTAACTTTGTTGATTAGTTCAAAAATGTTGTAAGTCTGACCACAGAGCTTGGAATCCTCTTAGGATTTACAACCTGCATTTTTGAGACCTAACACCTCCTTTAAATTAAATAATTGCTATTATTATTTAATTTTCCTATTATGAGCTAAGCCCTAAATTTGAACTAATTTCTTGATTGTTGGTCCCTCCTTCCCTATCCTTATCTTAATTAACCTCATCTATTGATCACACCTCATCATTATATCCTCACCCTTCATTTGAATTCATATTTTTATAAAGGAAAGCCATCATCATCATTCCAAGGTTGCAACCACAATATTTGAAATTTTTCTATCTTGAGATCTAGCCATCCTGCATCAACATTAAGAACATCATACAAGTTGCATACTACATATCTGAGAACAAAGAAATCAAAATGGGGAAAATCAATGGAGATAAATCAACTATGCCATAGAGATTGATTATTATTGTTTCATTATTTGGATTTCTATTGTTATTTGTTCTTTGTTACTGGATTATGGTCTTCATAGCTTGAATTAGATAGTTTTGTGGTTTTTATTATTGATTCATGCTTATTCCTTGAAATTAAAACCTTTTCTACATTTGGTGAACCTAGTGTGAACTAACTTGATTTTTTGAATTTTTGAGAAATTTTTATTTTTAGGAGTGTGTCGCAATTGAGCTTCATAATGATGCATCTTTTTCCTAGAACAACACATTTGACTATCACTTTTCAAAAATAAAAATCTCCTAATCATTGTTGTTTTTGATCATTTTCTAGATTTTTTTTTATTATACTAACATGTTAACAATATTATTACATAATCTACATCATCAATTGTTCTATCTTTTATCATATCTATGTGTTTTTATAGCTTTTAGGTCATGCATCATGATCGTCACCTAGAATGCCACAATCATCGATTTGTGTGCCATAGTTTCCTTTTCATTCATCACAATCGTAGGTTTGTAAGTTGCAATTGTTTACTCCTACAATGTATTTTTCAGCCACATTTTAGCCCCTTTATGACAAAAATGACTATCATAGAAAAAAGAGGGTATAAATATGAGATTTCCAATTTTTTCTTTTTGCATTTATTATGGCAGAGGTTTTTTGGGTTACTGATATCTAATTTTCAGCTTGTGGTAATCGTTGGGAGAAGACCTTTTGTTTTAAACTACTAATCCAATTTCTTCAAGAGTTCCATTTGTTTGTTTGTGATTAGTAAATTAGAAACATCTGGAATTGGTGCTTAAAAATAATAAGTAACTTTTGTGTCTTTTGCACTTGCACATTTTGTTAAATCCTAAATTGGTGTGTGCATATCCTCTCCCCTTGTGCTTTGTGCAACCTTGGGTGAATGAGAAAAACATATAAATCTCTTTTTTCTTTAGTAGGAGGCCTTCCTTGAGACACATCCTAATGGATAACTCAAGGGTTCGACCTTATGCACATTTCTCGATCGGCTATATCAAAGGTGCAAATGAAAAAGTAAGTAGCATTATCTTATGATGTATACCACATGTGTCAATTCAAGTGTGGGTGTATAGACCGCATTGGGGTTGAATAGAGGCTTTAGTGTCTTATGTTTGAAATTATACCACAGGTGTTCATAGTTGTCCCCTACTAAAAACCACTGTTTTAGAAGCTTAAGACCTATTTTGAGAGTCTACTATTATTGGTGCAAGGGATGTGGATTTTACCCTAAAGTTACATACCACGTTTGGTTCTTGGTTGAGGTTCCAAGGTTCCTTGTTTGGAGTTACTCCTTTCAAGGCGAGAGGTGTTAAGGTGGTCCATGACCTTGGTATACTCTAGCTTCATCGACTCCTTTTTCTCAGATTTAATATCACTCTTTCGGGGGTGAGGTAATCCCACATTAGTAGATAACCCTATTACTACTAGCTAGGATGTGTTTGTTTGTATTTTTTGTGAACCAAGGCCTAGTGAGTTTTGTGGAAGAAAAATTGTGAAATACTTACTTACCAAGAAGTTAAAGAGAAAAGAATAGCTAAATCTGTATTCTAAGTGTTTGTTGTGTTTTATGATCAAATCTAGAAATTGCAAAAAATGGAAAAAAACCTAAAAAATATCAATTTGAGTCCAAAAACTAGAACACCATAACTATTACACAAAAAAAATTGTTAGTCAGAATGTCACATCTATCAGAAACCCTAGGAAGCTAGAGCACCGCATTTGTCTTTGCACTGCAATTGACTAGTCTTGCACCGCAATTGAATGGCCCTACATCACATATGTGGCCTGAAACACCACATTTATTAGTTTAATTTTTTTTGGGAAATATCTATACATCCAAATTTTATTTTCCGTACACACAGTAACTATACACTCAAAGTACTTGAGACTTGTTTAGGTTCAATCAACCCATTCATTGCATTTCATCATTTTCCTTAGGTTAAGCTTGCATAATCCTAGTTTTCATACACCATAGTTCACTTCATTTCATCAGTACCTTTGAGTCATAAGATTAGGAGGATTTTCATATTGTTGGGTAGACAATAGTTTCATATTTAGGTGTCTTGACCTTAAATCATATTTTTATCTATCTCATCCTTAGGTTGGGCTTACAAATCATTAGTCTAGTTTAGGCTTACCTTTCGTCCAATAATCATTATCATCATCATCATCTTGGTCCTTGTCCTCTTGAGGTCTTGACACTTAGAGTTGTTACTTTGGTTCATCATAGTTTGCTTAGCATCCTCCTTTACGATTCAAAATTGCATATCCAAATCCAAGCATAGTCATAGTATTAGTCTTATTACCATCTTGAACCCCACCCAAGCATAAGCATAGTCATAGTCTCATTACCACTTTGCATACCAAGCATAGTCATAGTTGCATTTCCATCTTGCATCTTTATATTCCAAGAATCCCAAAAACATAGCATAGTCTTATTGTCATTGGTACCCTTAACTTGCGTTACCATCCATAGTTTGCATCTTTATCTTTAGTTATATCTATTTCCAAAAGTCTCAAGGTCACAAGTCTTATATGGTCTTCACTAGGTCACAAAGGAAATGAAAACACATGGATTCATCATATGAACCCAATTTCAATCCAACTAGCACCATGAAATTTGGGTCCTCTTCAGACCAACCTTAAACATCACAAGATGAAATCTCAAATCTATTTGAAAAATTTACATTGAAGGAGGTTAACCAAAATGTAAAACCTGAAGAGATTGAAAAAGCTTCCCAATATCCTAAGATAGTGTGTATCATAGAAGAGATGGTCAAAGCGGATCCAAATAAGTACTTCCTAGCACTTGCTCAAAATGGTTCCAAGCTTCCCTTTGGTTTTGACACATCCACAATTATAGAGAGAACAACACAAACTCAAAGTCAAGGTCATAACACATTTTCACAAGGTCATCCCTCCTCAAAACAAATGCACAATAGTATGCCACTTGGGGGAACTACACATAATACAACACATGTTAACATACCTCCTACACCAACATTTGGGACCAAGTCCCACATTTTTCAATCCATTTGGATCATCCTCTAGTTCCATGGGTATGACTTTTGGAAATCCCTTTTCCACAACATTCACCCAAAATACTGCACCATCAACCAGCACAAACAAAAACCTAAAAACCCACTAAACAAGACAAGAAAGATTCATATTGCCACACCAAGAGTGCAAAACTAAATGACCAACACCACACCAAAAACCATGTCTTTTGGGTCAAACCTAAAAACCAACCAACCTCCATCACAACAACATGTCAACCAAAACCTCAACTTCATACCACAATGTATCAACACACCAATCAAACTCCACCACGATACAATACCAATACCAACACCATGTTTGCATCCCACTTCCAACAAGGAAATAAAAATCCTTCTCAACAAAACATCAATAAAAACGCAACATTCCCATCTAATTTTCAAAACTAAAATCCCTTAGCACAAAATTAGCTCAACACATTTGACACTAATTACAACCCTCTCATGTAAATTCAACCAAACATAACACCATCACCCATGGAAACTTTGATGCAAAAAATTCAAGCAATGCAACAAAAAATGGAAAACATACAAGTGAGCACAACAAAGAAAACATAATCAATGGAGGAACTATGTCCTTATCCCTTTGATAGAAGCATATACATGCCACCTTTTCCTCCACACTTTAATGTACCAAAATCTAACAAATAGAAGGGAAATGGAGATCCAGTAGAACATGTGAGAGATTTTAACACTGCTTGTATGGAAATTTCTTTTGAGTCTACATATCTAATGAGACTATTCTCGTGTAGCCTTTCAGGCTAGGCTCTAAAGTGGTTCTCACACTTACCTCTCAAGATAAGAACATGGAATGGACTAGTTGAAAAATTTATTGCACACTTTTCCTATAACATCGAAAGTGACATGACCCTTGCAAAACTATGCACATCCAAACAAAAGGAAGGGGAGTCACTAACATCATTCTTTCAAAGATGAAAAAGTATGGCTAGTAAATTTCCTTGTCACATACAAGAAAAATAGTTGGTGTAGACACTGAAAAATGTCCTAGGCTTGCTAACACAATTTTTCCAATGTCTAGGGTCATATTTTTGCTATTAATTAAATAATTCTTAATTATTTATTCAATTCATTTCTTCATTACTCTTGATTAGTTAAATAAATTATATTTATTTAATTACATCACTAATGTCTTTCCTCTATAATTAAATAAATTTATATTTATTAAATTATTTGTCATTTTCCACTCTAATTAAATAATTATGTTAATTATTTAATTATTCACTTTTCTGTCACAAGTTAATTAAATTTTATGTAATTAGATGACTCATCATTTCTTCCACTTTTTGAATTAAATTTCTATTTAATCAAAAAGTTAATTTTCCTTTTCCGCTTACATTTAAATAAACAAATTTCCTCTCAAATTGAAGTGAATTTGTAAAAATCGGTCAATTTCCTCATTCTTCCATCTATCTCATTTCTATCTTATCTCGTCTCGTCTAATTTCAGTCATTGATCGAAATAAAAATAATCTAATCTTGGCCATCTATTTCACATCCGACTCTCTAGAAAAGGATGTTGTCACTATTATTGTGATCTATCTAGAGAATATAGGTTGTTGTGCTATTGACAAAACTTCGATATTTTGCTTTGTCTTAGTCATGGGCTTGTTAAGTGCATACTAATAATTCTAAGGGAATCAATTATTTAGTAAAAAAGTGGAGAAGGATAATGGAGGTGATGCAATGGAGGTGTAAAGGTTACAACAATATCATTTCTTGTATTCCATATTTATGTACTCTCTTGTTCTTCATTATTAGATTAGGAATTTTTACTATGCTTAATAATCTTCAAGCACCACGAGCATGGTATGCTAGGATTGATGGATATTTTCAGAAGTAAGAGTGAACCTACCCTTTACTACAAACATGAAGGTAATGATATTCTTATTGTAAGTTTTTACGTTGATGATTTGTTGTATATGGGTAGTAGTTATAAGATGAAGGATGAATTCAAAACTGCTATGATGAATGAATTTGAGATGAAATATTTAGGTCTCATGAAATATTTTTTAGGAATGGAGGTTTTTCAAAGTGAGAATGAAATTTTCATTTGTCAAACAAAGTATGCCAATGATATGTTGAAGAAATTTGATATGCTTGATTGTAAACCCTACTCCACTCCAGTTGCTCGTGGAGTTGTGTTATGTAGAGATGATGGTGTTGAAAGAGTTGATGAGATAACTTATAGGAGTATTGTTGGAAGTTTGATGTTTCTAACTCACACAAGACCTGATATTGCTTATTCAGTTTCACTTGTTTCAAGGTATATGACAGAGCCATCTTAAATACATATGAAGGAAGCCAAGAGAATTGGAGAGATACAGGTTCAGCCTACAGTGATTTTTTTTTATAACATTAGTGCCATCAAATCGGCCAAGAATCCAATCCATCATAGCAGGACAAAGCATTTTGATTTAAAACATCATTTTATCTGAGATTTGGTGCAAAAGAAGGCAGTAGAGTTAAAGTACATCATTTTAGCTCAGTTACACTCCAGCCTATTTCGGAGGCCCGTAGGCTTGTTGAGGTAAAATTAGGGTTTCCTTGCTTGGAGGTTTGAGGCATTTTTCTGGGTGTTTACTATTTATAGTAAATACTAGTTTTAGCAGTGGTCTTATTGGCAGTGCTTCAATGTGTTCTTTTCTTGCTGGAGTATTTGTTTTTTTTTATGCAAACTTCAATATGCAATATTTGTGGCATGTTTTTAATTACAAGGCATTAATGTTCTATTTTGCTGTTGACACCCTTGGCCTAGTGAAATAACTTCAAGTTGTTCTCAAAAGGTGGACTTGAAGGGGGACGCCTTCATATAAGGAAGAATTAAATATTTATTAAGTCTTTAATGCTTTGGAAAGTGGTACGCCATTTTATTGAAGGATTTATAGTTTGGAAATTTGAAAATTTTCTCTTGTGGCTTTTGGCATGCCTTGAAGGGAAGCTGATGAGTCTAACATCATTTTATCCAAGATTTGGTGCAGAAGAAGGTAGTCGAGTTAAAGTACATCATTTTAGCTCAATTACTCTCCAGCCTATTCTGGAGGCTCGTAGGCTCATTGAGGTAAAATTAGGGTTTCCTTGCTTGGAGGTTTGAGGCATTTTTCTGGGTGTTTACTATTTATAGTAAATACTATTTTTAGCATTGGTCCTATTGGTAGTGCTTTAGTGTGTTCTTTTCTTGTTGGAGCAATTGGTATTTTTGATGTTAATATGGTGAACCCGACATGAATTGTAGGCAAGATTACAAGGATCGAATAAGGAAAAATTTGCTTTGATTTTGAGAGAGTTTTCATTTTTGTGTTTTGAGTTTTGAATTGCAGGAAAGATTACACACAACAAATAAGGAAAAATCTATAATTTTTTGTGTCACGAAAAGTGAAGAATATTTGTTCTTAATGCACATCCAAAAACATATTATCTATTATAAGATCAAACGTCATCTATTCATATTTTTAATTTAGATTTTTTTAATTTAGTTTAGATTTAGATTAATTTAGAGTAATTTAGAAGAATTATATTAAGTTTAGATTTAGTCATAGATTTATATTTAGATTAATCTTAGATTTAGTTATAGATTTTAGATATAGATTTAGATTTTTTTTAGTTTATATTTTTTAGATTTAGATTTTTTTTAATTTAAAGATTTTTGAGGTTTAGATTTTTTAATTTAGATTTTTTTAATTTATATTTTTAATAATTTAGATTTTTTATAATTTAGATTTGTTAGATTTAGATTTTTAATCTTTTTTTTTTTAGTTTTTATTTTTTAACGGTTTTGATCAATTTAGATTAATTTTAGTAATTAATTTAGATTAATTTTTGGTTATTTGGATTAATTTAGTTAGGTTTAGATTAAATTTTATTTTTTATTAATTAGATTAATGTTATTTTTTTTCTAGTTTAATTATGATTTCGGGGCTAATTTTTGTTGACTTGGCTTTTGTGCAGATTTGAATGTCCAAGACTTGAGATCAAACACCACATGTTAATACCAATGAAAAAATTTAGGGACTAAAATAAGCCCCTACTGAGATCTTCTCTGATTTTATATTTGAATCACTCAAGAACTTTTTGTTTGTTGTGTTTTGTGTGTGTTTTCAAACAAACATTGTCAATACAAATCAAACACCACACTCAAAACTTATAACATTTTAAGCTCGAAATGAATTAGGCCTACATATCCTAAATGACCTTAACCTTTAAATTTGAATATACCAAGGCCTTTCTCACCTTAGTTTTACCATTATCCATTCATCCATCATTTCATCTTTTTTCATTAGACATTCCCTATAGGTTAAATTTTTAGTTCATCCTTTTAGCTTGCATAAACCTCTTGATTAGGAAGCCCATTAAACTTAGACTAGATCATAGCTTCAAATCTATATTCTCTTGACCTTATCTTTCAAAAAAAAATCATCCTAGTCCTTCATCATTTAGGTTGGTTCCTCAGCTCATCAATCCAGTTTGAGACCACCTTGTCAACATATCCTATCAGTCTTTACTATACCTAAGGTCATTGATAATCATATTAGTTGTTATACCTATCTTAGTTTGATCAATAAATGTATCTTAGGTTTACGAGAGGTTTTAGTCTGAACATACTAGATCATAGCACTCCATCCCTTCGTCTCACATCTTGCATACACTAGTCATAGAAATACTTCTAATTTTGATCATTGTGACATTACCTTATTCACAACTTAACTTTTGTCACCTTGAATCTTTAATCTTGGTATCATCAAAAATCCAAAAAGCATAGCATAGATGCATACCTTCCAATGTTGCATTGGCATCTCTTAGGCTTCATACCATCTACCACCATGTCTTCCATTCACCTTGATATGCTTGCTAGTCAAGTTGAAAACCAATTACTCCAAAATGGTCAAACCCAACAAGCCATAGAATTCAAAAGAAAATTCATCAAATCCAAACACCAATCAACCTCAACCAATGGTCAACTACCCACATACCCTTCTTACAAACAATCCATAAGCCCTAGTCATTCATCCATATGCCCTCACTATTAAGATTCATTTGGAACATCAATTAGTCATCTTTATCCTAAACTTGAAAAGGGAAACCAACCTTCCACAAATTCGTTCCAAGAATCCACATCCTATCCTAACCAACCTTTCACTAATCCATTCCAAGTATCTACCTCTTATGGTAGTCAACCTTCCACTAATTCATTCCAAGCCCATACATCCTATCTTAACTTGTCATCCACTAGTCCATTCCAATCCACTACATCCCAATCAGCTACCCCATCCAATAAGACCACGATAATTAATGCTCTCCAAGGATGACTAGCAAGGAAACTTGTTCAACTCCAAAATGAAAAGAAAGTTAGAAAATCCAACCAAATTGCTACTCATACACAATCTATCACAATCATGTCTTCCATTACCTACCAGTCTAGATCTCTCCATTGAAACTCCATCATTTCCATGTCCAAATATTGAGTCCATTGAAGAAAATCATATCATTCCATTTCCCAAATCATTAGACATATGTCAAGAGCATGATCCAAACCATGACGAAATAAACCTAAAAAAAAATCATGATCAAGTTATCCATGATAGCCCAATCATAGATCAAAATATTAACCCTTTTCATGACATCCACATTTCAACCACCTCCACCATTGTAGATGAGAAAATTTCTCCCACATGACACATAGATTATCTTCCTCTAGAACAAGAGTCTCATATTCTAGACATATTCGCAAATGCTCAAGCTATAGTTGAATTCATAAGACTCTATGAAATTGACCATACAGACAGTTTCAAAATTGACTTGGAAACACTAGTAGAATCATCTGAATTTGATGTCACAAAATCAAACCAAAGATGTTAATAAAAATTTTATCCCACATGTTAATGAAGCTAAGATATACTATCGACTAGGATCATCCACTTTTATCAAATCAAGCTTTCTTGCAAAGGAGTTCTTGGGGGAAACTTTATCTAATACAAACATCAAAATGGGGGCCATGAGTAGTTCTTACCATAAGGTTGCTTCTAACACTCCTTCCATCCATACCATAAACCATCATTCCCAATATCTTAAACCTTCCATTTGGAACCAATAAAAATAAAACTATTACAAATACAAAGTTCAAAATCAAATGTCAAAGGCCATTAAATCAAATAAAAAAACAAGTGGACAAATAAAGTTAAAATGGATCCTAAAGAAAAATGGATCAAGCAAAGAAAATATTCCAAATCAAAAAATCTATCAAAATGTGGAGCCACAAGAAAAGAGGACTCTGACATATAAAAAATTTCCACCTTCAAAATGGTCATCAGGCAAGGAAAATAAAAGTGTTGGTTCCAAACACTATCCCAATCAAAATTCCAAACTCTGCCATTCAACAACCCAAGTTTGGAAAATAAAAAGTGATTCATCCAAACATCCAAATAATCCTTCCACATCTACCATTATCCATCATAATCCTACATCATGCCTAAAGTCTAAAATACATACCTCACAAATTTGTCACATCTTGACAACAACTCTTTATTGTAAGGACTCTCATGACACTCTATCATGATGTGTGTATTCTGATAAGGCCAACTCTAGTATAAAAAAGATCAGAATGACATCAATCAGTTGTATGCAAGCGTTATGATCCTAACAAGGAAACTACTTCATAAAGGTCACTATTGGCATATTATGGCCCTAGTCTCTACATCAACCCATCAATGGATTCAGAAAATTCAGTGATCAACTGAAATAGCAAATCCATCTAGAAATATAAAAAGAACCAAAAAAATTGAAAAATCAAAGAAGTATCGCCTTGATGAAAACCTGGAAAACAAGCATCTTGGTGATAGCAAAAAAATAAAATAAAAAAGTAAAGAGAAAAATTTTGTCCAATAGTGAAAATTGTTTTTATGGCACTTTGGATAAGTACCATGATGAAAACCTAGAAAATAGGCATCATGTGTAAGAGAAATTATCTATGTGGACCATTACACTTGGGGGCAAGTTATCTCATCTTCCATACTCTTCACATGACATTTCTTAAGACATTTCCATCTATCCATCTAAGCCCTATCATTTCCATCCATTTTCCCACCTACTTTGATCTTAATAAGGATTGGGCTACAAACATAAATTATGCTTTGGGAAAAATCTTGACATGTCTATCCTTTGGTCATACACTATCTGGGTATGTGCAGGATCATGATGGGCCAAAAAGTGGTGATATGATGGGTATGTGTACGGTATGTGGTTGACGATTTTTTTTTTACCCAAAGTTGATGAAACGAAAATGGTTTTTAAAGGAGATTCTTAGCTTTCCACCAATATAAATTATGCTTTACTTTGAATATAATAAATAATTATTATTCATTTTCTATTTGAATTATGACTAAAGTCCTGATTGATAGGCTGATTGAAAAACATGTATAGCTTTCAAAATGACATCACATTTTTTAAATCAAACATGTGCAACATTCTATGCTTCGCAACTATAGGATTAAAAAGAAAAAAATGAATTTCATGAAGTTTTGAACAAGTTAAGGTGGTCAGACATATGAGTTTTTATATTTTTTAAAAGTTGTAATAAAAAATCATAATTAATTATTTACTTGGAAAAAACTACAAAAAATATGCATCACATTGGGACATGAGTCCTCTACTTATATCTAAAATATTATCATTTTATTGTGGTTCTAGGGTGGTTAGAGAGACACCTACTTCTTATGTTTTCCTTGAAATTTAAGTGCTACTGCATTGAAAATTCAAATTTTCACCAAATAGATTATTTTCAAAAAATAAACGTAGTAGTTTAGAAACTACATTCAATTTGCTACAGATTCTATTTTCACATATTTTTGAAATAATATAGATAACTTATTCAAATTTTTACGTCAAGTTGCCTAACTCTAATTTTTCTAAATTTTTTGCCACTTAAGGGCCCATTTTTTCCATGATGATACTGCACATACCCATCCATGAAATATCATGTCATAGCCTTCATAGCATTATCCAAACCCATATCTTGGAGAAAACTAATTTTTCATATACCAAATAGTCCTTGGAGATCATATGATAATTCTTCTAGCCAATAATCCTCATGTCTCCTATCCTTTACCAAATTCAATACATTATCCTTCCATACCTATTTCTAGACTTGGTTTTCCCTTGTCATTGGTTTAAGGACATGAATCCACTTATCCAACATCCCTCCATAATCCCATCTAGTCCTAAGGTTAGTCATTCCAAATGCAACAAGCCTAATCCATACAATCTTGCTATTCAACCTAGTACATCATCCAAAAAATTCCTTGGCCTTGTTCCTATCCTTGCTATAGACCTTGATCCTTTAGTCACTTTTTCATAAATGGGATATTTATTTCCTATTACTTGTGTTGTTTTCGGATGTTTCCTTCCCATAGAAACAATGTCGTCTCATTATCACTTGTCAATTGGTTTTGATCTTGACTAGGGGCAATATCATGTTTGGCCCTAGCTTCTTGTACATGATGGATCACTTGCCTGTTGGTATCATACATATGCATTTGTTGTGGTCCTTGTAGTGTATCATCCATAACATAATCCACACTTTCCTATATCATCCAAAAGACAAAAAAAAAAATTAAAAAAAAAACCAAAAAATTTGAAAAAAAATAAAAAATCCACAAAAAGACAAACAATAAAAACATTCAAAAAAAGACAAAAAAATCAAATATCCACAAAACGAAAAAATATTCAAAAGAAAAAAAGAAAAAAAAACATAAAACTTCAAATTTCATAAAAATCAAAACATGTCAAAACAAAATATTCAAATAACTTTCAAAAAAATCCCAAAAACAGAGTCAAAGTCAATCATGTCAGTCTTTGTCATTGTCGAACTACGAAGTCTCTGCTCATTTGGTGTAGGGGCACCTTCAGGTCATATGGTAAAATTTGGTCAAAATTTGGTTTTATGTTTTGTTTTTATGTGTTTGGTCTAATAAGGTCATTTATGACCATTTGGGATCATTTTGATCCATTTTGGAGAGTTATAGGCTTATTAGTCAAAAATTGTAAAAGTTGCACAATGTTGTCAAAAAATTGTCAAGCAACTTGTCAAAAAGTGTTATTAAAGTGTTTTATTAACAAAATAATAAAAAGGTGGTTGGAAATATTTGGTTTTGGTTGGAAATTTATAAGGACACCCTCCAAAACTCGATTGGGTGTTTTGGATACGGGTATGTGCAAGATCATCATGGAAAAAATAGGCCCTTAAGTGGCAAAATTTTTAGAAAAATCAGAGTTAGGCAACTTGACGTAAAAAATTCAATAAGTTATCTATATTATTTAAAGAATATGTAAGAAGAGAATCTGTAGTGAATTGAATCTAGTTTCTAAACTACTAGGTTTAGTTTAAAAAAAAATCTATTTGGTGAAAATTTAAAATTTTAATGCAGTAGTACTTAAATTTTAGGAAAAAAATAAGTACGTGTCTGTTTGACCACCCTAACGACAATAAAATGATAATAGTTTGTTATAATATTTTAGATATAAGTAGAGGACTCATGTCTGGATGTGATGCATATTTTTTTGTAATTTTTTTCGAAGTAAATAATTAATTATGAATTTTTAATTACATCTTTTAAAAAATATAAAAATTCGTATGTCTGACCACCTTAACTTGGTCACAACTTCATGAAATTCAATTTTTCTATTTTTAATCCTATAGTATGTAAAGCATAGAATGTGATGCATCTTTTAGATTCAAAAAATGTGATATTTTTTGAAAGCTATAGATGTTTTTCAATCAGCCTATCAATTAGGACTTAAGTCATAATTCAAAGAGAAAATGAATAATAATTATTTATTAAATTCAAAGTAAAGGATAATTTATATTGGTAGAAAGTTTAGAATCTCCTTTAAAAACTCTTTTCATTTCATCAATTTTGGGTAAAAAAAAATTGTTAGCCACATACCCTACACATACCCATCATATCGCCACTTTTTGGCCCATCATGATCCTACACATACCCATACATTGTTTTGAAGTTTGATGAATGAAAACCTCAATTTTGTGCGCATTTTTTTGAGTCTTACATTATTTTCAGACTGAAGTTGTGCATTGTATGGCCTAGTATGACCTCATATCAAAGAATATAATACATGGATGGAAAAATATTTGTTTCTAGTTTAGAATTCTTTTTGTCTCATTAAATTTCATTTAGTTTTGTGGGAGATATGCTTATTTTGGTGAGGCTGCCCTATTCTAACAAAGTTTGCTAGAATTTACAGTCTAAAAAACATTATGGTCTGAACCTTGCTTAGGGTTTGCAGTTTTGAGAAAAATGCCATTACTTCATTTTCCACTATTGGATCTTGATAAAAATTGGAGGAAAAGTTTTTAATTATGTTATCTTCAATCTCACCAAAGAGATTGGCTTCATTATTTATTTTGTGAAAGTTATTTAATGACAGTTTGGTGCATTGAAATGCAGGACATTCTTTGGAACAGTTATGACGGGTTTGATCAGATCTATACTTTGTGTGAACATGATTGGTTGGGAATCAATAGAACATGTTATAAGAAGATTAAAATACCAAGAAACTCATGCATCATTTTAGGTTTTCCTTTTTGAATGCACATTAGGCTACCATGGCAATGTTTCCAATGTGGTCTAGAATGCATTTAATCATTGTCTGAGATGAATCAATTTATGAAAGTTGCAAGTGAATCAAGTTTGTTGCATTTTTTTCATTGGTTGTGATGGATCATTGTTTCACCTATGTCAATTTATGCCAAGTGAAGGTTTCTCTACATCAAATTGGTATCAGAGCTAGAAGATCTTTGGGAAATGATCTATTGTTTTAGCTAATGTGGTTTATTGAGATTTGATATTTTAGGATGGCTCTTAATAAGAAGAAAGATGGGAAAATGGCATCTTCATTATTAAATAGATTGTTCAAAGTAGCAAAGAGGTTACAAGAAGAAGAAATGGAAAATATGATACAGGAGGAAGAAATGAAAGCCAAGAAAGCAAGCAAGATGGAAAAGGATGCTTATTCCAAATTACCTGTAGGTCTAAACGTAAATATTTTCAACTTGTGATCTCAGATATTTGCATGGATAATTTATTATTTTTGAATATATGGTAGATAAATTAGGTTTGAAAATAATTCAACACCCCACACCCTATTCAGTGACATGGCTTCAAATAGGTTATCAGGTAACCATACGTGAACAATGTAAAGTTGAGTTTCATATAGGAAGTTATAAGGATGAAATAGTTTGTGATATTATGCATTCGGATGTATGTCACATTGTGTTTGGAAGGTTGTGGAATTATAATAGGGTAGCAAAGTATAACAAAAAAAACAACACATATGAGTTGAGAAACGATGGGATGAAATATGTATTACCAACCTTGAAGGATGAGTGCATAGGAATTGAAAGCTTGTTGTTAAGTGGGTATGTGTAGGATCATGATGGGCCAAAAAGTGGCAATATGATGGGTATGTGTAGGGTATGTGGCTAACGACTTTTTTCTACCCAAAATTAATGAAATGAAAAGGGTTTTTAGAGAATATTCTCAAATTTCCACCAATATAAATTATGCTTTACTTTGAATTTAATAAATTATTATTATTCATTTTCTATTTGAATTACGAGTAAAGTCCTGATTGATAGGCTGATTGAAAAACATTTATAACTTTCAAATGGTATCACATTTTTTAAATCTAAACATGCATCACATTCTATGCTTCACATACTATAGGATTAAAAAGAAAAAAAATAAATTTCGTGAATTTTTGACCAATTTAAGGTGGTCAAACATGAGTTTTATATTTTTTTAAAGTTGTAATAAAAAATTATAATTAATTATTTACTTGGAAAAAAATTACAAAAAAATATGCATCACATCCTAACATGAGTCCTATACTTATATCTAAAATCTTATAAAAAAATACTATCATTTTATTATGGTTAGGTGGTCACAAACACCTACTTATTTTTCCTTGAAATTTAAGTACTCTGCATTGAAATTTCAAATTTTCACCAAATAAATTTTTATTTTTTTAAAATAAACCTAGTAGTTTAGAAATTACATTCAATTTTCTATAGATTCTATTCTTACATATTTTTGAAATAATATAGATAACTTATTCAAATTTATATGTCAAGTTGCTTAACTCTGATTTTTCTGAGTTTTTCGCTACTTAAGGGCATGTTTTTTCCATGATGATCCTGCACATGCCCAAGTGAGATGAACAAAGTATAGCAGTATGAGGCAAGGATAAATGAGGTAATGGATGAGGTAACAAATTTTGAAAGAAACATGTTGTTTGAAAAATAAATGGAAGAATTTTCTTTTGAATTTTCTCAAACTAATGAAAATAATAGTGGCATTTATGTTGAAGTGGGTGATGTTCAGGAAGAAGAAGAGACAACAAAATAAGTTGTAGAGGAATCAAGGATAGTCCAAAGAGAGAGAGTCATGGAGGATAAGGAGATGACATGGTTCTCAAGAGAAGAACTGAGAGTTGCGAATGTTGATGTCAAGGAGAATGGAAGAAATGATGAGCAATTCAAAAATGAAAATGAATGGCTACATAATGTTGAAGTGAAGCCAAATATTTTAGAGAATCATGAAGAGAAGAGAATGTGTGGCAAACAACATGAGGTGGATGAAGAAGTGAAGTATGAAGAAGAAGAAGAATATGATTTCTTTAATATGTTTATTTCTTTTTCAGGTAAAGAAGACAAAGTTGATGACAATGAAAGTAAATTTACAATTGCAATCCAAGGTCAAGCTAGAACAAGAACAAAAAAAAAGCACATGGCCACATTGAACCAAGCTGGCCTTGGCTCAAGAAGCCTGTTGATGGACCAAAATGCACAAGTGAACCAGTTGATACAAATGTTAGGGTTAGAAAGGCAGATATCTAACAATTAAATGTAGATTTAATTAATAAACAGAGAAACTAAAACACACACAGAATAAATCATAACACAAAAATTTAACGTGGTTCACCCAATCCAGGCTACATCCACCAAACCGCAGCCATCCAATACTTTTATTATCCATTGTAAAACTTATTACAATCTTGTGAATTATCACATTTTTCATCATACTGTAATACCCATCTGAACCCCTTTTTAACAAGCTTAGAAGCTTCCAGATTTTTGGTTCTACAAAATCGGATTTTTATTTTTTCATTGATTTTTCCCTTTTTCGGTGATGACGCAAAAAAGTAGGAGGAAATTTTTTCTCGGGGGCTGCCGCCCTCGAACCCCCACCCAGGGCCCAGCCCGGCCCCGAACCCCGACAAGGATACGTGCATGATCAATCGCCACATACCAATAACAAATGTATTTGAGATCTATGAAAAAGGAAATAATGAACGTATGCAAAGGAACTAGAAGAAAAGAGAGAAGATTCCTATTTGAGGTGGACCTCAAATTTTCTCTTCCCTGGGAGTATGGTGCAAGGGCACCTTTAGGCCATATGGTCAAATTTGGTCAAATTTTGGTTTTATGTTTTTTTTTTATGTTTTTGGTATAATAAGATCATTTATGACCATTTGGGATCATTTTGATCCATTTTGGAGAGTTATATGCTTATTGGTCAAAAATTGTAAAAGTTGCATAATGTTGTCAAAAAGTTGTCAAGCAACTTGTCAAAAAGTGTCATTAAAGTGTTTTGTTAACAAATTAATAAAAGGGTGGTTGAAAATAGTTGGTTTTGGTTGGAAATGTATAAGGACACCCTCCAAAACTCGAATTGGGGGTTTTGGATACATTGTTTTAAAGTTTGATGAATGAAAAAATCAATTTTGTGTGCATTTTTTGAGTTTTACATTGTTTTCATACTAAAGTTGTGCATTGTACAACCTGGTACAATCTCATATCAAAGAATATAATACATGGATGGAAAGATATTTTTTTCTAGTTTACAATTATTTTTGTCTCATTAAATTTAATTCAATTTTGTGGGAGATATGCCTTTTTTGGTGAGGTTGCCCTATTCTAACAAAGTTTACCAAAATTTATAGTCTGAAAAATGTTATGGTTTGAACCCTACTTAGGGTTTTTAGTTTTGGGGAAAATTCCATAAATTCCTTTTCCACCATTGGATCTTGATAAAAATTGGAGGAAAAGTTTGTAATTATGTTATCTTCAATATCACTGAAGATATTGGCTTCATTATTTGTTTTGTGAAAGTTATTTAATGAAAGTTCGATGCATTGAAATGTAGGGTATTATTTGGAACAGTTATGCAGGGTTTGATAAGATCTATACTTTGTGTGAACATGATTGGTTTGGAATCAATAGAACATGTTATAAGAAGACTGAAATACCAAGAAACTCATGCATCATGTTGGGTTTTCCTTTTTGAATGCAAATTAGGCTACCATGGCAATGTTTCTAATGTGGTCTAGAATGCATTTAATCATTGTTTGAGATGAATCAATTTATGAAAGTTGTCAAGTGAATCAAGTTTGTTGCAATTTTTTTCATTGTTGGTGATGGATCATTGTTTCACCTTTTTCAATTTGTGCTAATTGAAGGTTTCTTTGCATTAGCATTGCTATGTAGGCAAAGGCATCTATCGGTGAGCCCCCGAGGCCCTCTAGGTTAGTCTTTTAGGGTTTGTTAGGTTAGTCAAAATAAATAAAATGTTGTAAACTCAAACACACAATAATCATCAAAACTTCAAGCAAAAATCCTCAATCAACAAGGAAAGCAAGCCAACTAGTCTTCAAGTCAAATCAGTCATTTTTCAAATCGATCAAACCAATCGAATCGATAAAAAACAATGATCTTATATAGGATGTGTCCTTCCTGAAACTAGACCTTGTCACTATCAAACTTTGTCATTTTCCTTATACAGGTAGTTACGTGATCAAAACCAAACTTGATATCTTATATGATATGTTTCTTCTCCTAATTCTAAGCCTTGTCAAAATAGTCCACCCATCACTCAATCACTTAACACATTGGAAAACACTTATTGAAAAATAATTTGAATGGTTGTTGACCTTGTTGATCTATTTTGTCTTATCTTTTGAATTTACTTTGGTCATGTTACTAGCCACCTCGAGGATGTTCCATGATGGATTTAGAGGAGCAATGATGTCTCATGACTCAAATTTTATTTGATTTTTGTATGTGGTTTGTCTTGACAAAAAGACTAAGAAAACATGACCCTTAGTATGAGTTAGGACATTCCTTGGTTGGGACTATCTATTTTACAAATGGATGACCTTTCACACCTTGGTCTATGTCATACCATGGTGTTTATTGTCCATTTGTCATATTTTATTGCCCAATGATGATTAAATGTAAAATCCTAGCATAGAAAAATATATATCTACAAATTATTTCAACTAGCACTATCTCAACATCCTTGTCTTCCATGATAACATCCATATCTCCCATGATAACATTTCTTCTTCCCCTTATCTATTTTCCTCTCATCCACTTTGAGAGTACACTCGTGTTCTTTGAACCCGCCTGTCTTCTTGAAGGGGAATACCACTACCTCCTCATCATTCTTCCTTACACTGGGGCATATATTTTTCTTTGACACAATGTGATAAACTACATTGTATCAAAGAGGGGCAAATGTAGACATTGAAAAATGTCCTAGGCTTGCTAACACAATTTTTTCCATTGTCTAGGGTCGTATTTATGCTATTAATTACATAGTTCTTAATTATTTAATTAATTCATTTAATTAATTTCTCCATTACTCTTGATTAATTAAATAAATTAAATAATTTAATTACATCACTAATTTCTTTACTCTATATTTAAATATAATTTATATTTATTTAATTATTTTTTATTTTCCACTATAATTAAATAATTATGTTAATTATTTAATTATTCACTGTTAGCTATTCTGTCACAAGTTAATTAAATTTTATTTAATTAAATGACTCATTGTTTCTCCCACTTTTTGAATTAAATTTCTATTTAATCAAAAAGTTAATTTACCTTTTCCTCTTGCATTTAAATAATATTTCCATTATTTAAATATATAATTTCCCTCTCAAACTGAAGTAATTTTTGTAAAAATTGGTCAATTTCCTCATTCTTCCATTAGTCTTGTTTCTATCTTATCTCATTTCTTCTAATTTCAACCATTGATTGAAATGAAAATCATCTAATCTTGACTATCTATTTCACATCTGGATCTCTATAAATGGATATTGTCACTATTCTTTTGATCTATCTAGAGAATATAGGATGTTGTGCTATTGAGAAAACTTCAATATTTTTTTTTCTTAGTCATAGGCTTGTTAAGTGCATATTGATAATTCTAATGGAATTAATTACTTAGAAGAAGAATGGAGAAGGATAATGGAGGTGATGCAATGGAGGTGTAAAGGTTATAGTAATATCATTTCTTGTATTTTGTATTTATGTACTCTCTTGTTCTCCATTATTAGATTGGGAATTTTTACTATTCTTAATAATCTTCAAATCTAATTTCTTGATCACAATTTGTTCACATCTTTCTAGAAAACCTCAACACATAATTAATGCACCAACTTAAAATCCATTTATGCAACACATTTGAGGATGCCATTGAAAAGGGGGCCTCCATTGAGAAATCTCTTGTTACAAAAGGATTGGTCAAGATCTTCAAAGAAAACCAAAACAATCCTAATGACAAAGGAAAAATTTGGTCTAGAAACAAAAATGTCACCAATAATGGGGTAGTTGATGCTAATGTGGTTAACATGGTTCACCCCACCATTCACCTCAAATTTCCCTCTACACAAAAAAATCCAACACCAAGCCAAGATCAAACTACAAATGTAGTCCAAAACAACCAACAATGTAGAGATCCTCTACGAGAAGAAATTCCTAAATGAACCTACACAACCTTAAGACAACCCATTGAATCAATCTTGAAGAAACTATTACAATCAAATGTCATTTAACTATCAACTTGGTTAAACCTTATGAACCAATAATTTTAAACCAACTTGGTGGAATGATAATGACTTTTGTGAGTACCATCACACCAAGGGACATAAAACATCATCATGTTGGATGCTTAAGAACCTTATCCAAGACCTCATTGAAAAAGGTGACATATCAGTGGATAATTCATAAGGAAATACAAATGTTGACCATAATATTTTCAAGAACCCCCTCTAAGACCATGGAAATAGAAAAGCCTCTAGTTCAGGGAACAATACAAACACCAATACCAATTACACTACCGTCTCATACAAGTATACCATTAATAAAATTCTAGCCTTTGATGAAAATGTCTCTACCATTACCATTAAGAAGAGTCTAGAATTTTCTACCACCACCCAAAGAGATAAAGTGACCTTGCAAGGTGCCACTTAAAATCCATAACCAAAAATTTGGTACAACCTCCTAGACTATCTAGGAAAGACTCTCACATAAATATCCATTCTTGAGTTACTTCACATATCCCCTAAGCATTAAGTCATTTTGGACAAAGCTTTGCAAGAGACATTCATTCCCACATACCTAAACATAACCAATTCCATTCCATGGTAGGATACTTTGCTACAACCCATCATATCACATTTTATGAGCAAGATATTCCCACACAACAACCAAATCAAAATAACCCATTACACCTTGAGGTATACATTAATAAACACAAAATCAGATGAGTCTTGGTAGACAATGGAGAAGTTATAAATGTATTCACCTTGAAATTGGTCATAACATTAGGATTCTCTAAAGCTTGTATAGATACATCTAAGAAAATCATCATCAAGGATTATGACATGATGTTGAGCGTTCATCCAAAGGTACAATCACACTTCCCGTGAGGGTTGGGTTTTCTATTCAAAACACGATATTCCAAGTCTTGGATCTAGATATACCAAACAACCTTCTCCTTGGTTTCCCATGGATTCATTTCATTAGAGCCTTTCCTTCCACATACCACCAATGCCTTAAGTTTCCATATAATACATCCAAAATCACTATATTAGGCGATCTCGATCCCTTCCAATACTGTAGTAATTTGAAAGGGACCATTGAACATCAAGTGTCTATCAATTGAGAAGCTTCTTCCTCCACCTAATTTAATTACATTGATCCCTCTTCACTCACCAAGTCATCTATTCCATCCACCACACCTTTTAAACCTAAGGTCCAGATCCATGACATGGGATGTGGCGAATACAACATCAAGAGCTTATTTTGCATTGGGAAGTTGCTTGCATCACCAAAGTCTTATGGGAAGCCTTGTCCTATCAAGAAAGAACCTAATATTGTCATTCATAATTATCCTACCACATTCACTAAGTGGGGTGAACTAAGCAAAGAGACTATAGGTGAGGATATTTCTACATGGATCTACAAGGATGAAGAAGAAATCAAGTATGCACAAATACCAGTAGAGAAATATTCAAAAGGGTTCAAGATCATGAAAAAACAAGGTTATAATGGACATAGTGGTCTTGGTTTGAACAAGAATGGAACGATAAAACCTTTATTGCATCCTAAATTTCCAAAGAATATAGGGTCAGGGTATGTACTATCAAAGGTGCTCCTTCTACTAAGTTATCTTTGGGTGAAAATGTTAATGCTTCTAATGAAATTGAGACATCCGAGGAATATCATACCGAAATAGATTCCAATGAGTGGGAATGGGATTCCTTCACCTCTATTGATTATGACCTATCTGAAACCTTTCAATAGCTTGACCTATCCTCATCCCAAACTAAACCTACGAGTGGTCATGCTTGGATTAATTTTTTTTTGGATCTTGATGCTACTGAGCCATTTTTACCATGTCTGCTTATTCCTTAAGCTATAATGATATCGATGATGACTTACCCCTATTCCACCCACAACTAATAGATTGGGATCAACAAGGACCTCTGAGTTTTGACATATTTGAGAATGGAAAAGCAATATATGAGTTCATGGGACTTTGTAACACCCCTCAATTTTGTTCTTTTGATCAAACAGTGTTTGTTATGTATGTTTTGCTTTGTTAGCACGTTGGTTATAAATTGGATTACTTTGACCACTAATTGTTAAAGCGATGAAAACATTATGTTTTGATGTGATGGTGCTTTAATTAGATGTTTTATTATTTCATGTTATGGAATAAATTAGCATTTATGTGAATTATGGATGTTTATGCTTTGACTATATCATTGATGATTAGATGCGTCAGTTAGCGATATTGTATTGGTGAAGGGGACGGGATCACATCACTCGCATGCGAGCGCCCTATGATTCTGCGATTTCCTCTTCACGGTGTGTTTATATATATATATATATGTATGCATGTTTGACACTCGTATTGTGTGCAGGATGCAGGTATAGGACATCGACTCCACCTGGTTCCACAGGTCTGAGCGTGTCCCTTGGAGAACGATTGGGAGATAGTAGCTAGGTTTTCTGTGTCGTGACATCACCCTAGCCATAGTGTGTCATCGGGTTGTCAGTTGGGATAAGTTATTTTTCCTTGTCGTCTCTTCTCTCCTTGCTTGCGTGTTTAAATTTCCTAGTGAAATGGTGTTTGCTTTATTTAAATTTATTGCCAAAATGCATAAAGGAGTGCTTGTTATTTAATTAGTTAATTTAATTCAATCAATAAATTAATCTAATCATGGATTAGATTTATTTATTGATTAAGTAAATTAAATTAATTATGTTAGTATTATTAAATTTGAGGCAAATCAAAAAAAAAAAAAAAGAAAATTGCCTTGCATTCCTCTTGTAATAAAATAAATTAAAAATGTTTTTTTTTAAATGTAATTGTTAGATTCAATTTTGTGAAAGAAAGGGAATTTAATTATCATTGTGGTGCAAATAGAATTTTGTTTAAATAAATATTATGCATTTGAAGTTGGGAAATGAAAATTGTTTATTAAATTTCAAAAAAAAGAAAATATCCAAAATAGCAATAACTTTTGGTGGGTGAACTCAAATTAGGGGTTTGACAATTTGGAGAGGAAAAATGGATAAGAAAAGGAATTTCATTTTTGAAGAAGGGAATTTTTGAAATTGGCAATTTTGGAGAGCAAAAAAAAACTTGGAATTCTTGGAGAAAATTTGGAAGGAAGGATTGGAAAGACTTGTTGAAGCAAAATTGGAAACAAGTGCAACCTCCATTGAAGGATTCAAAAAGCTTGGAGAAAAACAAAAGGTTCCATGTTTTCCCTCATTATGCAATCTTATTTTAGAAATTTTGTTTGAAATGGTTCAATTTAGATTTGGAATTCAAATTTTGATTCAAAACCCATGTTGGAATCACCATTCAAACTTGAATAAAAGAGTTTTTCAAAAAAATTGTGAAAACAATATGAACCAGAATTTATCCTCAAACTATCAATGGGAAATTTGAAACAAACTTGAAAGATTCAAATGGTTTCTTATGAAAATTTGTGTTGTTGGGAAAATCTCTATTTAACTTGTGAGAAATCATGAAATTATTGTGTTAGATTATGTAGTTTCAATGGAAATTCATTTTGTTTCTCAGATTGAGAGTTTTCCCAATTTGGGTATTGAAGGAATGTATTTTCTCAATCAGATTATGAAGCTATTTTTGTGTATATTTTTATATATATATGTATATATATAAATACCAGTTGATATGTATTTATACATATATATACATATATATAAAAATATATGTATCTATTTAAATTCAAAATTTTTGTTTGAGTTCTGGGAAGTCATATTTTATGACTGTGTTTTTTTTACCAGTCGTTTTCTTTTGGTGTTTAAAATTCGCGTGGCGGATTTGATTTAGTCGTTGGGCGAAGTGAATGGGGGAGGGTTTAAACCCTCGGCCACCCCATGGATGGCGACGACCGCCTATGGTGGCAACGCCGTCACTGCCAACACAGGCCGCCGCCTCCATTCATGGAGGCAACGTCCCCTGTTCACAACAGGGCGCGGCCAAAACCCTAAGTGGCGTACTTAAGGAAATATGGAATTCGCTTTTTAAATTTCGTTTATTATATTTATTAAACATGAAACATATAATATGTAATTCGATTTCAATGTTTTATTTTGTTAATTAGAATATAATTTATATATATATATATATGTTAATATATATGTTATATATAATAATTTAATATTATTATATAATATATATATTAAAATATGTGTATATTATATTTTAATAAAATGCTTAAGGAAATATTATTCTTATGTAAATTTAATTATATATATATATATATATTTTAAAATATATATGTATATTGCAATGTGATTTATTTTCTGAAAAGAGAAGAAGTATTTAATTTTTAAATGTGATGTTTGTAAGGAATAGACGAAAAATTGGATATAGAAAATTGTGGTTTAGCAAAGAATGATTGATTTAATTTATCATATGTATTGTGTCAACAAGAATCAAACGAACATTCAAACCCTTTTGTGATTGTGCAAGAACATAGTTTATTTAATTTGTTTAAATGCACTAATGCGATGAATGATTGGATTTACGAAATCCGAAGGTAGATTACCTTATATTGTTTGCAAGCTTTCTTTTGTTGTGGGGTGCTTATTCTTGTTCGGATTTGAGTCAGATCTCATAAGTCTTCCAAATTAAATTGTCTTTTATGTGTTTTGGGGTTGTCGACATGTCAATCAACCTTGTTTGCCATGGGTAGTGTGTACTTGTGTCCAGTGTTATATCTAATTATCTTGGGCGGGTTTTGTTTACTTCATGTCGTGTTTAGGGATTCATTATCCCTAGGTCGTACTTGAGTACCCTTTTGGTGGTGGCATAGTTCCTCGTGTTGTCTTAGAGAAGTGGCTTACATTGAGGGTCAACATACAAAGTGGTGCCAGGAGATCTTCATGTAAGTTGGTTAATTCAGTGAAAACTTAAACCAATTAATTAGTATAGGTGGTACCAACATTTAAAAAGATTAATTTTTCCTCTCTCATGGACGCAAGTGCTTGTATAGACTTGGGATGAGACGAGAAGGCCTGGAATGGCAAGATCGTTATCTTGTCCCTTCGAAAGATAACTGATTCCGCATTGGTTTGCATGTGGGGCTGAGAGTCGTTAGAGGTTACCAGGATATCCCGAGATGGGGGCCGGGACCTAGGAAGACTTACCAGGATATCCCATGTGACATTGTGATGACTCTTCTCCTAAGTCAGCATTATATTTGTACTCGTGATGTGTTCATTTACTTAAAATCTGGAAGCATTGTAACCTTTGTGTCATGTGATGTCATGTTCGTATCCTTTTTCAGTTGAGTCATGTTGCCTATGTTTAGAGGTTGTTGGACTTGACCGGAAATCCTTGTTACTATCTCCTAGCATGGGGGGTGAGCCTTTGGGTATCACTTGGTTGGGTGGAACGTGCACCTTACTCTGTTGTCTTGGCATTTGCTTATGTGGACGAGACTTTCGTGTTGGAGAGCTCGTGGGATCCAGTTGCTACCTTGGTTTCATTTATGTTAGTTGCTCTTGTATTTTATTTACCCCTCATTGTTATCGAGGTGGAAATTGTAATAGGAAATCATGTTATTGATTTACCTCATTCTGGGAATGAGTGATGTGATTGTAATTGTATAACTTTTGTTATTGGTAACCATGAAGGATCTCATGGTCTTAAATGAAAATCTCATGTACGGAATGTATGTGCTTTAATTATTTAAGTGAACGTTGCTATGTTTCATTTCATGCATGCTGTTTTAATTTGTGATTTAAATAATCTTGTCTCGTAACCTTAGGGGATTGTTGGCTTTGTGTTGTAATCTTACATGTTTTTGTAATTGAACCAAAAATAAAAAATAAAAAAAATTGTGCCTTTGTTTAGTAATTTGCAACTTCCCCTAGGGTTGTGTGGCGGGGGCATTACAGGCTTTGAGAAGGAATAACAAGTGGGGAAAATAAGGTTAGATTTATCATAGAGATTGAAAAAATAGCTTACTTTTGAGATTCTACTCCACCCTCTAGTCACAAAAGTAAACAAATAAAAAGAATAGGTCTCTAGGTGAAAACTGAAAGGTGCCTTTAGACCAAGAAAAACTAAAAATAAAGGATGTATTTGAAGGTGGAAACCTCCCTAAGGTGCCCAAAGATGGAGGGTTGGACATGCTCCCCATAAACCAAGAAGGATCATAATTGCTTGTAGAAAAATCAGAAGAAGTCAATATGGGTACATATGATAATCCTAGAATTGTTCACTTTGCAACATCTTTTGTACTCACACATAAGCCATAATTTACCACTTTATTTTGGAGAGACAAATCAATTTTTTTTGGTCATACATTGATATGTCTAGACTGGATCTTGAGCTAGTTCTACATCATTTATCATTGTTCCCAAATGCAAAACTGGTCAAGTAAAAGTTGGGAAAAATGCATCCCTAGATTGCACTTTTAGTAAAAGTGGAATTGAAGAAATTACTTGACATTGGTTTCATTCACCCGATAGACTATGTAGAATGAATATATCAAATCTTCTCCCCATTACAAAACCAAATAATGGAATCAGAGTTTGCACAAACTTCAGTGACAAACAAATCTTGTCCCAAAGATGATTTTTTGTTAACCAACATTAACATCATAGTAGACTTGATAGCAAGATATGAAATGCTATCACTCATGGATGGTTTTTAAAGATATAATCAAATCAGAATTTCCCCTTAGGATCAACATAAAATATCTTTCACTTGTGCTTGTTGGAATTGTGTGCCTCAATCATCACAGGCTGTAACCTCTAAGAGAGCCAAGTCAGTGTGACATATGTTGTGTTTGGCCGACTACTAGCTATTTTGAATCTTGTTGAAATTCCCTAGTCGCTATGACTTGGTTTTGGTCATGCTGAATAGAACTATCGCTGTGACAAGAAGCATTCGCTATGACCCTTTTTTGAGTGGGAACCTCTGGCCGATAGTATGCTCTTATCGGGTGTCGAGGAAACACAAGGGTCTCGGGGAGAAGTGCCAGCGACTAGTGAAAGTCTCACCGATAGCATATGGCTATCGGGGTAATCACAAGGGCATCGGTATGATGTCCCAGTGACAATGGAAGGTCTCGACGACAGTACTTGGGGTCTTCGCAGTGACTCAAAAGACTTCGATGTGAAGTCTTGGCGACTTCGAGGAGTCTCGCCGATAGTCTTCGGTATGAAATGTTCGCTCGGTGAAAGGTCTTGGCGAAGGTCAAATGTCTTACCGACTCTGTAAGATGTGGGTGTTCGATGTGATGTCTCAATGAAAGACAAAATTCTTGCCGACTTGGTAAGACATGTTTGCTTGGAGTGAAGTCTTGGTGAAAGACGAATGTCTTGCCGACTGTCAAGTGCTTCGGTGAAACTTGAGGACACTTGGCGAAACCTCTTGGCGAACGGAAAAAGTCTTGCCAATGGCAAAGTTGAAATCGATGTGACTTGTGAGCATCGGTATGAGTCTTTCCGATGAGAAATCTCTTGCCGATAGCAATGCGATGGACGTCAGAGGTTTCAGTATGACTTTGGAGCCTCAGTATGATCTCCTAGTGAAAGCGATAAGTCTTGCCAACTGGTGGATGCTTCAGAACAACATGAAGACTCGGTGAGAGGTCTTGGCGAGAGTGGAATGTCTAGCCGACAAGAGACTTCAGGGTAACTTGAAGGCTCGGTAAGGCTCGGTATGATGTCTTGGTGAGAGACGTTAGTCTTGCCGACTACACTTTGGAATGACCTTTGAACATCAGTATGAAGTCTCATCGAATGGCGATTGTCTCTTCGATGAGAATGCTGAGGTTGATGTGACTTGAAGACTTTGGTGTAATGTCTGGGCGAAGAGCAATAGTCTTGCCGACTGATGAACTCTTCGGAATACCTTGTGATCTTCGGTGTGAGGTCTCCGCGACATGGCGAAGTCTTAGTGATAGCTCTCTGGACTCAATGTAACATCTTACCAATAGTGAAGACTCTTGGCGATAATGACGATATGGGCTCTGTGGCATCGGTGAGACACGGTTAGTGTCTCACCGACATGCGAATACTGTGTGAATTCTTTTTACCATTTGGATGACTATCCTACGTGGTGTGACCTGGACATATTATCTTCTATGCAAGGAAGTGGAAACATCCACGATGCTGAGCTGGATGATTTGACAGTTGGAAACAAACTGATTCACAGAGGTTGGAAGATGAGAACGAATGTATAAACGTATACATTGGACGTTCTGAAGATACGTTAGAGAGAGCTAGGAAGCTAAAGAGCTGACGAGAGGTGAAGGCTAAGAGGCTAGCTAGATGGCCAGGAACCTTGAGGTCGGAACAGAGGAGAAGAGAGAGCTCCTGATCATGAATCATGTTTGACTTCTCTTATGTTGATCTGCACTGTATATGTGATAGTATTGTAATAGTGCGAAGATTGTTTAGTTTGAGAGGGTGATCGAAAACTATACAGGGAGAACTGTTGCTATCGGTTATATCCAGAATGAACAAGATGTAATCTTTGAAAGGCTAAGAGCCTGAAACTGTATTGTAACTTTTTGTTGTTGAATAATATAATGGCTCGAACTTTGGAGAGTGGGGTTTTTTACCCGAAAGGGTTTTCCCCATGTAAAATCTTAGTGTTCTATTTTATGTAGTATCTTTCATCTGTGTTGTTTCTTGCTGTTGAATTTACATGTGGTTTTCTCAGAAGGATCAATGTGGGAAATAAACTATGTCTGTTTCTGCTTTAGGACATAGTTGCATGTGTCTTTGAGGCAACCTAATCGAAATTAAAGTTATCGAAGGCACTACAATTTGGTGTTTCATTAGATGCGCTCCATTGATCTCATTGCAAGTGGTATCATAGCCTTCTTCTGGTTGTTGGTTCTGGGTATTTCTCCTGTGAAGATTTCTTTGCTTGATAGGCTAGAAGAGATCTGGAGGAATGGACTGATGTATTGATCCTTTGATGAGTGGAAGCCTTGTGTTATTCTGAGACAACATGCAACTTGAAGGATGGTCAAGATGGAAAAGGGAGTTGATCATGTTGTGATATGTGTCTCCTGGCTGGTAGCAATTTAACCTTGAAGTATGAGGTGGATTTCTTTGCTCTGTGGCTGTGTAGCAGTAAAGCTTTCATATTGGGCGTCTATGTGTCAGGCTCCTGGGTGATATGGAGAAGCCTAGGTTGTTTCTCAGCCATGGAAGAGAGTGCTTATGCTAGGTGGTGGTTCCTGGTGTTAGAAGGAACTGTTTCCTGTTAACCTCGAATGCTTGAAGGCTATGGAATTAATCATTAGATGATTTGCAAGCTTCTGAAATAGCCTTTCTCTCTTTCTCAGATGCATGTACATGTTGGTGGTTTTAGAGTTGGTATGAAAGGGACCTGGATTCTCCTGAACTATTGTTTTCCTTTCTAAGGATGATTTGTACTTGCATGGCTCTGTGATTTTGTAGGTTTTACATGGTTAAGCAAAACTTGTGGTTTTGTGGAGTTGTTGTTGAGCTATTTTCTAGACCCTGGCTTTTGGGGTGGTGCTGGATGAGATAGTTGCAGTTCTGCATGCATGCTTGGTGCATGGTTTGAGGAGGCGTGTTTTATTCTCTGCATGGGAGTGTTGGTATGTGATTTGTCACTCAGCATTCCTGTGGTAGTGCGTGTGGGTTCCTTGATTATGGTGCTCATTGTGGACATGATTGGAAAATCAGATTTGTTGTGATCTGGTGTTTGAGTCATGTTGTCTATGTGGTTATTCTCTTTGAGATCTCAGTTTTTCATTTCCAATGCGATGATGGGTTTGCATGTTTCTATTGAATGGATCTATGGTTTATGCAATGTTGTGGGCTGTCTTTACCTACATGGTTGCTATGAGACAACTCGGAAGTGGACTGTCTATATCCACGAGGTTGATTCATTGTTGGTGTAGACTTGTTAGTTGGCCTTGTTGTTGGTCACTTGTGCATTGGTGTGGTGTTTTGAGATGAGAGGATGGATACTATTGAGTACTTGAATAGTCGGTTATGGGAACCTGTAGTAGGTGGTCATGATGCTTGGAGAGCTTGGGTTTCATGTTTCAGTGGGAGCTCTGGCAGTGACTGTGGATTCATCACGTAGTGGTGAATGGTCTTCTTTAGTGGTACAGATGTTTCTTGGGAGAGCTCTTTGATCTTGTTGCTACAGAAGGTTTCTTTCGCAATTGCATGGACATCATTTGAAGATGTGCAACATCTTGGATCCATGTAGGACACTTGGAGTCTTTGGCTAAGGTGTTGGTGGTGCTTGATAGGTGATATTGGTTTTTTGAGTCTATTTTTTGTATGTCATGGTATACTCCTGGTGCACTGGAGTTTTTGGCATTGTGAATTGTACTTAAGACAATGGAGAAGTCACTTGAAGCATGGTATCTCCTTAGGAGATGTATAGATCATGGTGTCATGATAAGTTCCTGATTTAGCTGATTGGAGCATTGACAGTGGTCTGAAAGTTCGAGAAGGCTACACCTTGGTTGAACGTGAAGTTCAATAGAGACTAATGAGGAGATTTCCCTTTGATTAGTCATGATGGCTTGAATATCTTGAAGGAGAATTCTTGTTCCCACTCTTGGTCTACTCGGCAGTTTATCTGAGAGGTATTTGGCTCATTATATCTTTCAGATGTATTTTTTGATATGGATCTTGAATTGTTGTTTAATGGTTCTGGAGGATTCATAGTGGAAGATGTACAGTTATTTTATCTCCTTGAGCTTTTGTGTTATGTCATTTACTGATGAGAATTGGTAGGAGATAATGTATGGGCTGATTTCCTGAAATGGGAAATGAATTAGCTTGATCTTCTTTGAGAGGCTTACATCCATGTTTTTTAAAGATGGTTTAATCTTGGTGATTGAATGGATGGAAATTGTTAAGGCTTTTCTTTTGGGATGTGAAGAAGATCATTCTTGACACAGCTGGTTGTTAGAAGTGTATGTAGGAGGATGCTCTATAGGAAGATGATGTGCAAAGTTTCTCTCTATGGCCGTGAAGGTTTGTGGTGAGAGAAATGTTTCTTGTGGCAGGTTGTTGTAGGTTGTGCATATCATTGTGGATTTTTCCTTGGTACTATAGGGTTACATTTTCTATGTGCCGGTATTGGTAGACTTGCGATGCCTTTGATCTTTCAGATCTGAATTACTCAGGTAGTGGGAGTTGTTGTATGTGTCTTGTCTTCTTCGACTGGTTGACACTTGGAGCTTGTATTTGCTGTTAATGAGTTGGTTATGGATTGGCATAAGTTTACTAATGGTGATACCTGTGAGGTATGTGAGATTGGATGGAATAGCACGAGTTGTGGGTGCTAGTTCCAGTCAAGTGGGTTATTAGTTGGATGGAAGTAGTTAGTCTGATTGGTGTTCTAATTGATGTTTAGTTTCTTGTTTCTAGATAAGACTTCATGGTTGTATTCTGATTGAAGCTTTGAAGTTGATATTGCTTCTGTATAGCATTTGAGCACAGTGAAGTGGTAGCAGTATTATGTTGATGATATCACTAGGATATTTTGCTTGTGTTCATTGGAATGGTGCTTATACACCTTGGCTTTGTATCCTTCTTCCACAGGTGGCATGTTGTAAGATGACAGGATTGTTGCTTGAATGGTGAACATCTTGGATGTTGGAGCAGAATTCTTGATGGAGCATGAGAGCATGATGAAATTTATGTGGTTTCATAAGAGGTTGTGATCGGTTGCATTTCAGTTGCTTTGTTGGACATTGAGTTGCAGTTGGATGCCTGGTCTTTGTTGCAGATTGTTTGGTGGACTGTTATCCATGGAATCATGTTGATTGGGTGCCTTGAGTATTGCAGGGTTTGAACTGGTGGAGCTAGTGTGATCCTAGTTCATGCTTGCTTTGGAGGTGCCTGTGTGATCTTCGTCAAGTGGGAGATTGTTGGAATTGTGTGCCTCAATCATCACCAGCTATAACCTCTAAGAGAGCCAAGTCGGTGTGACATATGTTGTATCTAGCCAACTACTAGTTGTTCTGAATCTTGTTGAAATGCCCTAGTCACTGTGACTTGGTTTCGGTCTTGCCGAATAGAACTATCGCTGTGACCTTTTGTCAAGTGGAAACCTCTGGCCGATAGTATGCTCTTATCAGGCGTCAAGGAAACACAAGGGTCTCGGGGAGAAGTCCCAGCGACTGGTGAAAGTCTCACCGATAGCATATGGCTATCGGGGTAATCACAAGGGCATCGGTATGATGTCCCAGCAAAAATGGAAGGTCTCAGCGACAGTGCTTGGGGTCTTCACGGTGACTCAAAAGACTTCGATGTGAAGTCTTGGTGACTTGGAGGAGTCTCGCCAATAGTCTTTGCTATGACATGTTCGCTTGGTGAAAGGTCTTGGCAAAGGTCAAATGTCTTACCAACTCAGTAAGACATGGGTGCTCGATGTGAGGTCTCGGTGAAAGACAAAAGTCTTGCCGACTCGGTAAGACATGTTTTCTCGAAGTGAAGTCTTGGCAAAAGATGAATGTCTTGCCGACTGTTAGGTGCTTCGGTGAAACTTGAGGAGACTTGGCGAAACCTCTTGGCAAACATAAAAAGTCTTTCTGATGGCAAAGTTGAAATCGATGTGACTTGTGAGCATTGGTATGAGTCTTGCCGATGAGAAATCTCTTGCCGATAGCAATGCGATGGATGTCAGAGGTTTCGGTATGACTTTGGAACCTTGGTATGATCTCCTGGCGAAGTGATAAGTCTCGCTGACTGGTGGATGCTTCGGAACAACATGAAGACTCGATGAGAGGTCTTAGCGAGAATGGAATGTCTGGCTGACAGAAGACTTCGAGGTAACTTGAAGGCTCGGTATGATGTCTTGGAGAAAGACTTTAGTCTTACCGACTACACTTCGGAATGACCTTTGAACATCGGTATGAAGTCTCATCAAATGGTGATTGTCTCACCGATGAGAATGCTGAGGTCGATGTGACTTGAAGACTTTGGTGTAATGTCTGGGTGAAGAGTGATAGTTTTGCTAACTGATGAACTCTTTGGAATACCTTGTGATCTTCGGTGTGAGGTCTTCGCGACATGGCGAAGTCTTAGCAATAGTTCTCTGGACTCGATGTAACGTCTTGTCGATAATGAAGACTCTTGGTGATAATGATGATATGGGCTCTATGGCATTAGGGAGACACGGTTAGTGTCTCACCGACATGTGAATACTGTCTGAATGCTTTTAACTGTTTGGATGACTGTCCTACGTGGTGTGACTTGGATGTATTATAATCTATGCAAGGAAGTGGAAACATCTACGATGCTGAGCTGGATGATTCGACAGTTGTGATTTGACAGTTGGAAACAAACTAATTCACAGAGGCTAGAAGATGAGAATGAATGTATAAGCGTATGCATTGGATGTTCTGAAGATACATCAGAGAGAGCTAGGAAGCTGAAGAGCTGACGAGAGGTGAAGGCCGAGAGGCTAGCTGGATGGCTGGGAGCCTTGAGGCCGGAACAATGGAGAAGAGAGAGCTCCTGATCATGAATCATGTTTTACTTCTCTTATGTTGATCTGCACTGTATATTTGATGGTATTGTAACAGTGCGAAGATTGTTTAGTTTGAGAGGGAGATCACAAACTATACAGGGAGATCTGTTGCTACCAGTTGTATCCAGGATGAACAAGATGTAATCTCTGAAAGGCTAAGAGCCCGAAACTATATTGTCACTTTTTGTTGTTGAATAATACAATGGCTCGAACTTTGGAGAGTGGGGTTTTTTACCCGAAAGGGTTTTCCCCATGTAAAATCTTAGTGTTTTATTTTCTGTAGTATCTTTCATCTGTTTTGTTGCTTGCTGTTGAATTTACATGTGTTTTTCTCAGAAGGATCAATGTGGGAAATAAACTATTTGTTTCCGCTTTAGGACATAGTTGCATGTGTCTTTGAGGCAACCTAATCAAAATTAAAGTTACCGAAGGCACTACTGTTTGGTGTTTCATTAGATGCACTCCATTGATTTCCTTATAGTTCTTTGGGTAATTATTGTTGGAATATCATGCCATTTGGTCTTAAGAACACTAGAGCAACATATTAAAGAGCTATGACCATATTTTTTCATGACTACATTCATACATTCATGGAGGACTATGTTGATGACTTGTTAGAAAAATCATTGTCAAGGGATAGTCACTTAACAGTATTAGATATTATTTTCAAATGATTAGAAGAGTATAGTGTGATATTGAATCCAAAAAAAGTGTCTTTGGGGTGCAATCCGAAAAATTATTAGGATACATCATCTCTTGTAGAGGTATTAACGTTGATCCCGAAAAAGTGAAATCCATCATGGATATGTCCCCGCTAACAAATATAAGTCAACTACATACCCTACAAGGAAGGTTGTACATTCTATTTTAAGGTTCATAGCTTCGTTAGCAGATAAATGTCAACCATTTCAGCATTCTCTTCATAAGGGATTCCCCTTCATATGGACCAATCGCTATCAAGAAGTGTTCCAACAAATCAAGGACTATTTTCTATCTACTCTGATTCTTATTCCTCCTATCGATGGTAGATACCTAATACTATACATATTAGCAACCTCATCAGCATTGGGGACATTGTTAGCACAAAATAACAATGATGGAAAAAAACAAGCTATCTATTATATTAGTTGCACACTTGTGGGGTATGAGCTTAATTATAATCCTATTGAATGAGCATGCCTTGTAGTTTTCTTTGCCACTCAATATCTTCAACACTACATGTTAAATCATTAAACAAAATTGGTTGTAAAGATAGATCCCTTGAATTACCTAGTCAATAAAGCAACCCTAACAAGATGTTTAGTAAAGTGGGTAATGATCTTGAGTAAATTTGATAGAATATTTTGATCGAAAAGAAATATAAGGACAAGTGATAGTTGATCAACTTGCAGATGCCCCAATAGTAGTAGATCATCAATTAATATCTGATTTTTCTGATGAGTCCATCTTCATAATAGAGACCTCTACAACATGGAAGCTATACTTTGATGGATGTTACACACATCATGGTTCAGGAGTGGGTATCCTCTTTGTCACACCACAAGGGGACTCAATACCTAATTCATATAGAATATCATTTCTCTATAGGTCAATAACATGGCTAAGTATGAAGGTTTGCTAATGGGACTCTAAATTACTATCAAATGGAAAATCAAGAATCTTCAAGTCTATAGTGACTCCTTATTGGTTATCCATTAGGTTAATGATGATTATGACACAAAATATGAAAATATTACACCCTATAAGAGGATGGTTCATAGTTTCACGTAGTACTTCAATGTCATTATATTTGAGTTGATTCCAAGGATTCAAAACAAATCAAATGATGTAATGGGCATCATAGGATCTCTCTTGGATATACCTAACAATGTACTACAATATCAGTTCTTCGTGGAACAACTCTTGGTCCCTACATTTGATTTCCCCAAATCCAAGCTCATGTGTGAAATTCTTGGTCCTAACTCTCCTTCATAAAAAGACTTTTACAATTACCTATATGACCAAATTATCCCTCTTGACTTGTTGTCTAACCAATGCAAAAACTTTATTCAACAAGAATCTAAATATGCCATCATCAATGATACCAGGTAAATGCAAGAAGATGAGTCCAAAAAACACGGAAGTTTTTTCCTTAGACAAAAATACAATATCGGCTTCAAGAAAATGGGATCCTGTTTAGGTTCGGGGTCCCGAGCCGAAAACATGATCCCATTTTCCAAAAACGGGTTGTTTTAAAAAGGACCGTTAATACGCAGGATCCCATTTCCTAAAAAATGGGATCCCATTTTTCCATTAAAAAATAGAATCCCATTTTTTAATAGTGATCTTATTTTTTAATGGACCATTTTAAAATAGGCCATTAAAAAACGAGATCCCGGGTAGTAAAAAATTGGGATCCCATTTTTTAATGCAAGATCCCAGTTTTTAATGGCCTGTTTTAAAATGGGATCCTGTATTTTACCATTTTTTTAACAGCCTGTTTCATAAAAAAATATTTTTCTATACTTTTAAGAAATGGGATCCCGTTTTAGAGAACATGATCATGTTTTCAAAATGGGATCCTATTTCATTTAAGTATAATTTTTTTATATTTTTATGAATCGGGATCCTATTTTTTATTTTTTTATTTTTTGGACAAGTTTTTGCTTTGTTTTTCAGCTTGGGAAAAGGCTTGGGGACCTAAACCTAAGCTTAGGACCTGATTTGACCTGCAAGTTGAAGGTCCTGACAATGTCACAAGGAAATAGTGACTTTGGGCATATGTTTGAAGACTTTTTTTGCAAAATTATTTGACGAAAGTAAAACCCATTATAGATGAGACAATGCAAATTCCAAATATGTAATTTTTTTTACAATTGGATTATTTTTCTATTTTTCAATTAATTTCTTATGAAACTGGTCCATAAACTTGAAATATCAGGGTTTTTACTATTTTAATAACTTTTTATTAAAATATTTTTTGTCAAACAAATTGCACAAAAATGTACTTCAAACAATTCTTTTTAGTTTAAAAACAATAATAAAAAAATGATAAGTTTAGGTAATCTTATGCATGACATACATGATTTTTCAAAACAACAAATATGGCTAATAAAAATTTAACAAAAAAAAAAATTCAATAAAAATTTACAAAAAAATATTGAAAACTTGCTTCAATGAGTTACAAATATTTTCCAAAAAGGATTTAGAAAAATACAATTATTTAGGTCAAAATATGGATGATGTACATGTACATGGTATGGTAAAAAAAAGTGACTTTTAAACAATAGTTTTTAGAAGCACCTATTGAAAATCAATTTGTAGCATCTGGGTATTGAAATAAATTACATATTTGGAAACTAGACTCCGAGTACTACATTTTATGATTAGTGAATTTTTCCAAGATTTCATCTCTACGTGCTTCAAATTTTAAGGTCAAATGTGTCAAATTCTGAAAATTGGGGTAATCACTTCCACTTTTTGGCCAAAAAGTGGACTCAACTTCTTCCACACACCCTACCCTTTATCGTTGCAACCTAGATAGTACCCTCCTTAGATGTCTCGATTCAGAGGAAGTATAAATGGCTTTACATGAGATACACGATGGTATAAATGGAGCTCACTCTGCTAGCCCTACCCTAGCCAGAAATTTCATGTGAATGGCATACTATGGGCCTACTATGGAACGTGATGCCTATCACTTTGTTAAGAAATATCCTCAATGTTAGAACATGGAGATCTTGTGTATGCACTTTCCCAAGACCATCCAATAATGTCACCATGGCCAAATTCTCTTAATGAGGATTCGACCTCATGGGAAAGATCCATCCTACTTCCACCAATGGTCATAAATTTATCATCACTGCAACTAAGTATTTCACAAAATGGATCAAATCCATTCTAATGACCTACATTACCAAAAATAAAATATCCAAGTTCATCCTTAATTACATCATATGTCAGTATGGTGTTCCCCAGTACATCATTGCATATAATGGTCATCCTTTCAAAACTTAGGATGTTTGTGAACTATGCAAGAGATTCCATATCCATCAACATTTCACCACTCCATACTACCCTCAAGTTAATGGTCAAGTTGAGTCTTCTGATAGAACTATCCTAAAAATCCTAAAGAAGATTGTCAATGATGTTTGTTATGGCTGGCACATCCAACTTAACCCCACCTTATGAGCCTATCGTACTAGCATTTGAAATCCTATAGGAGGCACTCCATATTCCCTCATCTTTAGATCTGAAGCCATTCTTCCCATTGAGGTTGAGTTACCACCCTTGAGAGTATCTATGCAACATTTTATTGATGATGAGGATTATCGTGTATCCCATTTGTATGAGTTAGAGTTACTAGATGAGAAGAGACCAAATGCATTGATCCTCTTACAAGCATATCATAATTGTCTCTTCCATACCTACAAAAAAATATTCTAAGTTAGGAATTTTGATATTGGTGATTTGTGTCCTAAAAGAGAATCTGAAGAATCAAAAGGATCAAGAGAAACCCAAAAATTTTGAGCCTAACTAGTTGAGCCCTTAAATCATAACTACAACATATAGATTAGGTGCTTATCAACTTGCTACTCTTGAAGGTGAACTATTACCAGATCTTATCAACAACATGCACCTTCAAATGTACTATACCTAGCTTTCAGAGAATCCCATAAAAAAAAAAAAGTTGTCACCCTGATGAAAACTTGGAAAATAGGTGTCTTGCTGACATAAGAAAACTAATAATAAGCAAATAGGAAAATAAAAATAAAAATAGTAAAGAGAAATAATTTTTCCAATAGTGAAAACCACTTCAGTGGTGCTTTGGATAAGTACCATGGTGAAAACCTGGCAAACATGCACCATGTGTAGTCAATATTTTCTCCATCGTCTACTATCATTCTATTTGATCTTCTACTTCATTCCATGATCCTTCACACATATCCTGATCCATAATAAGATTGAGCTTTTCCCATTCATTCATATTAAAGCTTAGTTATCCTTCTCATGGCATGTTAATCATTTATGTTAGCATCCTTCTTCCTTTCATATCCATCCATAATAAACTTCACTCATCCATTTCATCCATAAAAAGCTAGTCCTATACCCAACTAGGGGAATTTCCTGGACTTATGTCTCACGAGGGATCCTAAATGTGGATCAACATCAAAATCCAAAAAAAAATAGAAAACATCAAAACTCAAAAAATAGAGTCTACGTTAGTCCAAGTAGTCGAACTACATTGCCTCAGTGACTTCACATAGGCAAGGCCATCATTGATGAGCCCTCAAGGCTTAGGTCAATCCCTTAGGTTTTGTCATAAGAAATTATTAGTACATCCATATCCACATGTTCATAATAAACTATCCATGGTTAGAGTCAGCCGAACTACATTTCCTCTATGACTTCATGTAGGAAAGGCTATCATCAATGAGCCCCTAAGCCATTAGGTCAGTCCCTTAGGGTTTTTCATAACAAGAAAACCATCCATCATGATCCACATCTCATAATAACGTGTCTCTTGCTAAGGTTAACAATTTGATCAGACACAAATAGAAAAATCATCAAACAAAAAACTAAGCTTAACAAATCTCAAAATAACAGACGAACTATCCAAATATCCCTCAAACATCATAGATCAACTAATTAAAGATAGGTAAACATCAAACATCAAATAACAAACATCAATGATCCTTATCAATCCTATCATCTTGTCTTATGCAGTAGGTAGCATTGTCGAGCTCCCTAGGCTTATATGACATGCTTCATGTCTAAAACCAAAATGTTTCCATCAACCTTTAGCTCATATAGGATGTTGCATCACTGGGATCCTTGGGCTTATACAACATGCTTCCTTTTCTAAAACTAGACATTATCATTATCCAAAATCTGATCATACAATTTGGAAAAAGATCTAAATGGCTATTGACTTGTTGTTCTAGTTAGTCTTATCTTTTTATTTGATTTATCTTTGGTCATGTTACTATGTACCTCAAGGATGTCATAAAATGATTTAGAGGAGCGATGATGGATCACGACCTTTTTCTCTTTGATTTATGTTTGAGGTTTGTCTTGGCAATATGACTAGGGTAACTTAGTTCCTTGTGTGTGCTTGAGTTTCCATTTGGCATAATCAAAACATCATATGCAAGCAAGCACACTGGGGCAAGTTTTGAGCTAAATTTTTCTGGTTATTCTTTGATACAACATGTTCTATCAAAGAGGGGCAAAATGTCGACATTGAAAATTGTCTTGAGCCTACAAGCAACATTTTATCACTAATTCGCCTTCTTCCATACATAATTAAATAATTATTTAATTATTCTCAATGTCATTTTCTTCTATTAATTAAATAATTCTTAATTATTTAATTAATTCACTTTGCCGTATTCCTCTCTTGATTAATTTAAACAAATATCAATTTTATTTAAATTACGTCACTAATTTATCTTTTTCTTCCCATAAATTAAATAAATTTTATTTATTTAATTATTTATTTCCATCTTCCTCTATAACCAAATAATTATTTTAATTATTTAATTATTCATTAGCATTTTCTCTCCATGATTAAATAAATTCTTATTTATTTAATTATTTGGCATTCCCTCCATCTTTTATTAACTATTAAAATAATTATTTAATATTTTAACACACCATCCTTCTTCTATAATTAAATAATTATTTTTAATTATTTAATTATTCATTTTCCCTCCTTTAAATTAAATAATTGCTATTATTATATAATTTTCCTATTTTTAGCTATACCCTAAATCTCACCTAATTTCTTGAGTTTTGGTCCCTCCTTCCCTATCCTTGACTCAATTAAAACCTCATCCATTGATCATCATACCTCATTATTCAATCCTCACCCTTCATTTGAATTGGTATTTTTATAAAAGCAATCCATCACCTTCATCCCAAGACTAAAACCACAATCTTTGAAATTTTGCTATCTTGAGATCTAGCCATCTTGCATCAACATCAAGCTCATCATACAAGTTGCATACTACATATTTGATAACAAACAAAGCAAAATGGAGAAGAGCAATGGAAATGAATCAACTATGGCATAGAGATTGAGTATTATTGTTTCATTATTTAGATTTCTATTGTCATTTGTGCTTCATTATTGGATTAGGGTCTTCATAGCTTGAATTAGATAGTTTTGTGGTTGCTATAATTGATTCATGCTTATTCCCTAAATTTTAAACCCTATCTGTACAATACTAATAGGAGTTAGAGAGGATATCCTAGGTTAGATCTCAAGTATATTCATGCTTTATTATATTTCACATGGAGTCCATGTGAAATATACTAAAGAATGAATATACTTGAGATCTAACTCCCAACATCCCTAAAATCAAGAGATCTCTTCAATCTACATGAACTAGGACAATCTGAATCACTCTATACAAGAGAAAGAAACTTGAAACCAAATTTAAAATGATTTAATTTATAATTTAATTTATAAAATCATAAAAAATATTGTATGAGGCTACTCATCTCCTCTGATGTCCTTCTCTGCATGTGTTGTTTATTAGTGGAAAAATAGTGCTGTATGGTTTAGGACATAGAACAAGTTTCTCCTAATATCATTCAAGGAAAACCCTAGAGAACTCAATCCAAGGATAAGAATGAGGGGAAGAGATCTGCAATAAGGGTGTCCTAGGGTATGATTTATGACCAAAAAGGGGTTCACCACCAAGCTAGGGATTGGAAAGACTAATGAAATGAAAGACCTAATGTTTAAACTTAATGATATGCAATGCTTCACTAAATGACCTAGAAAAGAGTGTAAATATTAACAACAAATTGGGAAAATAGAGAAGTGCACCTAGAAACCTAAAGGAGCTCATAATCAATTTTGAAATGCTAAAAATGCTACTTTTAGGGGACACTGGGACTCATACTCCACTCTTAGCATATTAGTCCCAATCTAGGGTTTTTGGGTTGGAACAAGTTTCTAGTAGTGCAAACTCAAAATCTTCAAAAATTTGGAAATTTTCCTGTAGTGGAACTCATACGCCACTTTAGGTGTATCACCCCCATTTTTATTTTTCATAAATTCAAAGTCCAAATCTACTCTCCAATCTCTACTCTTCCTTCCTAATTTGATTTCTGGATCTGAACCTCTAAAGAGACCTTCCTTAGGCTGAAGGTAGAGTGATAATGGAGGATGGAATCACTTAGGAAACAAGCCATTAGGCTCGGCTTGATGGCTAGTTGCATCTCCCCAACCTAGAATCTATCATGATTCACCATAGGAAACCATAATCAACCCTTGACAATGCTAGATCCTTGATGAAAGTGAGCTTGCAGACCTGCAAAAACACAATAATGTTGCTCTAAGACTTCAACTTTGTTGATTATTTTCTCTTGAATGCTCTTGTGAAGAATTCTCGAATACTTGTTGATGCTTAGATCTTGAAATTTCTCTTCTAGAATTGAAAATAATGACATATAAGCTTGCTTATATAAGCAATACACCTAATTTACCATTATTTGGATCTGAAAAGATGAAATCAACCAAAAAATTGAATTAAAAACATGAATTTTTTGTTCAAAACCTAAAGGGGCCCAAATGGGACCCATACAACATTCCTAGTGTATGGGTCCCACCTAGGGGGACCCATACGCCAGAAGTAGCATATGAGTCCCACCCTAGTTTTTGGGGTGGATTGTTAGAAATTTTAATGTTTTTGATGATTTTATCAAGATTTTTGTCGAAATAAGCTTCGAGATCTGAAATAAAGGGTCTTAGCGGCCTATTAATGATGAATTAAAGGGGTATTTAATGCAAGGGTACTAAAATAGGTCCAAACTAAGTGTGAAATTATACCATCTCTAAGAGCGTACAATTTTCTATACTAAGTTTAGCCCCCACTTTAGTGCCCATATGACTCTATGTGCATATGTAAGATAAAGGAATCCAAACAATGAACTTCATTTCAGAAAAGGATACTCATAATGCAAGAGAATGAAGCCCCCACTATAGCTATCTGCAAAACCACAATGTTAGGAACCACATTCTGCAACATGAATTTATTAGTCATTCAAAAATCCTCTTATCTAACTTCTTCTAGAGATCAAATTCACGGGTAGATGTATGCCCCTCTTGATCCTGCTTGCTTTATGGAGGTGGAAGCAAGGTAGTAGTCTAGCTGTATCAAAATAGATAAGTCGTATCATAGGGTATTTCCATGTACCATTACACATAGTGATAGACATTTGATGAGAATAGGAGCAGAAGCATAATTTCAATGCAATAGATGGCGTAAGTGCAGGATCATCATGGAAAAGATAGGCCCTTAAGTGGAGAAAATTTTAGAAAAATCAAAGTTAGGCAATTTGATGTAAAATTTTGAATAAGTTATCTATATTATTTCAAAAATATGTAAGAATAGAATCTATAGAAAATTGAATGTAGTTTCTAAACTACTAGGTTTATTTTTTTTTAAAAAAACTATTTGGTGAAAATTTGAAATTTCAATGCAATATATCACTTAAATTTTAGGGAAAAATAAGAACTAGGTGTTTTTCTGACCACCCTAACCACAATAAAATGATAATATTCTTTTATAAGATTTTAGATATAAGTAGAGGACTCGTGTCTGATGTGATGCATATTTTTTGTAATTTTTTCCAAGTAAATAATTAATTATGATTTTTTTATTACAAATTTTAAAAAATATAAAACATGTATGTCCACACCATAACTTGGTCAAAACTTTATGAAATTTTTTTTTTTATTTAATCCTATAGTATACGAAGCATAGAATGTGACCATGTTTAAGATTCAAAAAATATGATCTTGTTTGAAAGCTATAGATGTTTTTCAATCAACCTATCAATTAGGACTTTAGTCATAATTCAAATAGAAAATGAATAATAATTATTTATTAAATTCAAAGTAAAGCATAATTTATATTGGTGGAAAGTTGAGAATCTCCTTTAAAAACCCTTTTCGTTTCATCAATTTTGGGTAAAAAAAATTCGTCAACCACATACCCTACACATTACCCATCATATCGCCACTTTTTGGCCCATCATGATCCTGCACATACCTAGTTTATATGAAAGGCACTTTTAACCCTAATAAAGTAAAAAAACCTAATTTTAACATATATAAGAGCAAAAAGTGAAGTAATTTGTAATAATTTTGTCTTTTATCTTCTTGCATCTTGACTTTGTTGGAGAGTGATTTGAAGATTTCAAGTTGATGATAGTACATGCCTTCGAGACTCGAGGTCCTACAGGAGGAGGTAGCTCAAGGCGAGTTGCAAAATCAGGTGAGTTGATTTTTTTGTTCCTTAGCTTTGATTTTACACATTTAATCTATATTTTATGCATTTCTAGGTTCATTTAGGACCTTGGAAGAAAATTTCACACAATGTCCCTTTTTTTCACAAAGTGTCCTCTTTTGTTGCAAAGTGTCCCACTTTTTTGCAAAGTATCACATTTCTTCTCAAAGTGTCCCAAAATGGAAATAAAGTGTCTAGGACCCTTATAAAAGTAGACTAGAACAACTTTATCACACTTTTTGATTATTGATGTGTAAATTTCAGATTTTAGAGTGCTTATAAGACATATTTTTTTTGTTTTGTTAGACTCCACCTCGGTCATGACAACACCTCAATGGCAAAAAATTATGTCGTATCCGAGACCTAGTCTTGACATTGTCACAAGTAGACACATAGATCTTATAAACTATTGGCACCTATTGGGAATACCTTGTGCCTCCCATGAGGTACCATGACACCATGTTGATGGCGTTAGCTGAGAGATGGGATGTTGATACCTATACATTTTTCCTACCTACAAGAAAGATGATGATCACCCTAGAGGATGTTCATCGCATCCTTTGGGTTCCTATCTGTGGTGAGACTATGCACTTTGTAGGGGATCGATCATATGCATAGATGTGAGCTGATCTTGGATATTGCTTGGGAGGACCTATTCGAGAGGAGATTGTAGGGACACACATTGAGTTATCATGGATACTCTATGCATGATCTTCACTCTTGAGACAGATTATGATTTTTATAGTAGCACTAGTACTTTTCCTTGATCGTCGGAGAGCACACCTAGATGGAGGCATAGTCTACATGATCAGATAGATTGAGCACCACTGGACATTGTACGCCTGGGGTCACATAACCCTTGCACATTTATATTATGATCTCAAGAGGTTTTCATATCATGAGGTGGATAGTATGGTGCATTGTACACTTCTGCAGGTGTGGTTTCTAGAGCATATCACATGCACCAAATCGACAGGATTCCATTTAGTATCCACCATCGGATACCCCCATGCATTTATTTATCCATTGAGATGGGAACGATAGTCTAAAGATCTTGTATATTGGATAGTCAAATTTGACCACCTGGATTAGGAGGAGATTGTGTGGAGACCATACAAGTTGATACGAGAGTGGTCGAATGAGACTCATCAACTGAGGAGGATTTAGAGGGAAATTTTTTTATAGGGTCAACATGATTTCATAGTACAACCATTCTACCATGATCATGTCATGTGGTAGCTCAGGTAGATATAGGTAGCACCAATAGCATGACCCTTTTACATGCAACCAATGCAGAGTGCCCAAAGGCCAAGAGACACTAGACAATTCACCTCTAATGATGTCATCTCTAGTGACCCTTATGATGATGACCATGATATGCCCCTAGTCTCTGATGCTAATGATGTTGATACTACAAATACATATGAGGAGTGGTGGAAAATAACAGGGCCGAATCTAGTGTTCCCCATGGATAATCTAATAGGCTATGCAGGACCACTTCTAGATCAGAGGGATGAGGAGGTGGATACAATTGAGGATACATGTCTTAGGGTTTCCAACCTATTCAAAGATGAGATAGATGAGGAATATGAAGAGGATGCAAACCCAAATTATGAGGGAGAGGAGGAATTCAAGGAGGAGGAGGAGAGCTAATGAGTGATGGTAGTGATGCAATAGACAAGGGTCTGATTTCCCATGAGTGGGGAGATCCATCTCCCATTCGTGTTAGCAGATCATAGTCGACAGTCGTGGCACACACCAACATTCACAAGCATAGAGAAGTTAGCACATCCTCTATGCCTCTTGTACAAGATGAGGCTATCTTTACATCGCCAGTTGGAGACCTAGGTGATGACATTTTATTTATAATTATGCTTACACTTTCCTGATTATGCTTTTAATTTACACACACACACACACACATATATATCATGATGTCTATTGATTATGTTTATGATATCTATCTTGCAGGTTTCATGAGAGATTTATACAATCTCTACCAACAAGTAGCTACAGAGATAGTGCCCCCCATTCTTAGAGATGAGGCTACAGACTACATGCCCCCACCCATCATGGAGAAGGACCCGGAGTTGTTTGAGCCTTATGTCAAATTGAAAGTAGCGTACAAGGGTGGTACTAGGCATGTAGATTGAGCTGAGGCTTCCTATGAGGAGATTCAATCATCTCGAGGTCTAGTGGAGGTTGAGAGACTTCGTGTAGAGGTAGCTAGGCTATAGGTAGAGAGGGATCACATAGAGCAAGAACACCTAGAGGCTGTGGGGTGGGAGATTAGGACAATTGGACAAGCATAGGGCATATAGTATGTGTTGGATTCTCTTATTATTTCACGATCATGATTGCATACCATCATCTCTTGATGGAATATCTCTAGACAGATGTGATCACCAGATCCCAAGTAATCCAACAATCACAAGCCATATTAGTATTGTATATATTGATGACATGTACTCAAAGATTTGTGATATATATATATGATTATCTGATGCTTATGTGTTTTATGTTGAATGGAAATGTGATTTATCAAATAATCTTTGTAAAACTATTTAATAAATGTCTCCATGATTTACCATGCTTTATGTGATCTAACTAAAACTATTCCAATTTATTTTAGATGTGACATTGTGATTAAGTATGTTATGCTAAATTAAATGCACCTATGATTTAATTAAAGAAGATTAAATACATATAAGGATCTAATCTAACACAACACAAAAGATGGGCTTGAATAGTATGAAACATAAAGTAACCACCTAAAAGTTAATTTAAATAATTACTTTAGTATTCAAGATATACAAGTAATTGTTTGTCAAGAATGAAGCAATGCAAGAGAATATAGAATGCCATCTACTAACTCTAACACAACTCTTTATCGTTCACACTATTCAAGAGGATTTAGACATAGTATTGCCACAGATGCATGACATTAATAGGCTCTTTAAGAGGTGTTCCATCCATTTTTGTTAATGTATATGCTCCAGACCCATAAATTTCATTAATTATATAAGGTCATAACCAATTAGGGATGAATTTTCCTTTTTCAATTAGGGAAACATTGACGTTACATTGATTTTCAAATAACACCAAATCACCTTTAGTGAATACTTGGGGAATGGCATGATCATTGTAACTACATTACAATTTTCTAGAATAAGCTTGGAGATGCTCAAGAGCATTAATACGTTGTTCATCAAGCATTTCAAGCTAATGCAATTATTGTTCTGTATAGGTTGTGTCATCAATAAGTCCTTGGAGAGAAATTCTTAATGAAGGGATCTCTAACTCCAAGGCCATTATTGCCTCAAAACCATAAACAAGGTTATAAGGATTATTCTCAGTTGATTTTCTTATACTAGTGTGATAATCACATAATGCATATGTCAACTATGTGTGCCAGTCCTTATTGTACTTGTTTACTATTTTCCATAATATTTGCTCAAGGGTTCTATTAGTTGAATCAACTTGATTGTTAGATTGCAAGTAATAAGGTGTTGAGAAATGATGTTGTATGTTAAACGTTTCTAAGAACTTCTTCACATCATTATTCTTAAATGGTGTCCCATTATCTGAAACAAATGCAGAAGGGAGTCCAAAGTGGGCGATGATGTTTTCCAATATAAAATGACATATTACATTGGTAGTTGTTGAATGAAGGGGGATAGTTTCCACCCACTTTGTGAAATAAATATGTTGCAGTAATTATAAAGGTATGTCCAGCGGAAGAGGGAGGTGAAATTTTTCTAATCAAATCTAGTCCCCATACTGAGAATGGCCAAATAGGAATTTGGGCACAAAGCTCAAAAGTTGGAGCGTGAATTAGATTACTATGTTCTTGACATTTTTCACATTTCTTAATGCATTCAAAGAAATCTTTTTCCATATGTCTCCAATAATACCCTATGCAGACAAGTTTTTGAACTAATGATCTTCCTCCAAAATGATATCCATAAGCACCTGCATGAGCTTCTTCAAGTGCTATGGGGATTTCAGATTGTTTAAGGAATCTAAGCAAAAGACCATCAAAGGATCTTCGATATAGCATGTCAAAAAGGATTATATATCTAGATGTGAGTTTACAAAGGAAATCTCAAGTGTTCTTAGTTCTCAACTCAAGAAAGGTACCTTCTTTTAAATAATTAAATATCAGTGTGTACCATTCACTAGAGCTTTCCATAGTTGTTGATAATACTTCTTCAGTTTTAGAAATTCTATTGATGCTTTCATAATTGTATGCATAATAAATTTGAAATATTTTGAAGGATCCTTAGGGGATATAAGAGAAGACACACTTGCCATTGCATCTGCATGTTGATTATCCTTTCATGGGATGTTATCAATGGTAAAGGAATCAAACTTCTCTAATAAAGTCATTGTGAGATCCTTGTATTTTGATAAATTTCCATGCTTTGCTTAGTATGTTTTGTTTATTTCATTAATGACTAATTGTGAATCACCAAGTATCTTAATGTCTCAGGCCCCTAGAGTTAAAGCAACATGTAATCCAACAATCAATGCTTCATACTCTACAGTGTTGTTCGTGCATAGGAAATTTAAGTGATAGGACAAGGGAATAGCCTTTCCTCTAGGTGGAGCTATGATAACTCACACTCTAGAGCCTATTTTGCACTTAGATCCATCAAAATATAATTCCCATGTATCTTCGAATAGTCATCACATTCTCATCAGGAAATGCTTCTATATTAGGTAATGCTAAGGGAGAAGGGGCATCAACCAATTGGTCAGTCAAGGCTTGTCCTTTAATTTAATTTTGTGAGACAAATTTAAGGTCAAACTCAGTTAACAACATAACCCATTTAGCTAAGCGTCAGGTGATAAATTTGTTTTAGCAAAAATATGTTTTAAAGGATCGAATTTCATCATCACGTGTATTTCAACATTTAATAAGTAATGTCTTAATTTACTAGTAGCAAACACAAGAGCCAAACATTGTTTCTCTATAATTGTGTATCATGTCTCATAATTAGTCAGAGTTCACCTAATGTAATAAACAAGATGCTCCTTACCATTTTCATCTTTATGAGCCAACAATGCTACACTTGAGCATGTGCTGATGCTATTGTATATGGGATAAATATTTTTCTTGCATAGAAGGTTGTAAAACAGGTGGAGTAGCAAGGTAATCTTTCAAACTCTCAAAATCATGTTTACAATCCTTGTTCCAATTAAATTGCACGTCTTTCTCAAGGATATGTGTAAATGGTAGCGTCCGGTCTACTAGGGATGCTACAAAATGACAGATAGCCTAAACTCTTCCTTGTAACATGCGTGATTGAGAAATATTTCATAGAGGTGTCATGTTAACTATAGCATCAATTTTCTTCATGTCCACCTCAATGCCTCTGTGAGATATGACAAAACCTAAAAAATTTCCACTATCTACACCAAAGAAATACTTTTTTTAGATTTAATCTCATGTTATACTTTTGCATCCATTCAAAGATATTTCAAAGAATATTCATATTGTCTTTTTGATTTAAAGATTTAGCAAGAATATCATCAACATAATCCTCCAAAATCTTATGTAGGTAGTCATGAAATATCAATGTCATAGCTCGTTGATATGTTGCACTTGCGTTCCTCAATCCAAAAGGAATGACTACCCAACAAAATGTTCCCCAACCTGTAGTAAATTCTATTTTATATTGATCTTGAGGGTTGATAAAGATTTGATTATATCCATAAAATCCATCCATGAATGACATGAAAGCATGTATCGTAGTCAAATCCACTATCATGACGATATTAGGAAGGCGAAAGTCATCTTTTAAAGATGCTTTATTTAAATCTCAAAATTCTATATACATCCTAATATGATTGTTAGGTTTCACACCTGTGACAATGTTTGAGATCCAAGGAGTGTAATCTATAGGTCATATAAAACCATCTTCAAGAATTTTTTCAATCTCACCCTTAACCAGCAAGGCTATCTTAGGATTCATCTTTCGTATCTTTTTTCTAACTTGTTTAGCATTTTTGACAAGAACTATATTGTGTGTTACAATCTTAGTATTAATTCCCATCATGGCCGAATAAGTCCAAGAAAAGAGTTTAGGAAAGTCATGAAGTAAAGTTGCATGGTCTTCTTGTTCACCTTCATCAAGGAACTTTCTTAACTTGATTACTTTTTCTTCATTATTAATGTCCATTAGTATTCCAATTGTATCTCCCAAAGGAAGTGCACCTTGTTTCTCAATGGAAAGGTTGCATTCTTCATTTTTTGTATCAATATCCTTACTTTCTTTTTCTCCATCTACTTGTTTAGCACTAGTCATAGCATATGTAACCCGTTTCTTTTTAGGAGTAAATTACTTGTCATAAACTCCTAACATTTCTATTCAAGGTTTCATCATCTTCAAAGTATTCCAATAAGTCTTCATAATTTTTATCAAGTAATTCAGGATGCTTCAAAGTGAGAGTTACTATAGGTTTTCACATAATGGTGTTTATGTTTAACAATGGTATTTTGTTTGCTTGCATTATCTTAGAAGGGCAATATCCCAAACCAATTTTTGTCTCTTGTGAGTTAGGCTCTACGGGAACACAAATTCCTTGATATTTCTTTCCACATCCTTTTCCATTATAACCAAGTTGTTTCATAAGCTCGTAACCTCTCCCATAAAGTATTTCCATTTCTTCTGGGTTTGGTGGTTGTTGATAATCTATCTCATCAAAGTTTTTTGTGTAGCTTGTGTCTTCTTCTAGAGTAGTTGAGGTAGATGATTTTGTTTTTTCTTCCAAATTTTTCATTGACATCACCATTGGTTGCTTTTGTTTCTCATGTTCTTTTCTTGTGATTATGTATTCTCCCATAAACAGAGGTGTGAAATCTAAGGAACCTCAGTCATCACCCAATAATATCGACACTATTTCCATGTCTTGTTTTTCTTCTTCCATAGGTTCTATGTTTGATGTTGGAATTAATATGTTTAGAGGATTTGTCATTAATTTTTCCACTTATAAGCAACTTTTAGGCTCGGGGTCTATTTCAACTTGGTATACTTTATTGATATAGACATACTTCATGATACAATGAAGAGTCAAAGGAACTACATGCATACCATGAATCCAAGATCTTCCTAAAAGAAGGTTGTATGAAAGATCATGAGGCATAACATGAATGGGATTTTGTAAGCTATCCTTTCCAACTATAACATGTAAAGTAATCACACCAACATATTTCTTTCCTACATTCTCAAATCCTCAAATCGATAAGGAATCAGGTTCCATTCTTGATTTATCCACACCAAGTCTATCTACAAGATTCACACTACACACATTAAGAGTGGAGCCATTATCAAAAAGGGTTATTTTTTATTCCTATCCTATTGAATCTAGCTATTATCATGAAGGAATTATGTTTCTTTCTCATCTCTAATGGAGGTAGCTCATGTTGGTGAGAAGTAATATCTACTTTAACTACATTTATTCCTTAAATTAGAGCTGCCACATCACTTGCATTTGTATTAGAGGGGGTCACAACTTGTTGTAAGGATATTTGAAGCATAGTATGACAATTCTAGCTGAATTTTGAATTAGGTCCCATAGGGATATCTTTGCAGGAGTGTTCTTAAGTTGTTCAACAAGATCATACTCCTTCCCACTATGCAAAGGAAAATAAGGAGCACTAGGAAAGATGGGATTAGGAAAAGGTAAGGTTGTTGAAGTTGTTTTTCTTGGTTGCAATTTTTTTTGAGTTTTATATGTATGAGAAATGGTATTGTAGCTTGATTGATGTGAAACATTGTTCTTAGGTGGTTCAAGGGTGAAAATAGGTTTTTTTTAGTTTGAGGTTTGTGTGAGGGAGGGTAAAGGATAAGTTGAGGTTGAATCACATTAACATATCTTGGTTTCGGTTTTTCAAAACAAGCCTTAGTGGATGAAGCTTGTGAGATGAAATCCTTAAGGGCTTATCTAACATGTCAAATTCATCACTACTAAAAGGCTTGAGGGTTAGGTTAACTTGGAAAAAGAGATTTGACATATTCAAATACTATGCTTTCTCCAAGTGGTTCATTAGTTTATAGGTGTTTTTGGTTTTGTTTTCTAATGAATTCCAAATGTGCTCTAATCTAATTGAACTATGAACTAATGTTGAAAATGAAAAGTACAATAATCTAATTTTATCCACAATTGAAATGAATGTAATAGAGATTTTGCAAACTAAAATAGAAATGTAATAACAACAAGAAAAAAACAAAGAAATAGAGAATTTAATGCAGTAAAATGCAATTTAAAATCTGTACCAGGACTAAATCATCCAGAGGGGGGTATGAGTCATAGTCGGGGTTTTTTTCATAAATTTTAGAAAAATTTAAGTGATTTTTATGCTTTTTGGTTTGGATGATCTCTAGACAAAATGAAAATGTAGATTTCATATGAAATTCAAGGATGCAAGATGCAAAAATGGAACCTATATGCACCTTCACTAATGTAAGATTTAGAAACCCTAGATACAAATTAACTAGTGCAAACCCTAATGCAAAGTTAATGCAAGCAAGATCTAGGACTATGATGCACTCCAAATTAGAAATGTTGTGCTCTAAATGTAGGTTTACCAAAATGATTAGTGGAAAAATAGTGTTCTATGGTTTAGGACATAGAACAACAAGTTTCTCCTAATATCATTCAAGGAAAAAATTGGAGATCTTAATCCAAGGATAAGAATGAGGGAAAGAGATCTACAATAGGGGTGTCCTAGGGTATGATTAATGACAAAAATGGGGTTCACTAATACGCTATGGCTTGGGAAGACTAATGAAATGCAAGACCTAATGTTTAAACTTAATGATACACAATGATTCACTAAATGACCTAGAAAAGAGTGTAAATCTAAACAACAAATTGGGAAAACATAGAAGTGCACTTGGAAACCTAAAGGAGCTCGAAATCAACCTTGAAATGTTGAAAATTTTATTTTTAGGGAACACTAGGACTCATAGGCCACTTCTGGCATGTCATTCCAAATCTAGGGTTTCTGGGTTGGAACAGGTTTCTAGTAGTGTAGACTCATAATCTTTAAAGATCTAGAAATTTTCCCGTAGTAGGACTCATACGCCACTTATGGCGTATCAATCCTGTTTTGATTTTTTAGAAAGTAAAAGTCCAGATCTACTCTCCAATCTCTACTCTTCCTTCCTAATTTGATTTCCATATTTAAACTTGTAAAGAGACCTTCCTTAGGCTAAAAGTAGAGTGATAATGGAGGATGGAATCACTTAGGAAACAAGTCATTAGGATTGGCTTGATGGCTAGTTGTATCTCTCCAACCATCATGATTCACCATAGGAAACCATAATCAACCCTTGACAATGCAAGATCTTGGATGAAAGTGAGCTTGAAGACCTGTAAAAACATAATAATGTTGCTCGAAGGCTTCAACTTTGCTGATTATTTTCTCTCGAATGCTTGTGGATGCTTAGATCTTGAAATTGATCTTCTAGAATTGAAAATAATTACTTAGAAGCTTGCGTATATAGGAAATACACCAGATTTATGGTTATTTAGATCTCAAAAGTTTTTGAAAGAGGAAAAAATGGGTTTTACAGGGACCCGAAACCACAAAGTTTACATACATAAGATAAGATTGTCAAAGACACCATAAGCAGAAAGGCTATAAAGACAACAACAAAAAGAAAAAGCCACAGCCACCAAAAAATCCAACAAGGGCCACATAAAAGACCCAAAAAGACTAGATAGAATGCCAACAACAACTAAATATGGGACTTTAATGTTTCCACAATCTCAGCTTCCAAATCGTTCATTTCCTAAAATTTAGATCTCAAAAGTTGACATCAACCAAAACATTGAATTAAAAACTTGAATTTCTCACTCAAACCCTAAAGGGGGCTCAAATGGGACTCATACACCACTCCTAGCATATGGGTCCCACCTAGGGGAACTCATACACCAAAAGTGGTGTATGAGTCCCACCCTAGTTTTTCGGGGTGGGTTGTTAGAAATTTTAATGTTTTTGATGATTTTGTTAGGATTTTAGTTGAAATAATCCTCGAGATCCAAAAAAAAGGGTCTTAGGGGCCTATTAATGATGAATTAAAGGGGTATTTAATGCAAGGGTACTAAAATAGGTCTAAATAAAGTGTGAAATTGTACGATCTCCAAGAGCGTACAATTTTCTACACTATAGTTGGTTATAGCTTCTATTGACTTGTTGGGACCTATCTCATACTATACAAGAAAAATAATTTAACACATGAACAAATATTCAATTGAAATTTTCTATAATTCATTCACAATGTACAGTAATTAATTTTAAATATAATTAAACTTTTAAATTACTATATGAGGCTACTCATCTCCTCTAACATCTTACTCTTCATGTGCTACTTGAAAGGAAGTTGGGTAAGTAGAAGAAGCTTCCTACACTAATCTAAGTAGCAGAGATGCAAAAATTTCTTTAACACCTTTATAGTTATAGATTCAAAAGATGCACATACATATCAAAATAGATAAACGATAAAAACCCATAAAATACTGTTTATGTGGGAAAACCCTTTCGATAAAAACCCACACTCCAAATCACATGGCTCAACTTGTATTATCAACAACAATTTCAATTACAATATAGTCTCAAGAGCAATGGTCAAGATTCTTCACACTATGACAAGAATCTAGAGTAATTTCAACATCATAACAACATGTAAGCTTCTTCAAACCTGTCACCATCAAAATGCATTGTCTGCAAGTATTTATAACCTCTCAACATGAAACAAGTTGCCCAAAACTTTCCATAACCAAAACCCATGCCTAAGGTGTGAACATGAGTTCATTATGACATGTCGTCATAATTAGAACTTATAATTATGATAATCTTCTATAATCAACCCATGTTCCATAAAATTAGCCATTGTTGTACACGCAATGAGACTGCATACATGCAAATACCTTGCATGTGTAGGTGCCCTCATCACATGGGTCCCACTTGTCATATTTAACTCAAAATCTATCATTCTTGACTATTCCACCATCATAATCAGTCATAAACTGACATAGGAAGTTGTCATAGCCTGTTACATCGTAACTTATGACAAATGCTGCCAATTTAGGCACAAATCTAGGTCCTCCAAATTGGACGCTTACCTCCACTACTTTAGGTTACAAATAGTACATGTCACTTGCCATGTAGGATGCCACATCACTGGTGGGTCCCACAAAGTGACATCAATTTAGGTAGGAAATTAAACATTATACTATAAATAAATACATCACAAAATAATAAATAAATGTTAGGACTCAAATGTTGAGACACCCTAATCCCATCATTCTCCCACTTATTCAAGACCTAACAAGAGTCATATGAAATCATTTGCTCAGGGACCCAAGGCCCATGGAAATAGAACACCATCTGAACTTCTTTGTGCTCACTAGTTTCATCAGTGCATCTACAAAATTCACCAAAGTGTCAACCTTCTCCAAGTTCACCTTTCCATCTTCTACTATATAACATGAACAAAATGATACTGAACATCAGTTTGCTTTGTTTTGGCATGGAAAGTAGGGTTCTTTGCTAAACAAATGACACTTTGATTGTCACAATAGATAATAATTTGCACTACATCTAAAACAATATTTTAACACAACCTCTTAAGCCAAATGGCTTCCTTACAAGCAAGAGTAGCTTCCATATACTCTGCTTTTGGCATGGACAAAATGACTACACCTTGTTGCTTGTTCATCCAGCTAATAGCACCACCAAACACCATAAAAACATAACCACTAGTGGATCTTCTACTATCACTGTCACCTACCCAATCTGAATCCATATATCCATGAATACTCAGAATTTTGAGGTCCAGTAGGATAACCATGAAAGCACATGGTGTACTCAAAAGTACCCCACAAATATCTGAACACTCTCTTAACTGTATCCCAATGTACCCATCTAGGATTATCCATAAAATAAGGACTCCCCCTACTTGGGTAATTTTTTTCCTCATACAGACCATATAATACATTAAACTACCAACAATACTCACATACAATACTTTTCTCATGTCCTCCAACTTAGTAGGAGATTTTGGACAATCATTTGTAGAAAGATTTGTCCCATGCATCACAGGAACAACTAATTGTCTACAATCTACCATGCTAAATCTCACGAACACTGAGTTCACATACTTTCTTTGTCTTAACAAAATCCTTATGTTAGCTTTGTCTCTTGTGATATCCATCCCCAGAATATACCTAGTTGCACCTAGATACTTCATCTCAAACTATACCGACAACTAAGACTTCAAATATGAAATTATGCTTTTACCATTCCCAAAAAACAACATATCATCTATGTATAAAACAATAATGAGAATGCAACCATTTTCAAATTTATAATACACACAATGGTCATATTTAGATCTCAAAAATCCCAATGAAAACTTATAGGTATCAAACTTTTGGTACCACATTTTAGGAGACTAATTCAAACCATACTGAGACTTCTTCATTTGGAAAACCAAATTTTCTTTACCTTTGACAAAAAATTGCTCTAGTTGTGACATGTAAATCTCTTCCTCCAAATCACTGTGAAGGAATGTTGTCTTCACATCCATTTGTTCCACCTCCAAATCATACACTGTTGCAAGTGATAAGAAGAGCTAAATAGATGTCAGCTTCATAATAGGAGAGAATACCTTACCATAGTCAATTCCCTCCACCTGAGAATACCCCTTAGTGACCAATTGTGCCTTGTGCTTCTCAACACTACCATTAGGACCACACTTCTTCTTGAACACCCATTTACATCCAATGGGTTTGGATCCTACAAGAAAGGGTACCTAATCCGAAGTCTTATTTTTCTTCAAAGAAGCCATCTCCTCATCCATGGATTTCATCTAAAAATCTGCATCATTCATACCCATTGCCTCTATAACAATCCTAGGCTCATCAGTGTTAGAAATCAAAGAAAAAATGCAATTGGAATATATATTAATGAATAACCAAACCTTTTTTAGTTTTTGCTTAACACACCTAGACCTCCTCAATTCTAGTTGAGGTTATCCTTCTTCAAAACTTTCAAAGTTGCTCAATCTCTCCTCATCATTAGGTCTTGCAGGAGTGTGTAGTTCACCTTTCATCACAGTAGGTGGAATTTGAACTACCTCCTTCTCTTTCTCTTCTTTCTTTGTCTGTAGCTCAATAATGGAAGGTTTCATCTTTCTAAAAAATAAGCTTTTTCTATGGAGAACCTTTTGGGCCTCTAAATCCCAAAGCTTGTACCCATTCACACTAATACCATAACTGATGAAGATATGATTAATTTCCTTTTTCTCAAACTTAGACCTCTTCTCAATCAAAACATGAGTGTAAGATTCACAACCAAATACTCTGAGATGTCCTAATAAAGGGTTTTTACCAAACCACGCCTCCATGGGTGTCTTCTCAATAAGCACCAATGTAGGAGATCTACTGATCAGATAACATGCAGTGGCTACCACTTCAGCCCAAATTTTTTTCTCAAGGTCAGCACCACTCAACATAATCCTAGCTCTCTCCATCAACATCCTATTCATTCTCTCTACAAATCCATTTTTTTTAGGGTGTATGCAGTTGTCATATATCTCTCAATCTCGTGCTCTTTACATAACTTGTTGAACTCTACCGAAAACAACTCACTGCCATTATCAATCCTCAAAAACTTAATCTTTCTACTAGTTTTATTTTCAACCAAGGCTTTAAACTCCTTAAATTGACTAAAGAATTCATCTTTACTTCTAAGAAAATAAACAAATTTCCTTCTACTGTAATCATATATGAAAGAAATAAAACATATAGAATTTGACAACGAAGGAACATTCACAAGACCAAACACATTTGCATGAACATAGTCCAAAATCCCAAAAGACTTATGAGAACCAGAGTAAAAACAAACACCATGTTATTTTCCATCAACACAATGTTCAAAAAATTCAACTCGAGATTACAATCATCAAGGCCTTTTAACAAGGCTCTTATTTTTCAAGGCTTTAAGACCCTTCTCAAGAATGTGAACAAACCATTGTTGCCATAACATTATATTCTTAGCAAGAAGCTTCATCTCTAATGAATGAGCACCCTTAGATACCCAAAATTCATGACCATTAGATGTAGATGCAACAAACTTCTCTGCACAATCTGACAATGAGGATGAAGAATCCAAAGGTCTCTTCTTTGGTGTGTTAGAAGAACTATTGCACTAAACCATGCATGCATCCAACTTGCACAAGGTGCCAATCTAAACACCCTTAGCCAACACCATAGCTCCTCACATCATCTTATATCCTCCACCAAAGAAAACAACTTGCACTCCTACATAATTAAATTTACTTATAGAAAGTAGGTTTCATGCTGGAAACAAAAGATATGCAAGACACCATCAATCCCCTTCACTCTTCCATAAGGTAATTTGATCTTGGCTCTTCCATGAAAAATTATCTTTAGGTGAGAGACATCACCTAGATACACCTTCCCACCATTGTATTCCTCATACTTTGAAAACCAACCTCTATGAGAGGTCATGTGGAAAGAAGCACTCGAGTCTATCAACCACACATCTTCTAATGCATGGGTTTCCTAGGCTATGACAAAGGCATCTACAACCTCCTGAGAGGATTTCTCAGAGTCTAAATTAGAGAAATTATTCTTTCCTTTCTTCTTCTTCTTCTTCTCCTTGCACTCTTTTATGATATGACCAGTTTTTCTATAGTTCCAACACTTCACCTTATACTTTCGAGGAGACTTAGATCTCCCCAAATATTTTGAATTCAATTTATTATCCTTTTTTTTTCCTTTCTCATTTGATCTACCACAAATAGCAAGAGCCTCCTTAGCCATCTCAGAAGATTTTCTCTACATCTCTTTAGATAACAACAAAGGAACCAGCTCATCCATCTTGAAAATGGTGGTTGTTCTTCCAATAGCCATTACAAGGTGGTCCCACAAGTCTAGAAATGAACACAATAGGAGCATGAAATGATCATGTTAATTGATCTTATCTCCAATGGCACCCAGTTGAGCTATCACCATATTGAATGTGTTTAAATGATATTCTATAGATCCTCCATCTTCCATCTTAAAAGAGTATATTTTCTTTCTCAAGAACAACTTGTTTACCAGGGATTTAGCCTAATAAATTTCTCCAAGTTTCTTTTAAATTTCTCTTGTATTTTTCTCCTCATGGATGTTCAGGAGGACAAAATCAGCCAAAAAAAGTTTGATCAAACCCTTGTCTTTCTTGTCCACAAGATCCCAATCTAGCTAGGATGTTGTGGTCGGTTTGGGTCTAGATATTGCAGCCCACAGATCTCTGTCTATGAGCATATCCTCCATTTTCATTTTCCAAAGTTCAAAATTTCCACCATTAAACTTCTCCATCTCAATTATTTTAGATGTGCTTGCCATCTTTTTCTTGCAACAAGGTCACAAAATACCCTTTTACAAAACTCCCACTGAAAAAAAGATTAGCTCAAAAAACCCTTCAAATCCAACAATAGATTCACAACTAGCAAGGCTCTAATAGGAACTAAAAGCAAGTCAGGTAAGCAAAAGTAGCTTCCTACATAAATTTAAGTAGGAGAGATATGCACAAATTTATTTTGAAACCTTTAAAATTATAGATTCAAAAGATGCATATACATATCAAAATAGATAAACAATAAAAAATGATAACATTGTGCGTATGTGGGAAAACCCTTTTGGGAAAAAATCACACTCCAAATCACATAGATCAAATTGTATTATCGGAAACAATGTCAGTTACAATACAATATCAAGCTCACAATGATTAGGAGTCTTCACAGTATGACAAGAATTAGGAGTAATTTTTGTAGCATAATTGTATGTAAGCTTCTTCAAACCCATCATCATTAAAATGCACTAAGTTTTCAAATATTTATAACCTCTCAACATGAAACATGTCACCCAGAACTTGTCACGACCAAAACCCATTCCCAAGTTGTGAACATGAGTTCATTATGACATGCCATCATAATTAAAACTCATAATTATTACAATCTTCCATAATCAACCCATGTTAAATAAAATTAGCCACTACTATACATATAATGAGATTGCTCTTGAAGGGTATTTAAAATCCATTTAAAAATATCTAAGTTTTTCCAACAAGGATGCCACTTCACTCAAGTACTACTCATATAAAAATTATAAGACACAAAAATACATTTATAAAATAAAGAATTCACTTTATAAGAAACATTCCATTTAGAGACTTTGGTCCCCATCATAGACTAGGGTCAAGGCCTCACTAGAGGAATCACATGACTAGGGTTTCCTTAGGGACCTCTGATTTCCATTGGCCATGGAGATTTTCATGTACACTCCAAGATAAACACTAATACATCCAATATAATAGATGAAGCAACATAAACTGAAATGCATGCATAATCACACACTCGACAATAATCTAATTCTACATAACACAACATAGTTTGATGCAACATCATATTTAAATTAGATTTTATTCTAATTATTTTTAACCACACTCATGGATTTCTAGCATGACATGTGTAGAACCCCAATCCTAATACCTACAAAACACAATAAACAAACACATAGTTAGATCAAATGCAAGCAAGAATTAAGATTCCCCATGAAATCCATTAGCAATGCTCAAACTAGGAAATAAAATGAAGAACAAAACAAGAAAGCAAAGGAAATCCTAATTAAACATGCAAACTCTTGATCCCATGGGGGAATTGGTGCCAATTTGATGTGAAAATTGGCCCTTTCCCAACTCAAATGATGCAATGTTGATGAATGATGAAGAGTGATCAACTTTGTTGAAGATTCAAGTGTGTTCCATGATGAAAAACCTGCATAACCTTTCCATGAAACCATGAAAATGATGAACATTTGAAATGAAATGGATAAAATTAACTCTCAATGTGAAGAGAGTAACTTTTCTCTAAGTTGTGGATGATCAAAACAAAGGATGCACCCTCCATTTATAGAAAGACAAGATGGAGAAATGAGAAAATTGGAGCAATGTGGGATCATTCAACATCCAATGGGCAAGTGCCACTTGTCAAGATGTGAATGGAAGAAGCTTGAGCACATTTTGGAGAATGTGCAAAGAGGGGGGAGATTCAAATTCAAAAGATGGCTTGAAGGATGAGGTGAAAGGTGAAGTTAATTCCATATGGCTCAAGAAAAGGACATGTAAGAGATTTCAAATGTTTTGTTGGATGTACAAACCCTTTTGGAGGGATTTTTCAAATTTGGGGAATATTCCAACCATTTATGCCTTTTTGAAAGAAATATATGATTTAATAAATTGATAAATTGATTTTCATGAGCAAGTGGCAAAAGCTAGAGGATTTGATGGATTAGGATTAAATTTTAATCAGGATTTGATTAATTTAATGAGGGATTAGATGATGTGACTAATTGATTTAGATTTATGGGTTGATTTAAATCAAAAGATGAGAAGAATGTGATTTAGAGATTAATTAAATAAAGATTTTTTATTTATTTAATTAAAGGGGATGAATGTTAGATTAAATCAAATAAGGTTTTAATTTATTTAATTTAATAGAGATTACTTTAGAGATTTAATCAAATAAAATGAATTATTTAATTAAATAGAGATAATTAGATCAGATTGATTGATTTAATTAACAAGAGCTCAAATGATTTAATAAGATAAATGATTATTTATTTAAGGGATGAAAGTTGATGAGTTTAATCAAATACGGCTATTCGATTAAATGGTTAGACTGAGGGATGATTCAGGATGAACTGGTGTTAGTAAAATTAGGATCAGGTGTGATTGGTACATATTTTCCATGTCTACAACATGTATAGATAGAAATTTTAATGTCTAATCACTTGATAACTGATAATTTATAGTATAATTGAATTCAGTTTAGGAAATCAAAAAATAAATTAACTCACAATAATCACATAGAGGGTAAGATACCTAATTAACCATCACCATGTTATCCTCATCATATGCATATATATAAATAATCTAATCTATGAATGTAAATCCAAATCTAGCATATTATAATAACATGATCATATGTCGACCATAATAATAATCAATAATACTCATGAGGTGTCAAAAGAATAATAGGTCCAATAGTTCCAATGCTATTTATCCATTAAAGGGTGGACCTCAAAGGGATAATGGAACATAGGAGGGTATTTGCAAGACCATCATGGAAAAAATAGGCCCTTAAGTGGCAAAACATTTAGAAAAATTAGAGTTAGGCAACTTGACATAAAAAAATTGAATAAGTTATCTATATTATTTCAAAAATATGTAAGAATAGAATCTATAGAAAATTGAATGTAGTTTCTAAACTTGCAGGTTTTTTTTTTTTAAATCTATTTGGTGAAAATTTTAAATTTCAATGCGATTAGTATGAAATTCCGGGGAAAAAATAGAAGTAGGTGTAAATAGAGCCACCCTAATCACAATAAAATGATAATATTTTTTTATAATATTTTTGATATAATTAGAGGACTCATGTATGAATGTGATGCATATTTTTTTGTAATTTTTTTCCAAGTAAATAATTAATTATGAATTTTTTATTACAACTTTTAAAAATATAAAAACTTGTATGTTTGACCACTGCTTAGTCAAAACACAAAGGGAATTCATTTTTTCTTTTTAAAATCCTATATTATCTTGAAGCATAGAATGTGATACAAGTTTTGGATTCAAAATGTGATACGTTTGAAGCTATAGATGTTTTCAATCGGCCTATCAATCGAGGACTTTTAGTCGTAATTCAAATAGAGAATGAATAATAATTATTTATTAAATTCAAAAGTAAAGCATAATTTATATTGGTGGGAAATATGAAATCTCCTTTAAAACCCTTTTCATTTCATAGTCAATTTTGGGTAAAAAAAAATTGTCAGCCACATACCCTACGAATACCCATCATATCACCACTTTTTGGCCCATCATGATCCTGCACATACCCAGGATGGACTAGTAGATATTAGTGATATGGACCACAAGAGGATCATGAAAATAGGATGAGCTATTAGATGTTAATAGGATGGGTTTAGGATGGAATAAAGAAACATATGGTGAATTAGGAGATGATAAAGAGATAATACCAATAGGGGGGTATGTGCAGGATCATGATGGGCCAAAAAGTGGCAATATGATGGGTATGTGGCTGACGACTTTCTTTTTACCCAAAATTGATGCAACGAAAAGGGTTTTTAAAGGAGATTCTCAGCTTTCCACCAATATAAATTATTCTTTACTTTGAATTTAATAAGTATTTATTATTCATTTTCTATTCAAATTATGACTAAAGTCCTGAGTGATAGACTGATTGAATAACATCTATAGCTTTCAAATGGTATCACATTTTTTGAATCCAAAACATGTGTCACATTCTATGCTTCACATACTATAGGATTAAAAAAATTGATTTTCGTAAAAAATTTAACGAGTTAAAGATTGGTTGAAGACTTACGGAACATATTGTTTAAAGAGAGTTGTGACCAAAAGATTTTAAAAGCGGTGGTGTTGCTTGGAGAAAAATTACAAAAAAAAAACTAATAGGCATTGAAGTTTATGAGTCTTCTACTATATCTAAAATGTTATAAAAATATTATCATTTTATTGGTTGAGAGAATGATACCTACTATTTTCACTGAAATTAAGTATATACTGAAATTTCAAAAAGGCCCACCTCACCAAAATAATTTTATTTTTAAACAAGCCTGGTGGTTTAGAGCTACGACTATTTTCCTACAAAGAACCCTATTCTTACCTATTTTGAAATAATATGATAATTCAATTTTTATGAAGACGCTAACTTTCCGATTTTAATTTTTGCGTAAAACTTTGTTTTTGCCATGTTGATCCTGCACATACCCAGGGAATAATAAAATATAATATGGATTAGTAGAGATTAATGGGATGGGCCAAGATAGGATAACATAATATGGGGTGAACTATAAGAGGTTAATGTAAATTAGGAGGGAATAATGGAATATAGTGTATATTAATATGTTTTTATGGTTTGAATGTGGGACATGAGGTGGGCACATAAGCTGAGTAGTAGTAATGGAGAATAAATTTGATCAATAATGATTGGAAGGAAAGGTTTCTTGTAAGGGTGTGTGTATAAGATGAAATATTGAGGGAGATATATAAAATAAAAGGGATAAAGGGACAAGACCAAGAGGAGATAATGAAACATAAGGTGAAATAAGAGAGGGTACAATGTGATGGGAATAGAAGTGAATAGTGTAACATAGGATGGATGAGTAGTAGTGGGATGGGATAGGAGGGGATCATGGAACATAGGGTGAAACTAGATGGGATTACTACGGAATAAAGGAACATAGGATGAACTAGGAGAAAATGGTATAAGACCAAGAGGGGATAATGTAACATAGGGTAAAATAAGAGAGGGTAATGGGATGTGAATATAATGGGATAATGCAACATAGGATGGACTAGGAGGTATTAGTGGGACATGCCAAGATAGGATAGCATAACATAGTGTAAACTATTAGAGGTTGATGGGATGGGATTATGAGGGAATAATGGAATATAGGGTGAATTAGGAGGTGTCTCTATGGTTTGACTATAGTACATGATGTGGTAACTTGAGGTGTGTAGTGGTAATGGAGAAGAGAGTTGTTCAATAATCAATGGAAGAGGAAATGGTTATCATAAGGGCATGCGTATAGGACAAAATTTGGATGGAGGTGGTATAATATAAAAGAAGGTTTAAAAGGTTGGGCTATATGATATGAAATGGGTAAAATATGTGTGATGGTAGTAATAGAAGAATGAGGTGGACATTGAATGGTAAATATATTTAGGATCTCATAAAACCAACTAAAAATGTCATCGTTTAATGATTATAGAAGAGAAGACATCATGGAAGGTTCCTTAGAACATAAGTGATTCATATCACATGTCCTCTACTCTTCATGTTTGTTTAAAATGAGTGGTAAAGAGGAGGATACAAGTGATAGGTTGTGGGATGGTGGAGGTAAGAGTTAACTTGTTTGAAGGGATGAGGTATCTTGAAAATAAGCATGGAATACGCTATGTGGGAGATGATTTCCCACTATGATCTACCATAATAAAATCAACATGTGTCCCTAACAAATAGTGTAGATAAAGTTGATAGAGGAAATATAGTGGTCATATGGGAACCAATGGATATGACAAGGGATTAGTAGAATCATGGGCACATAATAGTGAAGACTAGGAAATGCATTTTTGATTGGAGGTAAAAACGGGTTTTGAAGGGGCTCGAAAACCTTTAAAAAAAAAAGCTAAAACTAAAGATAACTACAAAAAGCATATAGCAGCCAAAACATAGCACACCATCAATGCAACAACAGCCAAAAAGGAGAGACAAAAGAAACAACACTACATATTCTTTAGGATATCAGGAGCGTCCATGTCTCTCACCACAACCTTCTGACAATCATCTATGACTTCAAATGAATCTTTAATAGGAGTCCTAGAGTGAACCTTGGTCTTGTTTTGTGTTCTATCCCCAGGCCCACCCACATTCACCTCACTAATACAAAAAAATTGCTTACCACCAGCCTTATCAATAGAAACATCTTCCTCCATAAGCCTACCACCAACACCAATATCCTCACTAGGAGCAGTCTCCTTGTGTTTCTTGGAACTTTAGAAAGGAGAGGAAATGCCAACATACTCAAACTTCACCACAGATTTAGTCCCCTCCCCACCCTTCTCCAAATTAGAAAAAATCCTCTCCATATGGTCCTCATGGGTGAGAATTATTTTCTCAAGATTCTGCTTCATATTTAACATTTCATCTGCCACAATTTTCAAAGAGTCAAATAGTTCATCAATCTAATTATGAACTAAAGACTCAACAACTTTACTCATCACACCATGAACTTTAGCATTGGTCATGTTAAGTTCATGAAACACCCATTTAAACAATTTGAACAAAACAATGGAACACTCTCTAGCCATCCCAAGAACATCAAAAATATATTCACGGTCAAAGTTAAAAACACCCTTACCAATAACATCATCCTCATGGGAGGAGCTTACCTTGTCCTGACTAGCATAGACATCCTTACCCTTACTAGCAACAACCGACATATGTATTTTCTGAATAGAGTCTACAATATCCTCAACAACAAACTTCCTTCTCTTTTGCAAATCCAAATCCACACCCGAGGCACTTGTCCACAACACCCTGCCCACCAGCCACCTTAAGGGGAGAAGTAGCTTTCATCTCAAACAACTGGCTCGTAGACCTAACAACCAGTTTCTTGTTACTACCCGCCTCTAGATCCTTCTTTGGCATAGAACCCAAAATAGGGGGTAGTGAGGACACCTCACCAACAATTCCAATCTTATCCTTCATACATCTACTTGGCTTTTCAGCAGCATTATCCTCACTGTAGGTCCCATAGCCCTAATTAGGGATCAACACCCATTTCGTAGACTTACCCAATTCAAGGGGTTGCAAAACCACCTCCATAGAGGAAAGATAATCTGGGACATAGTCTGCATCCTCCTCAGAAACCTACTCCTCTTCTAGGAGAAGTTTCTTCTTTTTCCCTTTCTTGCTAATCGACTCCTCTTTAGAGACTATTTCATACTCCACAACTGGCTTCTATTGCTTACCCTTAGGAGTATCTATAAGATTCAACACCACAAAATATTTAGCATAGTAAGAAATTAATAAAATGAGCCCCACATGCAGCATTGGATTTTTGGGGTTCCTTTTGTGGCCCTTCAAACCATAATCTAGCAATGCCAAGAGATAAAAAGGAAAATAAATTCTCTTTTTATGGTGAAAATGATTAAGCAAAACAAAATGGTAAGAATTTACTATAGAGAAATGACCTTCGAGGGTGATATACCTCATAAGTTCCTTAGCCACATCCCCCCAAAGAGCCTTGAGTGAGCTTCGTCAGTACTCTTAGTCGTCTTAAGGTCTTGTGCTTTATTCCCTTTGAAAAATATTTGTATGACCACCTACGATTCCTTCTTGTCTCTATAAACCTTCTTTCCATCTGTAGAAAACCCAATGATATTGTCTATAAAATCCTCATTCACATCAAATTTTGTTCCACCTAGTTTCAAAACCCTATTGTTCCAAGCTTTAGCAAACAAAGTCATTGCCTATGGATTGTTTCCACGCAACCTTTCCAAATATGGAGTAATCCCACCTTTCTCTAAAACATGCCACACCTCCTCCATTTTCTTGTTGGAAATAGTTATATTGTCCTAGGGTATCAATTCTAGATTAGGGCTTCTAGGCTGAAATAGGAATCTGGTGATGACAAGTTTGGATCTTCAAAAATCTATAAATTTCACTATACTAGGACTCATATGCCAGAAGTGGCGTATTATTCTTGCTTAGATTTTTTGGAGGATCAGGATCTCAATTTTCTCTTCAATCCCTACTCTATCTTCTCAACTTGATTTCCAGATTTGAATTGCTCAATTCTACCCTATAGGTTTCTTTTAGTGATCTTGTAAACAAGGTGACAACTTTGACAACTTCTTTCCAATCTTGCTCTTCAATGTATCTTCAACCTAGATTTTCAAATCACACACTAGAGAGAGGGAAAATGTTGTTTTGTTAGTAGAAAGGGGTTTGCCTTGGTCAAACCCCGTTTGGGTAGTCAAACCTTGAAATGAAATGAAATGGGAAGGAAGAGTGATGAATGAACAAAATTATATGTTGCAACTCACCAAACCCTAGAAACAATTTTTTGCAAACATGTATGAAGTGGCTAACAAGAATGTGGATCTTTAATCTTTCTTGAATGTTGTAGATCTTGAATTGAATGCTTGCTTGAATCATGAAACCCTACATCACAAATTTTAGCTCAAAAACAAACATGATGCATGATGACTTTGACATGATGCTTGATGCTTGAATAATGCTCCAAAACACTTGATAATCACTCTTGAATGCTAGAATACTTGAATGCTTAGGTTACACTTGCTCATGAAAATTGCTAGGTAGAAAATATGTGAAATAAACTTGTATTGATACTTGTTTATGCCAAATTTCCCAAAATTACAACACTACAAGCCAACATCGGATCTAGGAGAATAAAATCCCACCAAGAATTTGAATTTAATTTAAGTTTGAGCCACATGGAACTCATACGCTAGAAAGGTGATCCCACAATAGTGGTTTACAATTTTTGGCTAAACTGGACACTGAAATATTTTTTTTAACTAAATCTTCAGTTTTGGGCACCTATAGTGGCTAAACCGTGAGGAATTTGAAGATGATGCAAACTAGAGTTTCATGAAATTTTGTCTATAGATTCTAAATATATTTTTTTCAAAATTTTTAGAATCAGATTGCACTTATTTTTCCATCTCCCTTGAAAACTAGTTTTTTTCAGAAAACAACATTTTTAAAAAGTGACACTCACCGTATAACGCATAACTTTTTTTCCATGAAGGATAAAATTATAATTCTTTTGAATTTAGATTCGTAACTCTGATATCTAGTGCTTCCACTTAGTTAGTTTTTTATTGAATATTTTTTCTTTAATCAAATTTTGAATTCAAACCAATTATATTTGGACATTGTCATTGTATAATAGCTTTTTGTATGTATCAAAATTCAAATTTTTTTCTTTGTTGGATCAAGGACTTCAATATCTAGTGCACTAATATTTTTTTTTTTTTTTTTTTTAATAATCTTCTATTTTTCCACATGTGAAGAACAAAGAGCTTGATTATTCAGTGAAAAACCTACATTCACGAGAAATAAAAATAAATATAATAATAAAATTAAATTTATTTAAAATTATACTTTTTGGGAAGCTTATAATAAGGACTACATACTTACAAAAAAATAAATTTTAAATGAATTCATTTCATCCCCCAAAAGGTAAATCAGAAGTGGTTTTTTATCAGCATTTTAATAGGTGTAAAGGAGACTCTATTATAGGTATGGTTTAAAACTAGCAGGGTTCTATCCAAGGGAGTTTTATTTAAGGTAGTTTGATCAAACCCTCTTCAATTGGAATTCTTTAAATGGAACCTTTTAAGGCTTAAATCATTATATTTTCTAAAAATATGCTATTTCAACAAAAATCAGTTCCTCCCAGAAATTGTAAACCAACTTTGTGGGATCACCCAGAAGTGGTGTATGAGTCCCATTAGGCTAGGATTTGGGACACATAAATTTCAAGAAAGGGTTAGATTTATGTGAAATCCAGATTGAGGCCCCAAACATTAGGTGGGACCCATACGCCCAAGGTGGCGTGTGAGTCCCAAATCAATAAATCTAGGCCATACAATCCAAAAACACATGAATTATGATTGGATGTTGGTTTATGTCTAGATTAATCTTAGAAAGATGCATTAATTAAGGCTCGTGGATGCAAAATAAGGCCAAATAAGGCATAAAGAAGCCCAATTAATAATGAAAACCTTAAATTAGTGTGAAAGTGTTAGGATACACTTTACAACACCTTAAATAAGGCACAATTTAGTCCATTTAGTTTACAAGAACCCAAGACCTAATGTGAATGTGTTAAACACATTACAACATTAGATCAAGGCAACATTAAGTTCAATTTAATAGGGAGGGCCCAAACAAGTGTGGAAATGTAGAGGGATACATTTTTCGTTACTACAAGAGGAAATATTTAAGCATTTATAATTTAAGGTCAGATGGGGATGCTACCAAGAAAATATTTCAAGCTTGAACTAGACTTCTTACCAAGGTAGTTTCATAATTATTCAAATTATCAAACTAACAAATATCAAATTGAGATGGAAAATATCATGTACTTTAAACTCCTAAATTTCAATTTCTTTATTTTTCAAAGTTATCTCATTCATTCTCCACTTCACATTCCTTCAATGTTTTATTTTTTAATAAACTTCACTGATATGATGTTGAATTTTATATCATTTTAATATAAATGGTTAAAATAGTTAATTATTAAAATGAAAGAAAAAACATGAAGATAATAATTCAAGTTCTTCAAAACATTGAAAAAATCAATTAAGTTCTTCAAAAAATGAAAATAATCATTCAAATTATCAAATTCAATTTAAAAATATGTAATTTTAATTTTTTGTGACAAGGAAAGAAGAAAAAGGTGATATATTTATCAAATAATCATTAAAATTTCCCAGCGTGTGGGTCCAACCTCATAGGATGAACATGCTTTTTGACATTTCATTATTTCTTACTTGCAAAGAAACACACTCCCATTATTTTTTGTTATGGATATTTCTAACACTTAGGTTTGGAAATCATTGTCAATGCCTACTAGTATGTTACCTACAAAATATAGAAAAATGCCTAGATTTTGAGCATGCTCTCCATCAAGTTTGTATGTCTTTCAATGTTTATCTAAAAATTCCACAATAATGTCAAGATATCTCTTATCTTTCTAACCATATAATTTTTTCTTCATTTCCAATACATTAAGTTTCTTATCATGAATTTATTTTCTTAATGTCTTCTATTTTGACCAAAAACCTATGGATATTGTTTTTAATGTCATTTCTTATCCATTCATCTAAAACTTGAAATAAATTACATTTTACATTTTACACTCTATTCTATACACATTATTTAAAAATATCAATTGGTTTTCAAAGAATTAGGGGGAAGCATGCTCATTTTTTATTGTTCACGATGTGTCCACTTTGAAAATTAATACAAAATCATATATTGATTAAAAATTAGTGAAAATAAGACATAAATTACATGATGTTACATAATTTCCCAGTAAAGAAATTTTTAAAATAATTAAAAAAGTCAATATTTTAGAGGGAGCACACCAAACACTATGTTATATTTTCTTTGACAAAAAAATGATCACTTTCTATAATCCCCCTATTTGAACCTCTTAATCTCCACTATTTTAAAAAACAGTAGTTTAGAAAGTAGATTCTGAGCACTACGACTCATGTTTTTATCACTTCTTCAAATTTTGAGTGTATATATCTTCAATTTATCATCCAAGTTTATATTCTACTAATTTAGAAAAAAAGAGGTGGTCACTTTTGACCTGCTTTTGATCCCTCATTTCTATGCACATACCCTAATATATCTAATCACTATATATATCCAACCAAAGAAATTTTTTAGATGTTGTATAATACATACCATAATTTCTTGTTCCATGAACACATATGAGTATTTTATTTTCTGCCTAAATGTTCCTATCCATTGGATTCTAGATAAATTTTGGATCAAACTCATGCCATACATGATATTAGATCTAGTTACAGGGAGATACATAAGGCTTCCCACTAACCTCTTATAATTTTTATCATCTTCCTTGCTACTATGGTCCTTCTTGCATAGCTTTTTTCTGAAGACTAAAGGTGTGTAATAGATATATAATAATGTTTTTAAAACCTTGAGAAATTCCTTCACATATTTTCTTTGTGAAACAAAGATTCCATTATCCAATTATGTAATTCCTTTACTAGTAAAATTATAAATTATGCCTAAATCTATTATTTCAAATTCTCTTTTCATTTTTCCTCTAAAATTATCCATTAAGATGTTTCTATTTATAGAATATATTAAATCATCAACATATAGAGATACAATTTATAAATCACCCTTACAATTACACTCAATAAATAGAGAGGGCTCACATATATTTTTATTGAATTTTTTTATAAAATATGCATCTATACAACTATGTCATAATCATGAGACTTGGTTGAGGCCATACAAATCCTTCTTTAACCTATAAAATTTGTGTTCTTATCTTGTAACTTCATAAACTAGTGGGTTTGCAATAAACACTTACTCATCCAATACACCATTTAAGAACATTATTTGGCACTATTTGGTAAACATTCCATTTAAATTTAGTAGCTAGTGCCAAAAACATTCTTATATTGTCTAACATAGAAACATAGGAATATGTTTTATTTTCATCTATACCTAGTTCTCCCAAAGAGGACATGGACACTAGTCTTTCCTTGTGTCTTTCAAATGATCCATATACCCAATACTTTTTTTATAAATCCATTTCAATCTTATTTGTCTTTAGGGATATCAACCAATTCCCATGATAATTGTTTCTACTATAATAATTTTATCAAGATTACTTCACACCAATTATCATGCCTTTTTACATATTCATAACAATTTGGTTTAGATTCTGTAAAAAATAAAGATAAGTTGATAATTTCATCATTATTTTCAACATTATTATTTTTTTGATAGATTTATTTAAGAATTTTCATCCTTCTTGGTGGTCTTGGACTTGGACTTGATCTTGAGTTTGCACATAGAGAAGTTATTGAAGTTAATATTGGGCTTGTCTACTACTAAAATTATTAGTAAAATAGCCATGTCATCATGTATGTCTTTATTCCCAAACTTGTTGGTTTTGTTATTGTTCACTTTATTTCCACTAGGATATTCCTTCTTCATCAAATAAATTACATCATGAATGATTAATACCTTATTTTTTATGGGTTTATACAATTTTTAAGCCTTTATTTCTTCATTGTGACCAACCAAAATACATTTCTCACTTGCACTATGAATATTTTCTTTTTTTATTAATTATAGTATAACAACCATTACAGAATACTGCTATATCAGCTTTCAGCCCATTGTAACCAGATTACAGTTGTGTGTCAAAATTTTATGACATGATCAGTGCCTAAATGACTATTAAATTAGTGAGATACAACTTATTACAGACTTATGTAATTACACGGATGGTGATGTTTCAGACTATACAAAATTTGCAGAGTTTACTTAAGTATATACTCGGACATTTACAAAATTAGCAGATTATACAAAAATTAGAATATGGTGTATATAGAACTACTGATCATTGGTCATTGCAGCTTCCTTCATCATCACCCCAGTTGTCCTCCCTCTCAGGTGGCTGAACATTAGACATGACTTCCTTTGCGGCTAGGTTTGCATCTTCATTTCCTTGGGGACCTGCATGTTGTGGTTCTTTGTGCCTTTCTAAGCCAGCCACATCATTGAATATTCTTTGGAACTCGTTCAGGGCTCTCATAAATGTTTCAACTTCCTCATTGTTTCGGTGGCATGTGTGCCCACACCTCACATACTCCTTGTTGACCATCATAATGCCCTCCATTATAAGCCTCATGAACTTGACCATGGAAAATTATCTCTATGTGGATTGAAACAGGTACAAAGCAATATTCAGAAAAGTGAGTCATGACTCGGTAAGTGCCCTCTTTCTACCCTTGAATTTATCTTCATTTCTTACTTTCAAAATGTGCCACATGATCTCACAATTTCAGAATAGTTTACAATCATTGCTAATTTTTAAATCATTAAACAAAACATCCTTCCAGCTAACTTTACCATGTTTATACTAGATTTTTAAATTGTAACAAAATAATCTCTATATTTCTTGTGCATAGAAACAGTCAAATAATATATGTCTTATAGATTCAGAAGTTATACAAATGCTACATATATCAACATTAGAATGATTGGCCTTAAATGGAATTTTATGCAACAGAACAAGTCATTTAAAAGAAGCCTTTTAGGCTCCATAACATTATGCCAGACAAAAGAGAATATTTTATACCATTCTTTATCATTCATAAAGATTCCCCAACAATTATTAACATGTTCAATAATGGAAGCATTGCAGATAAGGTCTTTACATATAGTCTTAGCTTTGATTTCAAATAGAGCGACCCCATCCTTCCAAACAATATCACCAGATAAATCCAACATTTTCTTTGCAATCTTGGGAAAGCTAGCCTCTTTGCATGCTTCTAGTAGTGTAGAGTAAGTTCTTAAGTTGAAAGAGGTAAGGTCAAACTCAAAGCACAAATTTTTCCAGCTTTTTAATTTCCCATTGGTTAATATGTCCCCAAAAACTTTAATGTCTTTTTTATTCCATTTTTTAGTAGAACAACCTTGTAACAAAGCTAGGGTCTTGTTATTATGTTCCAAGTTCCACCAGATGGAATTGTAAGTTTGACATTTAAAATTATTCTTAAGTGTAATATTATTAACCTTCAACTAACCATTATGTTTGATTAGCTCCCAAGCCTTCCAAAGGATTTTGAATACCAAGGAACCATTTGGAGCCATAGGGTGTTTGTTGATGAGAATGTCACTCAAGGGAAACAATTTCCAATCCTTAGCCTACTTGGGAACTACCTGTTGTATGTTATTCCTTACCAACACCTTTCAAGGTTTGTTCCCATCCAAGCCCTTTACAATCCATTTGGCGGCCAAGGCAATACCTTGAAGTCTTAGGTCCTTTAGCCCTAGGCTACCATGCAACTTGTCCAATTAGAACCACTCCCATTTAATTGATGCCTCTTTCTCTTGCTTTTCCCATCTAACCACAAAAAAACCCCTTATTGTTTTTTGAATTTCATTAACTTGATAACTACAAAAGAACCAAATTGATGCAAAGTAAATATTGTAAGAGGATAGGATCTTTTGGCAGACTTGTAGTCTTCTAGCTAAAGGGAGATACTGCTTGTTCCACCCTCCTAACTTCTTTTCAATATTTGTTCTGATCTAGTTCCATATTTCCTTGAGATTAGGGCTAACAACAAATTGTATCCCCAAATATCCTACTTGTTTGTTGGGGCCACCCCATTGGAAATCATACCTTTTTAGCCACTCTAGTGGAGCCTTCTCCCAACCTGGAACATTAGATTTAGCCTTAGATATTCTTGCGCCAGAAGCTTGAAAAAACATATCATCAAGCTTTTTCATCAAAGACTCCATATTATCTTGATCGAGTTCTAAGAAAAATAGCAATATCATCAACAAATGGTACACCGATTAACTCACTTTGTTCAAGAAGCCTAATCCTCTTGATCCTAGGTGAGAAAGTGTGGTCTCTCAACAGGTAGAAAAGAGCATCTGAAGCAATGAAAAAGAGGGTTGGTGCCAAGGGGTATTCCTTGTCAAATGGACCTTTCAAGGTTAACTTCATCTGATATTGAACCATTTACATCTATATGAGCAGAAGCGTCTTTCAAAAGAGTATCCACCTTATTACATAATAGACTAGGAAAGCCAAAAGCTTGCAAGATGGTTCTCAAAAAGTCCCATTCCACCTGGTCATAAGCTTTTCCAAAGTCAAGCAAGAGCATTGTTGCATTCTGATTGGAGTATTTGGCTCACTCAAAGACCTCCCAACTTGTTATCAATATATTTCTCTTTCATTATCAATATTTTATCTTTTCTCTTTAGGTATATGAGAAGAAGAAATACACCCAAAAATTTCAAAATGCATCATACTTGGCTTTGTTCCAATATATGCTTCTTCTATTAGTATTTCCTTAACACTATTTATAGGATATATTTAGTCAACAAGTAAAGTAGACATGCTACAAATTTTTCCCAAAAATAATTTTGAAGCTTTTTAGTCTTTATCATGCTACTTGTAATTTCTTCAATTGTTCCACTTTTATGTTTTATCTCCTCATTTGGTTAAGGTGTATAAATTGTTGTTAATTACACTTTTATCACATTATCCTTCCAAAAAGCTAAAATTCATTAGAGAAGTTCCCCACCTTTATTTCATTGTAACACTAAAAAAATACTTTATTTTTCTATATATACTTTAATTTTTTATTTATTTAAAAGATGTAACTTTTTTTTGAGAAAGTATGCATATGTTTGCATACTAAATTAATCAATAGAATTATTAAATTATATAATTACCAATTGATGGATTTTGCATTGGATCATATATATCAATATGTACTAATTCAAGATATGCCTTGATTTTTCATGATCTCCCAACTAGAAAGGAGTCTCTATATTGTTATCCCAAAATACGATCTTTGCACTTTTGGTCCTACTACACATCTATTGGAATTCCATTCACCATATTTTTCTTGTAAATCAAATACAATAAAAAAAACCCAAATATCTATATCTCAAATGTCATGTACCAAGATTGATCTTGTAGGACAACTTTGAAAAAAAGAGATATATGAATTTGAATATTTTAGGTAAACATAAAATATTTTTCATGGATACTTTTGTAATAAATTTATTTCTACCATTTCTATCATAATGTTGCATATGTCACTTTCAAATTAATTGTGTTGCCTTTTTTATTTAGTTTTCCAACGTATAACAAATTTTATTTTAAATTAGGAATATATAATAAACATATAGGGTAATTTTTTATCCTTCATTTATCTTGATTGAGATGTCCTCTTTACTAATAATTATACTTTGTTATTTTTTCAAGATTTTCCTCCCACTATATTTATTCATCTATTGTACAAGATATTTCTTTATTCCTTAACATGTGATTGTTAAACCACTATCTAAAAACTAAATATCTTTTGAGATTTCCTTAGCCACATTGCAAGTGAGAAACATAGAACCATATTATTCATTTTCTTGTGATAATTTATCATTTTACTTATTTTGATCAAAATTTCTTTTCTTACATTTAAAAATGACACTAAATGTTTGATTTTTTTGAATATTTAATTACCTGCATAGTATTTGTTACTTATTCATCTCCCACCTCATTCATGGTAATTGCTACTTCTTCCTCTCCTCAACCTCTTGCAAAGATTCTTCCACTATATTTATTCATGCTTGACAAGGATACTTTCAAAAAAAATATTTTTTTTTCCTTTCTTTTTTGATTTGTTGATACAAAATTTTGATTAGAAATCTTGATCAAAGGAGGTAAATTTTGGCCTATTTAATTTTTTCTCATGAATTTGAAGTGACTAGTTCTTCAATTGCTAGTCTTGTTAGATCCTTATATTCCTCAGTTGTAACTACAACATGATCATCGTTTGCAAGTAAAATTATTAGAATATTTTCAACAACCATTTGATCTTGGAATGTATCCCTCTAATATTTCATGTGGTTTATAATTCTAATAGCATATATATTTCATTGATAAGCTCTCAATTTCCTCAAAATTTGAAGTTTACACAATTTTATCTTATTTATACCTTGACTTTGCATATCATCCTATGCTTGTTTTGATTTAGTTGTTGCAAATTTTATGAAGCTTAAATTATCCATAACTTTCTAGAATAAGAGTACTTTGGTACATATTTTTTTGTTTTCTTTCAGTTTATCTTTCTAGGCCTATGTGCATTGAATGTAATCAACTTGAATTGTTGGTTCTAGCTACCCACTTTCAACCAAATCCCATAAATCTTGAGAATATAAAATAATTCATCTTAATACTCCAAAAACCATAATTTCACCACTTAGAATAAGGGATTAGAGGTTAAGTAAAATTATACTTGTTGTTGACCACTGCATATATTCAACTACTACTAGAAAATGTATCAAATATGTCTCTTATGGATCCCTAATTTATTCTTTGATATTAATTATACTACCTTGATTGTGATACCATCTAAAGAAGCCTAATTTTTGACATAAAGTGGTGTCTACAATATAGGCGGGCCCTATTTTATCTTGACCTATAGAATACTAAACAAAGAAAACAATCTAATATATTATCTTACACAACAACAATCTACACATGAATTATACAGACAAAAACATAATTTCCTTATTCTTCAACATACAATATATAACACTATATCTTTCATTCTCTTTATAAAATACAAAACCATAGAGCCAATTGATCAATACCACCTTTTCTAAAATAACATTCATTATATACACTAGAGAACTGATGTTATTTAATATTAACAATGTAAGTTGAGTTAAAGTTATGGCTAGCATATCTTAGGGCTTGATATTAGTTCCAGTTTCAGATCCTACTTTCTATTTCTATAGGACAATCAATTTCAAAATAAACCCTAACCCGATCTTCAAATTATTTTCTTATTTCCATAACCTGTCTTGGGTTTAAATTGTATTGATTAGGCCTAGAATTTGATGGCCATCCCTACCTATTATATGATAATTTTGTGATGGTTTCATCATTTAAATGCTTGTCAATTGACGTTTTATGGAAAATAGAAATTGTAAAATCCAATTACCCATAACACAAATGTTAGATCAATCCTAAATTCATCTATCTAAAGTCACATTTAAATACCAATTTCAAATCTACCAAGAAATAATTATATAAAATTAAAAATAATTTATATTAAAATTCATCTATCTAAAAGCATAAATTATTTGTAAAATCCAATTACCTATAACACAAATGTTGGATCTTGAAAAAAATTGAAAGCTCCTAATTACTTGTAAACAAATGTGTATTTGAAAAACATGAAAATTCTTGTTATGTTATTAATAATATGGATATTCTATATATATTAAAAAAATCTAAAATTAAAAAAGATTGATAATTAATAATAAATCTAAAAATCTTAGATTTATGTTACAATTAACAAGAAATTTCTAAATTGATATAAAAAATAAATCTTGTTAAAAATATTCTAAAAGTTAAAAAACAGTCATATTCTATTTTGATTATTTTTTTTAATTTATTATATATTTTTTTAATAAATATTATAAATCATATATATTAATATAAAGTAATGATAACTATTAGTAAAAAATTTAAAATCTTAAATTTATTGTAAAAAATATTTAAAAAATTCTAAACTAATTTATATTTTTATAATAAATATTATATATATACATATATATGTGTCTATAATAAAAAGTGTCATATTTACACTTATATTTTTAACAAGTTAAATTGTTCGTTTAATAATGGCCTAAAATGCAGAGAAAAAGGGTCATGTAGACCACCAAATTCCAGGCCTATGTAAACCCTTCCACAAATGTGTCCTTAGATTCCCTCGCACGCAACTAAAAGAGCGAACCTTGCGTTCCAGTTCCAGCACAAATAAAAAACCAGGGACACTCTTGATATTTCTAATGCGCTGCGTTTTGGCGGAAGAGCATGTCCATTTTAACAAAATGTTACGCGGGCAGCGGCACCCAGATGAGATCGTTCTCGAAAAGCCAATGGCAGACTTCGATCTCCCCTGGCTGATGTCCCAACGCCACGAATGCCGCATGCTTTGCACTCCACTGCCTCGTGTCCAAATGGCAGATGGCGACTCCCTCGTTTATCTTCTTCTTCTCCTTCATTGTCAACAATGCCGCCTGGTACACTTTAACCTTGGGCACCGAATGGCAGTAATAAACAAGAAATGGAAACAGACTCTGGTGGCACGATACCGACCTGGTCACCTTCCCTCCGTCTTTGCCCGTCACGACACCGACGGAAACGTTCTGTCCGGATCCTGCCGTGCTTTCTGTGGTGAGCACCTCCACCTTTGAGCCCAACACCGACACTACAAACTCCGCCATGTCCTCCGCCGACATCACGCATTTCTTTATTTCGCCCTTCACCGCCGCCCTTTCGCATTCTTGCAGCGTACGCGCCATGATCGCCGACATTGTCGAGTTCTCTGGAATGTGAAACGTTTTCATCAGCTCCGGTAGTGTCTGGGTACTGAAGGGCAGCTTATCGGCCAAGGAACCGGGAAGGAACGATCTTTTGGGCATGTAATCCTTGATATCGGGTATGGGGACAGTTTTGCCCTGCACTAACAGATTCTCCCTGAAGAACTTTCCAGACTCCATCCCCGTCGCTTTGTAATTTGAAAAGGTTATGTCGGTCCTGGCATAGTTTTTGAAAGTGAATTTGAATCGGTAGGAACTGAAGGCCACGCCGGGGCTGTTGAAACCCTTGGCGTACTGAGCGAATTTGGTTGAGGAGTCTTTCGAGATATTGTCCACGAATTCTTTGGATCCACTTGGGTAAGTGGCAAAGCCCTCGTCTTTACAGAGAAGCTCCGCTGCCGTGCAGAAGGACGAGGTATGGTCGGACAGAGTGCGGTTTTTCAAATAGAGAGAAAACAGAGCAGTGGAAGTCGCATTGAGGGGCGAGGCCTTTTCCAGCAAGAAACCAGGAAGCCGCTCACCGGGCAACGCTCGTCGCCAAAAGCGCAAGAGAGAAGCCTTTGCTGTAAACAGATGATCTCCTCCATCTTCATTCTTTGAGAACTGCACAAACCATCAAAGCGACCATTATGAACATTATAGAAGCCATCAAAGAACAATCTTTCGTGGAAGCAATGAACTTACAGCTAACATGGATAAGACAAGAACCAGCAGGATTGCGCAGCGTGGCATCTTCCGACTAACAAGCCGCCGACTGTTGTTTACGACTCCTACGAAAACACCTGCCTCGGTGCAGTCAAGAGCGATTAAGGCATGAATTACTCATTTTTTTTTATCTCAGAGTCTCTGTGGATTACAGATAGTCACAAGATCCCAATCAAGGACTCAAATTGAAATTATGATTATGCGGCGGTATATGATTATGATTGTGCCGCGGTGTATTATTATGCCGCGGGTAGATTGTTTAGTGGTGTTCGTACAGAAGTTCCGACATGCCTCCGTAATCCCTGTGGATCAAGTGTGGGCTCTCTTTTCCATTACACAGCTAGCGCACTGGTAGAATCCAATGACTCCAAAGCTCACCATGCACGCTTTCTTTAGTCAATGAAGAGAAATACCTCTTTCTGCAGAGCGAGTGGGTTTTAGTCTGGCTGGTGTAATATACACGGAAACTCTTTCCCTCGTTCGTGAATTTTCATTGATTTTATGGTGGCAAGGTTTTCTCATAGCCAGTAATTTTACATATAAATAGTTAAAAAACATTTATCTTATTTTTATAGAATTAATCTTTAATTATTACCTTTCAAACAATTGTTCAACTCTTTTATATAATTTTATATAATATCAATAAAATATATTTATAACTAATTTTAACTATATTTAAAATTGATATATTAATTTTATATCAAAATAATCAATTTTACTTTATATTAATATAGTTTGTGTTTGTAATTATCTAGAGTCGAGTGTTTGAATAAATGTGAAAATTAAATAAATAAAACAGTGATATTTAAGTGGAACTATAATGTAAGTATGCTATGACAAATGGTTATGAGTGATTCATCGATATATGGAAAAGTCAAGAAGTATTAGATAAATGACTTGGGATCTAAAAACTCACTATTTGTAACCATCAATCACTTCCACATGGATTTGATTTCCCTATACAAATTTGATATTTATAATTTTTTTAATGTTTGCTAAAAGTTCACTTTGATGCGTATATCTTCTCCTTGTAGAAACTTAGTTGTCTGGTTTAGACTTTTCCAATAATGGATAATATGTCCCACTTTAGTCAAACCCTTATGACACCAAGTCAATGACCTTTCGATATAGTCAAAGATAACATATGAGTATGCAAGAGATTCCTTATATTATTATGTAGTAATGAATGCTTTGATTTAATTCTCCTTCAAATATGATGTAAGCAATCTCTAAGTATTGGATGATTTAAAAATGAACTGAGTTCTTAGATACAATTTGAAAAGCAAAAAGTGCAATGTTTAACACTTTGAGTAAAAACATAATGAATAATCATAAGGGTTAGGTGGGCCCTATATTTGAATTAAAAAATAAAATAGGAATTGGAATCATTTTCATGAATCATACAATCAACCTATAGATCACTAGCACAAATCAAGGATCTAGATCTAGACAAGAAATGGTTAGCATTAAGGATTGTGACTGGTTCCTAGGAATGAATAAAAAATAAATAAGATAAATTTTAGTAGAAATGATCATACCACTTGTACACTAAATTCATTACATAAAGGAGCAAATAGATCAATGTGGGCCCAAATCCAAGGGGAAAAGTGCAAGTTGCACAAACTTTTGATACCATTACAATTTCCCCCACTTTAGTTGACATTAATAAAGCTTATGTTGATAACCTTCACCTATGGATTGTACTAGGCATTAGAAAAGGTTTTGGATAAATTTTTAGTAATACCCAAAATTCATTGTCTGTCTAGAGTAAATAAGTTTACTATATAATTCATATTTTAAATCTCTCTACATATCCAAACCATTGTTAACGAATGGTTTCAAGTTTGATATTTTAGAGAATGATACAAATATAATTATTTTGGTCTAAAAGGTCTCAATATTGATAAAGTGACTTAGTTGGTTTGGGGGTACTCTTAGTTGCTTGTTAATTATCAACTATTTGAATATGAACTTATAGAGCTTATTTTTCTCACACTAAAATTTGTCATAGTTTAGATATATCATGATTGATGTAATGAAGGTAGTGCCATGTTACATCCATCACATATGTCAACAAGATGGAAGTCCAAAATAGTTTTGGTTCAAACTATGTACTCTTAGTAAGAAACCAACTTAAAATTTTCTTATCGCCATTGCAATTGTCAATATAATTTAATTAATTCATGTAGACTATAAATATTAAACGTGTTTCTCTATTTTCTTGAAGCCTAAATACAATTATGTTAATAATTTCTTGAATATATTGATATTTCATGATGGATGGAGGGGATGTCATAAGTGTATCCCTAGCAACATTCACAAATATTCCTATTTTCATATATTTCCTTGCAATGTATGGTCGTATACCCCACTTAGCTTCAAATATGTCATTGAGTGACATTAACTATAAATTCTACTTCATCATGCCTTTTTCTATGTATTTCTCCCAGAATAAGGATTTTAGCCAATTCCCTCATGTCACCTTAAAGTTGTTGTAAAATAATGTGTACATGTTCAACAATGTTTCTTTCCTTAAAATGTCTTCAAATCTTGTAGTGCAATAGCACATGTGAAGCAATGTGAAAATGAACCAAGTCTATTACTTTAATAATTAATAATATCAACAATATTTGGCTCTACTTGTTCAATGAATTGAATTAGAGATCATCAGCCTATTAGATTTGGATTATATGTACGATTTGATTTTTTTTAAGGAATACCTTTATAAGCTTTGTTTTTGATAAAGGGTAAAACGGGTTTTACAGGGACCCGAAACCACAAAGTTTACAAAAATAAAGATAGGAAATAAAAGTCCAACTAGAAACACCAGCTGCACAAAAGGAAAAGACCGGAACACGCCGTAGCCAACCGCAACAGACCAGGAAGGTCAAGCAAAAAGAGCTAGCAAAGCAAACAACAAAAAACTGACCACAATTAGCCCAGAGTCTTAAGGGTAGACTCCGTCTTTGCCTCCAAGTTCTGCATTTCATGAACTCCCTTCTTAAAAATTTGAATCATCTTCAGAGTGGGGGGAGCCTTTCTCTTCAGGTTGGCCTTGGTTCTCTTTGAGATGTCGACATCCGTCTCCTGACTTTTATCATTGGTTTCCTCCAGATCCACCACCAGAGATACTTGTTGGGCTCTGTCTAACTTCTTAGTCATTGCATTAATTATTATGGCGTTGTGTCTGGCCATTCAATTATTTTTCTCTGTAATGATTTTGATGGTACTTTTCATTTTCTCAACCTCTGTATCAATATTTATGTTCTTGTCAACATGGTACAGAATGTCTTTGCTGAGACCGTAATCTCTTCATTCCTCATCTTTCTTATCAATCGTAGCAATCTCGGTTCCCAACTCTTCCAATTTACTTTGAAGGGCCCAATTTTTTATCTTTAGCTCATTAATTTCATTGAAAGTCCATTTCAAAAGTTTGAAATGGGTATCAACATTATTTTTAGCTAAATTCATAACATCCATAGAGGGATCCCTACCAGAGTTGGAACATGTTTTAACAGGGTCTAGAATAATAGGGGAGCCGACTCTTTCAGTTCTATCCAACAACGGGTCGGCACTTGGCTCAGTATTGTTGGCACCAGACTCCTCAGATTCAGGGGAATCTTCAGAATAGGAGACAAGGTTTTTAGCCTGGGGATTCTTATCAACAAGACTGGTCTTGAGGGAGGGGCTTCCCGGTTCAAACACAACACGAGCTTTAACAGAGATAGGGTTAGGGTTTTTTTTGCCAGAAAGGACAAGAAGCGGGCTAAGGATAGTTATAGCCATACTTAAATTGGGCAGAAACCCCGAGCAGCTGGGTTCAGTATCATCTTCCTCGGACTCAGGAGGGGCTTCCAGATTAGTAGGGACAGGGGGCATTTTTTTTGTAATGCTCAACAATTAATCTTATCAGCCCAGTATGCAAAATAGGGAATCTTCTAGGGTTTTTCTTATGATCATCCAAACTTTTCCTCAGAGAACAACAAAGATAGTAGGGGAAAGAAACGCTTACCTTGTAGCAGAAGTGGTTGAGCAAAGCGAAGTGGTAGCCATAGACCTTGGTAAAACGGCCATCCACTGTTATGTACTCCATGATGACTCGTAGGACCTTTCTCCAAAGGGCTTTTTTGGTGTCGGCTTCAAAGTAACTGTTGGCAATTTTCACAATATTCAGCCTTTCTTTTTCTTTTTTAGGAAATTTGATAATGACTTTGTCAGAAAAAACCCTGTCCCTAAAAAACTTTTTCCCATCAGTAGACAAACCCGTCACTTCAGCTATCAAAATTTCATTGAGTTCCACTTTCGTACCAAAGAGGGTGAGATCCCCATTATTCCAATTTTTCTCAAAAAGATCTGTAGCCTCCTGTTTGGAACCATGGAGCTTCTCCAGGAAAGGAAGTAACCCCCCGCTTTTAACTTTATTCCAAGCCTTAACATTTTTTGTGTGCATCTCATAGCTGTCCGGCTCAGTTCTTTTCCTGTCTCCACCCATCTTGGCAAGCACAGTGGGGCAAACAGAGATGAGATCTTTGCTAGAACTGGCCCCGCCAAATCTAAGAACCCACAAAGCATGCGCAGCTTCCTTGCAGACTAAGCAACTGGGCTCGGTCCCATACAATCTAATGATTGTGATGTAATAATTCCAACTTGTCCTCATTAAAGGGATAACACGCCTCTTGTCCATGTGATTTATCATAATTCAATAAAGTGTGGACATTAGAACATAGATCACGAGTATTTAGCCAAGTTTTCAGATCATTACTCCTAACCCCTTCATTAGCAAAAAAATCTGCAACACCATTTGCTTCTCTATAAGCATGTGATATTTTAATTTTATCAAACTTAGCAAGAGTCAAGATGGCGTCATCAATCCATGATTTAATTTTCCATGAGGGGGGAGACTTGCCACGGAGGCAATCAATAATATTTTTGGAATCTCCTTCAAGCCAGAGATTTTTAAAGTTAAGACTTTGGGCTAGATTTATAATGTGAAAAGCGCCAGCTGCCTCAGCTAAATGATTGGTTTGGGACCCAAGAGGGGAGGCCGTCACACCAAGGAAATTTCCAAAGGAGTCCCTTATGACTCCACCACAGCCCGCCGCCCTCAGATTACCTTTAGCCGCACCATCAAAGTTAGCTTTGACCCATCCATTAGGCGGAAAAGACCAACGAACATCCTCTCTGTCCTTCTTGGCTTTCTTAGGGGCACAAGGCAAATCGAGGCTAATATTCCATTCCTTAGAAACTATAAGGTCATAGGACGAGTGAACTGCTTTCTCAAAATTGAAAACCTTCTGGGAGATGACATTGACATTTTCTTTCAAGAATCTGAAGATTTTTTCAAAAACAATTTCCACAGGAGCTTCTTTATCTCTGTAAATTCTATTGTTGTGTTCTTTCCAAAGACCCCAAGCAACATGAGGGAAAGAGAAATCCCATAAAAGCCTGAGCAAATAATTTTTAGTTAGGGCTTTCCATTGAAGGAAGAAGTTTTCAATAGACGAAGGGAAAACCCAAGAAAGATGTCAGACACTGAAAAAAATTTCCCAAATTTCCGCATCAAAAGAGCAATGAAGAAAAAAATGACGCACATAATCGGCTTTCGTCTTACAAAGAAAACATCTGTTAGGAATTTGAAATCTGCATTTGCAAAGGTTATCAATCGTGAGCACCTTATTTTGGAGAAGGATCCAGAAAAAGATGTTGGTTTTAGGGACCAAATGTTTGAACCAAGCCTTCGACCATAAGGGAGGAGGGTCCTCGGAAGAATTAATCCTGGCAAAGGAAAATGAAACAGAATAATTGCCCGAGGGTTCGTCAAGCCAAATAAGACGATCTTCCAACTGATTAGAGAAAAATCTAACAGCTAGAAAAGAAAACTGAATAGGAGCTAGAGCCTGACTGACAAGACACAAATCCACCTATTTTCCATTCACTCTGTAATCTTTCACATAAAAACCAAAACGGTCCTTGCAATTCTTAGCCCATTCACTAAAGGAATTGATTTTTTATAAGGGGTTCCTTAAAAATCCATCTATCCTCCCAGAATCTAATATGGTTTTCGCTTCTAACTTGCCAACCAGTTCTAGAGTCCACTATATTTTTTCCATTGATTAGATTATTCCAGCAAGTTGAACCTCTTGGAAGAAGGTTGGAATCCTTCAGAATAATAAAGGAACGATTATTTTCTAAATATTTGCTAGCAAGAATATATGTCCATTCCCCTAAAGATGAGAAGATTCTCCATATTTGTTTTGCTAGCAGGATCTTGTTAACCGTTCTGATTCTTCTGAGACCTAATCCTCCGGCCTTTTTTGTTCTACAAACCAGATCCCATCCAATTAAAGGAAGTATTTTCTTTTCTTCAACCCCCGACCATAGAAATCTTTTTTGAATCTTTTCTATAGCATCTGTGAATTTAGCAGGAATCTTAAAGAGGCTTAGAGCATAGATAAGAAAATTCTAAAGCGAGGCTTTGAGGAGTTGAAGTTTTCCCGCTTGACTTAACAGAGCTCCTTTCCAACCAGCAAGCTTCTTGCTAAATCTCTCAACCAACGAAGTCCAAAAGGCTTCAAAAGGTTTAAGGCTTTAGGGTAAACCAAGATAGGTAGCAGGTAAGGAGTCCACCCTACAGCCAAGTATTCTGGAAATTTTGGTATGTCTATGAATCGGTGTGTTGAAGAAGAACAAAGAACTTTTTTTATAATTTAATCAACTGTCCTAAAGCTCTCCCATATTTATCGAGAAGTTGTTTTAAAGTTTTACCTTCAGATCTACCGAAGCTTTACCCATTAGCATAGTATCATCGACAAATTGTTGATGAGAGCAAACCAGGTTACCAGAGGAAGGGTTGAGACCAAGAAGAGATCTAAAGTCAACCAAATTTTTCAGGTTCCTGCCAAGACTTTCAGCCATAATAGTGAATAAAATAGGAGAGATAGGATCACCCTGTCTTAGACCTCTGGTACTTTGGAAAAATGAAGTGGGGGATCCATTAACCATAACCGATATAGTAGCAGTAGACACAAGTTTTTCCACCATTTGAAGGACCCTGTTACAAAATTTAAAAGCCTTTAATATTTTAAATAAGAATATCCAGTCAACTCTGTCATAGGCTTTTGATATATCAAGCTTTAACAAAAAACCTTCAGTCTTAGATTCCACTAGGGAATGGATATTTTCATGCACAGTGACAATAGATTCTAGGATTTTTCTGCCAGGAACGAAGCCATTCTAATGAGGAGAAATCAAAGAAGGCAAAAGATTTAAAAATCTTGAAGTCAAAACCTTAGAAATGATTTTATAAATCGAATTACAAAGGCTTATGGGTCTGAAAGCCTCAAAGTTTATAGCTCTAGGAATCTTGGGGATAAGAACCAAGAAGGTGGCATTTAATTCTTTTAGGAGACTTCTGGATCCAAAAAATTCTTTAACCGCATTCACCACATCGTCACCAACAATCTCCCAGAGCTATTGGAAGAAAAATAAAGGGAAACCATCTGGACCCGGAGCTTTACTCCCATCAAAGGAAAAAATAGCCCGTTTGACTTCCTCATTGGTGGGGATAGCAGACAGCATAGAGTTATTTTCCTAGTTGATAATTCTTGGTATAGCTTCAACTAACTGATCCTAATCATTTTGGTTAATTTCATCATTCGCAGAAAAAAAAATTTGAAGAATAAAATAGCATGCTTTCTAATATCCTCCTCCTCCTCATATCTGGTACCTTTCACTTCAATTTGAGATATTTTGTTGATCGCTCTATGTTTTGAAGCTGATAGATGAAAGTACCTGGTATTTTTGTCACCTGCTGATAACCAAAGAGCTCTAGATCTTTGCCTCCAGAACTCCTCTTTTCCGATAATGTCATGCATCTTAATGAGTAGTTCATTCTCTCTTCCCTTAGTATCTTTCAAATATCCCTCCTTCTGGATTTTATATTGAATCTCTCCCAAATCGGTCTGGAGGTCAGACTTGATCCTAAAGATATTCCCAAAGGACTCATTTTTCCATTTTTTCAAATCACATTTCACTTCCCTTAGTTTTTTAGCTATTCTAAACATAGCAGTACCAAAGATACTTATGTTCCACCATTTCCTAATTTCCTCTTTAAGAGTAGGATGAGAGAGCCACATTTTTTCAAATCTGAAAGGGATATTTTTCTTCTTTTTTATGCGATCTGCAACAAAACTAATAGGGAAATGATCAAATCCAATCCTAGAGAGGGCTTTAAGAGAGTAGTAATAATAAAAAAAACCAATGATTGGAAACTAAAGATCTATCTAATTTGACCTGTATAAGATCCAACCCCTTTTTGCGATTTGACCAGGTATAGGAAGCTCCATGTAAATCTAGATCTATCAGCCCCTGGTTGTCAATGAAATTCTGAAGATCCTCTTTGCTCTCCACATTGATCTGGGACCCTCCAATTTTTTCTCCATTCATTAGGGGCGTATTGAAGTCACCCATAACAACCCAAGCCTCTTTATCAAAAATCCTCCTAAAGGCAGCCAACTCCAACCAAAAGGATTTTCTCATTCCTTTACCATTGGGGGCATAGATATTCAATTGAATCAAGCTAAAGTTGTCCCTAATATGTGTGAATCTAGTGATAGTATGGTTCGTCCCTTCCATAATCGGATCCCATTTGATTATGTGACTATTCCAGAAGGTAGCAATACCTCCAGAAGCACCAATCGAATTATTACCATGAGTACTACAGTGCAAGAAAAGTTTCACCTTTTCAACTTTTTCCTTTGACATTTTAGTCTCCTGAATAAGAAGAATATCAGGCTTGTGATCTCTAACAAAATTGCGTAGAACATCCTGCTTATGGGGGCTATTGAGTCCCCTGATATTCCAAGACATTATCTTCATGAATTACTAGGGGAATTAAGGCATTCTGGGATGGTTTTCTGAGACCCATCCGCTATATCCTAAAAACTATTATATTCTCTTGTCCATTTAGAAGATTTTTTCCCTTGTGAGTTCTTTAGTGCTCCACGGTCTACCTTTGCTTTTGATCTGGTAGAAATGCCACTTGGAGTCTTCCAATGTTTATTTTTTTCTTTCTTCTTCTTTGATAAGTTCTCTTCTTTATCAATCTCTTCTTGGCTATCCATCTCTTTACTAGATTCCCATTCCTTATCAGCTAGGATCCTTTGTTCCCAGGGTAATGTTTCCATATTACCATTCACAGTAAAAAGACGAGAAGTTATTGGAGAGATCAGTAGAATGGTCCAGGTTTTCAAGGGAGTCCTTGACCACATCGAAGGAATTAGGATCTGAAACGTACACAACACCCGGAGGAGAAAGACCTTCAGAAGACGGGAAAGGGAGAGGGATGTTCAGTTCCAGGGACAAACCTTGAATAGGAATATCCTCCAGGCCCGGAGTCTCAACATTTTTCTTTGTTGGGATTGTCGCCTGGGAAAAGGGTTTTTCTTTTTGGTTCAGATCTTCTTCCCCAGCCGAAAGATCCTCATTGGGTCCATTTACCTTAGTAGAAAAGGTTTTTACAAGATTCATGATTTGGGATTCCAGTGAAATCTCTCCATTATTTTTCATGACCACTTCAGTCTCAAAAGAGGTGCTCTGCACATTGGACTCTTTATTTTCCAAGCCCTGAACGTTAGACTCTTTATTTTACAAATTTTCTCTTCCTGATTTCTAACAAAATATCTAAATAAGAAAAACTCTATGATAAGGTCCCACTAAGCATGTGGATTTGTACTATCTTTCAACAACAAGATAGCTTCTAGATGTGTCTCCCAATTTTCTCTTTATAGTTTTTTTTTAAGTAGGGTGGAATTCAAATCTTATACCATATAAACAACTAACAAAAAAATCTGCAATTGATCTTCAAAACCGCAATTGATCTACTATAGATATAGTCAGTACAAAACTGTGCAGGTGTGTATACATCATCTTCAAAATGTGTGACACGGGATATTTGAGGAAGTGTGTATGGACAAGTATAATCTAGTAATTCTATTGTTTTGATGGGTTGGTCCTAAGATCACATCTCTATGAGGCATTTCGCCAATTCGGCTTCTGTCAAGAAATAAGAAGATTCCAGGAACTTAGACTAGTATTGAAGACATTCTTAGGAAAATGTTTGGCACTAGAGGAGGTTGTGGGAACCACTAAAACTATCAAAACTGTTTATTTATTTATTCCTTCATTTTCTTACATAAGTGGGGTCAGGTTTCACGCCTGCCACTTGTCTCTGGTTGAAAGTTTAAAGCTTTTGCAATAAATTGATTCTATTATCTTCGGCAAATGTTTTATCAGTGAGAACCAACTAGGTTCCAAGCACTCTCTTCGATGCCAAAGAGGTTCTTAGCAACAAATAAAACACTAAACGTGGTTATAAGTTTGCAAGCATTTTCAATGAATCAATTCTATGTTAATTCGATAATCCTCTTGTTGTTGGGCATCCATGAGCTTCTGAGAATTGTCTCAATACCCAAAGGGGTGCTGAGGACTGGTTAAAACACCAATGAATCTTTTTCTTCCATAGTTTACACTCTAGAATCAAGCTCTACTCCTGCCAATTACTTTAATTGTTTGAAGTTTTTTATAACTTTAGTGACAAATCTAATCTATATATATCCTACTTGTATTGCAGTTGAGCTTGAAGCCATTGTTATGTCGACCAATTCGTTTGTTTAGCCTAAGCTTTGGAAATTTGCATCTATTTATACCAAGTTATGACTACTCCTTGTCAACAAAATCTCCATTAGTTGCACTTTGATGGGTGCATATACCTTGTCTAAAAGGCTCCAGACCAAAGTGATTTGGGAGGATGTAGCATGAAGACCAAACTGCTTTAAAATACTAGGCATCATTTTTAATGACAAGTAGTTGCCACTTGTTATTTTTGTTGTCTATTGTATATAGATTTTCTTATTAACATTTTTGAAAGCTGTAAAATGTAATAAAATTTCAAAATGTAATGAAAATTCTTAAAAACACTCTTGTGGGGTAAGAAATATTTTCTTTTGGTTGCGTTACATTTTTTTCCTTTATGCATGTTGTTTATTTTGAAGGCTGCTATCTACTGCATCAAATACTATGTTCTCTTCTATCTTTTTGTGGGGTAATATTTTTTAAATACTCTGTTGTGTATTGCTTTTTTTTGGGGGAGATAGCCTGGTTTTATTTGGCCTTTCTGTTGAATCTGAAGTTCAACAATGAAAAAGGTAATTTCTTTGATAGTTGTGATGTTTCAATAACTAATCTTTTTTTATGAGTATTGGTTTCCACTTTAGAAGGAGGATGTGTCTTAAAAATCTGAATGTATTAGAATTTTATAAATAAATATGATGAGATTCTTGCAAATTTAATTTTCTTTGTATATGTTTGTTTATTTGATATTTGTATTAAACTCCTTTAGAATATTTGTAATAGTTTTAATATAGTAATATATTAGAAAATATGTGCTTTTATAATTAATTTCTCTTCAAAAATCAACAATTGATATTAGAAAAGGAGAAATTTAGAAAAATTGTTTATTTTGATAGTAATCAACAAGTAGAAACTTGGTTGATGAGTTTTTTCTCAACAGAGAAGTGAAAAGGTGATGTGGAATTTATCCACAAAAGGTAGAATTAAATAATTAATAGTTCGTGAGCAATGAAGACTAGTTGAAATTTTTATTTTGTAAGAGAAATATGTTAGATAGTAAAAATCTAAATTTATCTCAGCCCTAGGTACTTTTATTCAAAGGAGAAAATTATGACTTAAAGTGTACAAAATTAAAAATATTTTTTATTTCACAATATTTGTGGAAATTAGTAGAAAATGGTTATACATACCTTGTAGATGACCAAGATTAACTAACTATGTTTGAATATGTTCTAAAGTTAAATTAGCTAGATAATATACCCTTATCACACCAACACCCACCCTTAAGTGAAAAGTACAAAAGTATAAAATAATGAATAAAAATAACAAATGGGTCCTAGTAACAAGGCTTGATGAGGTACCCATGTACAAGATATGTCAACATGGGTACCTCTATGGATGGTTTGGTTGTTCCTATGTTGTCATTGATGTCAACATGGTGATAACTCTATGAGAAGTCTACTTGGTTTCCAAAAGTTGTTCTTTGTCGGTAATGCCCTTTTGTGATGGATCAATGTGTTGGAATTTGAGTCTGGAATTCACCACAAGATCTGATATGACTCTAATCTCTTAACCATGTTATCATGAATCATTCAGACAGCTATATCCTAGATCTTGAGATGTTTTTGGTTGTGAGAAAAAAGTTATCTCTGACAGAGTTCAACTCTGTATTCTACTGTTGTTCCTTGCTCGACATATTGTGTCGGAGACTGCATTTTATTAAGGTGAATATTCTTATGCTATGGTTTTGTTGATAGTCTCTATGTTGGTGGTATGATGGGAAATTAATGTATTCTTGAATTGGGAAGGTTTTTTCTTTGAGGATTATTTGTTGGTTTGGATAATTGTGTTCTAGTCTTGGAAAACTTAGCATATGCAATACATTATGGAGACTAGTTATGTTTTATGGTTGTTAGCTGACTTGGTACAATACACTACATGGATAAAATGTTTATGGTGTCGACAAAGAGAGTTTTGATTTTTTTTTATCTAATTATGCCGACCTAGTTGATGATTAAGATATACTTGTATATATATAAGATGTTTTGAGAAATGAAAAGAAGAGAAGAAAGAAAGTGTGGAAAGCGGAAAGAGGTGTGAAGTGTAAGTGAAAGATCCGAGTCTAAATGCTTTATTAGTTGTGGATCAGAGCAGATTTGTTGAGTGACTATTGTGTGAGGAAATACTTCATATTCTGAGCTTCATTGGAACTGAACTCTTCACATTGAAGGTGTATTCTATCAGTTCAATCTCTTGGCAATGAGCCACTACCTTGGCGGTCAACCATCTTTTGTATTCAAGCAGTGAGCCTTTTTAGGGATAGTGAGTCCTGGCAAAGAGCCATGTAATATTTTGTATCTAGATATAATATATTGTGAGTTAACCCTCACCGTGGTTTTTCCTTTTTTGGGTTTTCCACATAAAAATCCTGGTGTTCATGTGTATGGTTGCATTGATTTGTTTCTATGTTCTCTCTTGTTGATTTGGTCAAAATTGTGATAATGGTTAGATGGATTTTATTTGAATGATTTTATGGAATACTACTTCACCCCCCCTCTCAGTATTCCAGATGTTCAATAAGATATCCTCAGAAATAGGGAAAAATAGGAAATGTTGTGGCAAAAAACCTTTTTCTAAAAGAGATAAACGAACATGGAAAACAAGCATATACAAGTCAAGGAAGGAGGACTAAAGAAGGTCCACTATGATAGCTTCTTTCATCTAAAGAATAGATTGCAACTAAAGTTAAGGAGATGATATCAAAGTCTTAGATGTTTACAACCTATTCCTTTATAGAAAAAATAATCCAAGATGAGAATTATATCATGTATGAGCTATTGAATTAAATATATGCTTATTTTTCTGGTGTTATACTAGGTTATGAGAAATATGAATGTATATATTATTATCACACCAAATAGTGGTAGGAATATAAAGAGGGAATCCAAACTTGGTCATCAAATAATAAAGCTAAGAAACCTCATAGATAGCCAAAATCACACCTTGATACTCTACCCATATAGATGATAATGCAATACCAAATTGCATCTTGTAATACCTTATAATGGGGCCAAAATCAAGACAAAATATAAAACTAGAAGTATACTCCCTATCATCAACATCACCAACCGAACCAACGTTATTGAAGCCTACAATCTGAGAGCCTCTTTATGTATAGTGAGGATAAAAATTTGTGTTTCCCTTAATATATATCTAAAAGAAATTTGTGTCATTCTAATGAATCTTGTGTGAATCTTAAGATAAATAGGAGACAAGTAAAATTATCAAATAAATATCAAGATGAGAATGTGTTTCAAAGTGTACAAGATTGCCAACAAAATACCTATACAATGCGGTATCAATTGTAGGAGTGGTTCAACTAGAAGATAATATAACATCAAGCTAAAATAGATGTGAGGGTATGTGCAGGATCATGATGGGCCAAAAAGTGGCAATATGATGGGTATATATAGGGTATCTAGCTGATGACTTTTTTTTTACCCAAAATTTATCAAACAAAAAAAGTTTTTAAAGGAGATTCTTAGCTTTCCACCAATATAAATTATGCTTTATTTTGAATTTAATAAATTATTATTATTTATTTTCTATTTGAATTGCGACTAAAGTCCTGATTGATAGGTTGATTGAAAGACATCTATAACTTTCAAACGGTATCACATTTTTTGAATCCAAAACATGTGTCACATTCTATTCTTCGCATACTATAGGATTAAAAAAAGAAAAATTAAATTTCATGAAGTTTTGACCAAGTTAAGGTGGTCAGACATACAAGTTTTTTATATTTTTTAAAAATTGTAATAAAAAATTCATGATTAATTATTTACTTGGAAAAATATTACAAAAAAATATGCATCACATCGAGACATGAGTCCTCAACCTATATCTAAAATCTTATAAAAATATATTATCATTTTATTGTGGCTAGGGTGGTCAGACAAACACCTACTTATTTTTTCACTGAAATTTAAGTACTATTGCATTGAAATTTCAAATTTTCACCAAATAGATTTAAAAAAATAAAATAAATAAACCTAGTAGTTTAGAAACTAGATTCAATTTGCTACAGATTCTATTCTTACACATTTTTGAAATAATATAGATAACTTATTCAAATTTTTACGTCAAGTTGTCTAACTCTGATTTTTATGAATTTTTTGCCACTTAAGGGCCTGTTCTTTCCATGATGATCCTGCACATGCCCGTGAGAAGGCTCACAATTAAGTATGTCAAACCTCAAAAGTGAAGATAAATATCAGCTAAAATAGATGAATTCAACATGGAAACTAAGAAGGTAATAGAGAAGTCTAGGATCTAACATATCAAACTTATCCATCAATTCTTTCTATGCATTGGATTGTAGAAGATGAGATATTTATAAGCATTAAGTCATCCACATTAAACACAATAATGAAATGATCATATTCCTATTTCTAACTATAAACTATGGGATTGCAATGGTATTCAGTGAATCCAAAATTCTTAGACCAAACCCTAGGGGCATTTTTGAGACCATATTTAATGAATGATGAAGACTACAAATAAATGAAGATTTATAAAAAAAATATAGGCTTCTTCATATAAATCTTCTAATGAAGATCATTGAGAAAAAAAAAACTCTTCACATCCATATGATATACTAACCCTCTCTTTGATGTATAAAGTGAATGTAAAATATTAGTGGAATACATCATGGAAATAAGATCAAAGGTTTTTAGAATAGTTAATTCCATTAACTTTTGAAAAATACTAGCAACAAGACATTCATATTACTTATCAATAGAACCATCAACTAAATATTTAGTGTGGTACAACCACTTACATCAAACCAACTTTGTTCCCTTAGGAAGAGAAACAAGATCTCAATATTGATTATTCATCAAATAAGAATATTTTTTTTACCATAGTTATATCCCGCTTAGGAATTCCTACCACAAATGAAACTTTAGAAGATAATCTAAAATGGTATGACTCAAAATACTAACACTTGATGCCTATACATAAGTATGATGGGTAAAAGCATAAAATTGTGTCACACTTTCAGCCAACTTATCAGCATAAGTGAATTTAAGTATTTCTAACTAAAAATATATTTTGGTCAAATATATGATCTTATAATATTCATGCTATCTAAGTTAGATATATCAACAACTTTTCCAACTAAAATTGTTGACTAAATGCATATGTAGCACCACTTTGAGGCCAATTTACCAAAAAAATAGATTTATATGAAAAAATTGATATTTCAACATTTTCTACTTATGTAAATAACTTTTTTTTTAAATATAAAAATACCCTTTTGTAGATCCATAAGTCCAGTTTTCATATATATATATTCCTTTTTATTTTTACTAAAAGTAGGTTATCAACACAAAATATTAGGTTGATTATTATGTCAAAGAAAAATAGTAAAACTTATTTAAAAAATTTGAAAAAAATATGATGCACTAGATACAAGAATCTATATCAAGGGTATAATTTTTTTTCCATTTTCAATAAATAGATAATATGAAAATTGACATCGAATGGAAACCGTTATGTTTTAATACACTCATTTTAATATTTACTTAAAAATATTTATTTATCAAAATTGAAAAAAAGTATATCCATGCACTAAAGTTTCAAGTTATAAATACACAAAAAAAATTAAAGGAGAAAAAATAAAATTACTATATAAAGGTTGACGTCCCATGTGACTTCATTTTTCAGCGTTTTTCAACAACTAAATTATAGTGTCAATTTATAAAAAACTAAATTCAAATTTTTACTTATTTATTTTTTTAAATACAAGCACAAAATATACTAAAAAATAAATATTTTATTATTTTACATCATTTCAAAATTCAAAACATATATGCCACCTTTTAGTGATTGAAGTTTAAAAGATGGATCAGTGTTAGTTGTTTCCCTTAAAAAGTGTGACACAACTTTGTGCTTTTACTCTGATAATAATTTGAAGGATCATTGGAAAAAGATCCAACTATGTCTCAAGAATAGCTTTGGCCCATCAAGGAAAATTTTGTGTAAGAGTTGGACCTAGGAAATTTTCCTCATCCTCAAGAAATAAGGAATGCTCAAGTGATGGAGAATGGGGATTAAATGATGAGGGAGAGGTTTGTGATGGAGAATCCATTAGAGGAAATCTCTTATTGAATTGGACATTTCACCTAAATAAGACATCTCTAGAAATAAGATCATATAACTTGTAAGTCTTAACATCCTCATAGTAGGCCAAAAATATGAGTGGTTAGATTTTCCTCTCCATGTATTATTGTTGAACATCTTGTATGAATGCTCAAGCCTCACTACCAATACCCTAGATGAAGATACATCTAGTTTGACAAAAGATCAATCCACCTAAAGAGTCATTTTTTGCACTACCTTATGGGGCAGGTGATTTTGTAGATAATTTAGACCACTAATCACTTCACATCAAAAAGTGGATTCCATGTTCTATGACTAAACCATATAATTTTCCATCTCCTATTGTAACGCCGCCAAAAGAACCCCAGAGAACAACACATCTAACTACAAGTTATGGCACATTTTTAATTTTTTTAAAAGTGGAATAATACGAATTGCCAAACTAATAACATAATCATTAATATGTATTCAAAATGTGGCGTAGACAATAGTTATTACCTAGAACAGTGTCAATTTAAATAAATGAAAGGTATCGAATAAAGCCACAGGGATATAGGATGCAGTGCATAATTCAAGCTATCAAATTTTATCCTAAATGTTGACAACCATGCAGAACGCATCTTTAGCTGAATGGAGGCTTGGACACATTATGAAGCATAACAGTGGCATGACTGGACGTGAGCAATTGAATTTGTTTAAAATCTTAGATCAACTTTCAGGCAAATGTAATTGGCAGGTGGAGGACGCATGTAGAATGTGAAGTATACACATGGCACATGTTCTAAAGAACAAAATGCCTCATACGAAAGTGGCCTCCAGTTTGTGGAATACAAGAAGAGCGAATTTATCAAAAACACGTTGAAGCTATGTTAAGAGGATGAGAACACATAAACTATGCCTGATGGGATGAAAACACCATATTATACGATTTTATACTGGGATCACATGCAAATTTTCCAAGGCCATTGCACAACAGTTATACAAATCAAGAGGATAGTGCAGATTCAACGACTTACTATGGTTGCTTTTGTTTTGATTAATAGTCAAGCCCAAGCAAACGATTAGGTATCGAATAAATAAAGATGGAGGAACCAAGGTTGAGAGCTTAGAAAATTTATTGGATTCAAACAGAGGAATGGCGAATATTAAAGTGCCATATTTGGACACTATGGTGGAATAAATCATATTTTCGAAAATCTCAAGAAGTGTCCCACCAGACGCCATGCCAAGATTGTGGGATATAAACAAAACGGTTTTGTTAAGGACGCCTAAAAACTTGTAAACCAAATATAATTCACAGGAGATGGGAATCTGATTAAACAAAATCAAATGCTAAATAAAATATGAGTCTTTGTTTGTTTGACTTAATCTATAACAAAAGCTTCTCAAAAATCGATTAAGCCATATTCCATTTCTACAAATTAACAAATCTCCCCATTTATCCAGACAATCTCGGCTTACTCTTAAATTAATGGATCTAGGTCATCTTGAAGCAACTGTGAAAGGTAAAGCATATAACTTGCTCCCATACAATTTTCTAAAAGAGCTAAATAGAACGCTACATGATAACAATGCATTCTCACTCCTACTAATGAAGAGCCACCTACACTGTTTAACATTAAAAGGTGAATGAAAAATAAAAAATAATAGCATAGAATAATAGGAAAGTAGAATTTTAGCAAATGACTAGGTGACTTTGTAATTGTCAGCAAGGCTGATGAGAGGAATAAGCGTCAAATATCTATCGATTTCCACCTAAGCTGTTTTGAACTGGAATACAATATTCCACCCCATTGCATATATATATATATTTTTTGCATACCAACTAGCTGATTAGCTGCAAAAGTAGTGACCACGAGAATGGAGAGGAGGGCGCGTTGGGTGCAGCCTAAAAAGGGCTTAAGAAATTGAGTGCAAAAGATATTAACTGGTGTAAGATAAGAATGTAATCTTCATAAAAGACAATGATTTGTCCCAAAGCCAGCTTAGCAGGGGTAAACATGAAAGAAGGAAAGAAGACATTAAGTTATTTTTGGTTTCCTTAGAGATTTAGAAGATTACAACAATCAACAATACTAAGACAATTTAGAACTTGCTATTATGAGAAAAATATCGAGGGAAACTTTTGTAGATTTACATCTAAAGATTCGATTAGAGGTTCCATGCTATACGAAAGTCCTAGACCGATGAGGTAAAGAACATGAAGACGAAGGAACCTAGCAAGAATAGACAATACAAATGTTGGCATATTGTTACAAGGTTTAATAAGATCTAACACAACAATTTCCTACATGGAGGTTATACTGATCTTGTTGACAAGCTACGAAGTTAATACAAACTTTTCTAAAAAGGGCCTTGCAAAAATAGAGAATTCCTCAACGAGTAACGATTATGAGACTATAATGGAATTGAAAACATGCAATTTATAATTTCTCCTTAGAAGACCATCATACCTGGAAGATGTTCTTCTCCAATTCACAACGCATCTCTCTCTTTCCTTTTTCCACCCTCCTCCTTCCATGATATCCCATTCGTAGGCGTAGGTTCAAGTCCCCATGACTAATAAAAGTGTCCTCAAGTCTCAAATGCATGATACGGTGTCATGTGCCTTCCTCCTTATTGTAGATTTCTGAGCATAACAGTTTGGTGTTTCTTCCCACTACACTCTTGATACCACCGTCATTGAAGCAGTCAAAGGTAGGATTATTCATCAATGTCTAGTGAATTCCCTTTGTAAAATGCAACATCTAACCCCGAATGAATTAACACAGTATTACCGCCATCAGATTATTCCCCCCAGACTACGTTGATCCCTCTTTTTAATACTGCCTCCTCCACTATGCTTTCTTTTTAGAAGTGTAACCGCTATCCAAAATCTCCTCTTTGCATGTAACCACTTCATTGCCTTTATTGGCGTGCAAAAATTGGAATTGACTCAAGCAGAAAAATTGAAGATTCCATAACTAATCTCAATACCAATTTGAAACCACTTGAACTAAATTTAGAAACCTCACTATTCATTTATCACCTATTTTTCTTCAATTGTAATTTTCCCATGAGTTGATTTTATTTTATTTTAATATTACACTATACTTATTTACAAATCTATTTATCAAAACAAGCTCTAATTTTTATTTTTATTTAATAATCAACTCATCATAAAAAAATATTTTATTTATTATCTTTAGCTTTAAACTATGATTATATATTTTATATTTACTTATCACAAGTACCTTATTAATTTAATAATTTTATTTAATACAACAAATACCCAAGGCATCAATCAAACAATTTTAAATCATATAAACCAAATACCAAACTCTACATGTTCACAAGACAAGGTCGAAAGCAAGACCAAAAATAAAACTGGCAAGGTGAATCATGGAGGAGCACTACACCTATAATTTTATGTTCTTTCTCTAAATGAAAACATTATGTTGATGGGTTTAGGGAACTATAAGTCAATGTTGAATACCATGTTATCTGCAAAATTCCTTGAAAGCTTGATTGATATATTCCCCCTATTATCTAGATGCATATCCTCCTCATAAAGAGAGAAGACTACTTTAGAAATACCTTATAGATCCCAAAAGTATTAAACACCACTCTCTTCTACTTAATAAAGTACACCCATGTAAGTCTAGAGAAGTCACTAATGAAATTGAGAACATTCTTAGCCCCTAAAAAAGGAGTTAGAAATGATAAAAGTTCGGTATCTACCAAATATATAGGTGACTTGGCATGTGTGGCCTTCCCTTTGGGAAAATAATCTCAGTGATGTTTTCCAAGTACATAACCTCAACAAACTCCCTTACTACACAAAACCTTAGGTACACATGTCACTAATTATTGTGTGATCATTTATTATAGATACCCATAATTTACATGAACAAACCATTCATTTAAAGTATTTCTAAGGGAATTTACATGTGATATAAGAGAGTATCTTGATTAACTCTAAAGAACATAAATTTCTTGTATAAGAGACATCTAGGATCAACACTATCTAAAGTTACAATGGTCTTAGTATCATGAAGCTCTAAAATACCCAAATTATGAGGCAAGAACTTGCCTATCTTGGTAGTGCTAGAGAGAAAAATTTGATACATCAAAAGAGGTTGGATAAACTATTAAGAACTAAAAGTACATGATGAATGCAACTTTCCATCCTCTAGCTAAAAATTACCTAATCCTAAAATTTGAAGTTATGTAGAATCCTCCTTTATAATTTATGAAGTAGTACAATATAAAATTTATAAGACAATTTCTTTGGAATATATCATATCATGAGAATATCATGACTTAAGTATCCATCCTAGTGCATAAGAAGGAAAATTGTATGTAAAAGAGTTTTCCCTTTATATGTACATATGCAAGTAGACTTGGAGGATATAAAGTGATGTTATTACATGGCCTCTTCTAAATCCACTTGTCTATTCCAACATCTAGTTATTTTGTGGCTAAAATTCCCATAAAAACTACAAGTCTCTCCTCATTTCTTCATTGTCTTGGAGGAAGATTCATTGAACCTAAAAAATTTATCATTCTTGGAAGTGGACTAATTCTTTCACTAAAATTGTATTTTGTGTTGGAGGGATACTCATCACTTGATTTGGAATCTATCTTAGACTTGTGTTTCTTCTTCTTTTTCTATTTTATTGATTGAACCATGGATGATTGGTTCTTCAAAGTTGAAATAGAATCTAACTAGACTATCCTAGCCTAATCTCATGTACGAGGATCATAAAAAACCTCAAACAATAGGCACAGTGAAGGAATTTTCAAGTGCATACATAGTAGAATAAAATGTAGAAGGCAAGACTTAAAATGAGAATTTAAGTTTAGATACAATTAGAGATATACATTCTTTTTTAGTATTATCCTTTCCACAACTACATAATAGTGACCTCAATGACTTAAATTGTATAAGTCCTCAATGGATAAGAAGGGATCTAAAGTAAATATAATAATTTTTTCCTCAATTTGAAATACCCAGAACTCATTAACTATATCAAATACCTTTATGTACTTTTCATAAAACTACTCAAATTTTCTACAATATAATGTGAAATAATATACTTTTATAAAATGCAATAATATCAATCCCATATGCTTATTCATCTTGTTCATATATGCAAATATCACATATTCTTAAGTGAACTCAAGTGGAGTATCATCCAAACTCGACTATAATCTCTTGGATATGAGAAATCTATCCATTTGTTTCTTCAAGGTGTACAAATTCTATGGAAAAAGATGCTCACTAGAAGAGGTTTTTACCAATTTAAATATCTATAAAAAAGAAAAAAATTGACAAATATGTAACATTTATATTTTATTGAACCTTCAATGTGTTGTATGGATAAAATTCTATCCCCCACAAAAAAGATAAAAAATATTTTTTGTAATTTTTACTTGAATATATATATTAAACTACAAATATTTGAGTTCAAAGCTAAATATTATAGGTACATGGGACAAAATATGGAAAAAAATAAGTATATTTCTATGTACTTAGAACCATATTCCCAACATCTATTGTTTTGAAAAAATCTAATTTTGTATGCCCAAGTTATGTCTACAAAAAAATCCTACTTTATGCATTAATAAGAGAATATATAAGAACTATTAGGGAAGCCTTCCGGTGTCTCAAGTCTGAGAGGGATCGTGGTGGAAAGCTGGTGGGTTTGAGGCTAAGTTGATAGGGTCTTCAAATTTATACTCTACTGGATGATATCATCCTTCAACCAAAAAATGTTCATACAACCTCTATCAAATTGCATGATTTCTTTTATACTCTACGTGATAGCATGCATTTGGCATAGAGGAATATTTTGTTGAATAGATTTGTGTACTGATTGATGCAATACTGGTGGATATAATGATATGGCATTACAAATATATATTACTATATGAAGAGCTATAGATTCAATTCTATTAAAGCCCTCAAAAAATGAGAAGGATTTTTTTTCTTTAAAGCTCTAGTTTACCATTTTGGCATTATAAAAGAACTAATAGGTGCAAAAATGAAATAAAAAAGAACCAAAAATTTATAAAAGAGATGAAATGGAAATAATTATATAAATTACAAAAAAAGGATATGTTATTATATATTGTAATAAGATGCCCTTGTTATAAAGATAGAGATAAAACCCTAGAGCTATCCAAGATCATGAGAAGTGTTTAAATGGTATAGGTGATGAGATTAAAAATAACCTAAGTAAGCTTAAATATCTAAGTTTGAATAGGTCCTAAAGCGAAAATAGCTAGATAATATATCCCTTTCATAGCAACATTCCTTTCACCATAAATTTTTCAACAATTAAATAAAATCCACAATAAAATCAAATATCTATATCTCAAATGCCATGTACCAAGAGTGATCTTATAGGATAAGTTTAAAATATGAATTATATCACTTTAAATCTCATAGGGAAACATACAATTATTTGTCATGCTTTCTTTCGTATTAAGTTTGTTTCTCCCCTTTTTATCATAAAATATTAGCTTCAAAGGTAGTAACATAACCTTTTGACTTATTTTTCCAATGTTTAACAAATTGTGTTGTAAAATAGGATCATAAGTTCATCTAGGATAAAAAAATCTCACCTTTTTTGTTCTAATTGAGATGTTTCCTTTTCCTATCATTGTTACTTTCTTCTTATTTCCGACAACCTTTTCTTCCAACTATACTAATTCATTTATCATATAGAATATTTCTCTATTCCTTAACATGCAGCTACACAACCTATTTAATTTGTCTTCATGAATTTGAAGTGACCCAATAAGTTCTTCAATTACTTCTAGTCTTCTTAGATCCTTAGATTCCTCAATTGCAGCTATAACATGATCATATTTTGTAAATAAATATCTTAGAATTTTTTCAACCACCTTTCAATATTGTAGTCTCTCCACTTTGTATATCACTTGGTTTATAATTAGCATATAATGATTAAAAATTCATGCATATATTTTGAATATTTCATTTCTTAATTCTTAATTTCCTCAACACTTGAATTCTACCTAATTCTACCTTATTTGTACCTTGATATGCACTTTGCACATTATCTCATTATTTTTCTTAATTTTTTTGTTCTTGTAACTCTTGCTAAGATGAAATCATTCATAGTTTTCTAGAAGAAGAGTGCTTTGGAGTCGCTTTTCTTTTCTTTTTTCTTAAATTGTGTCCTTATAGGCCTATGTCTATGAAATGTGTGTAGTTTGATTGATTGGATCTAGGTACCTAGTTTCAAAAAAAAATAAAAAATCTTGAGAATATAAAATAGTCTTCATTACAACACTTAAAAATCCATAATTCTCTCCCTCAAACAATGGGATTTTTGGTTGAGTAATATTATAATTATTGTTGGACATTATGTATATCCAACAAATAGAAAATGCTACAAATGCACCTCTTATGGATCTTTAATTTCATTTTTTTTTAGTGATTATGTTGCCTTGGCTCTATTACCATTTCAAATAGTTTGATTTTTAACATAAATTCATCATTAGAATAAGGGAGCTTTTCTTTATCTAGACACATAGAATACGAAACAAGTCAATCTATCTACTTTGTAATATCAATAATTATCTTACTACATAACTATCATCTACAAATGAATACATAATTTATTCCTTTCAACATACAAATAATCACTAGCACCACATATCTTCCATCCTCTATAAAATGTAAAACTATATAATCTTAAGTGGTAAAAATCCACTCTCTTAAAATAAATCATTTATTACAAACACCACACTCTGAAGTCTAAAATCTAACTAAAATGTTAATACTAGAGTAGTTAAAAAAATATTGTTATTTAATAGTGATAATGTAGGCTAAACTTATAGGAAAAATGGCACAATATGGCACATTGGAGTGAAATTTTGTAGGATTTTGGGATCGACAAGAAGCAGGAAGCCAGGATAGATGGTGGTGGGGTAATGAGCCTAACGAAAGGATCCTAGGAAGAGAAGGAGTAGAGGTAGTAAAGGAGAAGGAGATAAACCATATCCCACAATGGGTCTTCTTGAATAGAAGTTGGATCAACAAATGTGACCCAAGGATCCAGAAACAGGAGGAAGAGCAAGGAAAAAATTGACACATAGACATAGGGAAAGATGGATCCCTCGGTGGCTAGCAGGAAGGAAGATGGGGTAAACAAAATCCCTACAAATGGAATCAAAAGTAAAATGAAATCTATGGTAATTTTAGGAGTGGGTAGTTTGGGAAAAATACAAACCCTAGGGCACCAGCAGCAAGGCCATGGAGAGTCAAAGAGAATAGGAGAACCAGTCGAAGTGGTAGTCCCAAGAAGGAAGAATCTTGGCAAAGAGGAAGCGATGACAACAATAAGCCGAGCTACCAAGGAAATTTCCTAGGAGGAGAAAATGTGTGTTGGGATCGATCCTCACAATTTTGAGCCCATTGGAATAGGAGGAGACCTCCAAGAAGACCTAACTGTTATAATCATCAGTGCAATTGGAGGAATGGAGGGTAAAACAGAGGGAAGAGAGGAAAAGAAAGATGAACGGAAGCAAGCACTAAACCATGGGGTAGCAAGCTCTTCCCAATGCCATTGGAAATCATCAAAGGAAGAGTGGAGAGATTGCAAGATTGACCCCTCTTTTCGAAATGGTGCAAACTAGGAGATCTGAAAGAAGAAATCATGAACTGGTGGCAACAAGACTTCAAAGACTGGGTAAGCATAAAACCTCTCCCCAATGCCTTGTATTTGACTAGAATGCATAGATTGGGAGTTGAAACAACAATAGTATATGGTAAACCCCTTTTTTTCAAAGGTTACAACTTCCATTGTAAAAAATGGGAACCCAATTTCGAGCCATGGCATTACAAAATCAAACAAATCCCATCATGGCTAAAACTGATAGACCTACCATCAGAATACTGGAGGCAATGACCGAAATTGGGGATACTCTGGGGTCTGCCTGGGAATAGATGAAGATTTTGTAAATGGTAAGAAAGGTGCAAAGCCAAATATTCTGGTAGAAATAGAGGAAGGAGTAGGGGTATATAAAAGGCTAGAGATCCTATCGAAATTTGGTATTTGGATTTAGAAGGTAGTAAAAAGTGAAGGAAATAAGATAGGGAATTGTCTTTTCAGGGAGGACATAAAGGTAGGAGGCTCTGGCACAGTGGAAGAGGAAAACTCTATGGGTAGTAAGCAAGAAATAGCAAGTAATTCAGTAGAGAAGGTCAAGGACAATGGAAACAAAATAGCCCTCAGAGATGAAGGCCTAAAGCAAACAAATAGGAAGAACTCCAAAAATAGGAAGCTGGAAGGAAATGAATGGGCAGCAACAATAATCCCAAGCCAAAGAATATCGAATGATGAAGGGATAACTCTACAGGAGAAAGAGGATTTGAGTACACTCCTGAAGCACACCAAAGACTTGGAAAAAGTCATAACCACACAAATAGGGGAAATCATGAACAAGAGAATGAACCTTGAGAACACAAGCCAGGAGGAAAAGGAATCACAAGAGGAAGAAGCATAGGAAGAAGAGCTAGGGGAAAAGCAATCAAATGGAAAAGAAGAATCTGAAGCCCAAAATCTTCATCAGGAGAAGAAGGGGGAAGAAGGAACTCACCTGTCAGATAATGAAATAGATGGAGATTGGGAAACAGATGAGAAAGAGCAGGAGGAAGCGGAAGAAGGGGAGTTGTGGGAGGAAAGAACTTTAGAACAAACCCAATCTAAGCTAAAAAAGCCAAACATAAAAGGAAAGGGGAAGAGAGGTCCCAAAACCAACAAAGCTAAACTAGAAATAGCAACAAATGTAGGTGGCCAAACAAAACTATGTGGTGTAGGTGCTCCTTGGTTTTCTTGCACAACTAGTTAGGAAGACTTCTCCCTGTCTTCATCTAGGAACCTGATAGCTTCTAGGTTCTGATTAGGCTTAGGTCATTAACTAAGCCCTGTTTCAACTCTTCTCCAAGAGTCTCACTCCTTGTGCTTCACCTTGGAGGACTAACACCACTTGAACTTGTAAACTCTCTCCTACACTTAGAAGAATCTAAGTGCCAACTTCACTCACAACCTTGAACTACTTGCAGGGGTGTTAGAGACACTGAAAATATTCCAAACACATCCATTTGGTTCCATCTTGGATGGTCTTAGATCTTTGTTCTTACTGATTCCAAGAATTGGTCTTGAAGAGGCCTAATCCCTTGTAGCCCTTGACAGTGACCTTTTTGACTTTCTTGCCCAAACTTTCCAAACAACCTGGAAAAAAAATTGCACTTTCAGACACCCTTTTTGATCCTTTAAAAGATTCACAAGGTTTCAGACCCCTGACTCCTCCATACACCGGTTTACTATAATCTAGGGCAAATAGAGCTAATAGGCCTAATTCCTAGGAACCTACTGATTTCTTGTTCCTTATCACAACAAATGGATTGAAAAACCTTCAATCCTCTTAGTATGTTGTGGTGTGACTGTACCCTACTTGGAACTGTACCTGTTCCGTACGGTACCCCCTTCCCCTGCCTATGTTCTTCAATTTTTCACTATCAAACCTCTAACTGGACTTCCCAAGCTCGCCTAGGATTTGATTTTAAAAATACTTGCTCGACTCCACATGACTCCTACTACTAGATATGTACAAATACATGGCTCCCCTAACAAATCCATCTACTCTCAGGAAATTCCCGTGGCTAGATTTCATGGGGGAGCCATAAAAAGACTGACTGAACAAAATAGAACCAACAAACCCTCTAGACCATAATCTATGAATTCAAAACACCAATTTAACTTAAAACAATTTAATCACATAATGGAAAATTCCTAAGACTACTCTATGAACACAAATTCAATGTCAAATCAATACATCTAACTCATCTAATAGCTCTGTCACTCAAAAACATCCGGTATACATAGAAAATGCAAAATTCTTTCTATTTCCCAAAACCAAAAACTTGATTACAACAACTCTCACATCTTGCATTCGAGCCACACCTTTCATAGATGCCTTTTTCCATGTTTCAAGGGAAGTTGGTCGATCCCACACTCCTATCTTTTAGGGGATCCAAGATAACTAAGTTGCATGCAACCTGACAAATGTTGTCATGCAACTTTGCAACAACTTTTTGCAACTTATCATTATGTCCTCTTCCTAACTCCTAGGACCTCTAACTCCTTGATTTTGAGCATCCAACTCCCTTAACTGCCTCATGGCATATTTCTAGCGTCATTCATGTGTTTAGAACACATTCAAGGCTCTATTCCAAACTTAAGCTACTAAGGCTAATTAAAGCAAAGATAATTAACAAAGACTAAACTATGGTGACCTTAGTCCTAATGATTAATTAACCCAACCACAACAATGACCTTCTAAGGTCCAAAAAAATCACACAAACCTTCTGACTTGGCTAAGGTCAGATACAAGCCAAAATTTCCTAGTCTATGGAGGTTAGCCTAGGTGCTCCTACACCATCCTCTCTAAAACAAAAGAGTTCAATCCACCCTTGGATTGAGTAGGTTGGGATCAATGCCCAACTTCTTGAACTCTGATTCTTTGATCCACACTGCATCAACATCCGATTGACCATGCCTTTTAATTAGATGTTCCTTGTATTCCTTGGTTCTAGTCTTCTTATAGACCCTGGTATCCAGTATACTATCAGCTTGTTTGACTGTAGCAGAAGGTAGTTTGAGCTCCTCCACATCTTGGATGACTTCATGGAGGTTCTGATCCATGTCTGGTGGTGGTCCTTTATAATGGACTAAGTCTGCAATATTGAAAACAGGGGACAGTCCACTGTCTTCCGGTAGCTCTACTTTAAAAGCATTGTTACCATACTTTGCTAAGATAGGACAAGGATCTATCCTCTTCATCTGCAACTTGTGAGGGACTCCGTTTTGTAGCCTGGACTTGTTTAAATGTACCATCACCAAGTCTCCAACATTGAACTACACTGCTCTTCTATGCTCATCCACCTTGGTCTTATACTTCATGTTATTTTCTGCCAATGTCTTCCTGACTGTATCATGAATCTCCTACATTGCATAGGAAAAATCATCACCATATCCACTTCCCTTGACTCCATCCTTTAAGTCTCTTAGCTCATAGACCCCTCTAGGATGTAGTCCATAAACAATTTCAAAGGGACTCTTCCCTGTTGACCTGTTCACAGTGTCATTATAGGCATATTCAGCTTTCCCAATCAACTGATCCCATTGTTGACCATGCTCCTTGGTCAAGCACCTTAATAGATTTCCAAGAGTTCTATTAACAACTTCGATCTAACCATCAGTTTGGGGATGGTATCCAGATCCAAAAGATAAATTAGTGCCCAATATCTGCCAAAGATTCTTCCAAAAATGGCTCATGAACTTGGTGTCTTTGTCTAATACAATGCTTATAGGTAACCCATGTATCCTTACTATCTCTTTGAAGAAGAGAGAGGCTATTTGACTGGCATCATTTGTTGTTTTACATGGCACAAAGTGAGCCATCTTGCTGAATCTGTCCACAACTACATAAACATTGTCCATGCCTTGTCTTGTCTTGGGTAACCCAACTACAAAATCCATACTCAAGCATTCCCATGGCCTGTTAGGAATAGGCAGCGGTTGGTATAGGCTTGCATTTGAAGAAGTACCCTTGGCCTTTTGACACACTATACAACTTTCCACATACCTCCTAACATCTAGGTTCATCCTTGGCCAATAATAGAACCTTTGAACAAGGTCTTGAGTCTTTGTGATCCCAAAGTGACCACTCAATGCACCATTATGCTTTTCTTGTATCAAATTCTCTCTAATAGAGCCTCTAGGGACACATAGTTGATTCCCTTTAAACAAAAGATCACTTTGCAAAGTATATTCAGCATATTTACTATGAAAATGATTCTTGTATTCAACACATACCTTATAAATGTCTGCAAAATCTTCATCATCTGCATATAGGTCCTTGAAATGATCTATTCCCATGCTCTTCAACTGAATCTCTTGAATGGTGAGGACTCTTCTACTCAAGGCATCTACCACCTTGTTGAGTACTCCTTTCTTGTGCTTGATATTGAAAGTGTAAGCTTGCAGGTATTCCACCCACTTCATGTGTCTGTGACTTAGCTTCTCTTGTGAATTCAGGAAACTAAGTGCTTGGTTGTCTAAATACACTATGAATTCCTTGGGAAGCAAGTAGTGACTCCACTTCCTTAAAGCCTGGACCAATGCATACATCTCAAGGTCATAAGAAGAATACTTCTTCTTGGCTTCACTTAACTTCTCTGAATGAAAAGCCACCGGTCTGCCCTCTTGACTGAGAACAACTCCAATAGCCACATTGCTTGCATCACACTCTATAGTGAATAGCTTCCCAAAGCTTGGTAACACCAAAACAGGTTGGGTAGCTATCTTTTCTTTCAACAACTCAAAACTTTTGTTAGCTTGCTCATTCCATACAAACTTAGTCTTTATCCCTCCTTTAATGGTATCCAACATAGGAGCACAAATAGCACTAAATTGTCTTATGAACTTCCTATAGTATTGAGCAAGGCCATGAAAAATTCTTACCTCTGTTGTTGTCCTTGGAGTAGGCCAATTGAGGATGGCTTCCACTTTGCTACTGTCCATTTTCAAGTTGCCATGTGATAGCACAAATCCAAGGTACACCAGCTCTGTTTTGATGAATTCACACTTTTCCAAATTGATCATCAACTTCTCCTCCTATAGCTTCTTGAAAATCAACTCTATCTGTTTGAGGTGCTCTTCTCTTGTTTTGCTATAAATCAGTATATCATCAAGATACACTACAACGAATTTTCCAATGTAGTCTTTGAGGATTTCATTCATGAGTCTCATGAATGTGGAGGGGGCATTAGACAATCCAAATGGCATAACTAGCCACTCATATAAACCCTCATTGGTTTTGAAACTATTTTCCACTCATCTCCCTCATGTATTCTAATTTGGTGATAACCACTCTTTAGGTCTATCTTGGTCTAATACCTAGCTTCACCTAGACAATCCATGAGGTCTTCAATCCTAGGGATAGGGAACCTATACCTAATGGTTATCTTATTTATGACCCTAGAATCAGTACAAAGCCTCCATTCTCCTCCCTTTTTAGGTGCTAAGACAGTAGGTACTGCACATGGACTGATACTCTTTCTAATGAGACCTTGGTTTAGGAGTTCTTGAATTTGCCTAGCTATTTCCTCATTTTGTTGAGGAGTCATCTTGTAGGCTGCCTTATTTGGTAGGGTAGCCCTTGGTATCAATTCTATTCTATGACTTATGGCTCTTTTAGGGGGTAATGCTGTTGGTTGTCCACTACTCACAATGCCTTCATAGGTCTGCAACATTTTTTGTATTTCCTTAGGTAACTCTAGCTTCTCAGCTGCTTTCTCATTACTTACCTCTCTTGGCCTTAGCATCACTGCATAGCCAACTCCTTCTCCTTCTTCCAAGGCTTCTAGGAACTCTTTTTCACCAACCATGAGCAATTTAGGACATGTTGTCTGCACCTTTGCATCTTCTAACAGTGACTGAATTCTAAATGTTACCTTATCCTTCTTGAAAGTGTAATATTTCTTTACTCCATCATGCATAGCTTGGCGATCAAATTGCCATGGTCTACCTAGGAGAAAATTACATGCATCCATAGGTAACACATCACACAAGACTTTGTCCTTGTATCTTCCAATTGAGAACTCCACCCATGCTTGTTCATTCACCAAGACATGTTGACCTTTATTGAGCCATGTGACCTTGTAAGGATTGGTGTGGGGTATCCTTGTCAACTTCAGCTTGCTACCTGTCTCCTCTGACACAATATTGTCAGTAGACCCTGAGTCAATGATGACTCTACACACTTTCCCCATCATCTTACACTTTATCCTAAACAGGGACCTCCTTTGGCTTGGTTCTTCTTTAACCGGTTCCTTGATCAAAGTTCTCCTCATCATGAGGTTCTCACCTTCCTCATAATTCAATGGTACTTCAGAATGTTTCTCTGTTGCAGTTGTCTCATCATGAACTAGATTGGTTCTCTTATCACCTCCATGAGAAGTACTACCTTTCTCTAGACATCTATAGGCCGAGTGTCCCATTTGATTGCAGTGGTAACACTTCATGTTGGTAAAGTAATTACCTCTTCCTTGTCCACCACTTCTTCCTCTAGAGCTAGAGCTTCTTCCTCTACCACCTCTACTAGAGCTTCCTTCTTGCTGCTCAGAGTATCTGACTTCTCCTTGAGCCCTTGGTTCTGAACTCCTTCCACCATAGCCACCTCTTTGTCCTCTACTGTCTTTTCCTTTACCCCTACTCTTGGAGGTTTTCTCTTGTTTCTTTTTTCCTTTCTCCTCTATCTTTAAGGCCATTTGATAACATTAGCGGATGGTTTTGAAGTTCACTAGGCTCATGTCTTCTTGGATAGACCATTTAAGCCCGTTCAAATACCTTGCTAGCTTGATGCTTTCATCTTCAACCACCTTTGATTTGAGGCACAGCTTTTGGAACTCTTCGGTGTATGTTTGGACATCCATATCTTTTTGTCTAAGGTTATGTCTCCTCCTATGCAACTGAACTTCATAGTCATCAGGTAAGTAGGTCTGATTGATCTTGGTTACCATGCCTCTCCATGTAACTATAGGACCCTTTCCTTCTTTCTCTATTTCACCTTGCACAAACGTCCACCATGTGAGAGCTGAACCTCTCAACCTTGACTTGGCCACCTTAACTTTTTGGGCATCTGTTATACCATCACATTCAAAGTGATTCTCTATGCTTTCAATCTAGTCCATGACTGAATCAGGATCCATTTGTCCACTAAATAGTGGCACTCCTTCCAAAGCTTTGCCACTTAAGGCCTGCAGTGCCTTCAAGAAAGGTTCTTCAGCAAGGACAGGGTCAGGTTTTGGAGCTTCCTCCTCCAAGTCCACTTCCTTTTCCTTTGCTTCCTGCTCTTCCTTCAGTTCTATCTTATCCTTTACTTTATCTGCCTTTTCTTGAACTTCATCCAAGAGCTTCTCCATTCAGGACAACCTTTCTCTTAGCAGTCGATTATCCTCCTCTTGCTCTTCTACCTTCTTAGCTAACTCAACATTAGTCACCATGGTTCTTTCTTCCTCTGGTGTATTCTCTCCTACTGATTCAGTGGGTTGCAACATCAATGACAAGCTTGATCAAACCTGGCTTTGATACCAATATGGTGTAGGTGCTCCTTGGTTTGCTTGCACAACTAGTTAGGAAGACTTCTCCCTGTCTTCATCTAGGAACCTGATAGCTTCTAGGTTCTAATTAGGCTTAGGTCATTAACTAAGCCCTGTTTCAAGTCTTCTCCAAGAGTCTCACTCCTTGTGCTTCACCTTGGAGGACTGACACCACTTGAACTTGTAAACTCTCTCCTACACTTAGAAGAATCTAAGTGCCAACTTCGCTCACAACCTTGAACTGCTTGTAGGGGTGTTAGAGACACTAAAAATATTCCAAACACATCCATTTGGTTCCATCTTGGATGGTCTTAGATCTTTGTTCTTACCGATTCCAAGAATTGGTCTTGAAGAGGCCTAATCCCTTGTAGCCCTTGACAGTGACCTTTTTGAATTACTTGCCCAAACTTTCCAAACAACCTGGAAAAAAAATTGCACTTTCAAACACCCTTTTTGATCCTTTAAAAGATTCACAGGGTTTCAGACCCCTGACTCCTCCGTACACCGGTTTACTATAATCTAGGGCAAATAGGGCTAATAGGCCTAATTCCTAGGAACCTACTGATTTCTTGTTCCTTATCACAACAAATGGATTGACAAACCTTCAATCCTCTTAGCATGTTGTGGTGTGACTGTACCCTACCTGGAACTGTACCTGTTCCGTATGGTACCTCCTTCCCCTGCCTATGTTCTTCAATTTTTCACTATCAAACCTCTAACCAGACTTCCCAAGCTCGCCTAGGGTTTGATTTTAAAAATACTTGCTCGACTCCACATGACTCCTACTACTAGATATGTAAAAATACATGGCTCCCCTAACAAATCCATCTACTCTCAGGAAATTCCCGTGGCTAGATTTCATGTGGGAGCCATAAAAAGACTGACTGGACAAAAAAGAACCAACAAACCCTCTAGACCCTAATCTTTGAATTCAAAACACCAATTTAACTTAAAACAATTTAATCACAGAATGGAAAATGCTTAAGACTACTCTATGAACACAAATTCAATGTCAAATCAATACATCTAACTCATCTAATAGCTTTGTCACTCAAAAACATCCGGTATACATAGAAAATGCAGAATTCTTTCTATTTCCCAAAACCAAAAACTTGATTACAACAACTCTCACATCTTGCATTCAAGCCACACCATTCATAGATGCATTTTTCCATGTTTCAAGGGATGTTGATCAATCCCACACTCCTATCTTTTAGGGGATCCAAGATAACTAAGTTGCATGCAACCTGACAAATGTTGTCATGCAACTTTGCAACAACTTTTTGCAACTTATCATTATGTCCTCTTCCTAACTCCTAGGACCTCTAACTCCTTGATTTCGAGCATCCAACTCCCTTAACTGCCTCATGGCTTCTTTTTAGCATCATTCATGTCTTTAGAACACATTTAAGGCTCTATTCCAAACTTAAGCTACTAAGGCTAATTAAAGCAAAGATAATTAACAAAGACTAAACTATGGTGACCTTAGTCCTAATGATTAATTCACCCAACCACAACAATGACCTTCTAAGGTCCAAAACAAATACACAAACCTTCTGACTTGGCTAAGGTCAGATACAAGCCAAAATTTCCTAGTCTATGGAGGTTAGCCTAGGTGCTCCTGCACCACTATGGATAGGGAAGGAGACTCTCCTTCCCCAGACATAATGAGGATAATAACATGGAATGTTAAGGGCTTAAACGCCCCTAACAAATGGTATTTGGTCAAGCTCCAAATTGACCAATCCAAAGCAAACATATTCATACTACAAGAAACAAAGTGGGACACAAAAGAAATCAAGAATAGAATGAAGTGGTGGAAGCATTGGGAAGGATTATTTGTAAGGGAAGATGGGGTATTAGGAGGTCTAGGGGTTATATGGAACCCACTCTCAGTAACAAGTGAACTGGTGGAGGATAACATGAATTGGATAGCAATAAAATGTAAAATGCTACAAAAAAATGAGAAATTTACATTAATCAACACATATGGCCCTACTCGGACAAGAGAGAAACGAGCAATATGGTAGAAAATATCTCAGGCCATAATGAATCTTAGGGGAGAAAAGGGAATCATAGCAGCAGACTTCAATGCAACCCTAAATTGTGAAGAAAAGAGAGGTGGGATAGGGAGAATCACAAGAGTCCAGCAAGACTTTCATGAATTTTTGGACAACCACCTAATGGACATAGCAACAAGAAATGGTACCTTTACCTAGAAAAATAGGAGGAAAGGATTTACAAACATAGCTGAAAGGCTAGATAGATTTCTCATGTTTGGGGATTGGGGAAGAATAAATCAAACACATGAAGCTACTATTCTTCCTTATGTGGGATCGAACCATTTCCCATTGCAACTAAAAATCTAGCTAGATGCCACCCCAATGGACTACCCTTTCAAGTTTGAGAAAATGTGGACCAGAGATGATAAGCTCCCCAATTTGATTAAGGAATGGTGACAGGAATTACAAATAGGAAATCACTCATGTCTGTACAAACTAAACAGAAAACTGAATCATGCAAAAAAAAACTCAAAGAATGGAATAAAAAACACTTCAAAAACATCTTCCAAGAAAAAGATCGGATGGAAAAAGAACTAAGCACACTCAATGAACATATTATAGAAGAAGGAATGGATGTGGTGGATTTTCAAATGGAAAAGGCCCTGAAAGATGAATTGGCAGAGATCCTAAAAAGAGAAGAATGCTTCTGGAAACAAAAATCAAGGGAAACTTGGCTCAAAGAAGGTGATAGAAATATGAAAAACTTCCATAGAATGGAAATATCCAAAAGAAGCAAGAATAGAATAACATCCATAACAAGAGAAGATGGCTCAATAACTCAGTCGCTAGATGAAGTCAATGAGGAGGCAGTGAATTTCTTCCAAGCAATTCTAAATAGACCAACTGGAAATAATGTGGAAGTTAGAAATATTTTTTTGGAAACAATCCCAAGGATTATAGGAGAAGAACAAAATAAAATGCTATATAAGCAAATAAGCAAAGAGGAGGTGAAAAAGGAGACTTTTCAATTGAATCTAGACAAGTCCACGGGACCGGATGGGTTTTCTGCATGCTTCTTTTAGAAGTTTTGGGAAATAGTGGGGGAAGACCTATACCTGGAAACAAAAGATTCAAGAAAGAAGATGACCATGTTAGGAGCAACAAACTACACATTTTTGACATTGATCCCTAAGAAAAAGGACCCAAAAAAGATGGGGGATTTCAAACCAATTTCCTTATGCAACACAATGTACAAATTAATTACAAAAATAATATCAAACAGATTGAAGGGAGTATTAGGGAACATAATCTCAAAGGAACAAAGTGGGTTTGCTCTAGGAAGATCAATTGTTGAAGGCATAATAACAACTCATGAAACCCAACATTCGGCCAGAAAGGCAAGAGAGTCGTGTATGATCCTCAAGGTGGATATACTTAAAGCATATGATTTGGTGGATAGAGAGTTCCTAATGGAGGTACTCAGGAAGTTCAGATTTCAGGAGGAATGGGTAAACTAGGTGAAAAACTGCATCTCCACAACAAAATTCTCGGTGTTGGTAAATGGGATAGCTTAGGGCTTCTTTACATCCACAAGAGGGATTAGGAAGGGAGATCCCCTATCTCCTTTCCTATTCATCATCATGGTAGAAGTAATGGGAAGAGGAATAACAACTCTAAGACAGGCAGGAAAATGGAAAGGTGTGCAAGTAGCTAATGGTGTTGAGAATACAATGCACCAACAGTTTGCTAATGATACAACTCTGTTTGGAATAGCAAGTAGAAGAGAAGAAAGAACCATAAAAAAATTCTTGGATGAGTATTGCTAGGCTTCAGGTCAAAGTATAAATTGGCATAAATCAAAGTTCTTCTTTCTTAACACACAACCAAGCCTTTAGAGAGATCTGGCAAGAATTTTTGGCCTGAGAGTGGCAAATTTTCCAGGGATATTCTTGGGTACTCTACTATTTGTGGGTATCAACAAAAAATGTTATTGGGAAGGGCTAATAAACAAATATAAGAATAAAATGGAGATATGGAAAGGGAAATGGTTATCATTGGCTGGTAGATTGATGATGGTGAGGGCAGTGTTATTAGTCATTTCAATATACTCAATGGCATACCTAAAGATACCAACAACAATTGAGGAGAAGTTCAACCAGATATTTAGAAATTTCTTTTAGAGTGGTATAGGAGATCAACAAAAATTTCCCCTAGTGTCATGGGAAAAATTTTGTTCACCCAAAGAGGTCGGAAGAGTAGGTATTAAGCAACTAAGACTAATAAACATGGTAGTGGGTGCAAAATTGGTCTGGTACATGTATGCAAGAGGAGAGCAACGTTGGGTTAGGATTCTAAGAAGAAAATATTTGGACTCGGACTCTCCAATCTAAATCCTCACAACTGAGAATCCTCCTAGAGGCTCATCCATTTGGAACTATTTGATGGAATGCAGAGATATAATCTCAAGGCATGCGACATGGGAGATAAGAACATTTGGAAAATCAGCATCTTTCTGCAAAGATTCATGGAATGGAAAAAATATTTGGCAATGCTACCCAACCTAGATCTAATCAGAGAAGAAACTACAAGAACTTGGGGAGAGAAGGCATGCGATTATGGAAGAATGATAGAGAGAGAGGGTGTGCAAGAATGGGAATGGCACTCATTGCAAAATCTAGAAGCCCCACAAAACCAGAAGGAATCCCTTATTGCAATCTTAAAGGAAAGGAAATTTTTTCCTTCCAACTAGAAAGACACCATTAGATGGTGTGGCTTATCGATAGGAGCTTATGTAGTCAAGCTGGGATACAAAATCAAGGAACAAGTAGAGGTAAGAGAAAAATGGCCAAGTAAATTGCTATGGGGGAAGAACTGCCTACCAAAAGCAGGGGTGTTTTCTCAAGGTTGGCAATTCAAAAAAGGATCCTTACAGAGGACAGATTAGTCACCTATGGAATCTAGGGCCCTGGGAGATGCATCTTGTGCAAAAAAAACAATGGAGATTTAGACCATCTGTTGTTGAACTGCCCATACTCAGAGCATTGTTGGAAGTATTTCATGGGGAAACTAAGCTTGTGAAGCCCCCTACCAAATTTCTTATTGGTATGGTTTAATATGTGGCCCCATCCAAGAAGAAAGGTAGTATTTGACAGCATCTGGCCTATAGCCTCGTCAATAATCATATGGGAAATTTGGAAGGAATGCAACAAAAGGATCTTTCAAAATAAGGAAATGCTGCCAAAAAGGTTGTGTAAAAAAATAGAAGGAATGGTCACTGAATTAGTGAATGAAGCAATAAAATCAAATTCAGGGAAGCAAAGTTATTACTCAAATTGGGATGACCAAATGAAACAAGCTTTCAAGGGACTAATCATACCTAAAATAATAGGCCTGGGCCAAAGTTTGTCACAACAAAAGAGAAAGGAAGTCAGATGGGAACCCCTAGAAAAAGGCTAGATCAAGATCAATTTCGATGGGGTGGCTCTTGGCAACCCATGCCCAGGAGGTGTTGGTTGTGTGGCCAAAAATGTGATGGGGGAGACAATAGTAGAGAATTACAAACCACTAGGAACCTACAAAAACAATGAGGCAAAGTTCCAAGTAGCTTTATTGGGGATTCAAATGGGATTAGCCATCTAGATGCAAAGAGAATACAACTTGAAGGAGATTCCCTCATCACTATTAACTCGATAAGACATAAAAAAATCTCCCAATTGGAAATTGAACCATTGGCTTCAACCAATATCACAACTTCTAGGAAAGTTTGAGAAATTCAAGGTATCCCACATTTACAGAGAAGGAAATCAAAGGGCAGACAACTTGGCGAAAGAAGTTGTAGAAAAAAATCAATGAAGAAAATGCCAAGGCCTTAAGGAAGGAATTTAATTAAAAAATAGGGCAATTAATATAAGAGCATGATGGTCAACAAACTCTCCATTTCCTATCCTACATGGGTGCAAGAGGTGGCAAAGAATCAACCCTATCAAAGTGTTGATTGGAAATCATTCCGGGTGAGTTGGCATGGAACTAGAGAAAGGCACGTGTACATGTGGGACCCATAGGGGAAAAAGAGATGGAAAGGAGAGATGCGAAAGTCATCTCGGTGGAATCCAACATGGGTCTATCAGGATCCGAGAGATGAGCTTGTTCTTATCGGTCGTTGGTAGGATTGGATTGAAATGAAAAGACCCAAATGAGTGAGAATTGTGAGAATGGTCATTCGTTAAAGCCACATGGAAAAAGATGGGTTGGGTTTGGCACGACACCCACAAAAAGTACTCATTCGTAATAAGTTGGTGGCAAGTGGACATGACTTGCAATAATGACTCTGGAAGGCTTTAGAATTAAAGCCTAGAATAGCTTTAATGATAACAACCCAAACAAAGTCTCTAGAGAAATTTGCTAATATTTGCAAAAGAAAAAGTGACAGGTGGAGTGTGGGCATCATGAGTTGTTAGCAGTTGTAAGCCATTCACAGGAAGCATAAAATGGAGACACCGCTATCACTCAGCATGGATAAGCAACAACAGGCCTTCAAAGGTGCGATCACAGACAAACGGCTACAGGGGTTTCTTTTTTCTCCGCACCCAATAATCCTCTGGGCCACAAAGAAAGTCCTGGGTCCTGAATTTTTGAAGGCCTACCACAGGTCTAGTTCCAATACAGAGATTATTGTCATGATTTTGGCAGTCCTTTTGCACATGGGAGTGATGAAGGAGAATGCCAAAAAGCTCACACAGATGGTTTTTGACCATGCGTGGCTGGAAGACATCGATGCGGCCCTGGACAATGTTGACGAGAGAAAACAGATACCCATGCCATAAAATTACTACATGATTTGTATGCATGGCTGGGAGGTGATGAAATTTCCTTTGATCAGAACCATCAAGCCTGAAGCCTTTGAGAATCTTTGTGATGTTTGTGAGCGCAACATTTTCTTCCTACTTCATGCTGCAAAGATGGTTACTAACACTCCACACGGTTGGGCCCTGTGCTATGTGGAAAATGAATACCTGGTGAATGAGGTAGTGGTTGGAGACGACAAGGACTAGAAGCTAGGGCTAGGGGAATAGTAGCACCAGAATGATGAGAGGGATCCTGAGCAAAAGGCCAAGATCCCAGTACATGCCAATTGCGGCCCAGAGTTCCCTGTGATTGCAGATTTCAAAGCCTGGCAGAAAAAGTATGAATTGGAAGAAGATAGTGTGGAATAAGGTTGGCGGGTCTGGTGTTTATCTTTTGTTGTGTCAAAAAAATGTTTGAAAAGTGTTTAAAGGATAGTAGGGCTTAAGGAGTCAGCCCCGGTGGTACTTTCCTGTGAATCTTTCTAGGTTTTTTTTATATCATTTTCGTCTTGAGTCAGTCCTAGATGTTAAAAAATGTAAGATCATTCCAAGCCTTTTGCAACCTACCCTGGAGATTTGGTTTGATGGCAACTAGGAGAGGTTTGTTGGAGTTGTAACAAGGGTAAGAGTCTAGTCAGTGAAGACCATTTCAATGAAACTATAGCATGTAATCTTTTTTTCTCATAGCAATATAGGGTGTTTCCTCATAAAGCAGCTCTTTAACTATAAAAAAAAAATGCAGGCTAAACTTATAAATATCCATGCATATTAGATCTCTAATATTACATTCTACATTCTACTTTCTATTTCTCTATCACCACTTATAGTTCACATAACATCAATTTTAAAATAAAGCACAACCCATTTAATTTTATATTGATCTTAATATTTTTAAATCTCAATAATTGATCTTATATTTAAAATATATCAATTTACTCACTTCTACACATTAAAAGTAAGGTCTCATACAATTACATAATTTATTTTATTTAACCATCACTATTAAAATTCTTTAAAATTCTTTTGGAAAATTATGCCTCGCAACTTTATATTTTTCTTTAAAATTCTTTTATAAAATTATATATCTCTTTAAAATTAATAATCACATAATTTTTTATTTTACTATAATTTTTTTTATGAAATTTAACTAACTTTTATTTAATTAAAAAATGATCCTAGATAATCATTTAAAAAAATCTTAAACCTTAATATTTGTGTCGATTCCTAAACTATACCACCTCCATTATTAAGCTAAGAGGCTTTGTACAGTTGCAACATATAACAGGTTGGATTGACATTTTTGTGTACACAAAAACAAGAGATTAAATCTCGGCTCGGTAACAAATCAAGACCATTGCAAGTGTCACATCTCAATTTTTTTTTACATTTAATAATATTAAACTATTTAAAATATTTGGAAATGAAATTTATCATTTTTTGACATGTGATAAATTTAATATTTCAATGTCATTTGAAAATGTGTATCCATGTAAAATTTATGATTGAATATGAAGGATGCATGTTCTAATGTAGTAATGAAATCATTTCGTTTCGAGCATTGGTTAATGGTTACTGATGAAACTTTGTAAGTGCAAGTGTGTGAATGTAGGAGCAGGCTGAAGAATGAGAACATGGTTGAGGTAGAAGTATTTAGCCGAATGATGATTGGTTAGCTTGTTGGAATCTAAATCACACACACCACTTAAAAATCATAGTATCTGCATTGAAATTTGTAATTGGTAGATATCTTTTTTTATGTGAATGTGTTGATGATTAAAAGGTAAACTAATGGAGAACAAACTATTTGTTCATTTGTTATACCTTATATATTTAAAATTCATCTATTTGTTTATGATTCAAAAGAAAGGATATATACAAAGTGTGTATATATGTATATAATGTGTAATGTATAGACATATATATATGTACATGTATATGAATATATGTATATTATTTATATATATATATATAATAAAATGAACATGTGGGAAGATAAAATATTTTTTTATTTAAAATCTCTTTAAGAATTGAAGGCATGTAAACCATGATGGGCAATAATTAATACCCTATTTTCAATTTAAAAAATATGAAACTTAAAATGAATAAGGGGCCACACATAACCTTGAGGAAAAATAGTCATTTTCATTGCAAGAAGTTAGGGGGTGGCTAACAATTATGAAGCCCTCTCAATTTAGAGTAAAACACAAATTTCAAACAGAGGGAATCACTAAGAAAATACAAGGAATATAGCACGATTAGGAAAAACAAATATTTTCATGGAAGAAAAGTCAGAAAGAATAGGAAAAGGCCAGACCATTTGGAAAAGAAATCTCCTTTTGTTCATCTTGCCTCCCAGAAATTGACCAATTGAGAAAAAATTAGAGATATAGCCTATTTATAATCTTCTATAATGTATCGAAGGCATTATCTATCTTCTCATTTCATTTTCTAAACTATGTATTGCTTGTTGTTATTGATGGCCTTGTGTTGGGCTCATTTTTTCTCTTTTACGCCTCATCTTAATTATACTGAAGTTGCTATGTCATTATAATGTCGATTTTCTCTGTTAATCAGAGATTTCCATTGTTATTTAAACCATGAACATTAAGGTAGGTTTAACAACCTTGCATGTCACCTCTTATCGGCCTTCATGAAAGGCCCATCTATATGCATTACCAATACATTTGTTGCTCTTAAATTTTATTTTTTAATTTCATAAGAAGGTTGGGTAAGATAACCTATTGTAAACCAAATTGTATGTTTGCAAACTAAATGTTAGAAGGAAAGAGTGTTTCCTTATGTATGTAGAAGGTTACCTTTCAGGATGGGTGCCAAAAATGGAATAACAGAGGGTATAGGTTTTTCTTTTCCCAAAATCTACCATTTTGTTGTTGTATACAGCGTATGCTTGGCCACTTCTATGTAGCCCATAATATTGAATGGACTAATTTTATGTTGTAACTCTCTGGTATTTCCTAAAATTGATCTTGTATGTTCTAAATATGGATAAAAATAAATGTAGTTGTGTTAGAACACACCATATTCTACCTTGTATATCATTTCCTCTTGCTAAGTATTACATACAAGGTCGAGTATTCTTCGAGCTAGGAAGAATTATGGGGAAGCGTAGCTTTTTGGTTGGGTGGAAAAGCACCTGAACCATGTTCTTGTCCACCAATTGCAGCAAGCATTGGAGCAGAATCACAAGGTATTCCATCTTTTATTATTGTACTTTGTACTACTTGATGTATAATTTGAGTTGACTAAGTGGCAATGTTAGCCTAGTCAAAATATGTAATCTAGCAATTTGACATTTGGGAATGAATAAAATTCATTATTTTGGACATGATGTGCTATGATAGAAAATAGCTAATTGATTTATGTCTTAAATTTATTATTCATAATGTCATAATTGATTTATTAGTGTTATTTTAGAATGACACATTACAAAAAGTTGGATGTTATGACGAGAATATAGGAGTTTGTTTTGACGCATTTACTTATCCACCGGAATATAAAAAAATCATAGCCATTGTTATTAGAAAAAATTTACTCTCAGAATGCATGTTGGCCAACACACCTGCTTCCACAGGTGATGGAGCCCATCACATTATAGAGGTTTGGAAATTAGTTCATAAGACGTATGTGCAAACAACAAACTCACACGACGGATGTGGTTCCCCCATTTTTTAGATTCTATGCATTTGCATATCAATAGGATTTGCGGAGGGTGTATGTCACGTAAAGAATGTGCACAAATATTTGAAAAATGGAGTATACATGCAGATTTATTCGAACCATTTTTTAATATCACAAAATTATTTTAGATCTGAACAATGCAACTTTTTAAGTGGGTATGTGCAGGATCATGGTATGCCAAACAAGCCCTTAAGTGGCAATGAAAATTCAGAACAATTAGAGTTAGGCAACTTGATGTAAAAATTTGAATAAGTTATCTATATTATTTCAAAAACATGTAAGAATAGATTCTGTGGGAAATTGAATGTAGTTTCTAAACTACTAGGTTTATTTTTTAAAACAAAATCTATTTGGTGAAAATTTTAAAATTTCAATGCAAGATAGTTAAATTTCAGGAAAAAATTCAGAAGTAGGTGTTTGTCCACCACCCTAACCATAATAAAATGATAATATTTTTTATGATTTTATATGTAAGTAGAGGACTCATGTCCTGATGTGACGACATTTTGTAATTTTTTCCATGTAAATAATTAATTATGAATTTTTATTACAACTTTTTAAAAATATAAAACTCAGAGGTCCTGGACCACCTTAACTTGGTCAAAATTCTCTATGAAATTATAATTTTATTTTTTTAATCCTATAGTATGCAAAGCATAGAATGTGACGCATGTTTTGGATTCAAAAATATGATACCGCTTGAAGGTTATAAATGTTTTACAATCAGCCTATCAATCAGGACTTTTGTCATAATTATAGTAGAAAATAAATAATAATAATCTATTAAATTCAAAATAAAACATAATTTATATTGGAAAAAAGCTGAGAATCTCCTCTACAAACCCTTTCATTTTATCAATTTTGGCTAAAAATAAAGTCGTCAACCACATGGGCGAAGTCCGGAAAAAACAAAGTAAGTCGTTAAACACGCTTTTTGCGTTGACTTTTTAGGATT
>VDFB02271358.1:351354657-351391376 GCA_007258455.2 Sequoia sempervirens | reverse complement strand
AGTGTAAAACCTTGCATTTTTGTCCCCCAACCAATCCCCTTTCTCCTTTTAGGTGAAAAATCCTAGGAGGAGCAAAGCATTGTGAGGGGTAAATCAAAATCATCGTTTACATTTTGGTGAACCCAAATTTAGAACACTTTTCTCTTCTTATATTGACTCCTTCATCATAGATCTAGCTTACACTAACCTTGCATTAGGATTTTCATGATAGGTTTCAAGTTTTGCATTCATAAAAAGTGCATTTAGGTTGCATTTTTGACATCTACAATCATTAAATTTTTTTGCAAATTTGCATTTTCCTCTTAGGTATTCATCATACCACCTCTAAAACATCAAAATCCATTAAAAAATCCTCAAAATTTTGCAAAAAACCCTAACTAGGACTAATTCGCTAGTTTGGGCGACTTAGTCCCAGTCCAGATTTTCCAGTGTTTGATATAGCATCAGAAACTTCATTTATGTGCTTCCTAAGCCTCCTATTATCATATACTATAATTTTGGAAACTTTTGGGAACATTTGTTTTATGCATTTAGGTCAAAAACATCATTTAAGCATAGTCATTTTTTTAAAATCATTTCAATTCTAAGCATTTTTGCAACTTAAATCATTAAAAATCTCTAAAATTTTGCATTTACATATTATGAATGCATTATACAGTACTGAGACCGTCAAAACCCATTAGAAAAATTTGAAAAATCTCAAAAAAATCCCTACTGGGACTAAGTTTCCACCTTGGGCGAATTAGTCCCTGTTCAACCCTGAAACAACCTTTTACAGAGTTGAAAACCCTATTTTTAAGCCTCTATTTGGTGCCATTACCTCTCTATGTCAATTGGTTGAGTTTCTATAACATGCATTTCATCAAATCTAGCCTAAAATAGCTCATTTCATGCATTGTTTCATTTCACATTTACATCTCCCACATTTCATTTTTCAGATTATTGCATACTGTAATCAGCAACTTACTTTGTTTTGCATTTGAAAATTACATATAAATCATTGCATTGCACTTTATTTCTTTTTGCATAACATGTTCTTTATATGTTCCTTTGATTTGATTAAACATGGATTTTATAAGCATAACATCCCCTCTTATGAGTTTGGTTTTGATTACAATAATGAGGAACGTGTTAGTCCTCACCATATCATTACATTACCCATTGGTGTGAATGGAAGTGTAGAAAATCATCACACACATACTTGTTCTTCTCTTGATACCTCTCCTATTAGTGACAAAGGTATCTTGGTGAAGTAAGTTACAAGTCTTGAGGGTCTTGATTGTCCATCTCCTTATTCTCCTTTGGAAGATGTTAGACAACAAGAACATGAGATCATAGAAACATTCTTAAACATCACCTTATCTAGTCTCCATAATCATGATTATCATACTTGTCAATCTACTAATATCCCTCCTCGATGTAAAGAGGATAGGTTGGTGTTAGAAGACATCCCTATTACAAATCATGAAACCCTTGATCCTCCCTTCCCTAATGCTCCTCCCATTTGGGATAATCTATTTGACAGCCATATTAGTCCTTCACTTGATACCTCGCCCACTTGAGATGAATCTACTTTACAAACCTCAAACTTGGATGAACATATTACAAGCTCTCTTAGTAGGATAGATAATATGGTACAAGAGAGTGAGACCTTCAAAACAACTGACAATCATATAGAGTCTTCTTGTCCTCTCCCCACTATCAATCATCAAACACATTCAACTATTAATAATTCCCTTAGTTTCAATGAAGTTAATTTGGATGAACCAGGCCTTAATTGTAAGGAACATGAGCTTTGTTGTTGTCTTGAACACTTTCCTTCTAGGGAGAATATCATCATACAAGGCAAAGCTAACATTGATAATAATATTATGCCCTTGAAAAGAGATGAAAAGCCTATGTTAGACTCTCATTCGCCAAGGGATGTTAATATTATTTAACCTCAACTCATCCTTTATCCCCCTTCACACAAACAAACTCTGCACAAACCTAAATTCACCCTCTACCCACCTCAAACTAATGTGTTGCAGCAACCAAGTCATAATACCGTTTCTCATACATATAACACTCAAAATAATGTGCAACTACTACAACCAACCCCAACACCCTTACCTTTGCCTAATCCTATCCCCTCTAGACCTTTCTTACCAAGTCTTTCTACTGGAAAGGAGTACAATCTTTTCAAACAACTAAAGAATAATCTTGCTAAGATATCATTGTGGGATCTTATTCAAGCCTCCCTTCACTATCACAACATGATCAAAACCACCTTGCAACAAGTTCCTATCCCTTCAAATGCACAACCAACTAACATCACAGGCATGATCCAAGGAATAAACATTGATATTGTTTTCCACCAAAGTGAACTCCCCCCTTTGGAAGTGCAAAAACAAAATGAAGCTTTCATGATCATTTTTTGATACAATCAAATAGGGATAAAGTGAACCCTCATTAACAATGGCTCAGCCCTTAATGTGTGTAGCATAAAAATTTTGGATAGGCTTTGTGTGGATAAATCAAAAATTCAACGGTTATGTGCAGGATCATGATGGGCCAAAAAGTGGCAATATGATGGGTATGTGGATGACAACTTTTTTTAACCCAAAATTGATGAAACGAAAAGGATTTTTAAAGGACATTCTTAGCTTTCCACCAATATAAATTATGCTTTAGTTTGAATTTAATAAGTAATTATTATTCATTTTCTATTCAAATTATGACTAAAGTCTTGATTGATAGACTAATTGAAAAACATCTATAGCTTTCAAACGGTATCACATTTTTTGAATCCAAAACATGCGTCACATTCTATGCTTCACATACTATAGGATTAAAAAAAGAAAAATTGAATTTTATAAAGTTTTGACCAAGTCAAGGTGGTCAAACATATGAGTTTTTTTATATTTTTTAAAAGTTGTAATAAAAAAATCATAATTAATTATTTAATTGGAATAAAATTACAAAAAAAATATGCATCACATCGAGACACAAGTCCTCTACTGATATCTAAAATCTTATAAAAAATATTATCATTTTATTGTGGTTAGGGTGGTCAAACGGACACCTACTTCTTATTTTTTCCCTAAAATTTAAGTACCACTCAAGATTGAAATTTCAAATTTTCACCAAATAGGAATTTTTTTTTAAACAAACCTAGTAGTTTAGAAACTACATTTAATTTTCTACAGATTCTATTTTACATATTTTTAAAATAATATAGATAACTTATTCAAATTCTCAAGTTGCCTAACTCTAATTTTTATGATTTTTTTGCCACTTAAGGGCCTGTTTTTTCCATGATGATTTTGCACATACCCCAACCCAAATCTTTATCTATTAAGGGCTTTGACAATGTCAAAAATACACCACTTGATGTGATCACTTTACCTATTACAATTGGAGAAGTCACATTGAACACACCAATCCAAGTTGTGCCTCATGATCTTTCATATAACCTTCTTCCAGGCAGGTCATGGATTCATGCTATAAATGGTGTACCTTCCACTCTTCATCAAAAAATGAAATACATCTACAACATAAAAGTGTCCACACTCAACGTTGATCATGAGCCTTATAGTTTCTTGCAACTTGATAAAACCAAAGAGTACCCCTTGAACACATTAACACCAGCCACACAAGTAGAACCCACACAACAAAAAGATAGCCAACAACATATTGAACAAGTCACAACGCTATTAGAAGATGATTGGGATCCCCTCGATTTTGAACAAGATTTCATGGGAGAATACAAAATCATCCACAAAGATTCAAATAAGAGAAACAACACAACACTGTTGACACCAACTTTAGACAACCCTTTGAAAGCATCCACCTCAACCACTTTAGACAAAGAAGTAAACTACACAACAACCTTTGACGAACACAATAATGCACAACCATCTGATTCCAAAGCAATGAAAAAGCTTTGTGGAAAAGGTTATGAGCTTATGAAACAACTTGGATATAGTGGAAGAGGATGTGGTGCTAATGAACAAGGTATCCACAACCTTATTGACCCTATCATACAACAAACTACTCATGGTATTGTCTATTGTCTTGTAATAGAGATCGCCAAACCTTCCCTCACCATTAACAATCTCACAACACATACTCCTACATTATTCTTAACTGAACACCTTTACACTAGTGGTCTTGAACATCATCCAAACATGCAACACACAACTAAAACTTCACTTAATGTCAATGTCATCTTACAAAATTCTCATGATTTGAATTCATTAGATTTATATCCTCCTATAATGGAGAAAATAAAATCTTGCAATCTAAAGAGTCTTGTGTAGATATGACAACCACTACTAAGAAAGGGGTATCTTTATCACATACCACAAGACCATCTTCTACCATTGATCAATAAGGTATCTTTTCAAGACTCTTCCAAGTTCACTTGATCACCCTCCCTCCCAGAACTTGAAAGAAATTCTCTTACAATACTTCATTCTACGCCTATCATAGAGTTCATGGTCACTCCACTAATGAATAAAAAGCTTTGAGTCATAAAATCCAACATTTTCAGGAGTTATGTATGCTTCCCTCTATGGGGGCACCTAACTCCTCTAATTGATACCAATTTTCACTCTCGCCTACATTTCATCAATCGTTTTGGCTCACCCTTGTCCTGCACTAAGTGGGGGAAAGGGGGTTCGATAGCTTTGTCCTTGTATGTCACTTGTGGTTGCCTCCTTTTGTTAGTCATTAACCTTTCATGAATACATAAGAATAAGCTTAGGATGTGGACGACATGCCTTAAGTTGGCTCGAATATGACATACTACTGTTCTCATGATGTAGCTTCTCGAAAACATATGACTTGGCATAGGGCTTTTTGAGTAAGCTCTCATGCCCTCTTCTTCTACTTTAAAGAAATTTCTCATAGTATTGGTGCTCACAACCACTTTAAAGTAGTATATATCATCCACTGTCCACATCTCGGATTTGATCTCGACGATCTGATGCCGTAACAATGTCTATGAGTGTCAATCATATGAAGTTTTTCTTACTTCATAGAGCTCGAAAATCATTTTCCTTTGTGGCACCTTATTAAAGTTATCAAGAGGTATAACTTTGGTATGGTTGAGCGGGAAGCCCACTCAGCGGCAAAAATTTCCCCATAGCCACCTATGTGTTTGAGTGCATACCAACTAGCATATGCTTCTAACGATTGGGATTTCTCACCCCGCAGATAACCAAAAGTTATGTGGCCCCAAAGTGAGTATACTTTTGTGATTTTCTCACCCAATAGACAACCAAGAGTTTCATCTCCCTAGAGTGAGTATGCATGTTCTTTTTCAAACGAACCTAGATCTAATCCATAGCGTGTTGGACTAACATTCGAAGCTTGATCCACCCCATTTTCATTTCCTTCTAGTTCTTGCCACTGTATGATCATGTATCTTGTCTTGTTGAAAATCATTCACCTTGCATGTGCCTTTTCATACTTATGTTGGCTTGACTTAAGATCTTAGATCATGGGGGCTTTTGCAACGTCCTTTGATCTTTGTCATTATTTTTCATTTGCATTGGTATGATTGGACTCTACTTGAATGGCTACTTTAGCAAGAGTTTGAAGCAAGTTCATCCTCTCACTAAAGTGGGGGCTTAATGTGTTGCCAAAAAGTGTATACTTTGATTGATATGGGAATAATTGATGATAAATTGGACTTAATGAGTCCTTGATTTGGTGTTGAGAGGTGTTTACACATCCACACTAGGTCTTGAACCCTTAAAAATTGAATAAAATACATTTAGTGATGTCTTACAAGAGTGTTGTAAGGTGTTGTAAATCATCTTCACACTTTTCTAGGACCATAATGTTATAATTCACCTAAATAACCTTACCAAGACCTATTTCAAAGTGTTGTAAAGTCTTGTAACAAAATTTCACACTTTCCTAGGCTTGTCATTAATATTTATACCTTTCTTATGTTTTAAATGGCCCCTTTATGCACTTACAAGCCTTAATTAAGTGTCTTGTTGAAGAAGAACCCGATAAACAACATTTAATACATCTTAATCTCTGACATCCACTCAAAATTTCCCAGGTGGACTAAGTCGCCAGCATGGGCAACTTACTCCCATTTGGCTCAAAAATAAAAATAAATTCAAATTTATTTCGAGCTTTTATTCTTTAAGACCTAAGGTCGGCTTGTGATGAGGTGTTTTCAAGAATCAAGGCATAATTGTGTATAAATAAGGGTTTTTCCCCTAATTTTTCAATCTCCTAACTCATCTTAAGTCATAACTCTTTATCATTCATCACTCATAATGTTCTCAAGTCAAGCAAGCTAGGGTTTTATCATTGCAAGTCATCAAGATAGCTTCCTAAGACATTCAAGGGTAGATTCTTCATGTTTTGCTATAGACTTTCAAGATCAAACATCATGGCAAGGTAATCAACTCCATTGTTGCATGTTTCATTACATTCTTTCATCACTTTGGTTTAATTACCTAAAATGGTTTTGACTAAGGCAAACCCTCATGCCCTAACAATCAATATTTTATCCTTCTCTCTTTGCGTGTTTGCAGATTTAGAAACTTTAAGGATTTGAAGATGATTGAAGAAAAGGTTGAAGACATCTCTTTGTTGACTTAGCCAAAAATATCAAAAAAAGTCACCTTTAGGAATGAAAATCAAAGTTTCAGAAGCGAAAACCTATGGGAAACCAGAGTGTAGACCTAAGGCTTCCATTTCCACTTTTGAATTTTCAAAAATTTAGAAGTGGACTGACACCACTAGTGGTGACTTAGTCCCACTGAACTTTCTTTTTAGTTTTTTTTGTAGATTTGGATACCCATTTGACCGAAACGAGCTTCAGTGTAGTTTTTCAGAATTTTTCTAAAAATGGATTGTCGCCCCACTTGGCATAAATGCCCTATCAGGCTTAAAAATTAGAATTTTCAGAATTTTAGAGTTGCTTCAAGTTTGCAACATAGTTCCAGGTGCACACCTTTTGTCTTACAACTTTTTATTTGGTTTTATTTGCATTTTTAGGTCATTTAGTTCATGTTTGCATATCACAATGTGTTTTCTAGCACTTTTCATTTCTTAATTTTTGCATCATTAAATCATCTTAATTTCAAATCAGTGCATTATTACATCTTAATTATACATAATACATCTCATTCACATTAATCTTGAGTGTAAACCCTTGCATTTTGGTCCCCCGTCCAATCCCCTTTCTCATTTTAGGTGAAAAATCCTAGTAGGAGCAAAGCATTATGAGGGGTAAACTAAAATAATTGTTTACATCGAGTATGTATAAATTACCTTTTCAAAAATTTGAATTTATTTAATTTAATATACATATATATATATATATATACATGTTTGTTCACATAAGTTTGTTTTTGTACACGTATCTAGGTGTGGAAAGAAGATCTATGCATGGATGCAAGAGGGTAGACAAGAAAAGATCTTTGCATTGTGTTATGAGTTCAAATAGTCACCCTAGATGGAAATTATACTTAAGGCATTAATCTTGTTTCTGGACTGAGTGCATTGCAAAAAAATATCATGCATGCAACAACCAAGAACTTGGATATGTCAGTAAATGGGATATGATGAAAATGAGGAAGAAAGATTTCAAGACATTCCTTTGATTTCAATTGATTATGACCATATTTCAAAATTGGTTAGAAAAGGTACATGTGTAAGTTTTTAATAATTTAAATATTATATATATATAATGATCTTTAAAGTCTAGAGACATTTCTAATTTTTTTTATAATTTTTTTGTGTAAATTTGGTGTACAGGAGATGCTTTTGAAGTCATAGCAAAGCTTGGAAACATAGAAGGTGTTAGCTATTATTTACTGTGTTGTACAAAACAGAGGAATAAGCTAACACAACTTGAAACAAGCAATGGAATGTTATTTCCCATAGGTGAGTTTGAATTTAAAATTATATATATATACATTGTGTACATGTGTACATTACATTAAAAACATTAAATATATATTGTACAAACCTTGAGCACAAAAATGTTGTACATGTTCACATGTCTTACCTTAGGTTCATGTTTACCATGCAGGTTCTGTTGTAGTGAAGAGATATATCTAAAACAAGTCAAATTTGTTCAACATGGGATTCATTTTGTGGGTATGTGTAGGATCATGATGGGTCAAGATGTGGCGATATGATGGGTATGTGTAGGGTATGTGGCTAATGACTTTTTTTACCCAAAATTGATGAAATGAAAAGGGTTTTTAAAGGAGATTCTTAGCTTTCCACCAATATAAATTATGTTTTACTTTTAATTTAATAAATAATTATTATTCATTTTCTATTTGAATTATGACTAAAGTCTTGATTGATAGGCTGATTGAAAAACATCTATAGCTTTCAATAGGTATCACATTTTTTGAATCCAAAACATGCGTCACATTCTATAGGATTAAAAAAAAATGAATTTAATGAAGTTTTGACCAAGTTAAGGTGGTCAGACATACGAGTTTTATATTTTTTTAAAGTTGTAATAAAAAATTCATAATTAATTATTTACTTGGAAACAAATTACAAAAAAATATGCATCACATCCAGACATGAGTCCTCTACTTATATCTAAAATATTAAAAAAAAATATTATCATTTTATTGTGGTTAGGGTGGTTAGACAGACACCTACTTCTTATTTTTTCCATAAAATTTAAGTGCTACTGCATTGAAATTTCAAATTTTCACCAAATAGATTTAAAAAAAATAAAATAAACGTAGTAGTTTAGAAATTACATTCAATTTTCTACAGATTCTATTCTTACATATTTTTGAAATAATATAGATAGCTTATTCATTTTTTTACGTCAAGTTGCGTAACTCTGATTTTTCTAAATGTTTTGCCACTTAAGGGCCTATTTTTTCCATGATGATCCTACACATACCCTTGTTGACTATCAACCTAATAACAAGGTATGTCAATATAGTCACCTAATAATTGCTACCGCTCTACATCTTCATGCAGTTCCACATGCATGTGGTTGAAAAAAATGTAGACTAGATAGTGATGATCATAAAAAAAATTTACATGTTATTGAAGAGTGGGCTGAACCAAAATGTTTGAGTTAGATTATATCCATTATTTTCAAGTTCACTTGTACATGTATAAACTCAAATGCAATACTTGTTCAATCTAGTGAAGTTTTTTAAACTCATTTTGCCTAAATTCCTTATCATCTATTTCCAATTGCATTTGTGAACTTAGTGAAGATTTTTAAAATCATTTTGCGTAAATTCCAATTATATGTACATATTTGTTCCATGGAATTCTTAAGTTCAAGAATATTTGATTTCATTTGAAAGTTCAACTACACTTATAACATCATCTCTCACTTTTTTTGCTTGCATGTAAAAGTCTCATATATATGCTTTCAATACTTGTTTGAAACCTAGTGAAGTTTTTTTAAAATCATTTTCCCTAGAAATTATAATTATATACAATATATTTGTTCCATGGAATTCTTAAGTTCAAGAATCTTTGATTTCATTTGAAATTTCAACTCCGCTTATAGCTAGAAAAGTTATTATAGAGGGGGAGATAATTCTATAGAGAGAGAGGTATATATACTAGCACTTGCACCTAAAGGAGGTTCAAGGAATATGCCGATAGAAAACCAAATGTATGCTAATATGCCAGAGAGTATGTGTTTTGGATGTGCTACAAATTCTAGTTGCATGTGGTGTAATTAAACAATTAATAATAGGTGTTAAATAATTGAATGAAATAAATTTAAACATATATAGACTTTTTCTTTAAAGAAATTAAGTATTATCTAATTATAAAATATTTGCACATAGATTGATAAAAAATACTATAAATGGAAATAGAATGTTCTCATCTAGTTGCCAAATCAATATTTATATGACTTCTATGTGAAAAGTGAGATTTTGGAGGCTTTTACCTAATATTTAAAGGATTTTACCATTAAAATACAATTGGTTTACCATTAAATGGCAGTTGAAACTTGTTTTCCAATGAATCAATAGTGGTTTGTAGGCATGAGACTTATTTCAGCCTCAAATCTCACAATATATGTAGCCTATCGGCTAATTGGTGCAGGAGCACCTAGGAAACACAAGGGAAATTAGGAAATCTAGGAAGAATTTTTGTTTTGATGTGTTACCATGAAGGTCATGTTGACCATTGAGTTAGAGATAGAGGTTTAAGATTATGTCTTGCTCAGTAGTGATTAGTTGGTTAAGGAGTGGAAAGGGTGGATGAGTTTAAAAACTCATTTTACTTAGTTTACTAGAAAATTGGCAAAAGTTGCAAAATGGTACATTTTGCAACTTTGCCACATTGTAACTAACATGTCCGACCAAGGGGAGGAATAACTACTCTTGTTAACCTATATAGGGTGTGCCTCGACCTGAGAGCAGGGTTGGAAGCATCTTTGTTATGATTGAAGTTTTTTGAAATCAAGAAAAGAGTGTGTTTTGTGTGTTAGTTTTCTAAGTTTTGTTTGAAGTGTTGCTTTAATGGATTAAATAGGCACTGTAACTAATGTAGGATGTAGAGTTGTTATTCTTCAAGCTTTGTGTGCCATTAATTAGTCCTCTTATTCATTTTCAAGCACTGTTTGCAAATAGATTTGATTCCACACTGTTGCTGGTCTGAACCAAACAGTTTTGAGGAAATGGAGATTTAGTTCACTTTCCCACCGTACAAATTGTACGGCCCTTTTGGAATAGTGACTAGACTCCATGTGTGTAAATATGGTAGGATTTAGAGTTTGTGTGAGCATAGGAGCCCACTATGGAATTCTTTCCCTAGGCGAGCTAGGGAGATGCCTGGCTAGGAAGACTTGAGTGCAAAGCACATAATTTGCAGGGGTGATAAGTTCTTATCAAATTTCCTTTTGGAGAAGGTAGGTGGAAGTCTTTCCAAGGTTTGGTAATCAGGAGGAAACTCCACTAACTCATTTGGTCGGTGAAAGACTTGACAATTTGAAAGCAACCAGAAAATGGCTTAAAAACCCTAGTTTATGCCCATTTTCAAGTTGAGGCTTTGTACGACAGATAAAGACCCAAGACCTCAAAAATATTTAAGAGGTGGGAAAATGAACCAGGAATCCCAAGAAAATATTGGGATGTTCTTTGGAAATATTTGAGAACAATCCTATTTTCTCAGAGAAAGAGGCCTAATTGGGGCTCTTAGGGCTAGTAGCCTTTTTAGGCTTAAAAAGAGGGTTTGGTGAAAGCGACTGAGAGATGGAGTCAAGTGGACCTTCAAGAACCATAGTAGGATGGATTGAAGTCTTTTTAGGCACCTCCACACACCTGCAAATTTTAGTTCTTTAAATTGGAGGTTTGTAGCCTTTAGGGTAGATTAAGGGCTAAGGAAGAGTTAGAGATATTGCACCAAGATTGACTTGGTGGGGTTGATTTGTGATGATAGTGGGGTTGGCGAGGAGAACCAAGGGTACCTAAACTTGAAGAAGGTCCTAAAGGTTAAGGTGGTGAAGTAAGACACCAAGGAGGTCTTGCAAGCAAGACCTAGAGCAGGAATCAGTGATTGATTCCTCCAACCCCTCCCTACTAGATTGGTATCAGAGCAAGCAAAAGATTTGGGATTGACTATTGTATGTCTGAGATTGATTCTAGTGGTTCTACCATCATGGTGACAAATGAAAAATTGGCCAATATGGTCGAAGGACAGGAGGAAGACAATAGGCTATTGAGGGAAAGAATAGCCCAACTTGAGCAAGCATTGAGTAATGTGTAGTTGGAAGGAAGGGAACCAAAGAAAGAAGAGGTTGCAGAGGAAGACAAGATCCCTGAACCTGACCCTGTTTTGCAAGAAGAGCCTTTCTTGAAAGCATTGAAGGCTTTGAGTGGAAAAGCACTTGAAGGCATACCACTGTTTAGTGGGAAAATGGAAGCTGATCTAGTCATGGATTGGATAGAGGGAATGGAAAACCATTTTGAATGTGATGGAGTCACTGAAGCATAGAAGGTAAAGGTGGCCAAATCAAGATTGAGAGGTTCTTCCTTGACATGGAGGAAGTTCATTCAGACAGAGAGGGAAAAGGAAGGCAAGAAGCCTATTTCAACTTGGAAAGGTATGGTTGCAAAAGTGAGAGAAGCATACATGCCAAATGATTATGAAATATAGTTACATAAGAAGAGACAGAGCTTGAGGCAAAGAGACCAAGATGTGAACACTTACACTGAGGAGTTCCAAAAACTTTGTATGAGGTCAAATGTTTCAGAAGATGAAAGTCTCAAGGTGGCTAGGTATCTTAACGGCTTGAAGTGGAACATCCAAGAGGAGATGACTCTTCTAAGTCCTAAGACAGTACACCAATGTTACCAATTAGCTATTAAGATTGAGGAAAGAAGCAAGAGGAAACAAGACCAAGCTTCTAAGAGTAGAGGAAAATGCAGATATCAAAGAGGACATAGAGGTGGATACCAAGGTAGAGGGACTGAACAAAGAAATCAGGGAGAGTCTAAACTCACAGAGCATGGAGGTGAAACAACTTCTAGAGGAGGCTATGGAAGAGGTAGAGGACCTCAAGGAGGTTCAAATAGAGGAAGAGGAGTAGGAAAAAGTAGCTCATACTTTGCCACTATGAAATGTTATAACTGTGGTCAAGTAGGTCATCCAGCTTGTAGGTGCCCGGAGAAAGCATCTTCATCAAATACTGAGAAGAGAGTGGCATATGCACAAGAGGACACCATGAGTACCAAATCACCAGAGGTTAGTCACATTGAATCAGAAGTGGGGGAGAGTCTGATGTTTAGTAGAGTTTTGATCAGACAACCAGTCAAGGAAGAGCCAAAGCAAAGAAGAGCCTTATTTAGAGAGAGATGCAAAATATTGGAAAAGGTGTGCAAGGTTATAGTGGACTCAGGGTCTACTATTAACATAATCTCTGAGGAGGTAGTGAGGAAGTTGAAGTTGGAGAAAGTACCCCACACTAATCCTTACAAGGTGACATGGTTGAACAAAGGACAGAGTGTTCTTGTCAATGAGTAGACAACGGTGGAGTTCTCCATTGGAGGGTACAAAGACAAGTTGATTTGTGATGTGTTACCCATGGATGCATGCCATCTTCTATTGGGAAGACCATGGCAGTATGACAGAGGTTCCATTTATGATGGAAAGGCTAATACTATCTCATTCAAAAAGGATGGAAAGACATTCAAGTTGCAGTCACTGTCAGATGAGGAAGAAGGATAATCAAAGACCCCTATTGTCTTATTAAGCAGTGGCAAAGAGTTCATTAACAACCTACATCAAGGAGGTGAAGGATATGTGGTCATGGTGCAACCCAAGGAAGAGGACAAGATTGAGAAAATAGTAATACCTGGAGCAGTCCAAAAGTTGTTAGAACAGTTCAAAGACATAGTGAGTGATGGAACACTAGCAACCTTACCTCCAAAGAGAGCCATTAGCCATCAGATTGAATTCATACCAGGAGCTTCATTGCCAAATAAAATAGCTTATAAGCTCATGCCGGATCAGAATCTAGAGGTAGCTAGACAAGTGCAGGAGTTATTAGACCAAGGATTAATTAGGAAGAGCATCAGCCCATGTGCAGTACTAGTGGTCTTAGCAACCAAGAAAGGTGGTAAGTGGAGATTATGCACTGATTCAAGGGCGATAAATAGAATCACAATCAGGTATAGGTTTCCTATTCCTAGGATTGAAGATTTGATGGATTGTCTTGGAGGAGATCAGTATTTCACCAAGTTGGATCTCAAAAGTGGTTACCATCAGATCAGAATTAAAGATGGGGATGAGTGGAAAACGGCCTTTAAGACAGATGATGGGTTGTATGAGTGGAGATTTATGCCATTTGGCCTCTCTAATGCCCCTAGCACATTCATGAGGCTCATGAATGAAGTGCTCAAAGACTTTACAGGGATATTTGTGGTGGTATACCTTGATGATATACTCATTTTTAGCAAGACAGCAGAAGAACACCTAAAGCATGTGGAGTTGGTTCTTAGAAGATTGCAAGAAGAGAAGTTAGCCATCAACCTAGAGAAATGTGAGTTCTTCAAATAGGAGCTTGTGTATTTGGGGTTTGTAGTATCCCAAGGATCATTGAAGATGGATCCAAGCAAGGTGGAAGCTATCCTAAACTGGCCTACACCAACCACCAGGATAGAGGTAAGAAGTTTTCATGGATTGGCTCAGTTTTATAGGAAGTTTATAAGCAACTTTAGTGGCATATGTGCACAAGTCCTAGATACAATCAAAGGTGGCTTAAAGACTAAGTTTAAGTGACTCAAGAAGCTGAGAAAGGTTTTGAGAAACTAAAACAAGAAGTGGCAACTCAACCTATTCTTTTATTACCTAGTTTTGATAAGTTATTCACTGTGGAATGTGATGCTAGTGGAATTGCAATAGGAGGAGTGCTAAGCCAAGAAGGCAGGCCTATAGCTTTCTTTAGTGAAAAGCTCAATGAAGCTAAACAGAAGTATTCTACTTATGACTTGGAATTATATGCTTTAGTACAGTCACTTAGGAAGTGGAGGCATTATCTCCTACCCAAAGAGTTTGTGGTGTTTACTGATAATCAGGCACTTAGCTACATCAACACACAAGAAAAGTTGAGCAATAGACATTTGAAATGGATGGAATACCTCCAAGCTTTCACATTCACCATCAAGCACAAGAAGGGACAGTTGAACAAGGTGGCAGATGCACTAAGTAGAAGATTGCTGACAGTGCAGGAGATACAGTTAAAGAGCATTGGAATAGAGAGTTTCAAGGATCTTTATGGTGAAGATGAAGACTTCTTAGAGGCATATAAGGTATGTTCTGATTTTGAGAATCATTTTCATAGTCAGTTCTCAGAGTATACATTGCAGAGTGGACTTTTGTTCAAAGGGAATTAGTTGTGTGTACCAAAAGGTTCTATGAGAGAGAATCTTATCCAAGAGAAGCACAATGGTAGTCTTAGTGGTCATTTAGGCATCAACAAGACAATGGAACTAGTGCAAAGGTTCTACTATTGGCCCAAGTTGCCAACGGATGTCAAGAGGTATGTGGAGCAGTGTGTAGTTTGTATGAAAGCCAAAGGGGGAGCTAGTAATGCAGGTTTGTATCAACCTCTACCTATTCCCAACAAACCATGGGAGTGTGTTAGTATGGATTTTCTTGTAGGACTCCCTAAGACTAAGACAGGGTTTGATAGTGTTTATGTGGTAGTAGATAGGTTTAGCAAAATGAGTCATTTTATTCCTTGCAAGACCACACATGATGCTAGCTACATTTCTCACCTTTTCTTCAAGGAAATTGTAAGGATCCATGGATTTCCTTTGAGCATTGTATCAGACAGGGATGTGAAGTTCATGAGTCATTTTTGGAAGACTCTATGGAGCAGATTAGGTACCAACCTGTCTTTTGGATCAGCTTACCATCCTTAGACTAATGGGAAAACAAAGGTGGTTAATATGGTGTTAGGTAACCTTCTCATATGCCTAACCAAGGAGTATGGACAGACATGGGACTTGGTCATATGACAGGCTGAGTATGCGTACAATGACGGTGTGAACAGAACTACAAGGAAGAGTCCTTTTGAAATAGTGTATGGAATGCACCCAAGAGGTGTGTGTGAGCTCAGAGATCTAGGAGCTATAGAGTATAGGAGTGGACATGCAGAGGATTTCTCTCAAACCATGAAGGAGATTCAGGAGCAGGTGAAGAAGACAGTCACCAAGGCTACTCAAAAGTTGAAAGAGAAGGTGGATTTATCTAGAAAGGATCTACAATTTGCAGTAGGAGACTATGTTATGGTCCACCTCAACAAGTCTAGGTTGCAGAAGGGGATATCAACCAAGTTTCAAATGAAAAGAGTGGGACCATGTAAGGTATTAGCCAAATATGGGAAGAATGCCTACAAGGTGGAATTACCTACAGATTTAGGCATCTCTCCAGTGTTCAATGTAGCTGATCTGATCAGATATAAGGGAACAGTCAATGACTTGGATCAGAACAGTAGGGATATCTTCAAGGATGTAAGCAACATAGCCTTACCTACCCAAGACAAGCTTCAGGCAGAAAGGATCTTGGAGTCAAGGGTGAAGAAATCTACAAGGCATAAAGTGTACATGGAGCACCTCATCAAGTGGAAGGACAAGCCAGATTCTGAGGCTACATGGGTAGATGAAGCTCAGTTTAAGAAGCAAGGAATTGATGTGTCACTGATCTCTCCTCACATTCCTTAGTGTTTGTACAGAGAGGGGGAGAATGGTGCAGGAGCACCTAGGAAACACAAGGGCAATTAGGAAGTCTAGGAAGAATTTTTTTTTTGATGTGTTACCATGAAGCTCATGTTGACCATTGAGTTAGAGTTAGAGGTTTAAGAGTATGTCTTGCTCAGTAGTGATCAGTTGGTTAAGGAGTGGAAAGGGTGGATGAGTTTAAAAACTCATTTTACTTAGTTTACTAGAAAATTGGCAAAAGTTGCAAAATAGTACATTTTGCAACTTTTCCACATTGTAACTAACATGTCCGACCAAGGGGAGGCATAACTACTCTTGTTAACCTCTATAGGGTGTTCCTTGACCTGAGAGTAGGGTTGGAAGCATCTTTGTTATGATTGAAGTTTTTTGAAATCAAGAAAACAGTGTGTTTTGTGTGTTAGTTTTCTGAGTTTTGTTTGAAGTGCTACTTTAATGGATTGAACAGGCACTGTAACTAATGTAGGATGTAGATTTGTTAGTATTCAAGCTTTTTGTGCCATTAATTAGTTCTCTTATTCATTTTCAAGCAGTGTTTGTAAATAAATTTGATTCCACACTATTGTTGGTCTGAACTAGACAGTTTTGAGGAAATGGAGATTTAGTTCACTTTCCCACCGTACAAATTGTATGGCCCTTTGGGAATAGTGACTAGACTCCATGTGTGTAAATATGGTAGGATTTAGAGTTTGTGTGAGCACAGGAGCCACTGTGGAAGTCTTGCCCTAGGTGAGCCAGGGAGATGCCCGACTAGGAAGACTTGAGTGCAAAGCACATAATTTGCAGGGGTGATAAGTTCTTATCAAATTTCCTTTTACAGAAGGCAGGTGGAAGTCTTGCCAAGGTCTAGTAATCAGGAGGAAACTCCACTAACTCATTTGTTCAGTGAAAGACTTGACAGTTTGAAAGCAACCAGAAAATGGCTTAAAAACCCTAGTTTATGCCCATTTTCAAGTTGAGGCTTTGTACGGAAGATAAAGACCCAAGACCTCAAAAATATTTAAGAGGTGGGAAAATGAACCAGGAATCCCAAGAAAAGATTGGGATGTTCTTTGGAAAGATTTGAGAACAATCCTATTTTCTCGGAGAAAGAGGCCTAATTGGGGCTCTTAGGGCTAGTAGCCTTTTTAGGCTTAAAAAGAGGGTTTGGTGAAAGTGAGTAAGAGATGGAGTCAATTGGACCTTCAAGAACCACAGTAGGATGGATTGAAATCTTTTGAGGCACCTCCACACTCCTACAAAGTTTAGTTCTTTAAATTGGAGGTTTGTAGCCTTTAGGGTAGATTAAGGGCTAAGGAAGAGTTAGAGATATTGCACCAAGATTGACTTGGTGGGGTTGATTTGTGATGATAGTGGGGTTGACCAGGAGAACCAGGGGTACCTAAACTTGAAGAAGGTCCTAAAGGTTAAGGTGGTGAAGTAAGACACCAAGGAGGTCTTGCAAGCAAGACCTAGAGTAGGAATCAGTGATTGATTCCTCCAACCCCTCCCTACCACTAATAAAGAGAGAAAAACTCAAAAGATAGAGAATGAGAGAAGTAGAAAAATTAAAATAGATAGATATCAAGAGAGAGAGAGATGGGGATAGAGATTGAAAGAGAAAGGAATAGACAAAGAAAGAGAGAATGAGAGAGAAATATAAGAGATACATATGGGAAAAGAGAGAGAAAATGGAAACTAACTTTTGATTGGTCATCTCATGTCAACAATCCAAGGATGACATGTGTCCTTGGGGAGTTATGCTCAAGGTAGCATGTCATTTGATTAAGGATGTGATAATTCACCTTTAAGACCTCTTCAATGTACCCATTGCATACTTAAGAAGACAAACATATAGAGAGAGAAAGAGAGAAAGGAAGAGAAAAGGGAGAGGGATATAGAGATAATATATAGATAGGCAAAGAGAGAAAAAAGAGAAAGAGAGCAAGAGAGAGGGAGCAAAATGAGACAAAGGAGGAGAAAGAGATGAAGATAGATAAAGAGAGGGGAACAAAGATAGAAATAAAGGGATAAAAAGATGGATAGGGAGAAAAAAAGATAGAAGAGAGGGAAACAAAGATGGAGATAGAGATAGAGATAGAGAGAGAAAGAGATAAATAGAAATAGAGAGATAAAGAGGGGGACAAAGAGATATAGAGAGATAGATATATAGATAGATAGGTAGAGATGTAGAGGAATAAAGGGGGACAAAGAAAGAGGTAGAGATGGTGAGGGAGATAGAGAAAAATAGATAAAGGAAAAGAGAAAGAGAGAATAGGAGAGAGACATAGATAGAGATAAAGTCACATATATCTCTCTATCTCTCTTTCTCTTCCCATATATCTCTATCTCCCCCTACTTCTTTCTCCCTTTCTTTATCTCCCCCTATTTCTCTTTCCCTCTCACCATCTCTAATTCTCTTTGTTTGTCTATCTATTTGTCTCTCTCCATATCCTCCCCTATCTATGTCTCCTTATATCTCTATATCTCTATCTCTCTATCACTACATTTCACCATCTATATATCTTTATCTCTCCCTCTCCCTCTTCTTCCATATCTCTCTAGACATGTCCCACTCTCTCTTTTCATCCATCTATCTCCCTCTCTATCCCTCTCTATATATTTATCTCTTTCATCTTTATATATTCTTCTCTCTTCTCTCTCTTTATCTCTCCCTCTCCTCTCCTCTACATGTCCCTCTCCTTCTCATTCTCCATCTCCATACCTATCTCTATCTTCCTATATATATCTATCTCCTTAATCCCCTCTCTTTCTTTCCCTTCCCCCCTCTATATCTCCCTCTTTCTATCCCTACCTCTTCCTCTCTCTCTCCCTCTGTCCTGGGTGCCCGAATGTGAAGATTTAGTTAGAAAAAATTATTTTAGTGTCCAGTTTGGCCAAAAATTGTAAACCAGTATTGTGGGATCGCCCATCAAACATAATGCAACACCAAAGACATCAACCATTGATGTGTGAACCACAAAATAACATTCTATGAACATCCAACAACACTTCAAGATAATTCTTTCACACTGTCATGCCACAAACACCCACCACAAACCATGCAAGAACAAAAAATTTCATTCCAGAAGCACAAAATACACAACCATGAGATAAAACATTAAAAAATCAACTTGTGTTAAAGTTCATTACATGAAAACTGAACTAAGACACTGCGCAAGAACTGAGAGCTCACATTCACCAATCTGTAGGAGTAGAAACATTAATGCAGAGAAATGGAGAGAATTTTTTGGACTAGTCTTGACAAGCAACAAAGTTGCCAACCCACTACAATTACCAAAAACCTCCTCAGCAACACTGGTGACTTGAAAGGTTAGAAGTGCAACATCTAGAGAACATAAACACTAAATCCCAAACCACAAGACCATATCTTCAAAGGTGGAGTAATGCAAAGCATTCTCCCAAACAGTCTTCAAAGCAACTTCTTGTAGCAAAAACTTTCACCAACATGTGAAAACCAGTACTTCCTTGTAGCAAAACACACTTCCTTAGGAACAACAAAAGAGGGCATACAACATACCAGGGACCATCAACAACATCTTCCCAACTTCAACATTACTTATAATCCTCATCTTAATGATTCTAATCCTCAACTTAATATATCATCATGATATCATCTCTGCTGATAGCAACCATACTCAATACAACTTTAATTGTCATCAAACAAGGCATGACATCCAACCATGAATATTAGCAACATCACTATTAGTACAATATCATACATCAATGACAGTCCAAATTGAGTGTGTACAATCATTAATGACAATCCAAACTAAGTGTTGGCATCAATGACAACCAATGCCAAACATATGTGCAACAATCTCACAAACATATGTGCAACAAACTAAACCTTACATAATTCCATGTGCACTTACTCCTAGGGACTAATTTCAATCCTCAATTTTACCCACCTCTTGTCTAGATTTAGATCTATGATTGGTGCTAGTCACCTAGGTTGGTTGTACAATTCATAGAAATGAACCCAAAAGTTTTAATTTTTGAATTCCAATGTCAAGCTTACCTAACCCTTTGATATGTAGAGATCATTGACTAAGGGTATACATACTTGTATCACAATTCATGGAGTATTAAATAAAACATTCATCACTATGTCATCATCAAGGACATCTCATGCATGTTTACATAGTTTCTTTAATTATTTAAAAAATTCTTCAACGTGGTATCTTAGAGTTTTGACCAAACTAATACATATTCCCTATGATTGAAAAACTCCCAATCACACACAACTAAATGTTTACATAAAAAAACTACAAGCATCAAATAAATTAAAAACAAGCATAAAAAAAATTATAAAGATCAAATTCATGTAAGAAGAGCAAATCTCCAATTGAATAATCAATCCTATAACTATAAAAAAATAACCCATAATAATAAACAAATTTTCAAATCCTTAGTTTTCCCAAATATCAATTAAATATAAATAACCATCATAACATATCTGCATCAAACTCTCAAACTATATTAATATTTAAATGACTAGTCATTATTAACAATGATTTTATTTACCCTAAATCTTTATATAAAGGGAATTTGATTCTCTTCCAAACATTGGACAATCAAGATGCCCTGAATGTCAACAAGGCCACCTTATCCAAGTGTAACTACTCCCCTTTGGGTTCTACTATGCACATGCCAACATCGTACAAAGATAAATAATAATTATGTGAGGTGTGCAACATTGTCAAGGCATTAAATTGAGGTTTCAAATTTGAGGATTGATGTAGGGCACACAGTTTCATAGATTTCAAAGCATACACATTTATTTTAATAATTTCGGTCTATGTTCGACATATATTAAAAATTATATTTGTTCAAAATCAACGGTTATATTTTAAAATTAATTGCTTTAAAACATGAAAAAGTGCAAGCGAACGCCAATTTTCAACCTTGATTTCGACCGCTCCACTTTTATTAATAAGTGCTATTTTTATTAAATATTTTAATACAATGTATATTTATTATTATTATTTTCATGTCAAGGCATTATATAAAAGAATTGACATAGGTAACGGTACTTTCAGATTTATCAATTAAAGTTTGTGTATCATTATTACATTTAATTATAACTTTATTGATGATAAATTAGTTTATATAATCTGTACTGTCAATATAAAAATATACAATTCAGAAAAAGTGATTTATTAAAATGAACATAATTAATTTATAAAAATTATCAATATGAGCTTACAAAAGTATTTCTTATAGCTAATTTTGCATGTCTTAAGCTCCTAAATGGCATGTTGGATTTTGACAATCTTTTTTGGGTATTCTTTGTACGCGACTTAAAAGTTTATAGCTATTGTTTTGACTTCTATATAGTCACGACAAACACAAGAAGATTCATTATGTACACAAAAGTCAAAAAATTGTCATTTCAAGTGGGCATCCAATACATATTATCGAGTGCCCCGAAAACCCTTCGCTTTGACCACCACAAAATTTGTACAATTGATCCAATACATATCCACAAATGCCCCAATAAAATACCTTTTTTTGTAACTATGAGATACAAAATGAACAACTATTAAAATATTTAGAATTTTTTAATAAGCTTTTAATTAATATGCATTAATAACCTGTAATTGGAACATGGAGGGGTAACATGAGGCCTTTCCCCTAGTTGGTGATTTAGTGCTTCCAAGTCCGGGCTCGTTGATATATATGTATTAAGACTATCATGGGAAAAGAATGTTTGGAAGCATTCAAGTATTTAATGGCACCGTATAAAATTAAATGAAACACTGGAACAATTTTTTTTCGGGGAAAGAGTTTCCGTGTAGTTTACAATTGCAGACTACTCAATCCATTTGATATGCAAAAAGTTATTCTGTTGATTGAATACAGGAAGTGTGCATACCAAGATAAGGTTTGTGAGCCCTTGGATTCATAGTGCGCCTGCTGACGCTGCAGACTGGTAGCTGTGTGCTGGGAAAGGGAGCCCACACTGTGATCCGCATGGATTCCAGACACATGTCGGAATTTCTAGTGGACAAACGCCACTGAACTAGTTCTCCAACAAAAAGAAGAATCTGGCCGCAAACAATTATACCTCTGCACAAACATAAACAATGTGTATGCAGAAAGCTTAATACATGTGATTAGATTACATATCAGAAATACCGATTTACTTTTCTTGCCCGGAACTCCAGGTTGAAGACACGCAACCACTGATGTAATATATATATCCTTACCACTTGCACAATTTCAGCGTGTCTCCTGCGACTATCTGTAATCCACAGAGACTGAGAACAAACAAACTTGGGAGCAATTCATGGCTTGATCGATCTTGACTGCACCGAGGCAGGTGTTGTGGTAAGAGTCGTAAGCAACAGCTGTCAGGATGGCACGCTGCGCAGTACTGCTGGTTCTTGTCGTGTCCACGCTAATCGTAAGTTTTTTTTGTTCCCACGCAAGATTGTCGTTTGATGGCTTGAATAATGTTTGTAATGACAGATTTAATGGCGTGTGCAGTTGTCAAAGTGTGAGGGTGGAGGTGGTCAGCCGTTTGCAGCAAAGGCTTCTCTGTTGCGCTTCTGGCGACGCGCATTGCCCGGTGCGCGGCTTCCTGGTTTCTTGCTGCAAAAGGCCTCGCCCCTCAACGCTACTGATGTTGCTCTGTTTTCTCTCTATTTGAGAAACAACACCCTTTCCGACCATATCGAATCCTTCTGCACAGCAGCGGAGCTTCTCTGTACACGGACAGCTGCGGGAAACGCAAAAGCCGTGGCAGGGCCCTCGGATTTCGAGAGCTATAACCAAAAGCAGTTCCAGCGGTACAAGGCCAACGACAATACTTTCAAAAACTACTCTGACAACGGCAATGTTGTCGCAGATGGCTTCAAAGGTTACGGCCGTCACTCCGACAGCGGGTCGCAGGTCTTCAGAAACTACGCCCCCGGTTCCAATTTGGAAGACGAGGGGTTTACCACTTACCGAAGCGGATCCGGCGGCGGCGTGGGCGATTTCTCTAACTACGGCTTCCAGACAAATCTTCCCAATCATCACTTTAAAAACTACGGCACTGAGAGCAACGGCGGCATACAGAATTTCAAGAGCTACGCCGACATGTCCAACGTGATTCAGAACGGATTTGCCACCTATGGGAAGGACGCCAACGCCCTTCTGACGGGCTTTACCAGCTATGCTGCGGGTTCCAATATCATCAACAACAGCTTCAAGGCCTACGACCAGGGGGGCAACGCCGCCACCGGAGGGTTCACCAGCTATGCAGATAACGGCAACCGTGTGACTGACGAGTTTCAGAGCTACGCGGCGAATGCAAACGGGGGCGACGAGAGCTTTACAAACTACGGTCATATTGCGGGTACTCAACAGTCTGTGTTCAAATCGTACGGAAAGGGTGCCAACGGTGCAGGGATCACCTTCGCTAGTTACGGGAATAAAACCTGGTTTGACTCCTCCAGCGACTTCGCTCAGTACGCCAAGGGTTCCCACAGTCCCAATGTGGCCTTCAATTCCTACAGCCTCAATTTCACTTTCAAAGAATATGCCAAGTCCGGCGTGACGTTTTCAGATTACAACAGGACGGTCAAAGCGATGGGGGTCGAGGCTGGAAAGTTCTTCAGGGAGAATCTGTTGGTGCAGGGCAAAACTCTCCCCATGCCCGATATCAAGGATTACATGCCCAAAAGACCGTTCCTTCCCTGTTCCTTGGCCGATAAGCTGCCCTTCAGTACCCAGACTCTGCCGGAGCTGATGAACACGTTTCGCATTCCAGAGAACTCATCAATGTCGGCGATCATGGCGCGTACGCTGCGAGAATGCGAAAGGGCGGCGGTGAAGGGCGAAATAAAGAAATGCGTGAGGTCGGTGGAAGGCATGGCGGAGTTTGCAGTGTCGGTGTTGGGCTCAAAGGTGGAGGTGCTCACAACAGAAAGCACGGCTGGATCTGGACAGAACGTCTCCGTTGGCGTCGTGACGGGCAAAGACGGCGGGAATGTGACCAGGTCGGTGTCGTGCCATCAGAGTCTGTTTCCATTCCTGGTTTATTACTGTCATTCGGTGCCCAAGGTTAAAGTATATCAGGCGGCATTGTTGTCAATCGAGGAGAAAAAGAAGATAAACGAGGGAGTTGCCATCTGCCATTTGGACACGACGCAATGGAGTGCAAAGCATGCGGCATTCGTGGCGTTGGGACATCAGCCAGGGGAGATTGAGATCTGCCATTGGATTTTCGAGAACGATCTCATCTGGGTGCCGCTGCCCTCTTAATTTTTTAAGCTGATATGCTCTTAAACCAGAACGAATTCACTGTAGCGCATTATAAATAACTGTATTCCTGGTTTTCTATTTGTGCTGCAACTTCAAATGCATTTCGCAATCTTTTTTCTTTGTCATTAATGTGCTGTTAAATGTAGCTTTGGCCAAAATTAAAATTCTGGTTCGTTATTGGATCTGTGTATATCTAACGCGCTATTTTGAATTATAATATTTAATTATTTTGGTTAAAAGTAGCCAGCGTGCTGAATAAAGTACAGGTCCAAGATTTCATGTCTTTTCAATTTCCTTTGACGGATTACTCTGGTAAAATATAAAATCGGTATCATATCCGTCGTGTGGTTCGCTTCCAAGCGTTCCTTTTTCCCTAAGAAAGGTCGGTTTTGTTTTCTTCCGTTGGAAACGGCATCTTTAAAGGTTGTGTGAGGAAAGATGAGCACTCTTTTAATGGGGGGAAATCTGTATAGATATCTCAAATATTTTTATTAAAGCATATTTTATTTGGTAAGGGTCAAAAGTCATTTTTAATATAGTAGAAACAGATTATATTTTATATTTATTAGATTTGTAAATGGTAAGAGTGATGATTAAAGTAAGAGGAAAAAATAAAGAAAGTTTTTCATTATCAATAGAATTTGAGCAGCATCAATCATCATAATCATTAAAGAAATGAAATCCTCTTTTCTTTTGTAATCTAATCATAATCAATTGGTTGGAAAAGGCGAGAAGATTTATCCAAATGAGTAACAAATCTATGTCAAAAAAACGATTTTTTTTCAGAAGACTAGTTAGAAGGGAATCCACTACAACATTACATTCCTTAGAAATATGAGCAAAGTAAGTAGCCTCAAAATTTAAAGAGAGATAAGAGTGTATGTTCTACCAAACAAACAGTTTTCCAAGAGGACTCTTATTTGTTTAGAAGAAAATTTAACATAAAAAATATTAATTCACAAATAACCTTCTTCCAACCCAACCCAACGCACATGCTTTGACAAGAGCCAACAAAATAGCTTGGGCTTCCATCAAATTGTTAGAACTAATGCCCATAGCATTAAAGAAAACAAAAAGGACCGTACCATCATTATCATGACCAATAGCCCAATACTAGCTCCACTAAGATACCACAAGAAGAACTTTCATTATAAATTTTGTAAAAAATCAAAAAGGTGGGGACACAACTTACCATATCTTTTCACCTTTTTATATGTCCTAGATTTAGAGCTAGACAAAACCTAAAGATTTGAAAGTTGGGTCATAAAAAGATAGGACCCTCTCAAAAGAATATTTAATGACAATTGTTTTTATAAACATTTCCAAAATCTTTCTTCATAAAGACACAAGTGACTCTAAAAGATACTAGTTATAAAATTATTTTAAATTTAATTTATTTTTATTTAAAAGTTGTTTCATTTTACTTCAAAATTAAATAAAAATTATTTTGTTTTGTTTTAAAGAGTTAATTCTATTTATTTTATAATTATTATATTTAATTAAAATTTATTTTTTATTTTTAAATAAATTTATAAGAAAAAAATTAATATTTTTAATGTAATTATTTATCAATGAAATAAATTGTTTTGAATTATTCCTCTATCAATACTGTTGTTATATTTTCATATAGTGTGGGTATTTCATAAAATAATTATTTATAATTAAAATTCATTTAAAAAAATCAATTAAGTATAAAATTATTTTTAAGTAAAAAATCAAAATATTTTTTCAATAATTTTTTTAAAAAAATTAAGTAAATAGAAATTGTTCTTCTAATAAAAAATATAATAAAATAATTTGTAAATTTTAACGTAAAATTAAATAATTTAGGATTGATATCTTTTGACATTTTAAATTCCATATATATGAGATATTTATATTGATTTGTTATATAATTTTATGTTTTATAAACAGAATAAGAGATATGTGGAATTTTAATATATGTTATGTATGTTCAAGAATTAAAATTATTTTTTAGTGTATGCAAATTTTATGGATAGGAGTCTTGTAGTGGGATAATTGCATTGATGTTGCAAAATATGTTGTTTGATTTATTTTGTATTATGTAAGTTAGTATAGAACAATTTTTTTTGTTGGTGTAAATAGGTGTTTTACCTATCTAGGTTCTATTTACATGTTAACTCCACTTAGGTCATAGGAGGAAATCTTTCTAGATAGTGTTAGTTGTCACTAGATCTTATCTTATCTTTTGGAATTTAATGTTTGTGTCCTAAGACATTTAATATTGTTGAGGGGTGATCCCACAATAGTGGTTTACACTATTTTCCCAAACTAGACATTGAATTGAATTTTTTTAACTAAATCTTCATTTTCGGGCACCTATAGCTACTAAACCATGAGGAATTTGAAGATGATGCAAACTAGTGATTTATGACATTTTGTCTGTAGATTCTAAATATACATATTTTAAAATTTTTGGAATCGGATTGCATTTCTTTTTCCATCCCTTTCAAAAACTAGTTTTTAACAGTAAACACCATTTTTAAAGAGTGATGTTCACTGTAAGCAACATAACTTTATTTCTATGAAGGATAAAATTTTATTTTTTTCGAATTTAGATTTGTAACTATGATATCTAGCACATTCAATTGGTTTCATAGTGTTTTATTGATTTTTTTTTTCTTAATTAAGTTTTGAAGTCAAACCAATTACAATTTAGACATAGGCGGACCGTATACAACATAACATTTTTTGTATGTATCAATTTTATTTTATTTTGTTGGATCAAGGACATCAATACCTAGCACAAACATATTTTTAGATTTTTTTTTATAACTTCTACTATTTTTCCACATGTGCAGAACATAGAGCTTCATTTTCAGTGAAAAACCTATGTTCAATTAAACTAAAAAAAATACATAATAAAAACAAAATATATTAAAATTATATTTGATGGATAGCTCATTTTGAGGACTATAATCATCTAGTTGGGTCTGTGAAGTTGATTCCATTTTCACCTTCAACCTGAGTTCCGAAAGGCAATTTTTTATAGAAAATTGGTAGAGGAGGGGGATAAAGGCAAAGAAGGGGGGTTCTAGCTAACTCCCCTTTGCTAGAAGCGGGGGTTCTAGCGAACCCCCCTTTAAATACAATTAAGAAAGAAAAACCCATTAAAGGGAGGTTCCCTAGAACCCCTAACTTCCAGTGAACCCTTTAAGGGGTTCTAGCGAACCCCCTAAAGTGTTTTCCCACCGAAAATGCATTTTCCCTTCCTCAAACTAATTGTAAACTAGTTTTGTGGGATCACCCTATCAAGGTAGTTGTCTCATTATACAAGATTAAGAAACATGCCAAGATCTTGTCTAATCCCATCTCATAGCTTGCATTTATAAGTAAGGCATCATATGTACATTGTAATACTCAACCTGAAAATCTTGCATCCATAATCATAGTATGATATTTCTATCATTTCTCTCTTGTGGAAGTTATTGTTATCTTGTAGGTGATCTTGGGGTGTTGAGGAGTTCACCATAAACTCCCACAATATCAAAGTGTGATTGGCTCCTACATGGTATCAAAGCTTCAATGTTGTAGACTTATTCCTAGTTCTAAGGGACCAATCTTGGCATAAAAAAATTATTGTGTATGAGTGGGGGTTTTAAGGACTTCACAATTGAATCCAAGGCATCAAAGAAAGTCATATTTGTCTTTTATTTTATCAAATTTCATCATGTTTTGACTGATCTACAAGGGTTTTAGTTGTCAAATCTTAGAGGTAGTTGATTTCTTGGGGCACTTTGGGTCAAAACCGATCTTTCCATTGCATGTGGAAGGCCTGAGAAGCTAAGGATCGACTATCAATTTGCCATTTTTTGACATTTTGTACTAGGGGCATTAGACAAAAAAATTTATAGTTGTCATCTTTATACGACCATACAAATTCGTACTGTATGACGACAGTGTATGAAAGTTTGCAAATTCTATGGTACGTCAGCATAAAAATGATATATTTTGTGCTTGCATCATTGGTACTAGTTAGTCTGTGCATGCCTTTGTCACATATGCATTATGAATTCGTATATCTAGGTTTTTTGTTGCTGATGGAGCGATCTACAAAATTAATTATTTATTCGTTTCATATCACATCACTGTCACTAACAAGTTTTAAATTAATATAAAATATATTTTAAATTATTTATCAATTGACTATTTTCTTGCAGCAGTGTGTTTTAAACCCTTGGCCATGTAGCTTAGAGCTAATGACCAGTGCTTATCCTTTGGGGTGGTGTGACCTACGCCGCCCCCAACAACTCTGCCCCAGTAGCATTACTATCGCTAGCGACGTGATTATTTTGTAAAATTGTTGACTCTACAACAAGTCACATATAGAGGATCACCAGTCGACCCCTAAGGGCCTTATTTTTGTCCCCTTATGCCCAAATCGGACATTTTTTTCAAAATTCCATAACTTGCAATCCATGAGGCTATTTTTTAAAAATGAGATATTTCTAAGAAGCTATCTTTGCCAAATTTTTAATGGTGTAGGTTAATTTTCAATTTTTTTCTATTTAGAGGCATTTATTATTGTTTGAATTCAAATATTTATTTTTGGCTCATGAGCTCATAACTTTTTTCCACAATCTCTAATTTTCATGATTCTTATGGCATTGAAAAGGTATAAAGGAGCTCTATCATGCCATCCATGCACTTTTCTCCATTTTAGCCCCAAGTATCTTTTATCCAAATTTGTGCATATTCACATTATGGTTGATCACTTGGATATATTGCCACTTGGTAAGGTGCAATTTTGATCTTTGCACTTTATTTCAGTTCTAGAACGATGTTCTATATCATGTTGCTTCATTCATATTATAGGGTTGCTCTATATTGAGATTTTTCCATTCTTCCTTGGCATCAAGACTATTGTTGTTTTATTATGATTACAATATTGAGTCCTTGAGTGACTCTAATATAGTTTCTAGCATTAGAATTATCTTTCCTTTGCTTTCCTTGATTAAGGTCCCACTATTAATCCACCAATGTTCTTCCATTGTTTCTTTGCAACAAGTTATCCCATTGAGCGAGGGCTAAATGGCCTCTCTATGTCTTTCTTATGGGGGTCTTTTTCTTTGAATGGGGTTTTTTCCTCTCATTTTTCATGGATATCATTATTGTATCTTATCTCTCTTTTGGGGATGAGTTTTGTCCCACTAGGTTTTCTCCTTTTCTCTAGTTGTGAGAGATTGCTTTGCATTTGTACATGGGTACATAACATGGCCTTGTAGTCATAACCCATCTTTGTGCCATTTCCATAATAGTACTCCCTAAGTTGTCCTTATGGGGGGGTGTTGATGTAAATAGGTGTTTTACCTATTTAGGTTCTATTGACATGTCAAGCCCACTTAAGTCATAGGAGGGAATTTTTTTAGATAGTGTTAGTTGTCACTAGATCTTATCTTACATTTTGGAATTTAATGCTTGTGTCCTAATTCATTTAATATTGTTGAGGTAGTTGTCTCATTATACAGGATTATGACACTTTTCAAGATCTTTTCTAATCATATCTCCCAACTTGCCTTTATAACCAAGGCACCATATTTACATTGTAATATTCAATCTAACAATCTTGCATCCATAATCATAGCATGATATTTCTATCATTTCTCTCTTGTGGAAGTTATTGTTGTCTTGCAGGTGATCCTAGGGTGTTGAGGAGCTCACCATAAATTCCTACACTTTTAGTCAAAGATCAAACTCTTTTAAATGGTGGGTCAAGCTAAGATACTAAATATCAAGGAATAAATTAAGGACTTCATAGAGACCTACTTGTAGCTTTCCTAATAGTTGGATGCATGGAAGACTAACAACAATTATAATCTTAGTTCACTTTATAACCTTTAGTTTAAGGTGGGAAGTTAAGATTTTTGGTACATTAACATGAAGATTTGGCTACCCATATCTAGTAGATTAGTTGCATACAACCAGTGAAAATGGATTTAAAAGGGCCAACTTAAAAAAAGGATTCCAACATGTTCTCTTCTTCCTCCAATAAATTATAGATGATTCCATCTTCCAAAGAGTTGTAAAACTAATTAAATAAAAAAATCATGTGAAAATTTGTATATAGTGCATTCAAAGCTACAAATAAGATACTTTAATGGTTAAAATTTAAATGTTAAGGAGGAAATTTGATCATTTATTAGTTAAGATTCAAAATCTATGCATGAATTTTTCACTCATGCTATGGGAATTATAACCAAGTGAATTATCATGGGGAGACATTGCAATACCAATATAATTTTAAAATATTCTAAAAACTTTACTTGCAAGATATGATCAAGTTGTATTTGTAATTAAGGAATCTAAAGTTCTAACATGATTTTCAATAGAAGAAATAATGTGGTCACTTCAAAGTCATGAAAAAATATTAATAGGCCAATGAATACCTCCCTTGAACAATTTTTCCAATCATAAATTTGTACCAATGAATCAATATACAAAGATAAATTTAGATTTTTAAATAGCTTCCTCATCACTTGGCATTAACAAAGGTAGAGCGAGAAGGTTTGCAAGAGGTTGAGGAAAGGAAGGAGAAGATAATACTATAAAGAAGGTAAGAGAGGAAGAATAAACAACTAGTATGGAGAACATAATTGATCTTTTGACAAATAAAATATTCAATCATTTAGTGCCATTATTGTAAGAGCCATGGCCATTATCAAATAAAAGTAGAAAGCTAAAGTTTGATCAAAATAAGTAACATGCAAATTGATCATGATGAAGACTCATTTACTACCTATAGACATTTTTGAGAGGCGCAAGTAGAAGTTGGAAGTTACCACTTCGGCAATCAAATATGCTAACTAAACCAACATTAAGGAGTATCTTAGATTTATAATGTTGATTCACCTACATTATCACTATTAAATAACATCAATTATATTTTAATTAAATTAATTCCATTTATTTATTACTTTTACTTCTTATAATGCCCCAAGATTTTACCCAAGACATTAATGATTACAACCATGATGAAGAAATTTTGTGTTATGAGTGTGCCATTTAAATGTTTCATTACACACTTTAGATGCATGACATCTTGACATAACAATTGCATACATGATATATAATCACTAGTACATCATACAAGGTGGCACAAGAAGAAAACTTAACACATCAAGGGACAAGTCACCACAACAACCACATGAGAGGATGAAGTTTAATCCCTAATGAAGATTTCACATAGGTTTATGATGTCATTCTCTTGCAAGCACAGGGAATAGGATGAGAGCAACACCTGCTTAATCACAATTAAAAAAAACACAAATCCATATTTATAAACCTAGGAATACATGCATAAAGGTAATTCCAATGGAAAGTATAAGGCCTCAAATAATTAAACCATTAACTAGTTGATTTCATAGTAAGATAGGCATCCCAACAAAATAAAGAGTATAACTTGTAAAATATTAATTATTTCTCCAAAGTAAGATGATATGAATACTCTAGGTAGACCAAGGGGAACAACTTATGTTGAAAAATTTATCAAAAAGGTTTGGGAAATGTCTATTGAAAATGCACAAGACAACTAAGAGCAAGGGTGAGTTAGTTGTACCTTAAAACTTCAAAACCCTCATTAACATTCAGATCCACATTCATTCATTAAACCCTTAAATTTATTATGATGAATTAGCATGGAAAGAAAATAACATAAAATGAAACAACTTGACACCATACACAAGAGAACACCAAATTTACATGGAAAACCCAAGAAGGGAAAAACCACAGTGAGGATTAGCTCATAATATAAGTAATTTATCAACACCAATTACAATAAGGCTCATTGTCAGTAGGGCTCACTACCCACAGAAGAAAGGGTCATTGCCATAATAGAAAAGAAGATAGATAAGAAATGTTACATAGAGAAAAGAATCTCAATGCAACAAGGGTGTATGTGAAGGATCATCATGGAAAAAATAGGCCCTTAAGTGGCGAAAAATTCAGAAAAATCAAAGTTAGACAACTTGACGTAAAAATTTGAATAAGTTATCTATATTATTTCAAAAATATGTAAGAATAGAATCTATAGAAAATTGAATGTAGTTTCTAAACTACCAGGTTTATTTTTAAAAAAAATCTATTTGGTGAAAATTTGAAATTTCAATGCAGTAGTACTTAAATTTTAGGTAAAAAATAAGAAGTAGGTGTCTATTTGACCACCCTAACCACAATAAAATGATAATATTTTTTTATAAGATTTTACATATAAGTACAGGACTCATGTCCTAATGTGATGCATATTTTTTTGTAATTTTTTTCCAAGTAAATAATTAATTATGAATTTTTTATTACAACTTTTAAAAAATATAAAAACTCGTATGTCTGACAACCTTAACTTGGTCAAAACTTCATGTAATTCATTTTTTTTTAATACTATATTATACAAGGGTATGTGCAGGATCATCATGGAAAAAATAGGCCCTTAAGTGGCAAGAAATTTAGAAAAATCAGAGTTAGACAACTTGACGTAAAAATTTGAATAAGTTATCGATATTATTTTAAAAATATGTAAGAATAGAATCCATAGAAAATTGAATGTAGTTTCTAAACTACTAGGTTTATTTAAAAAAAATCTATTTGGTGAAAATTTAAAATTTTAATGTAGTAGTACTTAAATTTCAGGGAAAAAATAAAAGTGTCTTTCTAACCACCCTAACCACAATAAAATGGTAATATTTTGTTATAATATTTTAGATATAAGTAGTGGACTCATGTCCGAATGTGATGCATATTTTTTTGTAATTTTTTTTCAAGTAAATAATTAATTATGAATTTTTTATTACAAATTTTAAAACATATAAAAACTCATATGTCTAACCACCTTAACTTGGTCAAAACTTCATGAAATTCAATTTTCTTTTTTTTTAATCCTATATTATGCAAATCATAGAATGTGACGCATGTTTCAGATTCAAAAAATGTGACACCCTTTGAAATCTATAGATGTTTTTCAATCAGCCTATCAATTAGGACTTTAGTTGTAATTCAAATAGAAAATGAATAATAATTATTTATTAAATTCAAAGTAAAGTGCAATTTATATTGGTGGAAAGCTAAGAATCTCCTTTAGAAACCCATTTCATTTCATCAATTTTGGGTTAAAAAAAGTCGTCAGCCACACACCCTACGCATACCCATCATATCGCCAATTTTTGTCCCATCATGTTCCTACACATACCCACAAAGCATAGAATCTGACACATGTTTCGGATTCAAAAAATGTGATACTGTTTGAAAGCTATAAATATTTTTCAATCAGCCTATCAATTAGGACTTTAGTCGTAATTCAAATAGAAAATGAATAATCATTATTTATTAAATTCAAAGTAAAGCATAATTTATATTGGTGGAAAGTTGAGAATCTCCTTTAAAAACCCTTTTCGTTTCATCAATTTGGGTTAAAAAAAGTTATCAGCCACATACCCTACACATACCCATCATATCGCCACTTTTTGGCCCATCAACCACAGTGACATCAACACCTTCATAGTCTGATTGAAGAATTGTAACCACCTTCTACTCACTACATCCAATAAACTAACACTTGAAAGCTCACACTACACTTCTCAATTTCACACTCTAACACACTACACTTCACATCATTTTGCATCTCACACATCTATCTTTCATCTATCTTATTCTCCTTCAACAACTTAACTCATACTTATACCATCTTCAACCTTGAAACCCTTTCCAAGGTTGGCTACGCACCTCAAACGTGCAAATTCAAATTAGTTTGATGCCAAGACACTTTTGTGGCAGATAGAAGTGAATGTGGACCATATCAAAACTTAATTGGGACCCAAATCAACAACATCGCTCATCCACATGCTACCACAAATAATATTTATCCTTCGCATGTAGTGTAAACACCAGGTCGATCATTACCCATGCAAACACCATTAAACTTTGAAGTACACATTTCCTCAAACCCAATGAAGACTTGTGAACCACACACCACACTTGAACATGATCTAGAATATTCCTCAAACACCCTGAAACCCAAGAAAACTCCTTCACAACAACTTCCACCTGAATAATGTACAAACCCAATACACTCAAAAAAAATTGCCATACATTGTTACTTGAAAAAATATCTTTCAAAGCACCAAAATTCAAATCCTCTTGACTAAGATAAACTACCAACACCATCAACAAACCTTTAGAATCGCAAGACTTGAAGCATAACTATGGAGAAACGTGGAGTAGAAACATTTCTTCTAGACACCTTTGCAATGCACAGTCACAGACTGGTGAACACAACTTCTTCTATACCATGATCCAATATACCATCTCTTTAATATAACACATTAAACACCTCTCACAAACATATCCAAATCGTATAGGAAAATATTCAACCTAGAAGAAATGCAGAGAAATACCAGAACACAACTTTGTTACCCAAAATACCACTACAACACACTGTTTCCTCTTTTTTTTATCAAATTTTCTCAAAAACACTTGGAAACCAAGCACCAGAGACACATCCTCATCATATTCAACACTTCCACAACCATAAATGATAACTTCTCATACTCTTGCAACAATCTTATTCACCAATAGACATTAATGACAACATAGGCTTGTTGACATCAATGACAACACCAACTTCTCATACTTGCAACAATCTCCCCTTTTGTCATTGATGGCAACACATGATGTGAAAAATCATCAAAGAAACAATAGATCTATACCATGTACCAATTTCCTTTTCTCTTTTCTCTGGCCCTAAATAACTTATCCTTTTGATCACTTCTCATGACTCTTTCTCTCTCTCCCTTATTACTTATTCTTTTTCACTTGCTTCTCTCTCCCCCTAATAACTTTTTTTTTTGCATGATTCTCTCTCCCCCTTTAACATCAATGGAAAAGGACATAATGTTTGTACTATTTTATTCTTTTCCTTTGTCATCAAACAACCTACTTACAACTGCTTTGCAACACCTTTCCTTTATTTCTCTAAATACCCCCCTTTAGGAGCATGCATACCAATTTGTACCACATCAAAAATGCCACTACCTACTCCCCCTAAGAGGTAACCTCCAAAATCAGTCCAGAATAAAGAATGAATCTTGAGATCCACTAGACTGATGCATCTCCTTAAGCATCTAGTTCAAAGAAGAAGGGGAAATAACCCCCAACTTCTCTCGGAGATACTCAAAAGAATCCTTAGGAAGAGCCTTAGTGAATATATCAAAAATCTAATCCTTTGTAGGAACATATTCAAGCTTCACTTCATTCTCCACAACCTTCTCTCTTAGAAAGTGATATATGATTAAAATATGTTTTGTCCTTGAATGTGTCACTGGATTCTTTGAAATGTTTATTGCACTTGTATTGTCACAAAAGATAGAAATAGGGTCATCATATACCACTTTGATATCCTTCAATGTTTTCCTCATCCACAACACTTGTGTACAACAAGATCTTGAATACAATGTACACTCATCCTTTGTAGTAGATAAAGAAACCGGATCTTGTTTCTTACTTAGCCATGATACTAATCTACATCCAAGAAAGAATGCACCACCACTTGTAATTTTTATATCATCCACACAACCATCCTAATCTACATCTGTGTAAGCACTCAATGTGAAATTAGTATCCTTTGGATACCACAATCCATGATCTAGAGTGCCCTTTAAGTATCTAAATATCCTCTTCACTGCTACAACATGTGACTCTCTAGGATCTTCTTGAAATCTAGCCACAAGACAAACTACATGCATGATATCTAGTCTAATAGCAGTCCACCAATCATTGATTTGTACTTGTTCTAATCAACCTTAGGGGACTCATCATTTTTGCTTAGCTTGCAACCAATGACCATAGGAGTACATACCAGTTTAGAGTCTTCCATTCCAAAATTCTTCAACATCTCTTTGGCATACTTTGACTGTGAAATGAATATACCTTTGTTTGTTTGATTGATTTGTAGACCAAGGAAGAAATTCATCTCCCCAAACATAGACATCTCAAATTCTTTCTACATCTCTTTTGCAAACTTCTTGCACATAGCTTAATTTCCTCCAATAATTGTGTCATCAACATACACAACTACAATCAAGATTTAATCTTTTCAACTTTAAAAGATTACTATCTATGGTACCTTTATTGAATCCATGTTGTTTCTTATCCAACCTTGCACACCAGGATCTAGGAGCTCTCTTCAATCCCTACAATTCCTTCTTTAATCTACAGACCATATTAGGTTTATCTAATAACTGAAATCCTTTT
>VDFB02271358.1:351307351-351354557 GCA_007258455.2 Sequoia sempervirens | reverse complement strand
TAATTGTAAATGTAAGGCTTAAGCTACACGAATCGATTAAGTTGGTATTTTGGTTTGCATGAATCATGATTATCATTATACAAAGCCTCACATGTGACATGAGTCACGACTCACAAGTAAACAGGGATCAAGCTAGTAGTGGCATTGGTGGCCCATAAATAGGGATAGTGAGCACAACTAAAATCATTTGTTGAAGGCTAAAGGCTTTACTATTGAGTATAATGTTTTGAATTGTCATAAGGGTTTTTATTTTGTAGGGTTAATAAGGATTCAAGAAGAATATGATGTGGTATTATTGGGGATACTCTAAATTCTCTTGCCTCCAATTATGTAGTTACAGAGTAAAAGATCAATTTCCTTCAAGTTCAGAATGGGTGGAATTGGAAAGAAGTTGATCTAGTTGACTTGACTTCTCAGACAGGTTTTGAACCAAGGTGAGGAGCTCTAATGAAGATAACTGTTATCCCAATGCATGGAGGCTGCAAGTAAAAGATGGGAGCAATTTTACTACCCCTCATCTTTTTCATGACTTTGGTTCTCAAAGGGGATAAGTACATTTTGTATCTTCACAACTCCCATTTCCCTAGCATTGTTTGCCAGGAAATCCCCATGAATTTATTTTGAGTGTACATGATTGCCCAAGCAAGTTCCATGCATTTATTTTCAAATCCAATGGTTGACCCGACAAGTCCCATTAGTCATCATCATGCATTTATTTTTAGAGTGACATTTGTACTACATTGTCACCAACAGTCCAGCAGAAGCTTGTCGCTTACATTTGTATTTGTATCATGTAAAGTAACATATGTTATTTATACAAAACAAGAGCTTGGCGCTTGCATTCTCTACTCATCTTTAAAAAAGATATGTAATAATGTGACATTTTAATTTAATTGTAATAAAATAAATGGTTGTGTTATTCTTCGTTATTCATTTACAGTAAAGAATTATTTTGTGAGTTCAGTGTCTATGAATCTATTCAAATCAGTTAGGTTTTGCTGAAATGTTATTGATTTCTAATTTGTCATTGACTTTCTCCCCCCGATTCCTGGTATCATTATTCATTTTATTAAGTCGTTTGCAACATTAAGTTACTAGGCCCTTGGCCTTGATGTCAATCCTAGAGCACTAAAGTTTAAAACAACTTTAAAACACATGTTTATTGTTTATATCATAAATTACTCAAGTTTCAATCGTTCAATGAACATTTGATGGATGGTTGTAGTTGCATTCTGAAATGAAATGTACATAGCACTAGGCTTGCAAACTTAAACCTCTGGAATCGCCCTATAACCGTTAGATTTACAAAGATCAATGGTTTAGAATTTGATGTCAATACAGGACATCCATGTACTAATTGTGTAGTCCCGAGTCCAGAAGCAACACATTGACGTTTCAATGTTTCATTCACTTTAATTTTTCATTGATCTCCCCCTGTTCCCAATATCATTATTCATTTTATTAAGTCCTTTGCAACATTAAGTTACCAACCCCTTTAATACACATGTTTATTGTTTATATCATAAATTACTCAAGTTTCAACTGTTCGATGAAAATTTGATGTATGGTTGTAGTTGTATTCTGGAATAAAATTCACAAAGCGATAGGCTTGCAAACTTAAACCTCTAGAATCATCCTATAACCATTAGATTTACAAAGATGAATGATTTAGAATTTGTTGTCTTAATGCAGGACTAAATGGCTTGTTTTAAATGTTGTCATCCATGTACTAATTGTGCATTTCTAAATGTTTTCAGCCATGTACTAATTGTGTAGTTCGGAAGTAACACATAGACATTTCATTCACTTTAATGTTCAAAAAAAAAACTTTCTACTACTAAGTGATTTTATTTTTAAGTTAGAGGGTCAACACATGGGGATATTTCAGTCTTCAGATTGCTCATTGCAATGCACCACCCTATTCTAGGTTCCATAGTTCCACTTCCAAAAAATCCATTCCAATTTCCATGACTGTCAGCATTAATCTTTTCAAGAATCAAAATCTAGGTAAGTGAAATAATTCCTACGGCTACATTTCATCGTTTGACATTTCTTAAAATCTTATTTTGTCAAACTTTGAAGTTTGGGTTTAGGGTTGAGACTGAGAGACTTAAGAATTATGAAAAATTAAGGAGGACTAATAGAGAATTCACAATTTCACATTGTATAAGCATGTCTACTACCAGTACCACTAGAGCAATGTCAAATAAAAAAATACATTATGCTATATTGCTTAAAACCCCAGGTTTCACTAATGAATACCATGATATTTATGATCCTGAAATCTATGGTAGGCGTAGCTCAAAACTTAGATTTTCATTTGAGAATAAGGCTTCAAAGAAAATGCAAGTTAATAGTATCAGTGCATCATGGGTAACTGGATTAGGGTGCATGATGTTAGATGAGGTTTTCCCTTGCCCATAATTTATCATGGGTTGTGCTCAAAATTATGATGATAACAAAAGATCAATTGTTAATAAAGATAGCAAAGAAGAATTGTTATCCATTAATTCTAAATAACTTGGAAAAGTGTTGGGGTTTACAATCGAAGAATTTGGAAACATCCACATTGACCTAGAAAACCTTGCTAGTGATTATGAAGTAGTGGATGAAAGGGAGAAAAATGCTTTTATAAATAAAATAGTTATGGATACCAAAGAAGTTAGAGACAAATTGAAAGGTAATCATAATCCTCCTTATGATTTTGATATTTTTAGACCATGGGTTCAAGATACTATTTCCATGCTAGCATTTTTCCTCGGACTAGATAGCAATTGGGAAGTGGGTGCAAGCCTCCTTGAAATGGTATATAATATCCATTATGGTGTTCCACATGAAAAATATAATTTTATTGAGCACATTGTAGAATCCATGCAAATTTAGAGGAATGTTTTAGGCCAACAAGCTTCAGATTCATCCCTATAGTAATGCTAAGGAAAAGACAATGGCTCCAATATATGGTTGGACCATTGAGATAAGGATGCATGATTCTCGAAGGAACTACAGTCATTTTGTAGACTACTTTTTGGCTCCATTGCATCAAGAAATTACAAATACTCTAATGCCTAGATTGCCTATGTCATGTAGAAATTGCATTCAACTAGGAAAAGAAATACAATTGGTTGATTGGTACTTAATGGAAGAATATACTAGGCTAAGATTTTATGGATCGAGAGTAGAGCCATACAAACTTCCAATACATTTGACAGAAAGGGTGTTTGCATTGGAATGTGTAATGAAAATGAAGAGAACTAATGAACTACACTTTCACAATCAGTAGAAGAAGATCTTATTTCCTTGTTTACCTTTTTCATGTGGAGGGTTCACATTCAAGAGAAAAGCATTTAAGGTGGCTCATGATTTTTTGAATTTTTTTAATTTTGATGCTTTCTAACACTAGTAGTATGATCCATGTGACACCATTAAATCAATTATTGTGGCCAGTAAGAATGTTGCAAGTAGAATTCAACATCAAAGTAAACCCTTGCTTGAAAACTTGAGAAACAAGGATTCTTAGGATGAGGTCAAAATAACAATGGAGAAAAGTGTTGCTAAGAAAGGTATTTCTTTTGAACAATTGTTAGCATATATTATGGCATTGCATCGAAAGACAAACAGGAGGTACAAATTTTTTTATGAAAAAAGTGATGAACCATCTAGTAGAGTAAAAATTCCAGATTCTCTAGATAAGGAAGTTACATCTAAAAATTGGTCACGATAAAAAATTACTGCCTTTTGGTCTATGAGGAAGGAGCTAGGTGATCTAAGAGCTCTTGCAAATTATGGAGATAATGAAGAAGATTGTGAGTTTAGAAAATTATGGAATATAGAGCATCCCAATGAACATGAAGATAAATAAACTGATGATGAATCTAATGATGATAGGGAAGAACAAAGCCATATCAATTTTAAACCTAGTTTAAGTGAGGCCACAAAAGAAGCATATACTTCAGGAGAAACCATAGCTAAAAAATGGGTTATGAAGGTGGTCCTTTGGGGACCCAAAGACAAGGCCCTTGGACGGTAATAGATGTAGAGCATAGAAAACCAGATGATAAATCTAGCCTTGGGCTTGGAGGTGAAAAAGTAGACCAAGGGAATACACTTGTAGAGCCGAAATAATTCAATTTGTTGGAGCTTCAAATCCTCATCCTCATGGTCAGATACAATCACAACTAGGACATTCCCATGGTGGAGAGCTTAGTGCAACTGGCACTGCCACTGGTGGAAATGGTATGTGTAGTAGTGCTATTAGTGGTTAGCATGTGCTACAACAACAAATTGTACACAAGAGGACAACAATACAAGATACCACACAAACACCAGGTGATCAAGGCATACAAAAGATGCAAAGGATTTTGACAGGTCCAAGTCACACTACCAGTGGATCCACCACAAAGGATTTATTTCCAAGCACTCCCCCACTGCCAATTAGTGTGGTTGCAACATCATTAGCTACTACAAGTACTCCTATTCCTTCGTCATTCAAGCATTTTGTTGTTCCTGTGTCCGCAAGTTTTGATTACATTGAAGAGTTTAAAAAGAAATCAAACTTGTATAAAAAAGAAAAGAAGCAACTAATGGAGAGTGTGTCTATTGTAACTTCAAATCCTGCAACAACCATGGTATTACCCACATTTGACACAAATAAAGAAATCATGGATTATACAATTGTTGTTCCCATAGTTCAAAATAAACCAGCAAATTAGATGGATCGATTTGAATTCTAGGTGCTCGTGGTTTTTGATTAGATTTTTCTAGACTCAAAAATACTGACAAAATTAATGTATCAAAGAAGAACAATGAATTAGTGTACACATCATTGCTAAAGAAAGATAGAGAGAAAAAAAGGTTTTAGTCTCAAATAGAAAAGTTATAGGAAGACCTACCAAATGAGAAAGCAAAGAGGAAAGCAGTAGATAACAAGAGCAATGAATTAGAAAAAAGAATAAAAAAATATGCCTCTACTTCAACAAGCAAAGAGGATAAACAAAATGAGAGAGAAGTGAATGAACTAAAGAAAAGGATAGATGAGAGCAACAAGAAATATGATAAGGAAAAATCCACTTCAAAAAAATTAAGACAAAGCATTGTGAATGGAAATGCATAGTGGGAACAAAAATTGGAGAAAGAGAAAAACATAAATGAAAGATTGGAGGCAGAGCTAATGGAAGCAAAAAATGAAATTAACTCTTGTAAAAATAAGTTATCTGCATTTTGTAGAGAAACAACGAGGCATATGAAAAAAAAAATTTGGGATGAAATAATGCAGAGGATTGATCATTTGTGTGACATGTTTCAATTGATTGATGTTATCAAACTACATTATAAGAAGCTCAACAAATATGTAGTGGACAACAAAATGTGTTGGCATTAGAGAAATCTTCAAATCAAGTTCAACAAACAGTCTACAAAGCCAGTGGCAATTATTTGAAATCAAAAGGGATTAATAATCGGCTTGCTACCTCAATGACGTTGTCATCTATCATTGAAAAGTGTTTGAGAATATGTGAAACAAAGGAATATTTGCATTTGGTTGCAGAAAAGATGAAGACGGTGGATGAAAAGGTAAGGAACTTCACAAAGCTTGGTTTTCCAGAGGCTTTTGACACAAATGAGTGATTAATTGGAAAGGATGATTTCAGAAAGAAGATGGAGGGTGCAAGGAAGATTGACTTGGACCAGTTTCCTCAGAATCCAAATTTGGTGAACTATTTGGATTCCATCAAACCACTGATAACCTTGAATGCAAAATTGACTAAATAATTCAACACAGGTTCCAATTTCAATCATGAAATGTTAACAAATCTTCAATTCAAACAACATTAGTTAGAACAAATGACAATTCCACCACTTGAACAGTGGAAGTTGCTAGAAAAGGTGATACAATGATTTGATTTTTGATAATATGAGTTTCCAAGTTCCAACTCAGCTCTATGCAGAGTTGTCTTTGAGCAAGTTTTTGCATTTCCAATGCCTCTATGTACTCCTTCGTGTGAAAATCAATAAAAAACTCAAATTTAGACTTCATTAATGTGTTGATGTTCAATTATTTGTATTGTTATTTATTTATTTTATCATTTGAAGAAAAAGTTCAGTTTCAACTCCTAGACACACATTAAATGTTTTTTGATGTTCATTGTTGTATATGCTACTATTGTTAATATTTTATTAACTTATTAAGCATTTATTTGAGTGATGAATCATTGGTCGAACCCTCAAAATTTCTTGTTCCATAGATCTAATATGTCTTACTTTGGTGGCTTTTGGTCTAAATTACAAAGAGAGGGTTTAGGGTTTTATGTTAGGGGTGGGTTTTTACTTAGTATATTTTCCCCTTGTCTAAACCCGTGTCTTTTCGTCTAATCCTTCATTGACCTGTTATGGCCAATTCTAAGTTGTTTCAGTTATATCTTATGCCTTTGGGTTCATTCTGTTACCAGCCCCTTGTGGTTAGAGTTCCTCATTTACCCATCACACATATTTCCTTCATTACTTTGGTGAGTTTGGTCCAGGGATTCAATTATTTTATAAGGTTAATAATTCATCCTTGTTTGGCCTTTACATCCTTTCATTCCTTTGCGTAAAACGTTCTTAAGTTTTTAAGCCCTAGTCCCATATCTTTCTAGGAGGTCCCTCTTTTAAAACAAACTTTATGCACATGCATATTTCTGCAACTTAAGTTCTTGTATCACTCATCACCAAAATCCTTCAACCCATCGAGTTCATTACCACGATGAGTGATGAGCCTTTATTTTCTCTTGTATCGTGCATCGCAGAAGGTGTTTGGTCCCCATGTCTCATTTCCACAATGAATGATATGCTTGTTTCCTTTCATATCGCTTATCGCTGAAGATCTTTCATTCTTTGGTTCCACTTTAGCGAAGCGCGATGAACATGAGTTTCTCCTTTATATAGCACCATCATAGAAATGTTTCATTGTTTATTTTGATTACTGTGATGAGTGATATGAAGGTAAGGAATAGTGGGCTATGATCTTTCCACGTGTTTGCATTTGGTGACATCACTTATTTCGCCAGTCGATGAAAGCATTCTCATTTCCAAATCAACTGCTGTGATAAGGGATGGAATAAGGCTATATCTTTGATATCGTTGGGTTTCTCTCGTCATTGAAGTGAAAGTGTTGTTGGCAACACAAGGGTAGACAACTGAGAAGGGGGGGTGAATCGGTTGTCACTGGAATTCACAACTTATTAACTTTATTAACCTTATTCTTAGATATGATTATTAACCATGAAAGCATAAATCATCAACACATCAGAAACACACATAACACCAATATTTTTTACATGGAAACACTATTAGGGGAAAAACCACGGTGGAGGTTAGTCCACAAAATTATACCCTGTTAAAAGTATAAAGAATGAAATGGGGAATGCACATGCATTCAAGCACGCTACCTAGAGCTCACTACTCAATTACAACAAGGCTTCTTGCCCAAAGGAAATACATTGTCTTAGAAAATTTAGATTACATTAGAGCATTTGAACGATAAAAATGGCATGTCTGACAATGCCAGATCCAGAGTTCGATTAAGCACACTTGAACGCTTCTTCCTCTTCTTCCACTTTTCTTCACACTCTGCTCTTCCTTCAAAATGATTTAGAACATTATTTGTGTGCTACATTTAGCATACATCAAATGAAATAAACAATAGAAGCATATATATCCACAACAAGAAATTGCATAAGCTACATGTAGAGCTTCAACAAAATAATAAAATGAATACAAACTATAGAGCCCAAATCAATAAAGATTAATTAATCTTGAGAATCAACCAGATTAGGCCACAACATAGTGAAAACCCAAAATAACACATCTTGAACCACGATCCACAGCCAAGAGGGTATTCCTCGAGAAGATCCACAACCGCTACAAACGCAATAGGCCAAGAACATGAAAAACATGAACCGCAAGAAAATCATATCCGCGAGCACAGCGATCAATCTGGGATGTGCAACTTAGGATAGAGCACAATCTAGAAACATGCACAAACATCATGAATCACCAAAGAAGCATGCCCAACAGCTGAACTAACTAAAATGGCATCTCATCTACATTTAGAACACAAAGCGTATGAAAAGGCGCCATAATACAAATCTTCATAACACAAAACGGAAATCTTCCATGGATCTTTGAAACTGCTTGGATAAACTAGATACTTTCGAAAAAAGAAACCTTTAGTCCACAGCCTCTTATTATCAACATCTTTTGAACTCACCCGATGAAGTGAACTTCACTTTACCAGCGACAACGCAGCTCATTTCATTACAATTTTCTCAATATCTCGACATATACAACTTCAAATGGATTAATGCTAGTGTTGATGATAGGAGGAGGTAAGGATTGGTGGGAGATCAATCACTGATTCCTGCTCTAGGTCTTGCTTGCAAGACCTCCTTGGTGTCTTACTTCACCACCTTAACCTTTAGGACCTTCTTCAAGTTTAGGTACCCTTGGTTCTCCTCGCCAACCCCACTATCATCACAAATCAACCCCACCAAGTCAATCTTGGTGCAATATCTCTAACTCTTCCTTAGCCCTTAATCTACCCTAAAGGCTACAAACCTCCAATTTAAAGAACTAAAATTTGCAGGTGTGTGGAGGTGCCTAAAAAGACTTCAATCCATCCTACTATGGTTCTTGAAGGTCCACTTGACTCCATCTCTCAGTCGCTTTCACCAAACCCTCTTTTTAAGCCTAAAAAGGCTACTAGCCCTAAGAGCCCCAATTAGGCCTCTTTCTCTGAGAAAATAGGATTGTTCTCAAATATTTCCAAAGAACATCCCAATATTTTCTTGGGATTCCTGGTTCATTTTCCCACCTCTTAAATATTTTTGAGGTCTTGGGTCTTTATCTGTCGTACAAAGCCTCAACTTGAAAATGGGCATAAACTAGGGTTTTTAAGCCATTTTCTGGTTGCTTTCAAATTGTCAAGTCTTTCACCGACCAAATGAGTTAGTGGAGTTTCCTCCTGATTACCAAACCTTGGAAAGACTTCCACCTACCTTCTCCAAAAGGAAATTTGATAAGAACTTATCACCCCTGCAAATTATGTGCTTTGCACTCAAGTCTTCCTAGCCAGGCATCTCCCTAGCTCGCCTAGGGAAAGAATTCCATAGTGGGCTCCTATGCTCACACAAACTCTAAATCCTACCATATTTACACACATGGAGTCTAGTCACTATTCCAAAAGGGCCGTACAATTTGTACGGTGGGAAAGTGAACTAAATCTCCATTTCCTCAAAACTGTTTGGTTCAGACCAGCAACAGTGTGGAATCAAATCTATTTGCAAACAGTGCTTGAAAATGAATAAGAGGACTAATTAATGGCACACAAAGCTTGAAGAATAACAACTCTACATCCTACATTAGTTACAGTGCCTATTTAATCCATTAAAGCAACACTTCAAACAAAACTTAGAAAACTAACACACAAAACACACTCTTTTCTTGATTTCAAAAAACTTCAATCATAACAAAGATGCTTCCAACCCTGCTCTCAGGTCGAGGCACACCCTATATAGGTTAACAAGAGTAGTTATTCCTCCCCTTGGTCGGACATGTTAGTTACAATGTGGCAAAGTTGCAAAATGTACCATTTTGCAACTTTTGCCAATTTTCTAGTAAACTAAGTAAAATGAGTTTTTAAACTCATCCACCCTTTCCACTCCTTAACCAACTGATCACTACTGAGCAAGACATACTCTTAAACCTCTAACTCTAACTCAATGGTCAACATGACCTTCATGGTAACACATCAAAAAAAACAAAAATTTGCCTAGTGTTTCCTAGGTGCTCCTGCACCATTCTCCCCCTCTCAGCACAAACACTAGGGAATGTAAGGAGAGATCAGTGACACATCAATGCCTTGCTTCTTAAACTGAGCTTCATCTACCCATGTAGCCTCAGAATATGGCTTGTCCTTCCACTTGATGAGGTGCTCCATGTACACTTTATGCCTTGTAGATTTCTTCACCCTTGACTCCAAGATCCTTTCTGCCTGAAGCTTGTCTTGAGTAGGTAAGGCTATGTTGCTTACATCCTTGAAGATATCCCTACTGTTATGATCCAAGTCATTGAATGTTCCCTTATATCTGATCAGATCAGCTACATTGAACACTGGAGAGATGCCTAAATCTGCAGGTAATTCCACCTTGTAGGCATTCTTCCCATATTTGGCTAATACCTTACATGGTCCCACTCTTTTCATCTACAACTCGGTTGATATCCCCTTCTGCAACCTAGACTTGTTGAGGTGGACCATAACATAGTCTCCTACTGCAAATTGTAGATCCTTTCTAGATAAATCCACCTTCTCTTTCAACTTTTGAGTAGCCTCGGTGACTATCTTCTTCACCTGCTCCTGAATCTCCTTCATGGTCTGAGAGAAATCCTCTGCATGTCCACTCCTATGCTCCATAGCTCCTAGGTCTCTAAGCTCACACACACCTCTTGGGTGCATCCCATACACTATTTCAAAAGGACTCTTCCCTATAGTCCAGTTCACATTGTCATTGTATGCATACTTAGCCTATGATATGACCAAGTCCCATGTTTGTCCATACTCTTTGGTTAGGCATCTTAGAAGGTTACCTAACACCCTATTAACCACCTCTACTTTCCCATCGGTCTGAGGATGGTAAGATGATCCAAAAGATAGGTTGGTACCTAATCTACTCCATAGAGTCTTCCAAAAATGACTCATGAACTTCACATCCCTGTCCGATACAATGCTCAAAGGCAATCCATGGATCCTTACAATTTCCTTGAAGAAAATGTGAGCAATGTAGCTAGCATCATGTGTGGTCTTGCAAGGGATAAAATGACTCATTTTGCTAAACCTATCTACTACCACATAGACACTATCAAACCTTGTCTTAGTCTTAGGGAGTCCTACAACAAAATCCATGCTAACACACTCCCATGGTCTATTGGGAATAGGTAGAGGTTGATACAAACCTACATTACTAGCTCCCCCTTTGGCTTTCATACAAACTACACACTACTCCACATACCTCCTGACATCCCTTGGCATCTTGGGCCAATAGTAGAACCTTTGCACTAGTTCCATTGTCTTGTTGATGCCAAAATGACCACTAAGACTACCATTGTGCTTCTCTTGGATAAGATTCTCTCTCATAGAACCTTTTGGCACACATAACCGATTTCCTTTGAACAAAAGTCCACTCTGCAATGTATACTCTGAGAACTGACTATGAAAATGATTCTCAAAATCAGAACATACCTTATATGCCTCTAATAAGTCTTCATCTTCACCATAGAGATCCTTGAAACTCTCTATTCCAATGCTCTTTAACTGTATCTCCTGCACTGTCAACAATCTTCTACTTAGTGCATCTGCCACCTTGTTCAACTGTCCCTTCTTGTGCTTGATGGTGAATGTGAAAGCTTGGAGGTATTCCATCCATTTCAAATGTCTATTGCTCAACTTTTCTTGTGTGTTGATGTAGCTAAGTGCCTGATTATCAGTAAACACCACAAACTCTTTGGGTAGGAGATAATGCCTCCACTTCCTAAGTGACTGTACTAAAGCATATAATTCCAAGTCATAGGTAGAATACTTTGTCTTAGATTCATTGAGATTTTCACTAAAGAAAGCTATAGGCCTGCCTTCTTGGCTTAGCACTCCTACTGCAATTCCACTAGCATCACACTCCACAGTAAACAACTTGTCAAAACTAGGTAATAAAAGAATAGGTTGAGTTGCCACTTCTTGTTTTAGTTTCTCAAAACCTTTCTCAGCGTCTTGAGTCCACTTAAACTTAGTCTTTAAGCCACCTTTGATTGTATCTAGGACTGGTGCACATATGCCACTAAAGTTTCTTATAAACTTCCTATAAAATTGAGCCAATCCATGAAAAATTCTTACCTCTGTCTCGGTGGTTGGTGTAGGCCAATTTAGGATAGCTTCCACCTTGCTTGGATCCATCTTCAATGATCCTTGGGATACTACAAACCCCAAATACACAAGCTCTTGTTTGAAGAACTCACACTTTTCTAGGTTGATGGCTAACCTCTCCTCCTGCAACCTTTTAAGAACCAACTCCACATGCTTTAGATGTTCTTCTGCTGTCTTGCTAAAGATGAGTATGTCATCTAGATACACCACCACAAATAACCCTGTGAAATCCTTTAGCACTTCATTCATGAGCCTCATGAATGTGCTAGGGGCATTAGCGAGGCCAAATGGCATAACTCTCCACTCATACAACCCATCAGTTGTCTTAAAGGTTGTCTTCCACTCATCTCCATCCTTGATTCTATTCTAGTGGTATCCAGTTTTGAGATCCAACTTGGTGTAGTACTGAGCTCCTCCAAGACAATCCATCAAGTCCTCAATCCTAGGAATAGGGAACCTATACCTGATTGTGATTCTATTTATTGCTCTTGAATCAGTGCATAACCTCCACTTTCCTCCTTTTTTGGTTGCTAAGACCACTGGTACGGCACATGGGTTGATGCTCTTCCTAATCAATCCTTGATCTAACAACTCCTGCACTTGTCTAGCTACCTCTAGATTCTGATCCGGTGTGAGCTTATAAGCTGCTTTATTTGGCAATGAAGCTCCTGGTATGAAGTCAATTTGATGGCTAATGGCTCTCTTTGGAGGTAAGGTTGTTGGTGTTCCATCACTCACTATGTCTTTGAACTGTTCTAACAACTTTTGGACTGCTCCGGGTATGACTGTTTTCTCAGTCTTGTCCTCTTCCTTGGGTTGCACCATGACCGTAGGTTGTTAATGAACTCTTTGCCACTGCTTAATAAGACACTAGGGGTCTTTGACTGTCCTTCTCCCTCATCTGACAGTGACTGCAACTGGAATGTCTTTCCATCCTTCTTGAATGAGATAGTATTGGCTTTTCCATCATAGATGGCACCTCTGTCATACTGCCATGGTCTGCCCAATAGAAGATGGCATGCATCCATGGGTAACACATCACAAATCAACTTATCCTTGTACCCTCCAATGGAGAACTCCACTGTTGTTTGCTCATTGACAAGAACACTCTGTCCTTTGTTCAACCATGTCACCTTGTAGGGATTAGTGTGGGGTATTTTCTCTAATTTCAACTTCCTTACTGCCTCCTCAGAGATGATGTTATCAATTGAACCTAAATCCAAAATAACCTTGCATACTTTCCCAAGTATTTTGCATCTCACTCTAAATAAGGCTCTTCTTTGCTTTGGCTCTTCCTTGACCGGTTGTCTGATCAAAACTCTACTAAACATCAGACTCTCCCCCACTTCTGATTCAATGTGACTAACCTCTGGTGATTTGGTACTCATGGTGTCCTCTTGTGCATATGCCACTCTCTTCTCAGTATTTGATGAAGATGCTTTCTCCGGGCACCTACAAGCTGGATGACCTACTTGACCACAGTTATAACATTTCATAGTGGCAAAGTATGAGCTACTTTTTCCTACTCCTCTTCCTCTATTTGAACCTCCTTGAGGTCCTCTACCTCTTCCATAGCCTCCTCTAGAAGTTGTTTCACCTCCATGCTCTGTGAGTTTAGACTCTCCCTGATTTCTTTGTTCAGTCCCTCTACCTTGGTATCCACCTCTATGTCCTCTTTGATATCTGCATTTTCCTCTACTCTTAGAAGCTTGGTCTTGTTTCCTCTTGCTTCTTTCCTCAATCTTAATAGCTAATTGGTAACATTGGTGTACTGTCTTAGGACTTAGAAGAGTCATCTCCTCTTGGATGTTCCACTTCAAGCCGTTAAGATACCTAGCCACCTTGAGACTTTCATCTTCTGAAACATTTGACCTCATACAAAGTTTTTGGAACTCCTCAGTGTAAGTGTTCACATCTTGGTCTCTTTGCCTCAAGCTCTGTCTCTTCTTATGTAACTATATTTCATAATCATTTGGCATGTATGCTTCTCTCACTTTTGCAACCATACCTTTCCAAGTTGAAATAGGCTTCTTGCCTTCCTTTTCCCTCTCTGTCTGAATGAACTTCCTCCATGTCAAGGAAGAACCTCTCAATCTTGATTTGGCCACCTTTACCTTCTATGCTTCAGTGACTCCATCACATTCAAAATGGTTTTCCATTCCCTCTATCCAATCCATGACTAGATCAGCTTCCATTTTCCCACTAAACAGTGGTATGCCTTCAAGTGCTTTTCCACTCAAAGCCTTCAATGCTTTCAAGAAAGGCTCTTCTTGCAAAACAGGGTCAGGTTCAGGGATCTTGTCTTCCTCTGCAACCTCTTCTTTCTTTGGTTCCCTTCCTTCCAACTACACATTACTCAATGCTTGCTCAAGTTGGGCTATTCTTTCCCTCAATAGCCTATTGTCTTCCTCCTGTCCTTCGACCATATTGGCCAATTTTTCATTTGTCACCATGATGGTAGAACCACTAGAATCAATCTCAGACATACAATAGTCAATCCCAAATCTTTTGCTTGCTCTGATACCAATCTAGTAGGGAGGGGTTGGAGGAATCAATCACTGATTCCTGCTCTAGGTCTTGCTTGCAAGACCTCCTTGGTGTCTTACTTCACCACCTTAACCTTTAGGACCTTCTTCAAGTTTAGGTACCCTTGGTTCTCCTCGCCAACCCCACTATCATCACAAATCAACCCCACCAAGTCAATCTTGGTGCAATATCTCTAACTCTTCCTTAGCCCTTAATCTACCCTAAAGGCTACAAACCTCCAATTTAAAGAACTAAAATTTGCAGGTGTGTGGAGGTGCCTAAAAAGACTTCAATCCATCCTACTATGGTTCTTGAAGGTCCACTTGACTCCATCTCTCAGTCGCTTTCACCAAACCCTCTTTTTAAGCCTAAAAAGGCTACTAGCCCTAAGAGCCCCAATTAGGCCTCTTTCTCTGAGAAAATAGGATTGTTCTCAAATATTTCCAAAGAACATCCCAATATTTTCTTGGGATTCCTGGTTCATTTTCCCACCTCTTAAATATTTTTGAGGTCTTGGGTCTTTATCTGTCGTACAAAGCCTCAACTTGAAAATGGGCATAAACTAGGGTTTTTAAGCCATTTTCTGGTTGCTTTCAAATTGTCAAGTCTTTCACCGACCAAATGAGTTAGTGGAGTTTCCTCCTGATTACCAAACCTTGGAAAGACTTCCACCTACCTTCTCCAAAAGGAAATTTGATAAGAACTTATCACCCCTGCAAATTATGTGCTTTGCACTCAAGTCTTCCTAGCCAGGCATCTCCCTAGCTCGCCTAGGGAAAGAATTCCATAGTGGGCTCCTATGCTCACACAAACTCTAAATCCTACCATATTTACACACATGGAGTCTAGTCACTATTCCAAAAGGGCCGTACAATTTGTACGGTGGGAAAGTGAACTAAATCTCCATTTCCTCAAAACTGTTTGGTTCAGACCAGCAACAGTGTGGAATCAAATCTATTTGCAAACAGTGCTTGAAAATGAATAAGAGGACTAATTAATGGCACACAAAGCTTGAAGAATAACAACTCTACATCCTACATTAGTTACAGTGCCTATTTAATCCATTAAAGCAACACTTCAAACAAAACTTAGAAAACTAACACACAAAACACACTCTTTTCTTGATTTCAAAAAACTTCAATCATAACAAAGATGCTTCCAACCCTGCTCTCAGGTCGAGGCACACCCTATATAGGTTAACAAGAGTAGTTATTCCTCCCCTTGGTCGGACATGTTAGTTACAATGTGGCAAAGTTGCAAAATGTACCATTTTGCAACTTTTGCCAATTTTCTAGTAAACTAAGTAAAATGAGTTTTTAAACTCATCCACCCTTTCCACTCCTTAACCAACTAATCACTACTGAGCAAGACATAATCTTAAACCTCTATCTCTAACTCAATGGTCAACATGACCTTCATGGTAACACATCAAAACAAAAATTCTTCCTAGATTTCCTAATTTCCCTTGTGTTTCCTAGGTGCTCCTGCACCAATTAGCCGATAGGCTACATATATTGTGAGATTTGAGGCTGAAATAAGTCTCATGCCTACAAACCACTATTGATTCATTGGAAAACAAGTTTCAACTGCCATTTAATGGTAAACCAATTGTATTTTAATGGTAAAATCCTTTAAATATTAGGTAAAAGCCTCCAAAATCTCACTTTTCACATAGAAGTCATATAAATATTGATTTGGCAACTAGATGAGAACATTCTATTTCCATTTATAGTATTTTTTATCAATCTATGTGCAAATATTTTATAATTAGATAATACTTAATTTCTTTAAAGAAAAAGTCTATATATGTTTAAATTTATTTCATTCAATTATTTAACACCTATTATTAATTGTTTAATTACACCACATGCAACTAGAATTTGTAGCACATCCAAAACACATACTCTCTGGCATATTAGCATACATTTGGTTTTCTATCGGCATATTCCTTGAACCTCCTTTAGGTGCAAGTGCTAGTATATATACCTCTCTCTCTATAGAATTATCTCCCCCTCTATAATAACTTTTCTAGCTATAAGCGGAGTTGAAATTTCAAATGAAATCAAAGATTCTTGAACTTAAGAATTCCATGGAACAAATATATTGTATATAATTATAATTTCTAGGGAAAATGATTTTAAAAAAACTTCACTAGGTTTCAAACAAGTATTGAAAGCATATATATGAGACTTTTACATGCAAGCAAAAAAAGTGAGAGATGATGTTATAAGTGTAGTTGAACTTTCAAATGAAATCAAATATTCTTGAACTTAAGAATTCCATGGAACAAATATGTACATATAATTGGAATTTACGCAAAATGATTTTAAAAATCTTCACTAAGTTCACAAATGCAATTGGAAATAGATGATAAGGAATTTAGGCAAAATGAGTTTAAAAAACTTCACTAGATTGAACAAGTATTGCATTTGAGTTTATACATGTACAAGTGAACTTGAAAATAATGGATATAATCTAACTCAAACATTTTGGTTCAGCCCACTCTTCAATAACATGTAAATTTTTTTTATGATCATCACTATCTAGTCTACATTTTTTTCAACCACATGCATGTGGAACTGCATGAAGATGTAGAGCGGTAGCAATTATTAGGTGACTATATTGACATACCTTGTTATTAGGTTGATAGTCAACAAGGGTATGTGTAGGATCATCATGGAAAAAATAGGCCCTTAAGTGGCAAAACATTTAGAAAAATCAGAGTTACGCAACTTGACGTAAAAAAATGAATAAGCTATCTATATTATTTCAAAAATATGTAAGAATAGAATCTGTAGAAAATTGAATGTAATTTCTAAACTACTACGTTTATTTTATTTTTTTTAAATCTATTTGGTGAAAATTTGAAATTTCAATGCAGTAGCACTTAAATTTTATGGAAAAAATAAGAAGTAGGTGTCTGTCTAACCACCCTAACCACAATAAAATGATAATATTTTTTTTTAATATTTTAGATATAAGTAGAGGACTCATGTCTGGATGTGATGCATATTTTTTTGTAATTTGTTTCCAAGTAAATAATTAATTATGAATTTTTTATTACAACTTTAAAAAAATATAAAACTCGTATGTCTGACCACCTTAACTTGGTCAAAACTTCATTAAATTCATTTTTTTTTAATCCTATAGAATGTGACGCATGTTTTGGATTCAAAAAATGTGATACCTATTGAAAGCTATAGATGTTTTTCAATCAGCCTATCAATCAAGACTTTAGTCATAATTCAAATAGAAAATGAATAATAATTATTTATTAAATTAAAAGTAAAACATAATTTATATTGGTGGAAAGCTAAGAATCTCCTTTAAAAACCCTTTTCATTTCATCAATTTTGGGTAAAAAAAGTCATTAGCCACATACCCTACACATACCCATCATATCGCCACATCTTGACCCATCATGATCCTACACATACCCACAAAATGAATCCCATGTTGAACAAATTTGACTTGTTTTAGATATATCTCTTCACTACAACAGAACCTGCATGGTAAACATGAACCTAAGGTAAGACATGTGAACATGTACAACATTTTTGTGCTCAAGGTTTGTACAATATATATTTAATGTTTTTAATGTAATGTACACATGTACACAATGTATATATATATAATTTTAAATTCAAACTCACCTATGGGAAATAACATTCCATTGCTTGTTTCAAGTTGTGTTAGCTTATTCCTCTGTTTTGTACAACACAGTAAATAATAGCTAACACCTTCTATGTTTCCAAGCTTTGCTATGACTTCAAAAGCATCTCCTGTACACCAAATTTACACAAAAAAATTATAAAAAAAATTAGAAATGTCTCTAGACTTTAAAGATCATTATATATATATAATATTTAAATTATTAAAAACTTACACATGTACCTTTTCTAACCAATTTTGAAATATGGTCATAATCAATTGAAATCAAAGGAATGTCTTGAAATCTTTCTTCCTCATTTTCATCATATCCCATTTACTGACATATCCAAGTTCTTGGTTGTTGCATGCATGATATTTTTTTGCAATGCACTCAGTCCAGAAACAAGATTAATGCCTTAAGTATAATTTCCATCTAGGGTGACTATTTGAACTCATAACACAATGCAAAGATCTTTTCTTGTCTACCCTCTTGCATCCATGCATAGATCTTCTTTCCACACCTAGATACGTGTACAAAAACAAACTTATGTGAACAAACATGTATATATATATATATATATGTATATTAAATTAAATAAATTCAAATTTTTGAAAAGGTAATTTATACATACTCGATGTAAACAATTATTTTAGTTTACCCCTCATAATGCTTTGCTCCTACTAGGATTTTTCACCTAAAATGAGAAAGGGGATTGGACGGGGGACCAAAATGCAAGGGTTTACACTCAAGATTAATGTGAATGAGATGTATTATGTATAATTAAGATGTAATAATGCACTGATTTGAAATTAAGATGATTTAATGATGCAAAAATTAAGAAATGAAAAGTGCTAGAAAACACATTGTGATATGCAAACATGAACTAAATGACCTAAAAATGCAAATAAAACCAAATAAAAAGTTGTAAGACAAAAGGTGTGCACCTGGAACTATGTTGCAAACTTGAAGCAACTCTAAAATTCTGAAAATTCTAATTTTTAAGCCTGATAGGGCATTTATGCCAAGTGGGGCGACAATCCATTTTTAGAAAAATTCTGAAAAACTACACTGAAGCTCGTTTCGGTCAAATGGGTATCCAAATCTACAAAAAAAACTAAAAAGAAAGTTCAGTGGGACTAAGTCACCACTAGTGGTGTCAGTCCACTTCTAAATTTTTGAAAATTCAAAAGTGGAAATGGAAGCCTTAGGTCTACACTCTGGTTTCCCATAGGTTTTCGCTTCTGAAACTTTGATTTTCATTCCTAAAGGTGACTTTTTTTGATATTTTTGGCTAAGTCAACAAAGAGATGTCTTCAACCTTTTCTTCAATCATCTTCAAATCCTTAAAGTTTCTAAATCTGCAAACACGCAAAGAGAGAAGGATAAAATATTGATTGTTAGGGCATGAGGGTTTGCCTTAGTCAAAACCATTTTAGGTAATTAAACCAAAGTGATGAAAGAATGTAATGAAACATGCAACAATGGAGTTGATTACCTTGCCATGATGTTTGATCTTGAAAGTCTATAGCAAAACATGAAGAATCTACCCTTGAATGTCTTAGGAAGCTATCTTGATGACTTGCAATGATAAAACCCTAGCTTGCTTGACTTGAGAACATTATGAGTGATGAATGATAAAGAGTTATGACTTAAGATGAGTTAGGAGATTGAAAAATTAGGGGAAAAACCCTTATTTATACACAATTATGCCTTGATTCTTGAAAACACCTCATCACAAGCCGACCTTAGGTCTTAAAGAATAAAAGCTCGAAATAAATTTGAATTTATTTTTATTTTTGAGCCAAATGGGAGTAAGTTGCCCATGCTGGCGACTTAGTCCACCTGGGAAATTTTGAGTGGATGTCAGAGATTAAGATGTATTAAATGTTGTTTATCGGGTTCTTCTTCAACAAGACACTTAATTAAGGCTTGTAAGTGCATAAAGGGGCCATTTAAAACATAAGAAAGGTATAAATATTAATGACAAGCCTAGGAAAGTGTGAAATTTTGTTACAAGACTTTACAACACTTTGAAATAGGTCTTGGTAAGGTTATTTAGGTGAATTATAACATTATGGTCCTAGAAAAGTGTGAAGATGATTTACAACACCTTACAACACTCTTGTAAGACATCACTAAATGTATTTTATTCAATTTTTAAGGGTTCAAGACCTAGTGTGGATGTGTAAACACCTCTCAACACCAAATCAAGGACTCATTAAGTCCAATTTATCATCAATTATTCCCATATCAATCAAAGTATACACTTTTTGGCAACACATTAAGCCCCCACTTTAGTGAGAGGATGAACTTGCTTCAAACTCTTGCTAAAGTAGCCATTCAAGTAGAGTCCAATCATACCAATGCAAATGAAAAATAATGACAAAGATCAAAGGACGTTGCAAAAGCCCCCATGATCTAAGATCTTAAGTCAAGCCAACATAAGTATGAAAAGGCACATGCAAGGTGAATGATTTTCAACAAGACAAGATACATGATCATACAGTGGCAAGAACTAGAAGGAAATGAAAATGGGGTGGATCAAGCTTCGAATGTTAGTCCAACACGCTATGGATTAGATCTAGGTTCGTTTGAAAAAGAACATGCATACTCACTCTAGGGAGATGAAACTCTTGGTTGTCTATTGGGTGAGAAAATCACAAAAGTATACTCACTTTGGGGCCACATAACTTTTGGTTATCTGCGGGGTGAGAAATCCCAATCGTTAGAAGCATATGCTAGTTGGTATGCACTCAAACACATAGGTGGCTATGGGGAAATTTTTGCCGCTGAGTGGGCTTCCCGCTCAACCATACCAAAGTTATACCTCTTGATAACTTTAATAAGGTGCCACAAAGGAAAATGATTTTCGAGCTCTATGAAGTAAGAAAAACTTCATATGATTGACACTCATAGACATTGTTAATGGAAAATAGTGTAAGGATTGTTCGAAGAGATTTTTCTTTGTTCATGAAATGTCTCATCTTAGGGGACATCATGCTCAATGTCTCCAAGAGAGGATAAGTGCAAACAATCTCATCTTGTTTCCAAGAGAGGGCAAGTGCAAGGTCTCATCCTAGGGAACATTGTGCTTGATGTTTCCAAGAGAGGGAATCACAAGAAAAAGAAAATCGCACAATGAAATGTGAGCAATGATGTATGCCCCCACTTTAAAGTGGTTGTGAGCACCAATACTATGAGAAATTTCTTTAAAGTAGAAGAAGAGGGCATGAGAGCTTACTCAAAAAGCCCTATGCCAAGTCATATGTTTTCGAGAAGCTACATCATGAGAACAGTAGTATGTCATATTCGAGCCAACTTAAGGCATGTCGTCCACATCCTAAGCTTATTCTTATGTATTCATGAAAGGTTAATGACTAACAAAAGGAGGCAACCACAAGTGACATACAAGGACAAAGCTATCGAACCCCCTTTCCCCCACTTAGTGCAGGACAAGGGTGAGCCAAAACGATTGATGAAATGTAGGCGAGAGTGAAAATTGGTATCAATTAGAGGAGTTAGGTGCCCCCATAGAGGGAAGCATACATAACTCCTGAAAATGTTGGATTTTATGACTCAAAGCTTTTTATTCATTAGTGGAGTGACCATGAACTCTATGATAGGCGTAGAATGAAGTATTGTAAGAGAATTTCTTTCAAGTTCTGGGAGGGAGGGTGATCAAGTGAACTTGGAAGAGTCTTGAAAAGATACCTTATTGATCAATGGTAGAAGATGGTCTTGTGGTATGTGATAAAGATACCCCTTTCTTAGTAGTGGTTGTCATATCTACACAAGACTCTTTAGATTGCAAGATTTTATTTTCTCCATTATAGGAGGATATAAATCTAATGAATTCAAATCATGAGAATTTTGTAAGATGACATTGACATTAAGTGAAGTTTTAGTTGTGTGTTGCATGTTTGGATGATGTTCAAGACCACTAGTGTAAAGGTGTTCAGTTAAGAATAATGTAGGAGTATGTGTTGTGAGATTGTTAATGGTGAGGGAAGGTTTGGCGATCTCTATTACAAGACAATAGACAATACCATGAGTAGTTTGTTGTATGATAGGGTCAATAAGGTTGTGGATACCTTGTTCATTAGCACCACATCCTCTTCCACTATATCCAAGTTGTTTCATAAGCTCATAACCTTTTCCACAAAGCTTTTTCATTGCTTTGGAATCAGATGGTTGTGCATTATTGTGTTCGTCAAAGGTTGTTGTGTAGTTTACTTCTTTGTCTAAAGTGGTTGAGGTGGATGCTTTCAAAGGGTTGTCTAAAGTTGGTGTCAACAGTGTTGTGTTGTTTCTCTTATTTGAATCTTTGTGGATGATTTTGTATTCTCCCATGAAATCTTGTTCAAAATCGAGGGGATCCCAATCATCTTCTAATAGCGTTGTGACTTGTTCAATATGTTGTTGGCTATCTTTTTGTTGTGTGGGTTCTACTTGTGTGGCTGGTGTTAATGTGTTCAAGGGGTACTCTTTGGTTTTATCAAGTTGCAAGAAACTATAAGGCTCATGATCAACGTTGAGTGTGGACACTTTTATGTTGTAGATGTATTTCATTTTTTGATGAAGAGTGGAAGGTACACCATTTATAGCATGAATCCATGACCTGCCTGGAAGAAGGTTATATGAAAGATCATGAGGCACAACTTGGATTGGTGTGTTCAATGTGACTTCTCCAATTGTAATAGGTAAAGTGATCACATCAAGTGGTGTATTTTTGACATTGTCAAAGCCCTTAATAGATAAAGATTTGGGTTGGGGTATGTGCAAAATCATCATGGAAAAAACAGGCCCTTAAGTGGCAAAAAAATCATAAAAATTAGAGTTAGGCAACTTGACATAAAAATTTGAATAAGTTATCTATATTATTTTAAAAATATGTAAAAATAGAATCTGTAGAAAATTAAATGTAGTTTCTAAACTACTAGGTTTGTTTAAAAAAAAAATTCTATTTGGTGAAAATTTGAAATTTCAATGCAGAGTACTTAAATTTTAGGGAAAAATAAGAAGTAGGTGTCCGTTTGACCACCCTAACCACAATAAAATGATAATATTTTTTATAAGATTTTAGATATCAGTAGAGGACTTGTGTCTCGATGTGATGCATATTTTTTTTGTAATTTTATTCCAATTAAATAATTAATTATGATTTTTTTATTACAACTTTTAAAAAATATAAAAAAACTCATATGTTTGACCACCTTGACTTGGTCAAAACTTTATAAAATTCAATTTTTCTTTTTTTAATCCTATAGTATGTGAAGCATAGAATGTGACGCATGTTTTGGATTCAAAAAATGTGATACCGTTTGAAAGCTATAGATGTTTTTCAATTAGTCTATCAATCAAGACTTTAGTCATAATTTGAATAGAAAATGAATAATAATTACTTATTAAATTCAAACTAAAGCATAATTTATATTGGTGGAAAGCTAAGAATGTCCTTTAAAAATCCTTTTCGTTTCATCAATTTTGGGTTAAAAAAAGTTGTCATCCACATACCCATCATATTGCCACTTTTTGGCCCATCATGATCCTGCACATAACCGTTGAATTTTTGATTTATCCACACAAAGCCTATCCAAAATTTTTATGCTACACACATTAAGGGCTGAGCCATTGTTAATGAGGGTTCACTTTATCCCTATTTGATTGTATCAAAAAATGATCATGAAAGCTTCATTTTGTTTTTGCACTTCCAAAGGGGGGAGTTCACTTTGGTGGAAAACAATATCAATGTTTATTCCTTGGATCATGCCTGTGATGTTAGTTGGTTGTGCATTTGAAGGGATAGGAACTTGTTGCAAGGTGGTTTTGATCATGTTGTGATAGTGAAGGGAGGCTTGAATAAGATCCCACAATGATATCTTAGCAAGATTATTCTTTAGTTGTTTGAAAAGATTGTACTCCTTTCCAGTAGAAAGACTTGGTAAGAAAGGTCTAGAGGGGATAGGATTAGGCAAAGGTAAGGGTGTTGGGGTTGGTTGTAGTAGTTGCACATTATTTTGAGTGTTATATGTATGAGAAACGGTATTATGACTTGGTTGCTGCAACACATTAGTTTGAGGTGGGTAGAGGGTGAATTTAGGTTTGTGCAGAGTTTGTTTGTGTGAAGGGGGATAAAGGATGAGTTGAGGTTAAATAATATTAACATCCCTTGGCGAATGAGAGTCTAACATAGGCTTTTCATCTCTTTTCAAGGGCATAATATTATTATCAATGTTAGCTTTGCCTTGTATGATGATATTCTCCCTAGAAGGAAAGTGTTCAAGACAACAACAAAGCTCATGTTCCTTACAATTAAGGCCTGGTTCATCCAAATTAACTTCATTGAAACTAAGGGAATTATTAATAGTTGAATGTGTTTGATGATTGATAGTGGGGAGAGGACAAGAAGACTCTATATGATTGTCAGTTGTTTTGAAGGTCTCACTCTCTTGTACCATATTATCTATCCTACTAAGAGAGCTTGTAATATGTTCATCCAAGTTTGAGGTTTGTAAAGTAGATTCATCTCAAGTGGGCGAGGTATCAAGTGAAGGACTAATATGGCTGTCAAATAGATTATCCCAAATGGGAGGAGCATTAGGGAAGGGAGGATCAAGGGTTTCATGATTTGTAATAGGGATGTCTTCTAACACCAACCTATCCTCTTTACATCGAGGAGGGATATTAGTAGATTGACAAGTATGATAATCATGATTATGGAGACTAGATAAGGTGATGTTTAAGAATGTTTCTATGATCTCATGTTCTTGTTGTCTAACATCTTCCAAAGGAGAATAAGGAGATGGACAATCAAGACCCTCAAGACTTGTAACTTACTTCACCAAGATACCTTTGTCACTAATAGGAGAGGTATCAAGAGAAGAACAAGTATGTGTGTGATGATTTTCTACACTTCCATTCACACCAATGGGTAATGTAATGATATGGTGAGGACTAACACGTTCCTCATTATTGTAATCAAAACCAAACTCATAAGAGGGGATGTTATGCTTATAAAATCCATGTTTAATCAAATCAAAGGAACATATAAAGAACATGTTATGCAAAAAGAAATAAAGTGCAATGCAATGATTTATATGTAATTTTCAAATGCAAAACAAAGTAAGTTGCTGATTACAGTATGCAATAATCTGAAAAATGAAATGTGGGAGATGTAAATGTGAAATGAAACAATGCATGAAATGAGCTATTTTAGGCTAGATTTGATGAAATGCATGTTATAGAAACTCAACCAATTGACATAGAGAGGTAATGGCACCAAATAGAGGCTTAAAAATAGGGTTTTCAACTCTGTAAAAGGTTGTTTCAGGGTTGAACAGGGACTAATTCGCCCAAGGTGGAAACTTAGTCCCAGTAGGGATTTTTTTGAGATTTTTCAAATTTTTCTAATGGGTTTTGACGGTCTCAGTACTGTATAATGCATTCATAATATGTAAATGCAAAATTTTAGAGATTTTTAATGATTTAAGTTGCAAAAATGCTTAGAATTGAAATGATTTTAAAAAAATGACTATGCTTAAATGATGTTTTTGACCTAAATGCATAAAACAAATGTTCCCAAAAGTTTCCAAAATTATAGTATATGATAATAGGAGGCTTAGGAAGCACATAAATGAAGTTTCTGATGCTATATCAAACACTGGAAAATCTGGACTGGGACTAAGTCGCCCAAACTAGCGAATTAGTCCTAGTTAGGGTTTTTTGCAAAATTTTGAGGATTTTTTAATGGATTTTGATGTTTTAGAGGTGGTATGATGAATACCTAAGAGGAAAATGCAAATTTGCAAAAAAATTTAATGATTGTAGATGTCAAAAATGCAACCTAAATGCACTTTTTATGAATGCAAAACTTGAAACCTATCATGAAAATCCTAATGCAAGGTTAGTGTAAGCTAGATCTATGATGAAGGAGTCAATATAAGAAGAGAAAAGTGTTCTAAATTTGGGTTCACCAAAATGTAAACGATGATTTTGATTTACCCCTCACAATGCTTTGCTCCTCCTAGGATTTTTCACCTAAAAGGAGAAAGGGGATTGGTTGGGGGACAAAAATGCAAGGTTTTACACTCAAGATTAATGTGAATGAGATGTATTATATCTAATTAAGATGTAATAATGAATTTATCTGAGATTAAGATGATTAAATGATACAAAACTTAACAAATGAAAAGTGATGGAAAACACATTGTGATATGCAAACATGAACTAAATGACCTAAAAATACAAGTAAAACCAAATAGAAAGTTGTAAGAAAAAAAATGTGCACCTGTAAGTGTGTTGCAGACTTGAAGCAACTCTAAAATTCTAGAAATTTTGATTTTTAAGCCTGATAGGACATTTATGCCAAGTGGGGTGACTTAGTCCATTTTCAAAAAAATTCTAGAAAATAGGTATCCAAATCTATAAAAAAATCCAAAAAATAGGTTTAGTGTGACTAAGTCACTAGTAGTGGCAACTTAGTCCACTTTTGAATTTCTAAAAATTTGGAAGTGGAAATAGAAGCCCTAGGTTTGTACTCTGGTTTCCCACAGGTGTTTGCTTCTAAAACTCTAATTTTCGAGCCTGAAGGTGACTTTTTGTTGATATTTTGGGCTAGGTCAACAAAGATATGTCTTCAACCTTTTCTTCAATTATCTTCAAACCCTTAAAGTTCCTAAATCTGCAAACACACAAAGAGAGAAGGAGAAAATATTGATTGTTAGGGCATGGGGGTTTTCCTTGGTAAAACCCCTTTTAGGTAATTAAACCAAAATGATGAAAGAATGTATTGAAACATGTAACAATGTAGTTGGTTACCTTTCCATGATGTTTGATCTTGAAATTCTGCAACAAAACATGAAGAATCTACTCTTGAATGTCTTAAGAAGCTATCTTGATGACTTGTAGTGATAAAACCATAGCTTTCTTGACTTGAGAACTTGATGAATGATGAAAGGTAAAGAGTTATGACTTAAGATGAGTTAGGAGATTTGAAAATGATGGGAAAAACCCTTATTTATACATAATTATGCCTTAATTCCCGAAAATACCTCATCACAGGCTGACCTTAGGTCTTAAAGAATAAAAACCCAAAAGAAATTTGAATTTATTTTTATTTTTGAGCCAAATGGGACTAAGTCGTCCATGGTGGCGAGTTAGTCCACCTAGGAAATTGTGAGTGGATGTTGGAGATTAAGATGTATTAAATGTTTTTTATCGGGTTCTTCTTCAACAAGATACTTAATTAAGGCCTGTAAGTGCATAAAGGGGCCATTTAAAACATAAGAAAGGTGTAAATATTGATGAAAAGCTTAGGAAAGTGTGAAATTTTGTTACAAGACTTTACAACACTTTGAAATAGGTCTTGGTAAGCTTATTTAGGTGAATTATAACATTATGGTCCAAGAAAAGTGTGAAGATGTGTTACAACACCTTACAACACTCTTGCAAGACATCAATAAATGTATTTTATTCAATTTGCAAGGGTTAAAAACCTAGTGTGGATGTGTAAAAACCTCTCAACACTAAATCAAGGCCTCATTAAGTCCAATTTAACATCAATTATTCCCATATCAAGCAAAGTATGCACTTTTTTGCAACACACATGATATCTCCCAAAACACTCTATGTGGAATGTTTTAGTTTGTTCTTGAAGATGTGCCGACCTCATTTGATGCAAAGTGTTTCTTACACCATTCAACAACATCATGTGCATCGTCTATACAATCTAACAAATAACTCATTTGATGCTTTCTTAAAGTACATTTGATGCAAGCTCATGTGCCATCATGCTCGCCCTTTCCATGCCAACTCTCAAAGAAACTCCAAACATGTGGTATTTTGTAAATTTTATGATATCTAGACAATGCATAAAATGGCCTTGATGATTTGAATTGTGTCACACATCCATTTGACCATACAAAATGATTTTCAAATTTTACACACCTACTTCTCAAATTCTCAAAAAAATTTGTTAAGCAATGTTGTACGAAAAGTTTCATGCTCTTTATCATCACTAATATAAAAGTGATATTATTTCTTAATGGCTCATTGTCCATATGTACTCTTAACACCATCCAATTCCAATTGTGCATGTTGATAACACACATGAACCATAATAGTGATTTTCTTTGAACAATAATATTTTGATTGAATCTCTTTTTGATGTACAAAAGAGTAATTTTTTGCAATGTCAACTACTGATAGAATTGTTCCAAGTGAGAAAGTATCTCTTAATGTTTGAAATTTTTATGCTTGCCACTTAGGAAAAAAGGAATGTTGTATGTATGGTTGTATCAATTTTTGAAAATCTTCCATAAATTTTCCAGTAAGAATCTCCTCTTCTACATAGTTTAACTTTGTGGATTCTTTCCCAATTTTTTTTTGAAACTTTACATACTTGTAACTCTTGCAATTTATTATCTTTGTTAGGTTAGTATCTTTGTTTCTTGAAGGAAATTTAGCCAAATTTAAACATGTTTCATAAAGTCCTTTTATGTATTTTATTTGACGTCCATTTTCATGATCACATAACATATCCTTTATGAAAAAACTTACCTATTTAGGAGTTGAATTTTGAAAACCATAACTTTCTTCTCTTATCTTTCAAAATAACTTATAGTAGAGATAAAATTCAATCTGATAATGACAATAACAAGTTTCAAAAAACTTGTTTATCTTCACATGATATGGCTTAAACCTTTCAAACATTGTTTTCACAATATTTATATGAGGATACTTATTACAAGTTCATATACATCTCAAGTTGTGTTATGTCTAGCTAATGTTTATTATTATTTTCATAAATATTGAGCCCAATCTTGTGTGTCATAACATCTCTAATATTTGATGATGAACAAGTCTCTTCATTCCAAAAACTTGAGATCAAGTTCCTAACATCTTCAATCCTATCATAACAGGGAGCTCTACAAATAATTGCCCAATTTCCTTCTGAACTATCATCCAAAACCTTTCTCTTTTTCTCATATTTTATTTGTGTGGTTCTACTATAGCCAATTTCAGCCGAAAGTGCTGACATTTTTCTTTTCTTGCTATATCTTGATTTAAAACATATGTCAACATCACCATTATTGTAGTGGTCTTATCCACTAATTGAGATCCTTTCCCAATGGAATCTAAACCATTTTTAACATTTTCAACAATATATTTTTGTAATGCCATGTGTTTCTTCTTATTCCCTGCCGAATGTACACCCAACAATTGTAATGACTCTTTTAGCTCATTACAAAGAAGCAAACATGATAACAATTAGGTTTTTTCAAGTGTTTCAATATGATTGAAATTATCATTGATTATTCCATTTTAAAATTTAGTCATTGACCTCTTACTCCTATTTACAGGTTGGTTGGCATAACATTTCAATTTCTCCATATCCATTTCCAGTAAATGATTTAAATTTCTATAAGAAATTTGTTTCCTCACCTTTTCAGCTAGTTTTATATGCTCATCCATACCAGTAGAAGGAAGTGATCCTAACCCCTCTCCAACATGCATTGTTTGAACTTGGGCCTCCTCCCTATCTTCAAGTTCCATGTGTTCTTCAGCTAATTTGTTTGATCCAATATCTAGATTTGGCTCAACTTCTACTTGAGAACTTCCTACTATTTGAGCCCTTTCTACATATCATAAAATATTTTGCAAAGAAAGTGAGAGATGATGCTATAAGTGGAGTAGAAATTTCAAATGACATCAATCTTGACTCTTGAAATTAAAAATTCCATGGAAAAAATACAATTGGAAATTGATTCAATTTAAGGAAATGACAAAATGAATTTTCAAAGTCACTAGGTTTTGGAAATTGGATACATGAATTTACATGCAAGCAAAGAAAGTGAGAGACTATGAGCTATTTAAGTGGATTTGAACAAATAAAATCAAAGATTCTTGAACTTAAGAATTTCATGGAACAAATGCAATTGGAAATAGATGATAAGGAATTTAAGAAAAATGAGGTTTCCAAGTTATCTAACATGGCTTTCATAATTGGAAATATATTTATAAGGAAAACATTGAGGTGTTAATAAAATTCCTAAACACACACAAGAGAGAGAGAGAGAAGAAATACACAAGTACCTTGTTTCTTTCTATGATAATTTTCCAAGTCTTGTCCGCACCTCTTTTGTTCTTCTTTTGAAAATTTTTGTTGAGCCTTATTTTTTATTTTTCCATGTTCTCCCATTTTCCTTAAAAATGCTAAAATCTCTTCTTCTCCAAAATTTGCCTCCTTGATAAATGTGCAAAATCCTCTTCTCCAAAATCTACTATCCAAGTGATAAAAATGTGAATTAATCTTGCAATTTGATATAGAATAATGAAAAATAAGCTTGTATTTATATTCATATGGGAAAAAAAAATTAAAATTCATTCATCGGCCAAGGGTTTGAGCTCAAATTCACCTTCAATAATATTCAAATTTTATAACATTGCATATGTACATGTACATGTGTAGAACTGCATATGTGTACATACATTTAATGTATTTAATGTACATTTAACATGTGTTTAACATATATAAATCATAAATATGTGAGCTCATGAGTTCTCTAAATATAGATTTAAAATTTGTATAAACACATTATTGAATGTAAACATGCACATGTACACATGTATCTATTAATGCATCTATGTGTTGGCCAAGGGTTCAAGCTCAAACTCACCTTCAATTATATTCAAATTTTATAGCATTACATGTGTAGAACTACATATGTGTACATACATTTAATGTATTTAATGCACATTTAACATGTGTTTAACATATATAAATCATAAATACGTGAGCATGACCTCTCTAAATATAGATTTAAAATTTGTATAAGCACATTATTGAGTGTAAACATGTACATGTACACATGTATCTATTAATGTATAAACATTTAAACATAAGAAAACACGTGTACATGTAGATAGATTCAATGTATAAACATAAACATGTTATAAGCAAAGATGCACATGCACACAGATTGAATGAAAATAAACATATAAACATAGATTGTATAAACACTCTTGAGTGTACTAAACATGTACATGTACACATTTAGATTAATGCATAAACATTTAAACATAAGAAAACACATGTATATGTAGATAGATGAATATAAACATAAACATTATAAGAAAATCTATGTACATGCACATACAGATTGAATGAAAATAAACATGTATATAAACACAAGAAAATGTACTAGAGATTATCAAATGTACCTATAACAATGTATCAGCAATCTAAAAAATGTACTATCTAGATCATAAAATGTAAGTAATAATGTATCAACAACCTAACAAACATGTACTAGAGATCATCAAACATTTAGCCCAAGTCATATATAATTCTAAAAACTCATAAATCTAGTGCAGCCTAATATGAATGTTGACTCCTATTCGAATGATCATCTGAATGAGAACCCTACTCTGACGGATGTGCCGAGCCCTAGATATAAAATTGTTTACACAATGTGTTAAATACATATAATACATTATAAATTTTATGAAAGTTATTTAAGAATGTACATGTATTTTTAAATATCTATCTAGATCTATGCATACAAATGCATGTACATATACATGTGTATATATATAAAAATTTAAAACTCACATGTCTAATGGCAACAAAATCATCCATATGTAGAGTCATGTCAACGTACACAATGCGAACCAAGGCTAGGAGTAACATGAGGTATGTCCATATACAATACATATACATATATATTACATGAATATCTAGTTAAAACTAAATTAAAAAAAAAGGAATTGAAACATGCACATGCTAATATGCATGCACATCATTTGGTATCGGATGATCTAAGTCCTCTACAATGGTCGTCTCCACCAAATCAACCAAATGCTCAGTTGAGGTGTCAAGATATACATCCATCTGAACTATCACATGTTGTACCAAAAATGATGAGTGAAGGGGACTATGCAGCTGAGATGGCATCGGAAATGAAAAAAAGGGACCGTCAGGTATGTGCAGGATCAGCATGGGCCAAAAATTGGCGATATGATGGGTATGTGTAGGGTATGTGGCTTTCAACTTTTTTTTACCTAAAATTGATGAAATGAAAAGGGTTTTTAAAGGAGATTCTCAACTTTCCACCAATATAAATTATGCTTTACTTTGAATTTAATAAATAATTATTATTCATTTTCTATTTGATTTACGACTAAAGTCGATTGATAGAGATTGATAAACATCTATAACTTTCAAAGCATTATCATATTTTTGAATCTGAAAATCGTCACATTCTATGCTTCATATACTATAGGATTAAAAAAAATGAATTTCATGAAGTTTTGACCAAGTTAAGGTGGTTAGACATATGATTTTTATATTTTTTAAAGTTGTAATAAAAATTCATAGTTAATTATTTACTTGGAAAAAAATTATAAAAAATATGCATCACATAGGGACATGAGTCCTCTACTTATATATAAAATATTATAAAAAAATATAATCATTTTGTTTGTGGTTAGGGTGGTAGATAGACACCTACTTCTTATTTTTCCTTGAAATTTAAGTACTACTACATTGAAATTTTAAATTTTCACCAAATAGATTTTTAAAAATAAACCTAGTAGTTGAGAAACTACATTCAATTTGCTACAGATTCTATTCTTACATATGTTTGAAATAATATAGATAACTTATTCAAATTTTTACGTCAAGTTGCCTAACTCTATTTTTTTTGAATTTTTGCCACTCAAGGGCCTGTTTTTTCCATGATGATACTGCACATACCCGGTCAACATATCCATAAAACCCATAGTCTTTGCAGTATTTGAATGATTTGTAGGTGGATCTTGATGTGCAATAGTATTTGGATGAGAGTGATGGGATCGTAGATGTGAATGAGCTCCTAAAGCCAAATGACCTCTTACCTGGTCTATAAAGATCTCATAGTTTGATGTGATGAAGGCATATGCCTCTAAGAGGTCCTCAGCCAAACAATGCATATTCCTTTGTGTCATATCTCTTATAAGTTTGTTAAGATGTGTGGGTGTAGGGATGCCCACTACTGTAAAAGGATCCATGATATTATGTTGTGTTGCAAATGGTGTGGATCGTGAATGTCTAGAGATCAAATACTAACCCACACAATTAATAGATATCTTAGTGGTTGTAGCTACAGTGTCGCCTACACTATCAATTGCTTCCTTTTGGGAAGTAATGACAACTTGATTTGCTAAGAGGGCCAAAGCTAGGGTGAGAGCATGAAACCTGCCACCAACCAATACCCTAATGTTCACTGGGGCTGGTTTATTTGCTTGATGATAGGTGGGCCTATCAACAATCCTACCATGCCCCTGACCAGCATATGGTGGAATGTCTAGGTAGTTGATTTTGAGGCCCAAATGGACCTCAACATACAACTAGTGAACAAAATATAATGGAATTTGGTAATTGTTTGGATATTGACCATGTTCTACAAGAAATTATGGGTAGATCAATCAGGCCATAGCATCATCCACACATTTGGTGACCTAATATCCCCTCACCTTACGTTTATTTTGATAGAATGAAAAACATTGGTTTTTAATCATATCTTTGGTCACAACATCATGTATTTTTTTTATAGGGAACCTCACCATGTACATCTTCCTGCATGTGGGAAATAATAATAGCTACTCTATTAGGGGAAAATGCACTAGTACCCTCAAGTTTATCTCTTATTTGTTCTAGGATTTGTAATATGGACATGCAAGTTTCTACATATGCCTACATTTATACCATCAGTTAATGACTATCTCAATCTCTTGATCTCACTATTAGTATTTGCAAAGAGTGTTTTTGGAGGTGGAATAGGTACATTTTCCATGTGATATGTATGTACCTAAAGGAGCAATGAGACCTTGGTTTAATATATATAGATCTAGAGAATAGAAATAACATGGAATATGTACATGTGTTCAATTTAAATTTAAAACATTTCTAAATAAATACAATTGTGCACATGATATAGAATACATAAATTAAACATAAACACTAGATATATCTAGATAATATTTCTCAAGTGCATACATGTACATTCAATAAATTTAATGTAACATCTATATCTAAATTACTAAATACTTGTGAAACAAGTAAATTAAAAATTTACATAATTCAAAATCATGCACGAACTCATTTCACCAAAATGTAGAAAATTCTAAGTATACATTTAAATATATACTTAAAATGATCTTAAATATATTCAATCCACATGAGTTACAAATCATAGGGGGCCAACAAGTACTAAATTAGCTTGAGTTTTGAAAGCATGCATAGATTAGAGATAAGGTCTAGTTCAAACTATTTAATAAAATTTGTTTCACATTTCTTATATAGAAGTTTCAAGCTAACATGTATGTAAATTGCAATTATCTAGATGTTCAACAAAACAATATTTAAACTTGATAAAATCAAAAGACATATCAAATTTACATAAGAAATTTATCAAATACAAAACTTCATGTGTGATGTCTTACTTGAGAGTTATTGGTCAATCCACCCTAAATTTTCAACAAAACTTCCTATAAGTGCATGCAAAGTAACATTATTTAATTGTTCCATTAAGAGGGTTTAGTGCAATTTAAAGGAATTTGTGACATGGTCTAATTATGAGGTGAAGATAGCAAATATGCTTAGATCAAGAGAAGAAAGGTGCATAAAATGATTGATGTATATATACAAAGTTGTGTCTTGAGAGTGAAATGTATATGATAGATAAAGAGAGCATAAATGCTAAATATAAAAATGATAATATATAATATAGAAACACCTCAAGTATGTAAAAATGACTTGAACAAATCTTAATATAGAAAGTAAAAGAGAGTATATAAAACATAACAAACACGACTAATGAAGGTGTTTAAAATGAAAGGAAACCAACATATAAATTATAGATGAAGTAGCAAGGAGGATCACACCAAATATGACATAAATAGAAGGCTAAAGTAGAACTTTAATACACAATACAACATTTATTTACCCATCTTATAATCAAACCATTCCATATCATTAAAAAATAATTTAAGTAGAGTCTTCAATGATAAATATTTGAAGTGCTAGTATTCAAATAAGAATTAATAATCTCTCGAGAATGAATCCTATGGAGAGAATCTCTTATTTATCAAGTATCAAACTCTTGGAAGAGGCACCCAAAACTCTATTAAATAGATCTTGTATTTTATTAGTTAAAGAGGAGGAAGAAATATAAGTTTTATGTTGATGAATGGCTTTCTCTAATGTATCCATTCTATAAATATACACCAAAATGTAGGATGACCAAGTGTGTAACAAAATATTTAAAAAGAGTCACTTGATTTCTTCTTCATCTTGTAACAAAACTTGAACTAGACTTTGAAGGTTAAGGGTTACTAGTTTTGTGATTGAAATTATTATTGTTAATTCTAGGTGCCTTATTCTCTATTGATTAACCTATGGATGGTGTAGATTTGATTTTGAAACAATATTGTCTTGTGGTATGCAAAGGTACTATTTTTGGGTTTACTAGGTAACAGGAATCACCAAGTTACAAGACAATAAATACTTTCAATGTGGACCTACAAGTGTGTGTATTCCCAAGTAACATGATATGTTAAAAGAGAAGAGAGATGAATATAGGTCACAAATAAAAAGGGTATAGTAAAAATCCTTTTCTATTTGTATGAAAAGTTAAGGAATATAAACTAATTTGGAAAGAGAAGTTATTGATCTTTATGTTTCCTATGCTTTATTTGGGTATGTGCAAGATCATGATGGGCCAAAAAGTGGCAATATGATGGGTATATGTAGGGTATGTGGCTGATAAATTTTTTTTACCCAAAATTGATGAAACGAAAAGGGTTTTTAAAGGAGATTCTTAGCTTTCCACCAATATAAATTATGTTTTATTTTGAATTTAATAAATAATTAATATTTATTTTCTATTTGAATTACGATTAAAGTCCTGATTGATAGGTTGATTGAAAAATATTTATAGCTTTCAAATGGTATCACATTTTTTTAATCCAAAAAATCCATCACATTCTATGCTTCATATACTATAAGATTAAAAAAAGAAAAATTGAATTTCATGAAGTTTTGACCAAGTTAAGGTGGTAAGAAATATGAGTTTTTATATTTTTTAAAAGTTCTAATAAAAAAATCATAATTAATTATTTACTTGGAAAAAAATTACAAAAAAATATGCATCACATTAGGACATGAGTCCTCTACCTATATCTAGAATCTTATAAAATAATATTATCATTTTATTGTGGTTAGGGTGGTCAGATAGACACCTTCTTCTTATTTTTTCCCTGAAATTTAAGTACTACTGCATTGAAATTTCAAATTTTCACCAAATAGATTTTCTTTTTTTAAAAATAAACCTAGTAGTTTAAAAACTACATTCAATTTGCCACAGATTCTATTCTTACACATTTTTTAAATAATATAGATAACTTATTCAAATTTTTACGTTAAGTTTCCTAACTCTGATTTTTTTGAATTTTTTGCCACTTAAGGGCCTATTTTTTCCATGATGATCCTGCACATGCCCATTTCATCTTACCATTTTTGTTCTGTAGAAAAAAGGACCCTTTGATTGAAATGAGATTAATTCATGATAAAATGGACTTAATGAGGTCTTAATCTAGTGTTGTGAGGCATTTTATGTGTCCACACTAGGTCTTGGACCTTTGCAAATTGAAGAAAATGTGTTTATTGATGTCTTGTGAAGGTGTTGCAGAGTCTTGTAAAGGAATTTCATGCTTTTCTAGACTTAATGAACCTATTTCTTCCTAATTCAAAATTATAAAATGTGTTTAATAAAATTATTACATCAATCTAGAAGGTTCTTAACTTAAACTTAATGATAAACTAGTGTTGTAGTGTGATTTACACATTCACATTGGTTCTTGTGCATTTATAGGCTATGTGGACCTCATTTTAGTGTTCTAAAGTGTAATTAATCACACTTTCACATTGATTTAGGTGTCACAAGCCTTATTTAACATTTACATCATCACTAATAGGTCTTAATTAATCCATATTATCCATCCTGAGGCTTTAATTGATCAAATAACTAACAAGATGGCAATTTAAATCTTATTTCCTGATTCCTTGGCTTCTTAGGTGTCAGAATGGCCCCTATGGGACCCATTCGCCATGCATGGTGAATCAATCCCCTCTAGGTGGGACCCATTCTCCATGTGTGGTGAATGAGTCCTATCTGGCCCCCATTTTGACTGTTGAGTGGGAAAAAGTGAAATTTAAAGTTTATTTTTAGTATATGTCAGCCTGTGATGTATTATTGGGTACTAAGGCACACTTGTCTATAAATAAGTATTTTTACCCTCATTTTGAAAACCTCCCACATATCCATTATCTCATTCACACATCTCTCATCATTAATTCATCATCTATCATTTCATTCAAGTCAAACAAACTAGGGTTTCTTCATTAAGATTGCTTCCTAGGACATTCAAGGGCAGATTCAACATGTTTTTTTGCAGAATTTCAAGATCTATCATCATGGAAAGGTAATATATTCCATTTTTCATGCTTCATTCCATTATTTCATCTTTTTGGTTTAATTACCTAAACGGGGTTTGACCAAGGAAAACCCCCATGCCCTAACCATCAACAATTTCTCTTTCTTGTCCTGTTTGTATGAATATTTAGGTCCTTTGGAAGCTTGAAAAGTATTAAATATTAAGTTGCAAAGCCATTCAAGTCATATCTTCATCATTCAAGTCAAAATATCAACAAAAAGTCACTTTTAGGCCCGAATACAATAGTTTCAGAAGTGAACATTTGTAGGAAGCTGAAATACTAACCGAAAGCTCTGAAGTCAACCTTTGAATATTTAGAAATTAAAAAGTGGAATGATTCACCATGGGTGGTGAATGAGTCCTACTCTAGGGTCATGTTTTGGTTTTCTACATTTCTGGATACTCTTTTGTCTAAAATTGGCTCTGGTTCAATTTTACAAAACTAGGACCAATTCACCCAGAATGGTGAATGAGTCTCTCCAGGCCTAAAAATTAGCATCACCAATGTTTCAGAAGCAATTTCCAGTCTCCTTCAAGGTTCTAGGTGCACACTTTCAGTTTGGTTCATTCTGTTAAGTTTTGCATTCATTCCTAGTTCATTGTTGCATTACACAATGTGTTTTCAAACAATTTGCTTTCTTCTAGTTTCTATTCATTAGTCAATCAATCTTGTTAGTTTCTTGCATTCAAACATTGCATCTAGACATATTGCATCCTTTTCCATCCATATTGTAGTAACTTTGAGTGTAGACAAGCATTTTTGGCCCATCTTTCTCCTTCTAGGTGAAAACCCCTAGGAGTGCTAGAAAGCAAGTGGGTGCCAAAAATCTATGTCACATTTTGGTGAACCCAAATTTTAGAATGCTTTCTTGTCTGATTTTGGAGTCCATCTTATATCTAGCTTGCATTGATCTTGCATGAGGGTTTGCATGAATTCATTTGCATGTTAGGTTTCAAATTTTGCAAAGTGCATTTAGGTTATTTGTTGCATCTAAATTCATTTAGATTCATTGAAATTCTACATTTTTTTATTTAGGTCTATGTATTGGCTCTCAAAATTCATAAAAATTAGCCTAAAATTGCTGAAAATTTTGAAAAAGGTTCATACTGGGACTCATTCGCCACGTTGGGCGAATCAATCCCTTATGGCACCTGAAACAACATTTTCTAGATCTCAGACATTGGTTTTTAGGATTTTGATTAGTTCCTTAACCTGTATATATTAGTTATTTGCATTTCTGTAGAATGCATTTTCCTAGATTTCATTTCAAATAACTCATTTCATGCATTTTTTCATTTTCAAAATTTTCAATCATTTTGTTTACATTTGTGCATACAATCTCCTTAAAAATCTCTGAAATTTTGTATCTCCATCTTAGATCTACACCTTACAACCTCACACACATCACAAAGCATTCATAATTTCTGAAAAATTTGCAAAACACCCCTACTAGGACTCATTTGCTATCTATGGAAAATCAGTCCCTATATAGATTTTTCACTAACTGAAACAACATCTAAAATATCATTTTTATGCTTCCTAAAGCTCCTAGTATCATATAGTATAAATATGGAAGGTTTCGAGATAATTTATTTTATGCATTTATCTTAAAAACATCAATTTAAGATAGTCATTTTTCTAATCACTTCAATTCCAAGCATCATTAGATCTGAAAATGTTTCCATTTCTGCAATTTTGCATAACATTGATAAAAGAACTTTTCACTTTTTTATATACAATGTTTCTATTCCTAAAACTTTGCATAAGTTTATTAAAATTTCTTTTCATTCTTGCATGTACATTGTTTGCATTCTTCAAATCTTGCATATATTTAATAAGAATGTTTTGTACCTTTGCATATACATTGTTCCTATTGTTGAAACATTGCATGCAATGGTTACATTTACTTTTCATTCTTATTCAAATAATTCTTGTACCTTGCATATGTAAACATGTTAAGAAACACTTCTTATCCCCTCCCTATGAGAATGTTTTAATGAAAGAGAATACACCTTTGGCCATTCCTCACGATCATATTTGTTCTTCTCCTAATATCTCTCCTATTGGCATAGAATATATTTTGGTGATAGAAGAACCAATCAATAAGAGTGTTGAGAATCTAAGTTGTTTCTCTCCTTTTACCACTCTTAGTGGACAATACATTGATCAACGGGACAACTTAAACATACATAATCATGATAATAACATTTTCCCTTCTCCTAGTGTCTCTCAGAGTTATGAAGTAGATGCTTTGTTTGAGGAAGGTTATGAATATTTTAGTTGTCCCCCTTGTCCTAGGGAAACCCTTATGAAGCACAATTATTCACCCATTGATCATTCCCCTACTAGAAATGAAGTTCTTTTAGAAGAACCAAACTTTGAATGTCAACAACATTTGGCTTGTAGTTCTTCTAAAAACTTTTCTCCTAAGGAGAATATCATAATGCAAAACAATATGACCATGGGAACACATCCTTCAACCACTAACCTTTCCTTAGGAGATGATAATCAAGTAGCATTAGAATCCCCTTCACCAACATATCATTCCAATCAAGACCAAAATTTTGAGGTTATGACGACACAAGTGGGATCTCCTTTAATTAGTGAGATTCCTAAGTCACCTTTCATTAGTGAAAAACACAAAAAAAATTAAGCTATCGTGAAATCCATCATGCAATCTAATCATAACAATGTTTTACAGCCACTAAGTTGTAACTTAGTGACTCAAACATTTAGAGGACCACACAACACTCCTACATCATTACTTTTTCCTCACAAAGAACCTAGTGTTGAAGATCTTAAAAATACTCTTGTTAATATATTTGTATGGGATCTCATTCAACTTTCACCAATAGTCAAACTTCTCTTCCATGAAATGTTGGAAATACAGGAGGAAGAGATCCAATCTTACATAAAACTGAATCATGAAACATCCTCCCCTCATCCATTGCAAGCCACCTAGTTAGAAATCACATTCCCTAAACATGAATTACCCTCACTTGAGATTCAAAACAAGAATGATCCCTTGATGATAAAGGTGATCATTAACAACACTCTAGTTAGGAACACTCTCATCAATAATGTCTTGGAGATTAATGTTTGTAGCATGGACAAAAAGCTCATTCAACTTAATAATGTTCATATTCATGGCTTTGAAAATGTTGATAGGAAACCACTTGGGATGATCACATTACCTCTTGAGGTTGGACCTGTAGTGTTTCCTACCTCTATTCATATCATGCAAGAACCCCTTCCATACAGTCTTATCTTAGGGAGACCATGGATACATGCTATGAAAGGGGTCCCATCTACCCTTCACTGTGTCATAAAGTTTGAATACAACAACAAGATATACATGGTTGATGCAGATGAGAAAAGCTATGCATCGACTGATCACAACACTTCCAACTCTCCTAATCCTTTCATTCCTAGATCAAAGCCTGAACAAGTTGATGCTACTTCTACACCTACAATGAAATTCTTTCATGATAATTGGGGGTCATTAGATTCTACCCCTCCTTCCCATAATATTTCCAAAATCTCACCCTCATCGTCCAAAGAGTCATATACAAACAATTCATTTTTAGACACAAGTTCTAGTAGTCATTGGAGTTTCACACCTACCTTTAAGGGAGAGTGTGCAATATCCCAATCTCCACCCAACCAACCTTGTTTTCCATTAATATCACCCCATGGTGGTAATGGGAGCAATATAACTCCTATCCCTCATGACAAAACGATGCATAACATTCAAAAGGACTTATGTTCTTATAAAGAAACTAATCCTTCTCATCAACACATCCCTCCCTCATTTAACTACAATAACTCTCCTCCATTCTAGACTCACCTTTTTCCTACACTCAGTGGGGGGAAAGGGGTCTAATAACCTTGTCCTCATATGTCACTTGTTGTCTCTTTCAACTAATTGTTAACCTTTGATGAACATATAAGAGCAAGCTTGAGATGTGAATGACATGTCATAAGATTTACTCGCATGTGACATACTCCCTTTCTTTGACTGACACAACTTATTGAAAACATATTGTAATCAATGGGTTAAAATTTAGGTTAGACGTTAGCAAAGACTAAGAAACCCAAAACAATTACAAAACACAATGGAAGCTAAACAAAAAAACAAGTATACCTGTCAAATTGTTGAGACCTCCATGATTCACTTTTGTAACACCTTCTAACTTGCTGGTTGACATGTTGCCCTCAGATTCGACATGCGAGCAATCTGAAATAAAATTCTAAGTCCTACACCAAGCTTTGAAGGATTTGATAAATGCCTAAATGCCTATGACTATGACAATACAATTGAAATGCCTGTCTAAAATATTTCCTAATACAAAAATGAGAGGAAAATGACATTTTATAGAAAATGCCATTTTGAATGGACGGATGAGATTGATCTTTGACAGAGACCTAAAATCAAAGGTCCAGATTAAATTTGATAATCCCTAATCAGGGTTAGGGAAAAGTCCTTAAGTGAGTGGTCAAGATTTCATCTAAGAATATTGAATCGGTGGTGGAGAATAAATGAAATAATTAATTTAGAAAATAAAGATTTTTGAAAATCAAGAGGATAAAGACTGCCTAATTTGTGAGATTCGAAAAATCAAGAAGATAAGAGTTGAACTGAAGTTCAGATTTGGAAAATCAAGAATCTGCCCGATTACTTGATTTTTAGAAGAAAGCTACCGATTTGAATTCAAAATATGGATTTTGTGAGATAATAAATAATCGATTTTTAGATTATTTACCAAAATGGATTGTCAGTTAAGATTGAGATGACATTTTAAATAATTTCATTTATTTAAAATGAGAAGAATATTGATTTAGGAAATTAAATAATTAAAGATAATTATTTAATTTAGCAGATAAGACTAATAATTTATTTATTTAATTATGATAGTTAGTGACATATTAAATAAATAAATAAAACTTATTTATTTAATAATCAGGAAGAAATGATTGAAAAAGGGTGATTAAATAAATTAAGAAATTTATTTAATTAAGGGAAGACTTAGATAATTAATGACGTATTTAATAAATAAATAAAATTTATTTATTTAATAATCATGAAGAATAAAAGGACATGAATTAATTAAATGATTATGAATTATTTAATCAATAGTCGAATGTGGACCAAGGACATATTAAATGTCATAATTATGCTAGGACGAAAGTGGTAAAACTGAAGCTTGTAGGCCTAGGTCATTTTTAGGTGTCTACATTTTTCCCCTCTTTGTCATAATGTAGCATGTTGCATTGTGACAAAGAAAATAAGACAAAAATATTCCCCAGTGCAAAATAAGAGGAGGAAGAATGACGAGGAGGGTTACGGTATGCCCCCTCGGGAGGACAGACAGGTTCCAAGAACATGGGTGTGCTCTTGAAATTAATGAGAATACTAGAATATGAAGAGACAAAGAAATGTTAGTGCAAAAGATATGGATGATGATATGGATGCAATTCCTATATGAGATGAGTGAGAGAAGATGACAAGACTAAAGAAGATGCATTTTAGTTCCTAGACCAAATCCTTCAAAACATTGCTATAGGACTTTAATATTTATTGCTCTTAATCATCATTGGGCGGTAAAATGACACAAATGGACAACAAACACCATGATATGACGTAGACCAAGGTGTGCAAGGTCATCCATTTGAAAAACAAATAGTCACAGACAAGGAATGTCCTAACTCATACTAAGGGCGAAGTTGCCCCAGTCTTTTTGTCAAGACAATCCACAGACAACAGTCAATGAAAATAAAATAAAATAAAATAAAAATAGGCCAAGAGACGTCATCGCACCTCTAAATCCTTCATGGGACATCCTCGAGGTAGCTAGTAACATGACCACAAAGAAAAGACAGTAAAAAGATAAGACAAAAATAGACAAAATAGTCAAAATATAAGACAAGATAGACTAGAAAGATAACAACCATTTTATTTTGTTTGCCAATGTTTGTTTGCCAAAGATTGATTTCCTATCAATTTGACAGTTTGGACAGTTTAAGGGTTTTTCCAATTTGATGGTGTTGACAGTTTGATGGGGCCTATTGTCAGGAAGGACACATCCTGAAAAGGCAAAGGACATTTTGACGAGGTCTAACTCCAAGAAGGACACATCTTGAAGAGGGCCAAAGAGTGACGAGATTGACATTGTTTTTACTAATATGTTTAGGCAAGTTGACTAATGTTGACAGTATGATCGATTGGCTTATGTTGTCTAATTTTGACCAATTTTGACGTTGGTGTTTCAAATGACTATCTTGTGTCCGAGTTTGACTATGTTTGACTTATTTGACTGATGTGACGATTGTGACAAATGCCATGATTTTATTTGGACCAACCTAAAAGGACTGACCTAATGTCTCAGGGACTCATTGACTGATGGCCTTGCCTACGTAGCAAATGTGCAGAGACAACGTAGTTCTACAATGACATGGACTGATTGACATGACTGACTTTGACTCCATTTTTAGGATTTTGACACTGATTTGGATGTTTTTGTGTTTTTCTTCAGGACGTTTTATGATTTTTAATTCTTTCTTTAGGACATTTTATGATGTTTTTGGTCTCTCTTCAAGACATTTTATGATGTTTTTGTCTTTTTGTCATTTTATGATTTTTTTTTATTTTGATGTTTAAGAGGATCGTGACAAATGCATATGATTGATGCCTACACATGAGAATCCAAGGACAAACATGATTCTTCCCTTAGTCAAGCTGAATACCAATTGACAGGTGATGACAATGTTGTTTGACGTGGGAAGGACCCATCCTTAAACAATGTGAGGATGAGGATGATAATGTGACGAAAGTATGGAGGTCTACAGCCGAGCCAGGAATGCAGTCAAGTAAAATTTTGGACAATGTGCTTGTATGGATTAGACTTATTGCATTTGGAATGACTTGGTTAGGACTAGATGGGATGATGATTATCCTTAGACCGTTTGACAAGGGAAAGCCAAGATAGGTGACAGGAATGAAAGGATAGGGGGTGGCCTTGGTAAAAGACAGGAGACATGAGACTAATGGAATTGTCATATGATTTTCAAGGACTATGTCATATAAGGACAATAAGACTATTACGGTCAATGACATAATGTTTGGTGAATTGTGTATGACCGAAGGATAGACATGTCCAGAGTTTTCCCAAAGCATAATTTATGTGTGCCAGTTTTATGTCAAGACTGAGGTAAGTGGGAAAAGTGCATGAAAATGATATGGAAATGATATGGATCAAATGGTCAGATGCCAATGTCAAGAGGAAGTTCTAGGAAATGAGACGACTTTCCCCCAAGTATAAAAGTCCACATAGATGATTTATTTTACACATGATGCCTATTTGCCAGGTTTTCATCATGGTACTTATCTAGGGCGCTTGTTTGCCAGGTTTTCACCTTTGGATGAAATTTTTCTCTTTACTATTTTCTTGACTTTTTGATTTTTTTGGTGTCACCAAGACGCCTGTTTGCCAGGTTTTCATCAAGGTGGCGATGTTTTACATTTTTCAATTTTTTTTGTATTTTTGATTTTGTAGATAGCTTGAATGCTTTAGATGACCACTGACTATTTTGAATCCACTCATGGTGCCAATGTAGATATTGGTGCCGTGATATGCCAATAATGACCTTGATGAAGGAGTTGTCTTGTCAGGATCGTAGCGCTTGTATAGAACTGATTGATGTCATTGTGGTCCTTTCTGATACTAGAGTTGGCCTTATCAGAATACACACATCGCGATAGAGTGCCATGAGAGTCCTTGCAGTAAAGAGTTTCTGCCAAGATGTGATGGATTTTTGAGGTGGGATCATTGGAATTTAGACGAGATGTAGGGTTATGACGAATGATGGTGGACGTGGAAAGATTGTTTGGACGTTTGGATGAATGACTTTTTATTTTCCAAACTTGGGAAGTGTGGATGGTGGATTTTGGAGGGATGGTGTTTGGAACCAACACTTTTATATGCCTTGATTGATGACCATTTTGAAGGAGGGACATGTGTTATATGTGGGAGTCCTCTTTTCTTGTGGCTCCACATTGTGATTGAATTTTGTATTTGACTCTGTGTCTTTGTTTGATCCATCTTTCTTTGGGATCCATTTTAATTTCATTTGTCCACTTGTCCTTTTGTTTGATTCAATGGCCTTTGACATTTTATTTTCACCTTTTGATTTGTATGACTTTTTTTTTTGTTGGTTCAAAAGGGAAGGTTGAAAATGATGATTTATGGTGCGGATGGAGGGAGTGTTGGCAGCAATCTTATGACAAGGATTTCTCATGGACTCCATTTTGATGTTTGTATCTGACAAGGTTGCCCCCAATATCGAGGAAGTACCACTGACATCGTTTGATTTATTGTACGAGGAATAACCAAGACCTTGATGTCTATAATTTTCCTGAAGTTGTGTTGGTTCTAGAATGCCTTGCTCGTGTATGCCTAGTCCTTTGCCTTGATATTGCATTCTTTGAAAGATTCTATTTGTGATGGGGTATTTGTTGTTTTGAAAGCAATATGCTAACCCATCATTAGGTATGTGGATACTATCACTTGTAATATTTTCATCTGCAAGAAAGCCTGCTCTGACAAAGATAGATGACCCTAGTTGATAAAGTGTCTTAGCTTCATTGTCATGTTGGACATATTCCTGACTGATATCTTTGGTCTAATCGTGTGACATCTCAAGTTCAGATGATTCTATTGGTGCTTACAAGGAAATGTCGAAGCCACAATTATGTTTAGTGTCATAGAGTCCAATGATTTTAGCTATAACTTGATCATATGCAAGCATGTCCCTAGTGGAAGATTCTTGTTCTGGAGGAATATCGTCTATGTGTCCCATGGAGGCAAGTGTCTCAACGTGGGAAGTGTCAATAGTCGAGGCCTTTATAGGGTCGGCAAGTGTTTGATCATGAATGGCATAAAGGTCAAGGAGTGGATCATTTTGGATTTCTTGGTCAATGGTAGGGTCTTGGTCGAAGATGGGGTTGTCATGGATTTGGATTTCTTGGTCAATGGTAGGGTCTTGGTCAAAGATGGGGTTGTCGTGGATGATACAATCAGAAATAGGGTCATGGGATGGACTACCTTGTTCTTGACATGAGGGTGATGTTATAATGTCATGCTTTTGGCTTTCATTTTGACATGTATCCTCAAGTTTATTAAATGGGATTTGACTTTGAGTAATGATAGAATTTTCATGACTAGATGTGGCTTGTGAGGGGATGACTTGAAAAGGATTAATGAATGAAAGAATAGGATAGGACATGGAGACTTGGACTGGACTAGTATGTGAAGGACTAGGATATGACATGGGTACTTGCATTGGACTAGTATGTGAAGGACAAGGGTATGATGTGGAGACTTGGACCGGATATGACATGGAGTCTTGGACTAGATTAGGATGTGACGGCATAGGATGTGACATGGGGACTTCGACCTAAGGTTGACTAAAATAGGACGTGGAGACTTGGACTGGATCGATATGGTATGATGTGGGGACTTGACATGAGTTGATAGATGGTTGATAGGGCATG